>OU611839.1:0-1250000 GCA_914767755.1 Agrochola circellaris | reverse complement strand
GCGCTCACCTTAGCGTCAAAATATGAATAATAGAGCTTCCAATTGTATCACGTGTCGCAATACAACATATCTCTGCCAGACAGACGTGACCTTTTAGACCTTTTAGCAAATTCTTAATAGAACACTCACGAAGTCATGAAAACCAGTGTGAGGGGGTTCTTAGAAGTCTCTCATTCATAGCCTGAGATTCGCATGTAGGTCAGTCGCAAATAGCCAGTAACACGTGACAAACGTTACTCAAACATTGTCGAAATCTTGGAATGCAACAGCTGCTTTATAGACGACACGAAATTCATAACAAACATGCCAAAAGTTGGGTGAAAAGGAGTTTCTCCTAAACTTTTGGCCGTGTGAATGGATGATACGGATCATATACGGAACGGAAATGGTTTTCGTTTTTGCATTATGATAAATGATCCTACGTTAGTCACATTGCTAAAATTAAAATATATGTAGTTCTTATTTGAAAAAACTATCTTTAGTAAGAGAGCATGAGAAGGGAGGAATAAAGAAAACAATTTGCATCTTGAAAGATAGAACTGGACCTACCATAATTGTCTAGTGCTATCTCAAGAAGTATTGGTTAATTACATCAAAGGCTAGTTTTTTTTTAATCTTATTTCTTGTAGTAACATTTATTAACAACGCCAATGTTTAAGTTAAAACATATATTTTGAATGTGGGTTGTATCTACAACCCACATTCGAAATATATGTCAAGACTACTGAAATAGAACTAACCAGCCACAATGTGCCACGGCTTGTGCTGGATTTTGGCACTAATTTACTCGCCCCCGTTGTTAACTACAATGGTTAGCTAATAGTCTTAAAAGCTTACTATTAACCTGAATGCATTGTCTCTCATATATTTTCCAGAAAGCATCGTTGTAACTGAATAATTTTTCAGAATGATTCATGTTGAATGCATTAGCTGCCAGCTAAACGGTGTGACATCGGATAAAAATTGCAGTGTAAAATCTGAGGTGAACACATTCTCTAAGCCACATCTATTTATTATCTAAGAGGCAATAAAAACTTATCACTCGAGTAAATGCGCAGACAAAGACCAATTTATACCAGACGACGAAGACAAACAAGAAAATTACACAGACACAGCATAGCTAGAAATATCTTACGATAGGTAAAACATGCAATAATAGAAATGAGATGAAGGAAAATAACGAGTCGTGCATCGACCTCGAATTTTTGAACACTTTTCTTGTATCTTATACACGATTAACTGATGACGTCAGCGGGATCAGCGCGGGGGCGGATGACGATAGGATCAGACTCGAATCAGCTGTAAGAGATGGTGGAACCGATATATTTGAAGGCAAATTGCGCATGAGTATAATTTATGATGTTATCCACGAATTTATAACAAATGATACCGGAGGGAACAGAATTCGGCTTAAAGATTGATGAAAAGAGTTCAGCGAAATATGAGGTAACAGTCGGGTAAGTGCCGTCAATTTGCAGAATAATAAATAAAACTAATGTAGCATTATTTATTGTTCTGTTAATTGTTGCCGACGAAGAAGACGAGGAACAAAAAGTATTAAAAGTGAAAACGTAAGAAAAGAAGAGCAAAAATTTCCATGACAAAGACTTGTAGCAAATGAAAAGTGGTTGGCAAGAAAAATAATAAATTGCACTGTACCTGCTTACTAAACATCCAATTGTTCGTTCCACAAGAATTATCATTAACGATAATTTAAAATGAAACTTTGTAAGTTTTGAATGAAGGTATCTAGGAGGAGACGAGCTGGCCGTCGGCCAGGCGACAGAGGGTAGCGCAGCGTTTAAAATTGAGGGGCGCCGGCGCCGTCGCTCCGCCAGACAGGGAAATAATTCAAATTAATCGCCCTACCACTCAAAATTCAGTAATACAATTTTAAGTAATAAGTTTTGTAATTTTTGGATAAAACTATGACCATTTCCTAAACATAATAGGGAGAGCAAAAAATTTTGCCGAATAAATTCTGAACTTAAATCTAATCAATAATAATTTAAAAAGCCTTGATGCTGGGAAATTTAATGCACCGCACCAACTAAAACCGGGAAATATTAATGATTATGGTAACAATAAAAACGTGCTAAATCTTTATTGGGCAATTTCAAAGAGCTTTTCAAACACTTAGTAAAGAAACTAAATTGCACGAACATGCAAAGTTTTACTAGTGAAACTAAAATCGTTTGATACTGTTTATCAAAATTGCCCACGTTTTTAACATGAAGCGATGCCTAAAGTGTCCTAAATTTACTTTTATTTATTTCGAATGGTGATGCAACTTTGGACCTGAATTAATTCTGCTGGCATTGAGACCTTTTTCTCTTACCTGATTAAATCTAATCCCATGAAGTATTTGGCTAGCCAAAACGAACCCCGTTCAATCTGTCTGCTGATTTGTTAACTTTGTAATGCAATTAATTAAAATCAAAGCAGACAAATCAGTGTATTCATTTGAAGGTTAGATAATATACAACTTTGTATATTTATACCTACACTCACAGTGTTTGCAGACTTCTACAACCAATTCATGTCACACTTAACGATTGATCCCACTAGCAAGTTACGAGCTAACAAAATGGTTACAGGAAAGTTTTTGTTCAAATCAAAATATTAACTCCAAGTCCATCCGCTGAAATAATCCCAATTATTCGGCGCTCATCAACATTCTGGCACACATCCGCTAATTAAGCACAAACATGTGATTATGAATCAGTTCTCTGAACCATCGATGATTAATGTTCAGCCTACCGACTGCACTTCAGTTAAAAATAACGCATGAACATGATGAAAGAGCCCGCCAATGTCACTGTTAAATCAGACGATGCTCGTTTTGATGATGATATCAAAATTAAAGAGAATATGTCACGATAAATACTCAAAGAACGTTAAGTGCCAAATATGAAATGCATTCAACCTTGTTCTGATGGAGACATCAAAGTCAAACGATTGTTTACAAAGGTCAGCACAATAAGAAATGGAGGTGAGCTAAATGAAAAAGGCTGACATCATAATGAAAGATAATCTGGCACTAAGAAATTCCAAGAACGTTAAGTGAGAAATGTGAAATGCAATCGAACTTGTTCTAGAGGTGACATCAAACGAATATGTGAATATAAAGATCGAAACAATTACAATTGGAGGTGATCTAAATGAAAGTCATCTAAGACAAACAAAATTAGGAATGATCACAAAAGTGACGAGTGCCGTAATAAATCAGTAGTTACTAATCATCTTCGTCAAAGTGGTAACAACACCAGCAAAAGTACAGACACCTGAGAGACATCAGGTAAAAACCTTATTTTCTTAAGTGTTTCTATTCGAAAGAGGAACCCAAATATTGGTTCATTACCACATAAACCATCAAGACATCCGAATCAGGAACACGTCTAAACCCAATAGAAGAACACAACACCCGATAGCGACCTTGCCAACCCACCAAAAGTAGACCAACCACGAACGATAAGTAAATTAGAATAGAAATGTCGTAACACGGGAAGCGTTCGTCATTCGCCTACCGATCCGGCAAGGTGGATGATCTCACAGGTTCACTGCTACATGCATGTGCACGTTACATTAGCAATGTTTGTTTTGGCGACCAAACTGATTCTTTAAACGATCATAAAACATTAAGAGATGCGAATGCCACTGCTAGAAGTGACGATGAAGATGTAAGTGGGATGGAATTTTGTAAGTATGAGATTTTAGAGGAGTATCCAGTTAAATTCTTGTGTGATAGTTATGTTATACTAACAGTTGAATAAACTGCTTGTCATCTCTTGTTAGAGTGCCAACTAAATATAACAGCTCCTTTAATACTTGTGGAAATGGACAAGCAATATATCTGGTGGTATATGAACAGTTGCAATTTTGCAACAACATGCAGTAGAATTTGAATTTGAGGCCTTGTAATATTGGCCAAATTACGATAGAGAAAGCAAAATAATAGGGATTAAGTGACCCAAATGCAGAAAATATGTATTTAAGGCATTACGCTAAAAAAATCTTCTAGAAGGAGAATGATGACCTATGCAGGTCATGGTATATGTTTAGTTTAGACGTAATGAGAGGGACAATAAAAATAAATACAGACTTTACTTTTGTACGTTTCAGAATGTCCATCCCACTCCCACATCCCAATTTCAGTGTGTGTCTGGATTGAGGAGCCATATCTCATATCGGAACGAGGGTACTACCAATATTTAGTAGTAAATTAGCCGATTTTGTAGACCGGATCCTGGAATTTGTAGTAAAACCCTTAAAAAGTTATACGACGTTAAAGGTGGCTCCTCAATCCTGACGTCTGGATTGAGGAGCCACCTTAGAACTCGAAAACTAGCCAACGGATATTTTTGAAAATTTTGTAGGATTTAGTAGTACTTTTGCGTAATCTCTACAAAAAAAATGGGGTTTGTACGGTCGAATTTGAGATAGCTACAACGTTTTGATTTTTCATAAAAAACCATAAATTTCACCGCGCTGTATCTCGGAAAGTTATTAATCAATTACAACAGATTTTTTGTATGATTTAGTAGTAAATGAGCTCGAATTTGTACAATAAAAATAAAATGGAAAAACTATATAATTTCGGTAACACAACACATTTTATGTGGCTCCTCAATCCTGACGGTCTATAGAAATGATATGTTCGTAGCTACTAAAGTAGTTGATCAAATCGGATAACAATAACACCAATATTTAGTAGAAATTTCTACTAAATATTGGCGTAATCCAACATCATGCGCATTCAGTATTTCAAAAGATATTAATAAAATAAACATTCCTTAACAAATTAGTGAATAGGGTGACCATAAATAATTCAAACTATGATCATAAATATAGTTTTACTTACACATGAATAATTCTTCACCAATCAGTACTTAAATTATGAACACAATATTAACACCAAGAATAAAAAAATAGATAGATAAAAATTCAGCTCACACACATAACACTCCTTTTTTGGCTTCGCCACAGTCGGGTTATACAAAAAATTAAACTCTTTACAATCATTCCTACGACTCAGTTTAAATTGTCCGAATACTTCAACGAAATCATGCCATTTGAGACCAATTCTAACTTAGTGAGTTGAATTGTTGACTCTGGTGATTATACTTCCTGTAAATACATTATTTGATAAGTCGTCAGTCTCTTTGGTACATTATCAGTCGACAGCGATGCGGAATTTTAAGACACTTTATTTTAGTTTGTTATAATTTTAGTTAGGATATGGTTAATATATGAATTGTTATTTTATTTATTTATTAGGTATACAACGTGGTTGTAAAATACTCCACGTCGTTCCATGTAAAATACTGGTATTCAGCTGCATCCGGTTAGACTGGAAGCCAACCCCAACATAGTTGGGAAGAGGCTAGGCAGAATGATTGATTTTGTTTATAACCCGTTTGTATAGTAGGTACTAAAAAAGTTAGAGGCGCCTGTTGCGAGTATGGTTCCTACACACTATGCTGGCGGCATGGCCGCCGGATTTTCCGGCTTTTGTGCCTTCATTTCCTTTGCGATCCTTTGTGCGGCAGGGCAGTGCATTACAATGATCTGTAAATTTTCTATTAAAAAAACTGTTACAATGCTTAAGCGTTACCCTTAAGCATTTTAATGGAGTTTGTATCATTTACGTCTAACCGATTTTTTTTCTAATCTAATGCTTGTCTATTACATTCTTTACGTTACTATAGCAATAATGTTGTGAAAAATAACAGCGAAACAATAATGAATTTAAAATCATAACGTACGAATAAAAACTTTGACGAAGACAATTTATTTTACTATACACGAAGAGGTCATGTTTCTGCGGAGATTCCTATCACCGCGATTCAGCGGAGAGTAGTAAATGTACAACGCCATCTATCGATACATCAGGAACTAAAATATTGTTGAAATAATCAAATTAAACATAAGTTTGTATAAAATAAGTATCATTAAATTCATCACCGGTTACTGAATTTCATTTCATTAGGTTCATTACATAAATATCCTAACTATATAATATTATAAATGCGAAAGTGAGTTTGTTTGTTTGTTTGTTACGCTATATCGGCCGAACGGATTTGAATGAAATTTGGCACATGGGTAGAGCATAACCTGGGTAAGGACATAGAATACTTTTCATCCCGGTATTCGCACGGAATCGAGACTTATGAAGGTGGGTCCACGGGGTGCAGCTAGTATTTCAAATAATCTAAAACCACAATTACATAAGTTACACGTAGGTAATCGTACTTGTAGAATGATTTATAAGCAAATAAAACTACTTATTTCAAACAATGGTCTTCTTTGAATTATTTATGGTCACCCTATTCAATAATTTGTTAAGGAATGTTTATTTTATTAATATCTTTTGAAATACTGAATGCGCATGATGTTGGATTACGCCAATATTTAGTAGAAATTTCTACTAAATATTGGTGTTATTGTTATCCGATTTGATCAACCACTTTAGTAGCTACGAACATATCATTTCTATAGACCGTCAGGATTGAGGAGCCACATAAAATGTGTTATGTTACCGAAATTATATAGCTTTTCCATTTTATTTTTATTGTACAAATTCGAGCTCATTTACTACTAAATCATACTAAAAATATGTTGTAATTGGTTGATAACTTTCCGAGATACAGCGCGGTGAAATTTATGGTTTTTTATGAAAAATCAAAACGTTGTAGCTATCTCAAATTCGACCTTAAAAACCCCATTTTTTTTGTAGAGATTACGCAAAAGTACTACTAAATCCTACAACATTTTCAAAAATATCCGTTGGCTAGTTTTCGAGTTCTAAGGTGGCTCCTCAATCCAGACGTCAGGATTGAGGAGCCACCTTTAACGTCGTATAACTTTTTAAGGGTTTTACTACAAATTCCAGGATCCGGTCTACAAAATCGGCTAATTTACTACTAAATATTGGTAGTACCCTCGTTCCGATATGAGATTGGCTCCTCAATCCAGACACACACCAATTTCAGTACAGACAAAAGTTTTAAACAATCCGTACGTGAAATGGAAACAGAGCGTTACTAGTAACTGACGCATTCTACAGGCCATGAAGAAACTAAAAGTATTTCACATTTACTGCAGCATCATGATTGACAGTAACACACATGTCCCCGATAGTGATTGACGTGGTGTCCATGCATACACCGCCTCACAAATTATCGCTTTTGGCATACCACCAAGCTCTAACTTCTGTAGCTAACTGATAGTTATAGAGTAGCGATTTAGTTCTGTCTGCTGCATGGATGTCAGTGTCGTCAAATATGTATTATCTACGTCTCTGATTACGCATGGGCAAAATTTTTGGAATGTTTGTGAATGTGGGGTAAGTTTATAAATGAAAATAACCTCGAGTGCCCCGGTTGGGCACTTGGTGGTACCAACCACGATACATAAGTACGTCTGGCGCTACCTGGAAATTCTGCCCGGCTACCACCTTACTAACTGGCTTATGGCAAAAGTTATTCTCACACAGTACGTGTCATGAGAAAATAAGAAATGTTCGTAAGCGCATCCAAGATACAGGAGATAACTTTCAGACTTGGGACGATTAACTTTAAATATCAATGCAGAAGCTTGACAATAATTTGACTTTTAAATGCTGACCTACTACTACCCCATCCATGATGAAAGCACTAACAAAACACACAAATGACTCATGAAAAAAAAAAACAAATAAACATCAATCAACCTTCTAATGAAGGGGGAAACGAACATATCCTCAAAACATAGCGTGACTACCACCAATGAAGCTCCGAAGAAATTCGTTAAAGTACTGATACGGGAAGCCATAACCAGGTAAAGTGAATTGGTCGTAGATAAAAGAATGCAATTCGTATTACTAAAAACTACCACGGTGAACAAAAAACGCCATGAAATAAATATCGCTTCCCTAAACGATGCGAAAGAATAAAACAATATTTGGGTAATATAATCAAAGTAAACCTATAAAATATTAAAAAGAAACTATGATATGGACAATGCATAAGTTTTAATAATTAATTCTGCTTAGACGAACAAAATTTTGGACCAGTTCATGTAGTGGAGCCTGGGTCGGGGTCTGGCCAGCATTGGACGTCTTTCGGCTGAAATGATGATAATGATGATGATAATAAGACGGAACTTTAAATCTATTTTCGCCAACAAGAGATCCACCAATTCTGTTAAGAAGCAACAAACCATAATGCTTTAGTGCCAAAAAACCGTAATCAGGAACAACTAGAGCAAGGCAAAATATCGTCAACATAAACAACAATTTTCAATAACTTAGACCTTCACTTTTCCATGTCATCACACATTATCTTGGCCATGAGAAGCCATCAAGAATTCCCTATCACTGGTAGGTGGTGGGTGTTGTGACGTACATGGAAGGTAATCTGTGAGTATTCAATTTTCCACATGATCGCCCAACGAGACGTGTTGGCGAAACATTAATGGCACTTACGTGAAACAAAATGTTGTGCTACGAGTATCATAAAAGTTTTGCCTAGCAATATTTTTTCGTTAGTGTGCTATGCCGCAATTTTGTTTTAATAAAGATTACGGTAAGGAAAGATTTCGTTAGGCATAATTTTTCGTATGGATTAAAATTATTATATTGCCAGAAAGAACATTTTCCCAAATACAACTTTTTAATAATATAACTTTTCTTTAAAAAATGCCTTATTAAACCTCGAAATCATATCTAAATCTGAAGCCATAAGAAATTGAAGCTATAACTTGACTTCTTAACGATCCAGTACCAGCCCAAATTAAGCCCAAAATCACCAACTTCTCACAAAGTAATCACGCTATAAATAAGGCCTTGTCACCACCTCAACGAGCAATGATTCAAAGTGTTTCGCCAAAAGACTAACGTCATTGAACCTGATCAAGCAGTAAATATAGCCCAATCTGTTTGTTTACGTACTGCTTGCAATTTGTTGCAAACCTGCAATTTGGCAGCCACCGGCGGAATTTTTGCGATGTGATGAAATCTACAAAAACGTAAGAGAAAGACCAGAACATGAACGGAAATTGCAACGGATTGCTGTTTGTTTTTCTGCGTTTATTTGCATATTTAACTTCAGTTGCATTTGCAAAGTCAAAACAGTTTAAAACACTGTAAACCTTATCAGAATAGCAGGGCGGTACTGGGCCCGTGTGGGGAATTATGGCCCGCTGTCACTCATAGTGAGGCCGCCTGAGTGCGAACTAAAGGCGATCTGAGTGGGAGTGGGAACTATACTTATAGGCTGATTATGGATTTTTTTTCAGCATCTAAAACGTGGGAAATTTTTGCCTCACCAGAAATAACGGGCCTACTAGAAACGATGCTAAGCTTTTCCTCTATTGCATTACAACGAATGGTTCATCATAACGGGAAGTTCTAAAGCAACTATCTCCCATCTACTATAAATAATAAAAATAACGAACACGTCACAAAACATTCCAGCTTTCCAGACCAGACCAGACGTTACGAAGCTTTGAATCACACGCTCTCGAATATCGATATTGTTCCAAAATTAGGAGCTAGTTCTAAAATTATTCGCCGATAAATAACAACTGCATGACCCACCTGTGTTCGAGAAACGATAAAACTGACTGACGTCTTAGCAAATCGATTGGAAATAGGAACCTGACGTGGGTTTTATCACAGCTATAGCTAAAATATCTATACCAATAGCATTATAAACGGTGGTTTGTTTGAAGTCACGCACTGTTACAACGTATTGAATTTTAAAGATGTAATAAAGGTTGTAAGAGCCTAAAATTAACGATATAACAAGCGATTTTACACAGTTACGTTCGTGGTTAATTAAATCTACAATGGACCAAACTACTACACAGCTAGTCTGAAACTGCTAGCTGCACGGAAATATGCCTCTTACAAATAAAATCAATTCTTTCTCTATTCTTTGGTTTCCTAGGAAAGCGGTTCCGTCATATTATAAAGGCATGAAAATCTGTCGTGAAATCATGAAAATACTGGTGAAAAACCAGTATTTGACATTAATGTGTCGAAACACGCTCTGTTTTTGGACAGCCGTTATTGTTTGACCGTTCACCGCTTTCGACGGGAAACGAAAGCTGTACCGAGTAAAACTATACGCTGCATTAAAGGTTATGAAGTAATGGTATATAATAATATGTAGTAACGTAGTAACGTCATCTTTTGAGTTTAAAGATGCATAAAATTAGTACATCATAAAACTAGTAACGGTAGACAAAACTACATTGCACATTGGTCTTAAAAATAACAGAACAAGCCCAAAAATACTTTGGGTGTAAAAACACCATAACACTACTATGTTATCTTATTTTATGGTGAAACACTTTTTTGTGGAACAACGTTACCTGGTTTCGGTTTAGGTGCTGTTCGAATCCGTTTATTTTGAACATCTGCCATTCCCTTTTGTTTATTTGAATCGGAAATGATCCGAGAAGAAAGTTTTCCATGAGTTTCTGCTGACTTTGAACCCCGAAAATAATTTGTGAGTAATATTAACCAGAAGTCAACAGTAATTACAAACATCATCACTTGAGTTTTATGGTCTATGTTATTTTATTGGTTTATTTAATTAAGAAATAATATACACAAATAAGTACATAGCTTTCACAGCTACAACGGGTACAAAACTGTGAAATGAGAAACAACAGTGTTTTCGATTGCTTAAAATAGGTGTCCGTATGGATTGAGGAGCCATGTCTCATATTTAAACGCAGGTACTGCCAATATTTAGTAGTAAATTATCCGATTTTGTAGGCCCGGTACAGGAATTTGTAGTAAAACCCTTAAAAAGTTACAGGACGTTTAAGGTGACTCCTCAATTCAGACATCTGAATTGAGGAGCCACCTTACAACTCAAAAACTAGCCGACGGATATTTTTGCAAATTTGGTAGGATTAAGTAGAACTTATGCGTAGTCTGTACAAAAAAAAATGGGTTTTGTAGGGCTGAATTTGAGATAGCTACAATGTTTTGATTTTTAATAAATATCCATAACTTTCACCTCGCTGTTCCTCGGAAAGTAATTAACCAATTACAAAAGATTTTTAGTATAATTTAGTAGCAAATGTGTTCTAAATTGTAGTATAAAAATATAATGGAAAAACCAATACAACACATTTTATGTGGCTCCTCAATCCTGACGGTCTATAAAAAATATATGTACGTAGCGACTAAAGTAGTTGATCAAATCGGATAACAATTCAGTATTTCAAAAGATAGATGAAGATGAAAGACGAAAACCATTTGACAATCAAACTATTTTCACCTTCCCTCATTTATAATTAATATCGTTTACTCACCTTGCAATAACTGAATAGTCGCCTGATACTCTGCTAGCTTCTCGTCCACGTAGCCCTCTTGCGACTGCTGGGCAATGATCTCCGCCGTAGAAGGTCCTCGTTCCTCCTCATCCTCTTCATATATCATGGGTCGCGGCGGTGGAGGCGGCTCCAATGGCACTCCCGCATAATCGTACTCCCGAACCGGCTCGTAAGGCGACGAGTAATAGTACTCCGGACTTTGCCCCAATATCGGAGACATTGGATAAGGAGAGATGGAAAAGTGAGAACTAGGTGAGGGAGAGTGCTGTCGTAAATTGTGAGGAGAGTGTAAAGGTCGAAATGGCTTTGGGGATGGATGGACTGGAGGTGGTGTCACAATAGCTGTGGAGTGCCTGGGTCCTGAGATGAGTGGGGGTGGGCTCGGGGCCCATGGTGAGGGGGGACGGTAGTTGAGGGGGGAGGCTGGGCCCGGTGGCCGCGCGCGACCGCGTCCCGGCGGCTGAGACATCTCGCGGATTGATTCACGTCAACCCGGTGTCACGCCACCATGTGCATCGCTGGAACAAGAGAAAAGAACTGTTAGGGTAGAATTCTTCAAAGAGCAAGCGAAAGCATTCATAAATTACAAATCCATTCCAAATACGAAAACACATTAAAATACGAAATACCACCACATAAAGGGCTCAGTAGATATCTATTCCTGTTCGTTTTCTCCAATCTATTTCGAGGTATTCAGAAGGGGTTACGACCCACATTTACACCGCTATATACAATACTCACGAAACAGATGCCCCAGTACTTTTATTATGTATAAATGGCTTCTTAAGTGTATTTATTGAATCGTGATAATGTTGGAATGTCTGTGTATTGAAGGGTTCGAGGCCGCTGAGAGAATTTTGGGAGCACCAGCTTATCTCTTGCCAAATATTATACAAGGCTTGGAAGAGAAAAACAAAGCGAAAAACAAAAACATATATAAGTGTCCATCACTCAGTCTTTATGAAACTAGAACTGGCTAGACATCGAGTTAGATAACAAGACAATGGGCAGGTAATACCTACAATCTAGATTTTTGACATGCCTTTCTCATTCGATTTTAAAACACATTCTTGTTATAAACTTGTCGTTGCTGACGTTAATTCTAAACCTAATGAACAAGTCGTTTTCTAATTCTGACTCATGTGACTCGTTGATTCAGTGTGTAATAAAGGAAACAGTAACATATTGGGTGCGTAACTTCTCTATTTTTGGGCATGAGTTGATAAATCTATGGTTACGCCGATAGCCTTACCGAGCTGGGATTAAATTGTAAAGCCAAATCAATAAAAATAAAAGTTTGTAAAATTACAATTGGTACCTGCGTCACTAACGTATGATGATAAACCCCTACAGTAAGTGAAAACGGGGACACTTAAGGAGATAAAACAGACAGACCAATAACAATTATTGAATGCCTCATAACGTGATAAACTGAAACCACAAGCATAATAACTGGTCCAATTATATAATCAAAACTGCGTCAAGCAGTAAAATTAAAAAATAAACCCAACATATAACAGCTGAAAGCTATCATCAATCTAACAAGATGGACGTATCAAATATAATATTTTCTAATACATATAAATAGTCAAACCATGGGACCTTGACGTCGGCTGCACAGTGCAATGGTGATATTTTGAAAGACATAACTGTTGAATAAAATATATTGGACACAAGCCAATGTCAGGGGAATGAAAAAACTGTTTAGAAACAACGTGCTCGTGACACAAAAACTAGAACAGTTTGTGTGAGAAATCTTGGAGAGTCTAGACCGTGAAACGCTTTTTTCATAGACAACCTGTTTCCAAGCTGATATTGGGTGAAAAAAAGTGGGCGTTGGCTGCTAGTCGACGCAAATATCAATTAAGATAACACACCAAGTTCAGAAGATTTGGCTATGGCAAAAGATCTAGAGATGTTAAAAAAAACTCCGTGAACAGGCTGAGAGAACCCAAAAGTGATAAATTAACCTGCCTAGCCTATTCCCAACTATTTTGAGGTCGGCTTCTAGTCTAACCGGATGCAGCTGAATACCAGTATTTTACATGAAGCAACTGCCTATCTGACCTCCATAACCCAGTTACTGGGTAACACGATATCGCTTGGTAAGACTGGATATCAGACTTTCAGGCTTCTGACGACCCGTAAGATCCACAAATGATAGCCGGGACCAACGGCTTAACGTGCTTTCCGAGGCATGGAAGAGTCTCGATAAGTAAAGATGGTAACCCATCCATGGATCAACCCCGACAAGCGTAGCTTAACCTGATGGATGGACCCCTGCGGCTGTAAACTAAGCCACGAGCTCCTCCGAGGACCCAAAAGTGATCACGGTCCACAAATTATCTTTTCCAAAGTGAGCTTTGACTTGGTCATAGAAAAATAGGAAACAAGTGATTTGTAGCGTAAGCATCAACAGTCTAAATCGTTAGGCCTTAAAAGTAAGGCTTGATGAAATGTAGAAAACGTTGTTTTTACGAGCACAGAAAATATCCTTTTAATGAGTACTTAAAATATCCCTGAATGAGAACTATCATTGGAGTTTAAAATCATGAACTTTCCGTTTATCAAAATAATCAACGAACTTATACAAAGATGGCGTCAAAAATGGCCGTCAGCCAGATGTCAAAAAAATTACTCTGGGCAGTGCACGGGGTCTGGCCGGCCTCCAACCGTGCCAGCGTGAAGCCCCCTTATGTAACAGCCTGGAGAAACATGTGCCAACGATTGTTATGATGATCAACGACGACAGGTGACTCCGAATTAATAGGCCCTGTGGCGTAAACATTGTTATGACGGGCCATTAATTGTTCAAATAAAGAACTATTATATTTTATGGCTTGTACAATTTAATGTGGCACCCTTGGATATTAGGTATTTGGTACCCTTGGATGGTAGGTGTTGAAATATAGTAGCTTTGAAAGTTATCTTTACCGAAAACTCTTTCAAACTTCTTTTTCTCTTTTAAACAATTGGTGGCTCATCATCATCATTATCATTTCACTGCTGGACATAGGACTCCAAGCACCGCCACTGCGAACGATTCTGTTTCTCGCATCCAACGGATTCCTGCCGCCTTAACCAGGTCATCGGTCCATCTTGTGGGGGGCCTTCCAACGCTGCGTCTTCCGGTACGCGGTCGCCACTCCAGATCCTTTCGGCCCCATCGGCCATCTGTCAAGTCACCCAAAGAGCAACGGAGAGGGCTATGCTTGGAGTTTTCCTACGTGATCGAATCAGAAATCAAAAGATCCGCAGGAGAACCAAGATAAACAACGTAGCCCGAAGAATTGCCAAAGTTAATAAATCTTTAAAATAATACACGTGTAACTGGAGATCTGTAAATCTCGAATATTTATAAAAATGTAGTAGGCGTTCGCGTGGGCACCCATCAAAGTTACAAAAAATAATCAATAGTGTTTATGAGATATATCATATGAATGCGCGCGGGCATAAACGAGAAGATGTGATTAAGAAGTGTTGGCCATAGTAACATACTTGTTCAGACGTTGTTTTCTGTTATGCATATCCTGCAGGAAATTAACAAACTTCAGAGTTGATAATTTTACGTTAAAATCCTTGACAATCAGTGATACTCAGAAAGTTCACAAAATATACAGTTATCCACTTTTATAGCAGTCTAACTACCATAAAGATTCGTAATCAAACTCAAACTCAAAGCATTTAGTTCAATTAAACCATTACAGGCACTTTTGAATTGTCAAGGAATCGGTCAGTCAAAATTATGAATCTAGATCTATCTTCTTGCGGCTCAACTCACAGTACCAGACTCAAAAGACGCAACATCCTACAATTCGGTAAGTAAAGTAAAAATGTTCTACGCTGATTACAAAACCATTTCGAGCTTTTAGGTTTCTTAACCTTATTTTTCTATTTTTAGCGCTTAAAATTATAACATGAAACCACTTGACTTTCATTTGACCTTCAAATGACGTCAAAAAGTAGACAGATTGGAACTACTTTCGGTGACTCCATGATAAAAAATCAAGTCATATATTGTCAACTTTAGGGATGACCATAATAGTTATGCAGTCATGTGAAAAATTCAGTCTTTGAATCGATTAAATAAAACATTGAAAATAAATTCACACAAAAATCTAAATGCGAAGCCTGAATGATCGTTAATCAATATAACGATAGCTTAAAGAAAATCCATTCCCTCTATACAATAATCATTATAAAATCATTCGAACAATTTTGTTACTATGTACTAAAGGTGTTAGAAACTTGCAAATATAACTGTAATTTGTTGATTGGTTTGAAAATAGTTTAGATAGAAATCCTTCAGAGACGTTCACCACATGGTAGATACCTACTATACGTCTTCACTCGACAAGACTAGCTACTAAACTCGCATTTTTAACGATAAGTAAGGACAGATTAGTAATACAAAATTAGTAACTACGTATGTTTATTCGATTAACTGTAATCGAGTTATTAATTTCATATTTATATACGTAAAATTTCGATTATGTCGCTCATTCCCACCTTAAATTTCATGGGTCCGTCAACCAACTGTCAAGTGTCATCAGACCGATCAGTGTAACAGGTTAAACACGATATCTGTTATCACTGTTACTGTAACACAAAAATAACAGATCCAAATATCTTCTTTAATTATTTTTGTTTAAAGTCGAAAATCGTAACCGACGTTTTAACTAGGAATGACGGGGATAATGTGAAATTATAGAATAACATTTTTTTTTTTGGTCATCTTGTTACACTGGAAGCCGACCCCAACATAGTTGTAAAAGGCTAGGCAGATTGTTTGCAAAAAAAATGTATGGAGCTAATGCTGATATCTCCGGAACGGAGAGAATAACCGTTGTATCCTTGCACACGGTGATGTAACTATTTATTTCTGATTTTTTGACATACGTCATATCACGAGATTTATTGCCGTATTATTTTTTCAAAATATTGTTGCTTAAAGTAACAAAATCTATAAACTAAAAATATTTAAAAAATACCTAAAAAAACACATAGGTACCGAATTAGACAACTTGTAGAGAGCTGCTTTACTAATAAGAAATTTGCTCCTGCACGCGTAGCGTGACAACCGTAGAAACGGGAATGACAGATTGTGATTGTTTATCTGTCATTTTGTCTATTCTTCCGGCGAAAAAACCCCGTTTCTATTGTGGTCATGCTAAGCGTATTGATGACGAATAACTCATCTGCAGCTTTAAAACCGACTCTTTTGTTTCGTTCTTTAATGACTATCAGAGTTTTTATGCCGCCCATGGGCCTCTGACTTGGCTTCACATGCCGTCGAGAAATATCTCTCAGGCATACTGGTTTCCTCACGATGTTTTCCATCACCGTTTTTGAAACAAGTGATAATTATACAATACGCACATGAATCTGAAAAGTCAAAGGCCTTGGGTTCGAACTCGAGACCTACGACTTGGCAGTCCGACGGTCACACCACTAGGCTATCACTTGCTCGATAAGTCCCCTCTTTGTGGAGTGGCTAGAGAGGCGCCACGGCGTCCTCACCTTCCGCCTGACGCAGGTCCTCACCGGACATGGTTGTTTCGGGAGGTTCCTGTTCAGGATTAAACGGGAGGAAACGCTCGGGCGTCACCACTGTGTGGATCGCCCGGAGGACACGGTGCAGCATACGGTGGAGGTCTGCCCAACTTGGGCGGAGCACCGCCGTGTCCTCACGGAGGCGATCGGCGGCGGCGATCTCTCGCGTCCGGCCCTGGTTCAGGCCATGGTCCGGAGCGAGAGTGCATGGGAGGCCGTCACCTCCTTCTGCGAAGCAGTAATGCTCGCGAAGGAGGAGGCGGAGCGCGCGAGGGAGAGGTAAAATGCGCGCCCTCGCGCCCCTAGTCGCCGCAGGAGACGCCCCGGGCGTCGGGAGTCGCGAGCCGACTTCCGGCCACCGTAGGCGCGGGCTTGCGGACGGTGAGCAATGGGTAGCTCGCCGTCCGATAGGGACCAGGCCCGGGTCGACGGCGCGTTGTTTTCCACGCGCGCCTCAAAGAGATGTCAGCACCAACTGACGGGGTCCGGAAGGGCCAATGCCTGCCGGGGTTGCGGGTTTGTCTGAAAGGGATATCGCGACCTTGGCACACAGGCAACGGAAGGAACACGGGTGGGTTTTAGTCAGTAAAAGTCTGGCACGCCCTCCCGCTCCACCCAGAGCGGGAGAAGTTATTTGATAATTTCCCACAGTCAAAAAAAAAAAAAAAAAAAAAAGGCTATCACTTGCTGTTATAAAAACCGACTGCAAGATAAGCTACTACAAAAAACTACTCACATATCACAAAAAATCAATCAACATTTTCAAGGAAATCCTCACTTCAAATTAGTGCTAGCATTTTCAAGCTCTGACAGGTCTAAAACCAGTTTTTCTAGATCACTATGTCAATCTCAGCTGGAGTCAATAGTCGGTCTAATATTGGCTTCGCTTTCTGCAGCGATGTGCCAGTGATATAATCGACGGAATTAGAACCAAAATCCTATCCAGATCATGATGTATTGCTAATTCTGTATCTTTTCTTTTAACTTTATTACGTTTTTTTGACGTATTGTGGTTTGATTTCTCGGCTACTGTCGTAGTTTGGAGGACAACGGTTTAGTTATACTCTAGTTTAGCCCAGTGGTATATATAACGGCCCCGACTTACGAGTTGTAGGTCGTGTGTCGAACCCAGTTAGGTACTTTACTTTGTATTATTTATTTCATCAGTACTGCTCTCAAAATGGTAAAGGGAAACATCGTGAGGAAACCGGCATGTCCTAGAACCAAAAATTCAAAGACATGTGATATCTAGCAACCCGCACCGGGCCCGCGTGGTTCACTACGGCCCACTTTCTCACAGAAAGGAGACCCGATTCCCAGCTGTGGGAATGTTATAGGCTGATTATGCTAGTTTACAAGCGGGTTTTGACCTTGGGATCATTGTTAAGGTTTTGTTTTTTATAACTATTTAGCTCCAGTCCGCGTAGAAGTCAACTATACTATTAACAGCCTGTGGCACTCGACAATAGTATAACTTTCTATGGGTGAAAGAAGTTTTGAAATCGGATAAGTATAACTCGATTACCGGTACTTAAAATCGTAGGTTGTGGCGCACAGTTATAAAAATATTGGCGCACAGTTTAAATCTGGTTTTAGTTCCAGAGATTACCTCAAACAATTTTACCTCTTTATTATAATATTAGTTAAGAAGTTTAGATTGGTCTACCTATCATAATAATCATTCTCTTGCCCTTATCCTAATTTATTGATTGATCTACATATATTTCTGTTAGATTACACAATCAGGTAAATCAAGGTCTTGAACAAATGTCATTGATTGGTCGATCGCCAATAAGAGAAAAAAGGACGAGAAGATTGCAATTACAGTAAAATATTAATACGACGATTAATACGAATATTGTAGGGTGTACAACTCTTGTAGGACTTACGCACGTTAAAATTATAGAATTTCAAGTTACTTTTAAAGCAAACTTTCGAATTAATTCTTCGTTTAAACAAAACTATGACATATACGGCAATGTACGCTTTTATAATTAACGTCACGATATTATCGTAGCCGTCCATAAATGCATGGAAATACGTGCACGTTATAACGTTATCGGGGACGGAAATTTAAAAGGTGTCTTTATATATTTACATACCTACATTTTACTTCCCAGTGTAATCCACGACAATATCATCACGTTAGTAATTATATAAACGCAATGGCAGAAGTGCAACCAACATATTCAGCAGTTAGTAGGTCAGTGACTTGAGACACTGAATCACCCGTATGTTTTAAATCGCGCACAATTATTGCATCAACTTCGCAACCCAGTTTCGGTAACAGTTCAGAGATGTAAAAATAATTTCATTTGCAAAACGTCATCATGTTCACGCGTTTTCTCCGAAAAACAAATTTGTTTGAGTCTGCTTTTATTTTATTTACTTAACACTGGTTTGTTAATGAAGAGATTTATTACAAGTTCACGTAATTACGTGAAAGAACATGTTGTTAGGTAATTACCTAACAACATGTTCTTTTTGCTCTATCTTATAGTAACGTAAGATCCTGCATGGTACGACGTTGCAGGGTCTTACGTTCATCTCAAACGCAAAAAGAAACTGGGTCTTTCAAAAAGTTAACGTAAAGACATGATCATGACAGTATACCTATTCTATTGAGGTATTAAATAAGGTTCCATTATCTTGGTTACCGGAGATTCGTAGCGCTGCTACGCGACTATTAGCTAAAAAATTTGTGCAGTCGGCCAAAAGGCGAGGTACGAGTACTAGTAGGCGATTGTCGCAGAAGATATCGCAAAAATAACAAAGTGCATACTTAGCTTGATACCATAATTGTAGTTCCAAAATTCAAATTCAAAATATTTTATTTCGCATAAACCTACAAGGGCACTTATGAAACGTCAGAAGCTAGATGCACGGTTCCAATTGGTCGTTTCTTATGGAGAAGAGCCGGCAAGAAACTCCACGGTTACTCTTTTAAAATAATGTGCACCTAGTTTCTGACGTTTTTTAAGTGCCCATGTAGGTTTATGTGAAATAAAATATTTTTAATTTGAATTGGCTTTTACAATATTTTCAAATAACAGGTATGGGAGGACAGTGTAGGCCTTTCAATAAGTACCAGGTACATAACAAAATAGAAGATGGTCAACAAATCTACAATCACTAAGCCTACAGCGTTCTTACATTCACAAAATAGAAAAGAATCTATAAAAAGATAAATAAATTAATAAGTCTTTTCGAAAGTATTTTTATGATCCTCAGTGCATATGACGCAAGCATTTTAAGCTTTTTCAGAGGGATTATCAGGAATACTAGTAAAGTATAATCTATGTTGTTAGTTTTTTAAAGAATAATAAAATTAACAAGCAAAATCGAATGTAAGGTTGTCTCGACAACTCATTCAGTTTCGTTTACGTAGCACGAAAGAAACAGGCGTGGATAAGAAATATACTAAAGGTAAAGTTAAGAATTAACTTTACGGAATGGTATAAGCAAAGGTTCATCTTATGACCATCAAACAGCATACATCATAATACCAACATTACAAGTTTCAAACTAAAAAAAAATCATTCGTGACAGTGTGATACCCAATGGGATTAGTTGGTAGTAGTTTGGCTGTACGCCAGACAGTAGGCAGAGCTGCTGAACTTCATTTTAAAATGTACCGAACCTTCAAAACACAAATAATTAAAAACTAACGTAAAATCTGATTATTTTCAAAGTTATTTTAGTAAAACTGACCTAGTTGTTACAATTACATCTATACTAATATAATAAAGATGAAGAGTTCGTTTGTTTGTTTGAACGCGCTAATCTCTGGAACTGCCAGTCGGATTAAAAAAAATGTTTTGTCATTTGATAGCCCAGTTCTTCTACGACCCTTTGAAGCCAAGAAAAAACAAAAAAAAAAAATCACGAAGTTCGAAGTCGTGAACAGAAGCTAGTGTATAAAAAAAAGGGATAGCTTTCAATTTGGAACTGACATGGTTTTAGCAGAATGTGAAGTTTTTTTCTCACTTAACATTGACATAACATAGCCTAATGCCCAGAACATTCCAAGCAAGAAAGTTCAAAATTGAAGCATAAGTAACCGAACTTGAAAAAAACGATAATGACCTTCAAGACCAACGCAAGGTGCCAGACATCAATAACAACATCTCTCAGAGTAACAACGCTAAATACAACATGATATTAAAGGAAAAGGGAGATATATAGGAACTAAAACTGAAAACGGACATACAATAAAAAAATTACAATAGCTTCAATTTTCAAAATGCATTACGCCCTTTGAAATTCAAACCATCGTCATTTTTGCTTAAAGAGAAGTAAATATGAGCACTGTTCTACAGCAACAGGTGTCATATTGAAATGTAGGAACATTGGATTTACTGTTAGACATAAGCATACAAATAATAAAATATCATAACTTATTTATTTCGTTTTGTGCATACATGAGATGTCACTTATACAATTTGTTCCTTTTGATGTCCCATACCTCTAAAGTCATAAGCTTTATGTAAAAATAATACAAAAAGTCCTAGAACAAGTGTTCCAGCAATACATAGTTTCGAAGATAACATAACACTAGACTGTCGATGTGTGTATCTAAGTTTCATTGATAAGTACGAGTAAATCATTTTCATTAAACTTCATAAGGTAAAAAAAATGCGACGTTGTCATATATTTTTATGGATATAAATAGATTTCACGTAAGGGTGTTCTACATAAATAATCGTGACTTTGTCGAATTACTTGCCCGATCTTCTCCATAGGAACCCACTGCACTTTGGAATGGGCAACTAGCTTCATCTTTCTGACTGACAGACCATTTGACAAATCAAAAGTGCCTGTAATTGGTTTATTTAAAATAAATGCTTTGGGTTTGAATTTACTTTGAATAAAAGATAAAACAAAAAAAAAAAGAATAATAATTAATTTATGTCAGTTGATTCTTTGACATGGTGTCATTGACCTAGCCTACCTAGTTATTATGGGATATCAGAAAGAACACGTCGTAGAAGTAAAAACAAAAGATAAAACATATTTATTTTAAGAATAATAGTCATGAAACATAAAAGGCTAGTGGCTAAATAATAACAGCCGCACGAGTTGATCGAAGGTTAAGCTACGCTTACCGCGGTCGGTTCGTGGATGGGTGACCATGCATTCCATACCGAGACTCCTCCGTGCCTCGGAAAGCACGTTAAGCCGTTGGTGCCGGCTGTCATTTGAAGATCTTTGGCAGTCGTTATGAGTCGTTACGGATAATCAGAAGCCCGAAAGTCGTCTTATCAAGGGGTATCGTGTTACCCAGTACCAGGGTTGTGGAGGTCAGATAAACAATCGCTCCATGTAAAATACTGGTACCTATTTAGCTGCATCCGGTTAGACTGAAAGCCGACCGCAACAAAGTTGGGAAAAGGCTAGGCAAATTAAAACAAGACACATAAAAAGAGGTTTTATACTCTTCTTGTTGGTTCTAACATTTACGGTTTTTATTTAGCCATGTACGTAGCTACAGGTTGTTAGTTGTTACCACAACTAACCACTATTGCCAGCAAGGCAGATGACACTTTACAACAATCTACGAAACTGTCAGTGGCAGGCTGTTCCACGCCAATAAACGTGCCCCAACATACCATAGAGATAGCACGTGTCGGATCAGGCGACCATCTGACGCATTCTAGCTGCAGCCGCTGCATTGTACACACTACCACATCAATCTAGCTATATCTATAGTCTATTACAAAAGCATGTGATGAAAGTGTAAACAAACTCTGTTCATCTTAAATTCTTACGCAATCACACACTAAAGTAACACGTTCATCTTTATTTACATGGTTTCAGCTTTATATCTCACCAACTTTTCCAACATTTATTGTTACAACAAATTAAATTGAAAAATCATGGACGGAAATTGAATTTACAAAATTAACCTCAATTGTCAAATGAAAATCGTCTCTAAGGTGATTTAAAATTAGAATTTTTGGTAAAATAATCAAATCAAAGCAGTCAATTTGTAAGTGGCACTACAAATTGGCATCTACAGGTACGTTTTCCGGTCCATTTGTTAACATTTTCATCCGATTCTTTTGATACAGACCATCAATTTCCAGTATAAGTTGACCCCTCATTGTACGGAAAGCCCATATCATGCGACATCAACATATACTAGAAATAAATAGCTTGATACGTCAAGGATATCTCAAGAACTACTAATGCTATCAACTTGAAATTTGGAATAGTTTTAGATGATGACGTTGGCCCAACTAGTTTATAAATAAAGAAATAAAAATATATATTCTTTTTTTGCAACATGGACTGAACGGGAGTCCTGAAAATTCGAAGTGGGGCTAACTAGGGCATGTGGGGAAATCATATGAAAGAGCGCTATTTCTACATTCTCAAACATATTTGACTTTCGACAACTGACAAAAATTCAAAAAAAATATCGTTCCCCCTTATCTCCGAAGTTTTCATAGAGAAAAATCTGAAATTATTCTATGTGATATAAGTTTATGTAAAGATTACAGGAGAAATAAAACGATGTCAACAAAAATTACTTTAGTTCCACTATCGGTCAAGGGATGGCGCTGACCTAAAACTGCAATATCCTACACCGACGTGTTAAAATTCTCTGACGAATCAATATTCGTCAGAGAATTTTGAATTTTGCCTCGCCGATGAAATTTTAAAAACATTTCACGGTTCACAATCAAAATGCCTACTTACTCGTAGGTTGCTTTGGGTGAAGCACAGTTGTAGTTTTTTCTGGGCACAGAACTTTGTTTTTGGGATAAACTCATCCCAACTACGGAACCTTTCGGTGTGCGTGGTCCAACACGCACTTGGCTGGTTTTTTTCTTATCTAGAACGAAACACCTATGAATCTGCGACCTAATTCCGCATGGTTTTGTTTGGATAGACAAATATATCATCGGATCAAATTCAGTTTAGCGTTTGATGTATGATGAAATGAGATCAATAATATAATTCTGAGTATCAAACTTGGACGATGCCAACGGTATGAGGAAGACTAGCCGTACACTAATTGATCAATTGGTTGTATGGAATATTTAAAAGCAACATTGATGTTTGATTCTCAACAAACATGAATCATATTCTTCTAGAAATCTAAAAATTAACACCGTTATGTATCTCGCGGTCTAGACGACCACGACCACGACCAGGGGTCGCAGCGACCATGTAAACTATAGAAACCGATACGAATCGCGTACTTGGTCGCAACGCCTAACTAGCCGCACACCATTCAATACCACTAAACGGCCACGACTGGCCGGAGTCGTAGCCGTCTAGTGCGCGAGATCCCTTATTGCATCGTTAAATCTAGCCTACCGAACAACCAAATGGAAGATTTGTTACGAATTTTGGTCTATATTTATTCCATACCTAAGTGATGACAAAAGGAAGATCATCCTGTTCCTTGTATAATCTTTAGCCACCACTAACTACGAAACTTAATCCGTTGTTACATTGTTCTAGTAATTCAATTAAGTAACGTCGATAACATCTTTACATTCTTTGCTTATAAATGATTCTGACTATGATTCTGTTTTTTTTTTTGCCAATCGACTGCAAGGCATAACACACAAATCCGCCACAGCAACTCCTGTGAACTGGCATTTCTGTAGGCATTATCCAATCAATAAGGTCAACGTCCTACATAACTTCAAAGCAGATTCTTCAAGTAAATAACTACCCCAGTTCGAAAGTACCCCGATACATAAGCATGCCTATAACTGCTTCGCCCAAAATACCCATCCGAAATACCGCTCCCGTATTAAACTTTTGTTAGTAAACAAATAAAAGGGTGACTTTATTTACTGTAAACACGCACTGCTTATAAAACTCAGCTTAAAAGAATGTACTGAGCATAGTAATGCGCTATAAATCAAGTGTTTTAACATAGCATAACTATTCTTTGCTTATAAATGATTCTGACTATGATTCTGTTTTTTTTTTTGCCAATCGACTGCAAGGCATAACACACAAATCCGCCACAGCAACTCCTGTGAACTGGCATTTCTGTAGGCATTATCCAATCAATAAGGTCAACGTCCTACATAACTTCAAAGCAGATTCTTCAAGTAAATAACTACCCCAGTTCGAAAGTACCCCGATACATAAGCATGCCTATAACTGCTTCGCCCAAAATACCCATCCGAAATACCGCTCCCGTATTAAACTTTTGTTAGTAAACAAATAAAAGGGTGACTTTATTTACTGTAAACACGCACTGCTTATAAAACTCAGCTTAAAAGAATGTACTGAGCATAGTAATGCGCTATAAATCAAGTGTTTTAACATAGCATAACTTAACATCATGAACTGAAGAGTTAGGCAGCGGTGCACCCACAATTCGACGTTATGCTCCCTGTCGGAACCACAAATACTTTAACAAGTATAAGTCCTATAAAAAAAAAGTCTATATCTCTAGTTTCGACTTAAACTTTTATTTAAAAAGTAGTTGCGCCAGTTATGTTGAAGTCCTACGTAACAGGCGGCGGGCTATTTGCTATCAACCAGACACAAATCCGGACTCCGGGCTGCTACTTACTGAGAAATGCCAAATGGAAAAACCCAAGAACACTTTTTCCGACCATGAAATCGAACCCAGGGCCTCATGCTCAGTAGTAGCGCTTACAACCAGTACACCAACGAGGCAGCTATAAATCAAATGTTTTGTTTTTACGTAACCTGCTAAATGGGACGACCATACTATTTCAAGACTCCCACAAATATGACCGAATGCTCTTTTCACAGTGTAAGCAATCATGCGTGTACGCAAGACTGCATTTAGATTTAGTTCAAAATTTCGTTTGGATCAAAGACTACCCGCATTAGGTACCTACTCCTTCATTTGGATCAATGATTTTGATACAGTAACATTCATGTGAAATATCCTTTGCAATATATGGATAGGTGATTATTCTGAGTTTTAAATATAAGAATAATAAATTACGAGGGCCACAAGGGGTAATCGATAAATTACGTCACACGTTAAGGGGGAGGGAGGGGGTTAACAAAGTGTGACATCGTGTGACAAGGGGCAGGTCGAGTTATAAGCTTCGTGACGTCATTTGTATAAATCCAAAGTATTAAAACCCTTAACTTCAACTCTAACGAAAACCTTAAAAAAAAAATCTACCAGTACGAGTATTATGTATTTGTTTTATTTAAAACTAGATGACCCGGTGAACTTCGTACTACGTGAGACAAAATTTAGATTTCCTAGATTTTTCGGATGTTTCTTTGGGGTTTTCAATTTTCTTTTTCCTAAACCAACCCAGTACTGAGGCGAACAAAACAAAAAAAAATATTCAAAAGAGGCCATCTCTTTTTCGAGTTTTTGCGAGACTAACACACGGCAATTGATTTATATATATATATATATATATAGACTGCAAAATATGAGACGTCACACCACGGCACAGAATAGTGACCAAGGGTCATACACATGTGAAAAGGAGGGGCTCCAAAAATTATGAAATTCGTGTGACGTAATTTATGGATAGATCCTACCTCTGCAATTAACCCCTCTTCCGCAATTTCAGTTCATATAAATATAAATAGACGGAAATTCCCATAACATGCTCTTCTTTCGCTCTGAGATCAGCATGAAAATTATCATAATTCGTCGGTATCGCAGATATTTCTCCGGAGAAGTAATTAGCGCTTGTTATCATGTGTGTCAAGGTTGTATCATACATTAGATCATTTGCAATTCGGTTGTAATGAGTGTGTGAGAAAAAAGAAACAACAAGGCGCCAATATTGTGATACACGATGACTGCACTTTGGCCTTTTTAGCGTTACGTGCCAACATTGACAAAACGGTGCACTTACGGAATCACTTTAGTGTCAGTGCATATGTCTTTGTCGGTCTTATTCATTCTACTATCGTTAGTAACGGAGTGCTTTATCCTATTGATCGGTAGTGCCCTAAGCACTAGTGATCAATCCCTAATATGTATTATGTATGCCTTTGACCTGCCAAGCCAAAAGAATGCCTTCATAGAACCTTCAAACTATAGCTCAAAGCTACAAAGTAAGAGGTCTTCCCATGCATAAAACAGAACCAAGCCCAACCAGGAACATTAAATTACGACACAACCCAGTACTAAAGCAGTTCGCAACAATACGTTTTCCTCATCAACATGGAAATTACATTCAGAGCGGCAAGTTGATACCATTTGCATTTAGTCACAGAATTTCACGAGGCTACGAACAATAAAAGTAATTTCCTGGTTGCAGGGGCTCATAGGCTAATATCGATAAGGTATTTCTCGATATTGATGAGGTATTACCTACCTACTATAATAAGGTTGCAACGAGCGTGGTAGACGCACGTGGGGCATAGCAAAACCAATTACCAGGACTGTGAGGCATCAAAGGGCCTCATTTGTTTTACATTATTCGTGGGTCGTGGATTTTCCAACGGGTATACATTTCCACGCGTAGGATGAATGCTTGTAGAACCTACCTACATGTCTGTCTGATTATTTCTGTCTATCGTTTAGTAAGATGTGTTCCGGATATTTCGGAAGACTCTATCTCAAAAGGGTTGTGTTCTGAGCCTTCGAATGAAATATGATTTTACTGTTTTTGAGATAGCTGTACCACCCCAAGAAAATTTAAAAAATATATGTCATGTCATAGAATAGACAGCAAATAACATCGGAAAACAAATTATCCAAACAAAAAAGGAATATATAAAATGGCACACAATAATTCAATATTTGACGAAGTCACGCAACTTTAATGATATGATTCACAAAAGAATTCACCAACAAAAACCCAATAACTTATTTCGAGGAAATGAAAATTCTTTAGGAAAAGCTAAACTTTTTATTATCCTGCAATGAACAGGCAGCGACAAACATCTCAGATTCTCAACGTCCCGCAACGCGATATCAGGTGGGTTGCAGTCTGGGACTAAACTGTGGCATTAAAAAAGCAGACAAAATCACTCAATAGTGGGTAGAAGTGAATACAATAACTACAACTATTACAGTGAATAGAAACCGTTTATACCTTGAACGTTGAATTCATTCGAGTAAAAGTTTTCACATTATCCTTCACCCTTTACTGCCCTAACTTTTACCGACTCATCAAACTATAGTTTCAAGTTCACCCATTTCAAAACTAGACCCAAATATAGCCTCAAAAACACTCGTCTAACTAAAATTGAAGTACAGTTTCAGATTCAGATCTTATTATAAAAGTCACAAAATAGAAAAGTTTTTCAAACTACGAATTACACTAATTTAATAATATTCAAGAAGTTTCTGGACTCTTTCACATAAAAACATCAAGACAGAAACATGTAAAAGATGAACATGAAAGAAACAGGCTGAAAAAACCGACGGTAATAGCAAATTCGCGTGACTACTGACATGGCGACGCAAATCAGAATGAAAAGGCACGTGGTTGTCTGAAATGTAACCCTACAATTTTCAGAAATTATTTACGCTCATATTTTTACTTGTGGTAAAAACTTCTAGATAAAGATGTTATTTTCTTTGGGACTAGCAATTTCAGAATAATTTAAACTATAACATAATTTGCTAAGTATAGAAGTCATGCTCATAGTGAGGATTACAGACAAGTACCTAATACGGTTAAGAAAGATGAACTCGACGAACTTTATCAGTTACAAATCCAGATAGGTATTCTATTTTGTATCCAAGAACCCAAGTATCAGTTCAGATATTATGCCATAACAATTTCTTGTTTAATTATTTTTGCGGAAAAGCTCACACAATTTTGATAGCTCTTAAATTGTTCGCATTAAACCTATCACCATGGCATCACTTACAAGTGTAAGGGAACCAAAATAAACTTCACGTACAACTAAAAGGCACATAAACTGATCAAAGACCGCTTTACGACATTCTAATGGATCTTCAAACTTCAGTAACATGTATTTTTAACAAGCTTTGTTTATTTTAAAAATACAAAACAAAAATAACAGGAAACTTCGTTTTTAAGAGATAAACAGAGGTAAGTAGTCAATGCATCACTAATACGTGGAATCGCATTTCTGGATGTGGATTTAATATTAAAGATCGATTACCTAAGTATCCCAACGTTAACTGTTTCACTGCTGGGTAAGGGTCTCCACAGTCTTTTAGATCACGTTGATCTACGTTGTCTTCTCTACCCAATAAGATTGATTGAATGAATGAATGAACCCAAGACGTAACACCAACTATGCCTAAGCTTACGACTGTCTTTTATCCACTAAAGATGCGGATTACTACTTTCGTTATCATAATTTGAAACGGCCATTTTATTATGACATGTTCGTTAGGAAAATTATTTGAGAATAATTTAAAATCAATTAATGCAGTGGAATAAAATTACGATAAAATTGCACAATATTATGACAAGTCCGTATCTAATGTCTATTTAGGTTCTACTGCAATACGTTTCTCTGCGGCACTTTTTAATTTAACTGGGATGGTAAGCAGCTGATTGATAACGAGATTGGATTATTTTAATTTAAAACATTTTTTCTGGATTTATGCTTGAAAATATACTCGCTATATTTAACATTACTAGCGAAATGAGTGTCAAGTTAGTGGTATGGATATGGTATATACCTACGTATGTACTATACACCTTTGCCACGTAGTCCCTTTAATATCGCCATAAGGTTCTTTAATTTTTTGTTTAGACTGATCTCAAGTCACGTACACCATGTTTCAAAATAAACAGGGACGTAAAATTACTTTACAAAGTTACCAAGTATACTTACAGATAGTCTGGCAGGGTGCTTTCCTGACCCATTTACTTGTAAGTATTACAAACATATTGTCAAGTAGTGAAAAAAACAAAAAATATATTTACCCAAAAAAGTGTGAAAGGTGAAGGAGAATTACGTCTCATTTCCCATCATTCGGCGAATGTAGGAAGTTTATTTTATAAAAAATACCACAAAGGAGAAGATACAAAACAAATTTACAAGATGCTGGGAGAGGAAAATCAATACGGTCAGCCTCCGTTATGTCTAGACTAAAGACACAAACCGGCGTCCCGAGTAGCCTACAGGGAACTAAGGCGCAATGCGGGGAAAGAGCGCACCCATAGTGCAGCAAATGCATTACATTCTTCAACACACATGCAATCAACAAACTTAATAACAATATGTTACACACATTTAGAGGTTAGGAAAGCGACCGGTGCAATAATAAAGAAAAATGAAGCAAAAATCACAACGATAAGCAGCACACAGGGAATGACGGAGAAAATAATTTTGGAACAGGCAGGCGGACATATTGAAACTCAATACTCTCGCTTCCAGAGCGATAAGCGAGTTGCCGGCTTACCCGCAGTTAGTAAAGCGTTAAAACTCGAACAGATGAAAAATCGTAAAACTATCGTATAATCACTACGTTACCGGTAACAGGGAATAACGTTCAAAGGTCCACAACACTGTCACTTCAAACACCGATATCGAGAATTCAAATTCACTGGATTTTTATTTTTTTCACGGACGCGTTCCAAATTAGGAATTTGAAAATTTTTCGTGTATACCGTCGAATGCCGTATACGGTGTGACCTTACCAAGTGAACGTTTCGTTACCGCGCGTTCGGTTGCGATGGTTTGGGAATGTCGGAGCGGCAGTTAGCGTTGGACTGAGGCGGGCGGGCGGATTCGGACGCGTTCGGCTCTATTCGGCCACATTTATATTTAGAATTTGGCTCTCTCCCCGGTTTTATATAGCAGTGAGTACATCGCGTATAAAGCGTATCCGAGATGTATACGTATATGTAGGTATAACTGGTATATGTATATATAGGAATTACGACTTTTTATTGAGTGGATTGTAAATTTTTGCATACCGTCCGTTGGTACGAGATGGCCGATATTTCTGGGCGGGCGGGACTATTTTTTTGGCAATGTTAGCTAAATGTTCACCCACACGCTGCATAAAACGAATTCTTCTGATTCTTAACTAAAATAGGTCTAATAAATAGTCTGACGTAGTCGCTAAACAAGCGGAAAATAAGTGTGTGAACACACATAGCAATTATGACGTCCTAATGTGCTAACTATAACTTCAATCCGATAGTCTGTTCCGCCTTTAACTAAACTGCTTTTCTAATAAATGCTAAAGCTACATAAACTCCCAATCTAAAGAAAGTGGCAATCTACACCAGCTTAATCTTACTAAGTTAGGAAAACCTATTCTAGATTTGCTTACATTTCTCGTACAAAAGTTAAACTAATTAACATTCGTTTAGGGATCTCGCGCCCTAGACGGCCACGACCAGTGGTTATAGCGACCAAGTAAACTATAGAAACCGATACGAATCGTGCACTAGGTCGCAACGGCCACGACTGGGCCGAGTTGTGGCCGTTTAGTGCGCGGAATCCCTTAAATCTTATCTACTCGTGGCTACAAAGCTAGTAAAATTATAACACAATGAACATCTATCTGCCTAGCCTTTTCTCAACTATGTTGGGGTCGGCTTCCAGTCTAACCAGATGCAGCTGAATACCAGTATTTTACATGGAGCGAGCCTATCTGACCTCCTCAATCCAGTAAGTGGGTAATATACGATAACTGGTTGTCAGAATTTCGAGCTTTTGACGACCCGTAACGACTGTCAAAGATCCACGAATGACAGCCGGGACCAGCGGGTTAACGTGCTTTCCGAGGCACGGAGGGGTCTCGGTATGTAAAGATGGTCATCCATCCACGGACTAACCCCGGCAAGCGTATCTTAACCTAATGGATCGACCCGTGCGGCTGTTATTACTGAGCCACCAGCTCCTCCACAATGAACATGGCCATTTCTCATAAAAAAATAGTTTTAATTAAAAAAAACATACCTTTCATGGATGTATTCCTCGAGGGGATAGGCAGAGATGTATGAGGACACCCACATTTTGCCCGTTGTAACAAGTCCCACAGTGAGAACGCTGTAGGCTTAGTGGACTGTAGATTTATTGACCATCTTCTATTTTGTTAAGTACCTGTTACTTGTTGAAAGACCTACACTGTCCTCCCATACCTAGTAATACTGTTATTTGAAAATATTATAAAGGCCAATTATTTTTAAAAGAGTAACCGTGGAGTTTCTTGCCGGCTCTTCACCCTAAGAAACGACCAATTGGAACCTAGCTTCTGACGTTTCATAAGTGCCCTTGTAGGTTTATGTGAAATAAAATATTTGGAACTTGAACTTGAACCCATGCAACAGTGGCCGAATTTCCTAGTGGAAAAACCATTTAATATCACTGCTTGACCTGTAGATCCCCGATCCAAAAACCACCAAACCCGCGATCAAAAAGCTCAGCAATAGCCAGGGCCATGTTGACCAATACACCACCACCACCGTTCTTTCATAAAATTATTCAACAAAATCATTAACAGCAACAGGAATATTGATATTATGTAATTTCTTGGTTTAGGGTAAAAATAAGCAATGATAACCTTGAGGTGTCGCACAGAAACGCGATATTCAGATGTCGCGGTTTTTGTATATTCATGTGTGACATTTGTATTTAAATATTTTATTAACAGCTTCTGTATAAAAAAGCCGGGGTTTGATTCTCATTTCATTATTATTTCATGTTTAAAGATTAATATTGACTACCTGGATAGCTGGTCTACTAGTCGCTAGTGCGACCGCTGAGTATGAGTTCCTTGCTTCGATTCCCGGATCGGGCAAAGTGTTTTTGGGTTTATCTGGAGTTGAGAGAGTTGGTGAGTCTGGATTTGATGGCAAAAGATTCGCCCTTATTACATGGGGCTTAAAAAATAACTGGTGAAATGTGGATGTAAGAAAAAAAAAAAAAAAAAAATTGCAGACCTCATGATCCATTAAAAAAATCAATTTAAATTTAAAACATTGACTATTGGCTATTTATAGGCACCGTTTGTAGGTCTCGGTAGCATACATCCTATCAGCAAGCTCCTTAACTATACTGTTTCTACACGTACCAACCCTGGACATGAATGATGCGATTCTATTTTTCTGAATGTCATTGAACGCGTTCACCCTCGCCTTCGCGAACACTCCCGAGGCACTACAGAAGCGCTTCAACCCCATTAGGTGTCTGTAGATGTTATTGTATGCCATCCTAAGACTTCCTTATACAGGGTGTTAGGGACATCGACGCGAAGCCGGTTACCATGGATTCAGTACATGATTCTGAGCCCCCTGCGTTGAAATTTTTCGTCGGTTATTTTTTTTTAAATCAGCTGTTGCATACATTTTGACCGCGTAGGTATTGCACTTTTCTATGAAACAGCAGTTTTTTTTTTAAATAACCGATGAGTAATTTCAGGAGGGGAATTTGAGGGGTTCAGAATCATGTACTGAATCCATGGTAACCGGCTTCGCGTCGATGTTCTTGCCACCCTGTATACTTAGTCCAGAGCTGGCACGTATAGAAACTTTGAACATCTCTGCCTTACCCTTCGGGAAGTACAGGCGTTATGTTATGTTACTGACTAGCTATGTGGGTTGCACATTACTGTTCCTATGTACCCTACCAACTAAGCTAATATACATCTACATATATAGTGCAATGGGTGCGGTAAGCACTCGCGAGCCCTCGCTCGCCATACTGCGCCTTGGCTTTAACCTATATGATGCTATATTGGGTATTTAATCTGATCCAGTGCAGGTTGGAAAATTAAAGTCTTTTTTTTTCAGTTTTGTTCTTATTCCTGTCATGCCAACATCAAACTAATGCAGATAGGTACCAAATTAACGTCTGTTTCTGAACAAGCAATCAGAATAATCAAACTTTGCCCTCAAAATTCAATTTTTCTTACGTTTTTTGCAATTTGCATGTCTGGTTGTATATTGATCATATGATTCGACCGTAACAAAGGGTAGGGTTTAGAAACGTGCCGCCTCGCTAAAAAAATGTGAGGTTAAATGGGGTTTCTAGAGGGTCTACTAAACCCTCCTCAACAATTTTTTTTCGGAGACACATTAAAAGAAGTATTTATTTTTAGGTAAGATTTAAAAAAATCTACTTATTTACGGACGCAAGAGCGAGCCTAGCGAGCCCCAAGTACTGACACATCTCGGCTTAGTATAAAGGCGATAAGAACGAGATGAGAAGCAAGAGCGAGCGAAGCAAGCTCGGTACTTGGGGCACCCCGACTCGGGACAGGTTACGTTAGAAGACTTAGAAAGGGTATGACGAGGGCTCGAGACAGCGAGCAAAGCGAGTGAGCGAGCCGCCGTCATCTCCTTCGTGTTATGTTAGGCTCTTTTAAACCATGCAGACAGAAATAGCTCTTCGACTGCGCTTTACTTCAAAATTTTTATATTTACCATATAACTTATTTTTTTGACCTTATCCTTCGAGACGTTTGACATTGACTTTGAAAATGTATCTCCTATGAAGTGGCTGGGGGGACTTGCCCTCTTCCTCTCTCCACGCTTCCACCGCCCTGTACATTAAAAAAAAGACACGACAGAGTGAAAAACTACTTCGGATAGAATAATTTCGGAAGTCGGTGGAAAAAAACGAAAATTCTAAACCAAAGACTCAACTTCGTAGTGTTTTTTTTTGGAATTCGGTTGTTTTTATACTTTTGTTGTGGTAGGTACCACAACAAAAGAACCAAAACCTACCCCACACAAATTCGAATACCACTACCTGCTATGTAAATAACAGCGACAGGAAGTTATTATAACATCATACACATAGTGCGAAAAATACCTATTAATGAAGCTAACTCAAAAACTACCCGAGCTGGAAGTCAGTTAAAAAGCAGCAGCTGCAACAAAAGTGTTCAAAAGCATATCCATTTCGTTACGTGTCACGTAACTCAGAAATTTTTAGGAAATTTAGGCACGTAGGAACCCAACAGAAACGTCTGCGTATCTGCTAGTAAGCTCACAGTGTCGCATAAACTGCTCATCCTGTAATACAAGAATATGTAGACATTATTTTGTGTTCAGCCGCAATGCAGTTACTGCGTGCCCATAAATGTCCACTTGAAGAATTACGCTAAACTCCTGCGGGACTGCGGTTTTTCAATATGAAGACTTAAAATAATAAGTTAGCTTTATTAATATCATAGGCTTAATCAGCCTCTATTGTTCGCACTACTGGGACACAGGCCTCCTGTCTGTGAGAGGGAGTGGGCCGTAATCCACCACGAGGGCCCAGTGCGGGTTGGTAAATGTGACATGTCTTCGAATTTTTGGTTCTAGGACATGCCGGTTTCTTCAGGATGTTTTCCTTCACCGTTTTGAGAGCAGTGGTGATGAAATAATTTACACAAAGTAAAGCGTTTGTCAGGGTTCGAACCTACGACCTACAACTCATAAGTCGCGGCCGTTACCACTGGGCCACCACTGCTCCCTCTTTATTAATAAATTGAATTTAAATAAGGCATAATATTATTATAAATTATCGCTTATTTATAAACAGCCTGGCTCATCGGGCGGCGTAATGTTGCTTGCCTGTCGATCTTCTACAGACTGTACTTCGGAGAGTGTGCGCAGGAACTCCACGACCTGCTCCCACCATCGCCCTTTTATCAACGGACTACCAGGCGTACTGCAGGGTACCATCCGCACTTGGTTTATATCCAGTCCAGTCGTACTCGGCGCTTCTCCTCCACATTTATAATGCCAGCAATAAAAAATTCAAAACATTCACAATATTATATCAATCTTCGGTAACATTTCTGTAATTTCTTTATCTCATTAACTTCCCGCTATCCAAAATATTCTTGTCAATTTTCATGTAAAATCTTACTGTAAATAGACTACATTATAAACGGACAAAAAGCATGACCAGCTACAGCGCGCTCAGCTAAGAAGCAAGCTCATTTTGAACATAATCGTTAGCAATTCGCGAAAAAGCAAGTTACATACATAGCATAACGCATGTTTTAGCATGAATTACTGAAATTATATGATCATCACTTCCTACCCCTTTTATTTCATAACGTCAATGCCGGCTGTCGCTGAAAACCTTCGCTGGGGGCTCTGTCTCGCATAGGGTCGCAGCATTAAGCCTCTCCCCCACAGCAGCGTTTTTATCGCGCGATAAAAACACAAGCGCTATTGCGATATATATTTTCAGTACACTTTGTATTAGGACGGGAACGAAGTTACACACTGCTGCGATAATAACGCCGCAATAGGAGAAGTACGAGCGTTTCTCCGTCCTGCGATATTCCGATGTGTTCTTAGAAAAAAATTTACTAGGCCGCATACGATCTTACACACACCTGCGTTATTGTCGCGCGATAAAAACGCGCCTATGGTGGAGAATACGTTAGTAACATCGCGCGATAAAAACGCACCTGTGTGTAAGGAATCGGGACGCATCATCGCAATAGCGCGTGCGTTATTATCGCTCAATAAAAACGCGCTCGTGGGAAAGAGGCTTTATGCTGAGCGATGGCGGTTTTGCGTGTATGTAACGCATATTTCCCCCAAACTGTTATTTCCGTGTTTGTGTTCTTTTTTGTGTAATGTTTACCGCACATAAAAGAACCTATTTTCTTTATCTTATTTGGCTATATGGTCGTGGCACGGCCGAACACGCGCGAACATCGCATTCATTTTGATCGGCGAATTCGAACTTCACACGTCGTCACGCCGACAAAGGCCGCGGTTCTCCAAAGAAATGAACGGCGCGATTCCAGCAAAATTGTGTTCAGCACATTTGTTCACAAACATTTTGTGCAGAACTCTAACAGTGTACATACTGAGCTGCAGATCCGTTAGTCTCTATTTCCACAGACAACGCACTGTGTAACTTTTGTATGTATACAGTATAGCACATTTGCAAATGATTACTTGTCAGTCCACCGACAGAAAAAATTGTGCTGTGGTACACTGTGCAATACAGTGTCGGACAGTGCCGCACACTGGTGGAATCGCGCCTGTAGGTTAGGTTCCTACAGGGATGTTGCGCATGCAGATTTTTTTACCATCCGCGGAAGCGGTGTGAACCGCATTAAGATTTTCACACAAAAATAGAAAAAAAACAATAAATTTTGGGGGTTCCCCATACTTAGAACTGAAACTCAATTTCTTTTTACATCAAACCCATATGTGTGGGGTATCTATGGATAGGTCTTAAAAAATGATATTGAGGTTTCCAATATATTTTTTTTTCTAAACTGAATAGTTTGCGCGAGAGACACTTCCAAAGTGGTAAAATGTGTGTGTCCCCCCCTGAAACTTCTAAAATAAGAAAATGAAAAACTAAAAATAAATATATGATGTACACTATCATATAAAATATAAACTTCGACTGAAAATTGGTTTGAACGAGATCTAGTAAGTTTTTTTTTTTAATACGTCATAAATCATAATAAACATCGATCTAAGTTACAACGAACTACAAGAACATTATATTATGTTACTTGCTGCTACGGAACCCTTCATGGGCGAGTCCGACTCGCACTTGGCCGATTTATTTGAAAAATCATTTGAACATAATGTACAATGAGATGTCCATAAGGTGTAGGTACACGGTACCTACAGCTTCTATGGGAAAAGCATCTGAACAGAACGTGTCGTTGCAACACCACACTACAATCCTTAGCAGAATGATACCTAGCTTATCGCAAGATTGTACTGTAGGCATCGGCGTACCCACGGTGGGGCAACGTGGGGTATCTGCCCCACGCTGGTTCCTGACTCGTAGGTAAAAAAAATTAAGTAAGTAATTTATCATTTAGTAAAATTCAAAATTACCGCGCGTAACAATCCAGAACCGATGATTCGACCGCGCATGCGTAGTTATCGAGTTTTATCGAGAGAAATTCCTACTACTTATCGAGATTATTTACTTCTGAAAAATCCTGGGTACGCCCATGACTGTAGGTAACCTACAGCACATATTAAAAGTACCTACATATTTGGCACAGCTGCCCGAAACCGAAAGTAACATACCTACGTATAGTAAGTACCTATCTATCATTTTCAAACGAAGGAGCACAGAGCAATAAAGAAGGAGCTTCAACTTTTTCAAAAATCTTAGTTACAAATTTTTGCGTAGTTGTTGGTAACTAGTACTGGAAATATATATGAGTGACCTCAGACGGAGCTATAGCTCCGTCTGAGGTCACTCGAAGATTACTTTGGAAAATATATCGTAATATGTCTTGCTTTAATAAATATTGTAGCTACGTCTGTGGTGGGCTTAAGTCATCAGCTTGCTATTTCATGATCAGTCATTGTTCAGTGGTTCAGTGGATGTAGTTACAGCAGACTCATGGTGAATTGAAAGCAATAATGAATTTAATTTAATTCTTAAGAATAGACTTCTTACCTTATTTAGATAAACGAATTCCAATAGTCTGTAACAATCCATTTTGTGAATACTAAATATCAGGAAAAAAACAGAAATTAACAATAGAAATGAATAAACTTTTCCACAACAAAAACAAAACAAAAACACTAATCTAGAAACGAATCTGCTCAAATTTCGAATACTGTCACAGATTATATTGTTACCAGGCGCAATAATATTTTATCTGATTTAAATGGAAAGGCTTATTTGAGTTGAGTTGAAGAAAGAGCATGACGGTGTAACACCTGAGCGTAGCATCTGACGTTTTGATAATTTTTAATTACATATTTTATACGATTTTTTATTATTTATAAACTCGATCTGTAGAATGTTTTTCATTACTTGCTACACTCAATGTCCAATGTCATTCCACACTTTAGAATAGAAAGCGTTGAAGCGTTCCATAAAAAAATTATAGAACATGGAGCATACACTTTTTGGACTTTATGAAATTCATTGCTGTTGTTCCTTTTGAATAAAATAAAAATAACTACTTGCCAAAACACTTTTTATTAAAGTCTTTGTTTCACTTTTATTAAGAATAATAAAACATAGAATAATAACAATCATCTTCATTCGCTTAAAAACCTCCGAAATAAAGGCTCAATATACGATGTTTGCTTGTTAAGACGTTTATGGACCGCGACTATTGTCAAACAAAACATTGACCAATTGAATTTTGTTAATTATTTACTTTACTTTATCACAACACACAATACTGTCGTTTTAATAAATACTATTCTTAGATTAGAAAACATCTTACCATTATGTGTTGTTGACTAAGGGAGCATTAGATTAACATATTTACAGTTTCTGAAAAGTATTTGTGATTGGAATAAAATGTATAACCCTGATATCAATGACTATCAACTTACTTCAATAATAACAGAGTGCTGTGGAGGCGTAGCAGTTGTTTATTCAGCGCTGTACAAGCCCAACAACCAAAATGTCGCCATCAAAAGGTATTTTGTTGACAAAACGAAGGAAAATGCAAGTTTGATACAGGTATTTCAAGTTTTTCCTTTTTTCACTCTGTAGTGTAACTAAAGGCAAGTTTTAATCATCAACCTGAAGGATTTTGTGATAAACACGGAAAATTAATTTCCAGTTTATTTTCCTGAATATTTAAGAACATCCCTTTTCTAGGTCAATCAAGGGCTTATAAAGGGCACTCCCTAACTAGTTGTAATAAAATAGTTTTATAAAGTCTAAAAAAATAACATAATTTAGAAGTTGGATTTAGGCATGTAACTGTAGCTAATCACCATACATTCTGTATAATTTTTGCAGCAATATCAATATTTTTACACTAGCTTCAAAATTTAATTCTTAATTTTCTTCAAGTTGCTATATTCTCTCTTTTTAAACCTATAAAGTTACATATTGTTTCAGCAAGACATTCTCACAAGGAAAGAACTGCAGCATGTTAACATACTGCCATACTTGACATCCTTCGTACATGGACGAGAGCTGTACGTAGTGTCTCCTCTCATGACCTTCGGCTCCTGCCGAGATATTCTGGACCGGTACTTCCAAGAGGGTCTGCCGGAACTGGCCTGCGCTATTGTGTTGAGGGATGCACTACAAGCTTTGCAGTATTTGCACAAACAATTGTTTATTCATAGGTGAGTTGAATTGCTAATATTTAAAATTAAAAGTTAATAATTAATTTGACATCATTGTTTGATTTATAATCAGGTAATATCTGGATCTGGAGTTTACGAAAAATCTTCAATCTAGCTCTTGGACTACACCTTAAAAATTGAACTCTTTATTATTATCTTCTAAACTAAGACCTAACTAAATCTGTGACTTGGTGAAAAATTGCAACTAATTAGTGACAAAATTTGGGAGAAAACAGATCTTCGCTAGGTGCCCTAGCTTTTGACATTCAATTGGGCCAAGCTGGTGAGATGCTCCCCAGATCGGCCACCTATAAACCCTTATAACTTTTCAACCAGTGACTGACAAATTCTGATATTTGGCGACAAATTTCGACTAATTAGTGTAATTTTTTTGTATTATCTAATTTAAAATCCGTGATGGTGGCCATGCCAGTGTCACACGACAAGCTATAAGTTTAAACCGGCTTCGCTTCTGACACCTCGCTGCTGCCGCGCTGGTGCCTATCCAAAATATAAACAAGCCCTTTGAAAGAAAAAGTACCTGTACACAAAATACCAACAAAGTGTACTGTTTTACTTTTTTTCATTATGGAAATGAAAATGTTTATTCTGTAAATAGGTTATCTGAATCACTTTTTTTTTTATAAGCTAGATGGAGTCGACATTTCATATCTCTACCTCTGAGAAGAAATGGCGAAACAAACTCATGGGTCAGTCTCTTTTTATCTAGTTTAGTCTATCTATAGGATAAGGGACAATAAACACATAAAATAAAAACTACATAATTTCAAAGCTGGTCCATGTGCTCATAAAGAAGATAAATCTTTGTGCTCATTCAGAATCTCACTCCACAATGAACACAAAAGCACCTAATGTGTATTGTCATGTTGTGTACCTACTTAAATTAAAATGTTAGTTTTCCTAGACTGACTCACACATTAGCATTGATGATTTTAACTTCCTACATTGTTAGGTCAAAGTCAAACACTATGATACAATAGATTATTTAGTACTTATTTATATATTTAGAAGTAACTGCTGGCACAGATTTCAGTCTACAGCAATTTGTCATCTTATAATGTAACTTGTCAGTTAACTATTTATATCTGCTCATTGATTATTTCTCCACTGTGTGGAGTCTCAAATTGTATTACCATCATCAGCCCTTAATGTTATGGCTGGGACACAGGCATCCTCTCTGTGAGAGGGACTGGGCCATAATCCACCACGCAGGCCCAGTGTGGGATTATAGATGTCACATGTCTTCGAATTTTTGTTTATAGGACATGCCGGTGCCCTCACGATGTTTTACTTTGTGAAATAAATTACTCACACTAAAGCGCCTGCTCGCGTTCGTTCGAACCCACAATCTACAAGTCGTAAGTCGGGGGCCGATACTACTGGGCCACCACTGCTCTAGAAATACAATACAATGAGAATAGGCTTACCCTGTAGTTGCAAGCCTGACCAGCTGATATTGAGCTCCTGCATTTTTCAGATAGTTCCTGTTATTGGATTTTTTCATCAAGAACATCTTAGTATGACCTAAGAGTTTTGATTTTTGCCTGAATTGTTACCCTGCGTTTGTTTGACAATACATGACTGTATTGACATTGTTCCAGACATGTTTTGTTACCTTTTTGACCAGTTTTGTATACAACTTGTCTTTACAAATTGTTTTAGTTATGAACAACTAGCCGCGTCTTCGCCCACGTGGAGGTCGGATAATATTCCACGGGAACGTACTACCGGGATGAAAAGTACCATATATGTTAATCCAGGTTATTAAATTATCTGTGCCAAATTTCATCGAAATCTATTCAGCCATTTTTGCGTAATTGAGTAAAAAACATCCAAACATACAAACTTTCACATTTTGTAATATTATTATATATCGTCGGTCGGAGTCATTACTGGAACATCTCTAAAATTTTTTGTTTTGTACTAAGTATGCAGAATGATAAAAAATCAACTGTAATATCATTCTGCATACTTAGTCCAAAACACAAAATTTTAGAGACGTTCCAGTAATGACTCCGACCGACGATATACATATAGTAGAATAGGATAGTAGGATAAACAAATACAATAGACACAACATGTATAGACATACATGTTTTATACCTTGGTGTAAAGCCAACAGGCTTGACCCTTAATATACAATTGCCAAACTACTTTTACTTTGAATATTAGCGTGATATTATGTAAAGTATCTTCCAACTCCAGGAGTGTCCGTGCCAGCCATGTCCTGATCGGTGCGAACGGCGGTGTCCGGCTGTCCGGCCTGCGCAGCGCCGCGTCGCTGATGGTGCGCGGGCGCAGGCAGCGGCACCTGCACCAACTGCCGCCGCCGGACAGTGATAATACCAACCTCATGTGGCTGAGCCCTGAGTTGTTGGAACAGGTATGTTTCTACTTGACTGTGTCCACCACGCAAGTGGAAATCAACAGCTATAACTGTGCGTTTAGACTGGCGAAAGATCACAACAAAACATGTTGAAATCTCTAGTTCCTGTCAAACATTATAACAACAAGATTGAAGAAAATTGAGATTTCAACATGTTTTGTTGTGAATGTTTCGCCAGTGCAAACGCACAGTAGGATCTATCTGTTGTGGCTGTATTCTGGCCGACTCTTGCGGTTACCTGTTGGATGAGGTTATGAAAACAGTGACTGCAAAACGCAGACAAAGCAAGCACACATGCATTTGCAAGCGGTCCAGTGTATACTTTTTACAATGGTTCCGTTTTTATTTTTGTGTAGAGATCGAATCAAGCATGCATTTATGCCATTAAATACTTGCATGACTTCTTGGCCTATCAAACCATAGTTTATTTTCATCTGTGAGAATTGAAATTGATCTTTGTTTTATCTTATGACGCTTCCAACGTGCACGTCTTTCTACATTGTTCTCACATGTCAACATGAAAGATGTAACCAATATTTTGTAACAATTTTTTATTTTTATATAAAAGAGCGTCCGTGGAGTTACTCGCCCGTTCTCCTCCATAGGTACCTACTACGCTTTGGAATGAGCAACTAGCTTCATATTTCTGACTGACCGATTCCTTGACAATTCAAAATGGTGTAATTGAAATAAATGCTTTCCGTCTTATTACAAAAAACTGCATAAGTAATGGTTTAAACCAAGACTAAAAGGTCTTGGATTGTTACGGTAATAAAGCTAGTTCCAGGCTCAAAATGTATTCTTATTACAAAACGAAGACTATTCGAGGATCAGTTAGTACCAAAGAAGGTTCATGGTTCAAATAATATCTACAGATAAGAAACAAAAATGGCATTCTTTCATTCGTTCACGCAGGCTTTATTTGAAGCAACGTTCTGTTTCTCTAAATGTTGATATTATAATAACACTTGAAATGCTTAAATAATTATTTATCAATACAAAAATATGTCATAAATAGTTCTTTGTTTAGGTTACAATATATTGAACAAGCACAACTTGTACTTTTGACGCGCTTTTTATAATCACGTTCTCATATTTTGTACACCTCTAGCGTGAAGTGGAGCGACTTACATATGACGGCAGCGCGCGTAATTTGAGATGAATGTCTATGTTGCGTCCTATAATCTATATATATAAAAGAAAGTCGTGAAATCGTGTTAGTTACACCACTTATAACTCAAGAACGGCTGAACCGATTTGGCTGAAAATTGGTGGGGAGTTAGCTTAGAACCAGGAGACGGACATAGGATACTTTTTAGTAGGGTAGGTAGGGTAGGTAGGGTAGGTAGGGTAGGTAGGGTAGGTAGGGTAGGTAGGGTAGGTAGGGTAGGTAGGGTAGGTAGGGTAGGTAGGGTAGGTAGGGTAGGTAGGGTAGGTAGGGTAGGTAGGGTAGGTAGGGTAGGTAGGGTAGGTAGGGTAGGTAGGGTAGGTAGGGTAGGTAGGGTAGGTAGGGTAGGTAGGGTAGGTAGGGTAGGTAGGGTAGGTAGGGTAGGTAGGGTAGGTAGGGTAGGTAGGGTAGGTAGGGTAGGTTGGGTAGGTAGGGTAGGTAGGGTAGGTAGGGTCGGTAGGGTAGGTAGGGTAGGCAGGTAGGTGCGCCGTAGATACGTACTTAGTGCTACTCGAGCGAAGCCGGGGCGGGCAGCTAGTAATAAATAAAAGAACTTCATAGTTGTATTAATTATTGTTTTTAATATTACTGTTACTGTTACGTGGTTTGTTCGTGAGTTGTAGTGTTTGAGCTACATTATAAAATGGAACAACAAAAGAAAAAAAGGGGTGTAAACTGGAGTTCTGAAAAAAAGGTTTGTAAAACATGGAATTTTTTATTATTAGGTAAGCAATGCTTTGTATCATCATATTATCAAATTAGCAATACTGCGGAATTTCCTAATGTTTTCCTCCTGTTCATTTAGAGTAATGGGCATTTTTATAAATCTTCGGAACATCCGTGATAAAATGTCCGCTACCTTTTTACACGTTTTGCTGACAATTGGTTGAGACACATCATGCAAATCAGCTGTATCGTCTTGAATCTACGAATAAATCAATAATATTAGTATATTTTTTTATTTGTCTATAATGTTTAGAATTTTGTCTATAATGTTAGGTTAGCATTGACCAAGCTTACATATTTCATGTCGAGCCCAGTTGCGTAATGCGTAAACTATTTGCACTTCAGGACTCAAAGGGCATCCTCGAGGGTCGTGGGATAAATCCACACGTAAAATAGCCACTATCTTTTCTCCAAAACGTTTTGTGAACCTATACTTATATCTGAAATCTTCGTCACTCAATTCGAATGGATTCTCACGATGACGATGTCTGTAAGATCGCCGAGACGTCTCCAGCATATCCAGATCTTCCAAATCCATCAAGTCGATCATATTAATATCCATTTTTTATGATTTTTATTTAAATAGACCCGCGCAAACACCAAAACAATGACAACGCAAACGTCAAATAAATTAGTACCAAAGATAAACTAGGGGACTCGGCGGACTAACTTTAGTACCATAAATAGTTCTGGAACTAGAGATAAAATTCATTTTATAATAACGTTTTATTTAGTCATGGTACTAAAGCTAGTACCAATCCCAGTACCAAATTTAGTCCGTGTTTTGGAATAAGACGGTTTGAGTTTGAAACATACAGAGCCTAATATTATTATATCTTTGTTGGAAATCATTATCATTGTACGTGGGCCGAAAGACGTCCACTGCTGGACATAGGCTTCCTCCGATTTGTTATAAACCTACTTAATAATTTTTTTATTCTTTCACTGACAGATAATGCACCTGGCCTAAACCGTTGGGTGTATAAAAATATGTTGAGTATATTAGTATATAGAAAGTATGAGTTAACGATTTTAGACAAGTCACCCGCCTTTTTTTTTTTTTTGAGGTTGGGAAATTGTCAAATAACTTCTCCCGCTCTGGACGGAGCGGGAGAGTGTGTCAGACTTTTACTGACTAAAACCCATCCGTGTTCCTTCCGTTGCCTGTGTGCCGGGGTCGCGATATCTCTTTCGGACAAACTCGCAACCCCGGCAAGCATTGGCCCTTCGGGACCCCGACAAGACACCCCCTAAAGGGGTTAAATAGAGGATCAAAGTTTTTATGGAGGGTCGTCATTTTTGCCGAAGGGAATTCGCATCGGGCTCGTTAATAATTAAATCTCTTTTATCATCTCTCTTTCCAGAATCTAAAAGGCTACGACGAGAAATCCGACATCTATTCCCTCGGCGTCCTGTGCTGCGAGCTGGCCAACGGCGCCGTCCCGTTCGCGGAGGTGCCCACCACGCTCATGTTCACGGAGAAGGTGCGCGGCAGTCGGCCGCAGCTACTGGACTGCTCCACCTTCCCCGAGCCCTGCCTTGATGATACCGAGATGAAGAGTGAGTGTGCTACTGTACTTTAGGAGATTGTTGAATAGAAGCAGATCAGGAATGCGGTGGAAGGAGGCTACTAACTCCTTGGGGACCGTATTGTGACGTGTGTGAGCCGTTATTGTTCCAGTGAGAGAGGGAGATGGAGCTATACAGGAAGCTTTGCACCATCCCTTTTTAGTAACAAAACGATTTTGCCTTCAAAACATGAAAATAAGAAATCTGGTCATAGAGTGTTACCTAGCATCGAAATTGGGGGCAGTTTTTTAATCAAGAACAGTACAAATAAACTGATAAACTATTCTGTCGCCAATGGATTTCATCAACCCTTGAAATTCTACTGATTTAAAAACCCATTTCTCCGACAGTCTCAGTTATTCATATCGTCGGCTCGACACATTGAAAAACGCTCCATTTTACAGGAAATCTGAACTTTTCAGGTGAGTCTCGTAACTGTTGTTTATCACACCTGTAATGCTGCAGGCATGTACAACACCGACAGCGGCGTGGGCGACAGCGCGGACGCCATGTCGCGCCTGCGACAGGTGTACGCCGGCAGGAAGCTGTCCGACACCTTCCATCATCTCAGCGAGATGGCGCTGCAGAGGTGAGACTTCTAAAATTAAACTAATTTTTCACTTATTTTCATTTTTTTTTTTGGAAGTCGTTTTTCATTTTTTTTTTCATTATTACTATGATTACAAAGTTATAGATAAAAAATACTATGCAATTTCAAAACTTTTGAGTAGCAGATGAAGATCTGCGATCCGAGTAGGTAATCCGGCAGAGAAAAAACTTCATACAAACTAAGAAGCTTTGCTTCTGTGGGGGTTGCTCTGTGGCAGAACGTTTGTGCTAATTCGGAAACAAGAAGATTACTGAAGCGCATACCTTATCTGGTTCATGTGTAAATTAAATTCATTTGAGAATGATTAGTACTATTGAAAAGATACGCATCGTAAGGCCCTTTTCTTTAGTCGTGACTGAATGATGAACGCCATCATATACTTTATAATCATTGTCGAAATGGAATCCCTCTTGTCAAAGTGGCGCCAACTGGTGACGTAAATTTTCATGAAAACACTCATTGGCGTCAGCTTTACTTTAAGCCCTTTAACTCTAGAGTGTTCTATTTTAGCGAGAACCATGCGGTTGTAATCCTAATAACGAATATAATAAACTGCGCCCCGCGGTTTCACTCGCATAAGTCTCGATCCTGTGGGAATATCTGGATATAAATATTCTATGTCCTAATCCACGTCATAGTCTACCCATGTGCCAAATTTCATCCCAATCCGTTCAGCCGTTTTAGCGTGAAAGCGTAACAAATAAACAAACTCACTTTCACATTTATAATATTATTACTAGCTGCGCCCCGCGGTTTCACCCACATAAGCCTTGATCCCGTGGGAATATCGAGATAAAAAGTATCCTATGTTCTAACCCAGGGCATACTCTGCCCATGTGTCAAATTTCATTCAAATTCAAAAGTCATTTATTCAACCTAGGCTGAGAATCAGTACTTTTCAAACGTCAAAATTATATAAGACAGTCCCACCCGCCCACCAGCCAGAAGAAGTGGCGCAACAAACTCCCCAGCAGGAATCCAAATCCGTTCAGCTGTTTTAGCGTGAAAGCGTAACAAACAAACAAACTCACTTTCGCATTTATAATATTAGTTAGGATAACTAGCTTTTGCCAGCAGCTTCGCCCGCGTGTATGTCGGAAATTATCGCATGGGAAGGTACTACTATCCCGATATTCCCACGGGATCGAAACTGATCCGGATGAAACGCAGCTAGTAATTTTACTAAAAGTATGTGAATACTGTTCCAGGGACTCCGACAAGCGGCCCTCAGCGACGCAGCTGCTGCACCACCCGTTCTTCAAGCAGATCCGCAAGACTGACTACCTGCCGGGGCTCATCGGACGAGTTAAACCTATCAAACCTGACCTCGGTAAGGTTCATTAGCTTTATGAAGTAGGAATCTCGCGTACTAGGCGGCCACGACCAGAGGCCGCAGCGACCAGGGGCAGCAGTCTCGACATATTCGGTCGTATAGCGATCGCTATCTATGTCGAGACTGCCGCCCCTGGTAAACTATAGAAACCGATACGAATCGCGCATTTGGTCGCAACGGCCAACTAGCCGCACACCATACAATACCTCTAGACGACCACGACGACTGGCCGGAGTCGTGGCCGTCTGTTGAAAACCGTAAATGATGGTGAAAACCGTATCAAAATCGGTGTTTAGAAGAACAACGCGGTTACACAAACACAAAAAGCGACTTTAATTTATAATTTGTATACAAGAGAAAAATAACGCAGTATCTTTGATATTCTAAATTTATTTCCAGATGACATGTCAGCTCTCCTGCTGCAAGAGAAACTATCAGAGATGGAGATAGAGAAGACGACGGAGTGGGACTTCTAGTAACCCCCACACGTAGCTCTAGCGCGCGCCCGAACATACGCCTCCTGCACGGGGTTATTTCGATTATGCACCCTAAGGTGGATACTCGGAAACGTATGTCCGAGAATCCACCGCAGACAGGGTGGATAGTCGGAATTCGTTTTTTATTCTTTTCGATTTTCTCCTTCATATGTGTACAGTCATTTAGGGAAACATCATAGAAATACTGGTTTAAATTACTTAGTATGCATTAGCATACCTATAAAACTACATACATACTATTCTTTGAAGCTGAAGTCGTTTGTTAATGTTAAAATTACATATCATTCAATGTGATACTGACTGTACTTGGGTTAAAAAGTCGGAAGAACAATCAAAAGTGATTTCCGATTATCCACCCCGTCTGGGGTCAACAGATGAACATGCGTTTCCGAGTGTCCTCCCTAGGGTGGCTGTTTAAGGGCGGACAAACTGAATAACCGGCGCACACGCAGCTGATGTTACATACGTCGCGTAGACGTACGGACCGTTCTGTGGGTCGGGATTTTGGATCTGAACAAAATTTGACTTGCTGCACTTAGCTTATCAGTGCTTACAGCCTGTATCATCCTATTTCCATTTATTTTTAGACACTGTCCCCGTCTCGAGAAGCTATAAATTTTGTAAACAAAGAACTTCTACTAAGTTACGTAGCTACAATTCAATCAACAACAAATAATCCCAAATTCAGTCAACTCAAAGTAACATACGTGTAATACGAAAGTTACGAGCAATTTCACTTGGTCGGGTTATATTCTAGCGATATAAGGCGCTGTCGTCTATAGTGTTGTTGTACTGAGTTCCAGTACCACAAAACATTAGACGACAGCGATTGCAATTGCTCGTTAGTTTCGTATAAGACGTATGTTACTTTGAGTTGATTGAATTTAGGATTATTTGTTTCGCTACGTAACTTAGTAGAAGTTCTTTGTTTACAAAATATATAGCTTCTCGTGACGGGGACCTTAGTGTTGGTCGACTAATGTTGAAGCGTCGTTCAGATTGAAAACTGCAGACTCTTAAAACGGAAATACGGCTACAGATTATCTGAACCGATTTGAGTGTTTTAGCATTGAACGTATGCCCGGCGCTAACCTTGCGTTGACGTGATTGTATCGACACTACGTCACGTAAACGCAGTCTAACCTGCGTTTACGTTCGACGCTTACGCTGAACTAATGGCAGATACGAAGACACTTAGATTTCAGAATCCAGTCTTCCCGAAAACATAAATAAATAAACACAATATTAAAATTTACCGAAACTTATGAATTATATCAAATTGCCGTCACGTTGCAATAAAAGGTTAATAGACATATAGAAGATGACATAAAACGCGTATATTATTATTACTAGACGAACAATAATTATACTAATGTTAAAATGTGACACTAGGAAAAATACCTGGAATGACGCTAGAAAAAACCTGGATTGAGACGAGTTTACACAAGTAAGAAATGTAATTTTATAATATCCGATTATATTTATTGATCTGAATAAAGTCATGGTGAACAAATGTTGCACAATGTTGTTTCAGCAACATAATTTTTGTTGTTAATTTGATTGTTGCTGGCAACACAGACTTACTGCATGCAGTGTTGCTAGCATCAAAAACTTATGTTTTTGCAATAACTTTGTGCAACTTATGTTTACAATAAGTATGGGGCTTTGGATAGGTAACATGCTTCGTAAAATAATCACTTGAAAATGCTCTATTGCCATTAATTAATGCTAGGGCACGTAACCTGGACGAAATATCTATATAATATATATAAAATACGACAATAGAATAAATGTGTGTTTTAACCACTGCATACGAAATTGATGTTATTATGACGATAATTATACATGACATAAAATAATATCATTGTCATTACATTTTTACCCAAGATGGCAACCCCAATATGGCGATGGTATAGAAACGTCAGAATGTGTGGCCATTACAGCTATGGAACAGTTGTCATTAGTTATAATAAATAAATATAATGTTAAAAAGTAGCTTTATTGTTAGAGAGCGGAAGGAGGCGTATAGTGGGGTGTTTTAACAAGAATTTATAATATTAATTTAAAATATAATATTAGTTCAATTAGACCAGATGTTGCCACTGTGATCATAAAAAAACATTTTATTGTTATACCTGAGTTTTCTTTTCTCCGAAATTTTCATCACGACTTTACAAATAGGACTTTCGGTTAATGGAGTACCTAAAGGGTAAGTAAACAGCGTTATTTTTATGCGCCGTCGACGCGCGTTTATGCGCTACAAACGCTACTAGTGCAGCTTTTCAAGGCAGAGAACGCGCCGCCGATACGTGTTTCTTGGAACGCGCGTAGAAAAAATGCCGTCTGCATAGGCTAAAATGCTATAAGAATCTTTTGGCTCTTGAATGACATTGATAAGGGGGCGCTGTTAGCAATTGTATGTATTAATCAAGATGGCAGCGTTAGCTGCTTTTAGAATGTTTTACCAGTAAGTTTATAGGGTTTTTGCTAAAAGTCCATTTGCTTTTACGACCTTTTTATAGGAAAAAGAAGTGGAGTAGGCAGTGCGTTCGAATTTATACAGTTGGGCGATCCGCTTTTGCTTTTCACCGCTACCATAAGCAGAGTTTACCGGAGGGCCCAGACAAAGTGGCATCCAATGAGCGATAACGATGATGAATGAAATGCTTTGAAAGCGATTGGCATTTGATTATGAATCCCACGGGCAACTTTTCATCGATCATGAATCAAGAAATAAACTGCAAATATAGTATATATAAACAGCTATAATTATTTATTATTAACAATAAAGGAGAGTATAGCTTGCAACCATATCGCGGCTGCGCGAGCGCCGGCGTCCTCGTCGTGTATGTACCCGCTCGCTACGTATGACGCTCTGCCAGCCCTGAGGATAATATAAGATCATTATTAGTCTACTAATCCAAAATCTTAGTACTCAGTAGAAAGAGACTGTCATGTACTTAAGAATGACAGACAGAGACAACACTACGAAGACGTGCCACATTTTTGCTTGCAATTTAATTACGGCTGATAATATTTTTCGTGGGGGTTTTTGAAGAAGAAGAAAAAAGTGATAATTATACAATACGCACATGAATCCGAAAAGTCAGAGGTGCGTGTCTTTTGTTCGAACTCGAGACCTATGACTTGGCAGTCTGACGGTCACACCACTAGACAATCACTGCTGGTGAAGTCCCTCATTTATTGCAATGCCATGCATGGGTACAGTCAACCGCACTAGCGCACATTACTTTCTTGTAATACTTGTACTGAGAAAATCGTTTTTACTGTGATATAGTTATCATTGATGTAAAAAATGCTCTGTCAATTGAAGGTACGCGAGCGAGATTTACTAAAATCAGCGGTCATAATTAACATTAAATATACTTAGGGAATCTTACCTAGCAACCATCTTAGCGGTGGCCTTGGCTCCCGTTTCGGAAGCTTCAACAGTCTTTTTGAGTAACACGTTGAAATCGGCGCTCAGGTTCTGTTTAAACGCCTCGGCTGCACTGTGTAATGTGTCTAACTGTAGAGAAAAGTAAGGTAGGTAGGTATATCAATATCTTAGTGAGAATTTAAGTTACGGTTTTGTCATTCATTTATCATTTACTACGAGTAGGTATTCTATGCATTTAGCCATACACGCACAATTTCTAAGTACTAGGTCCTATTACATAGGACTGATTGCAGCTATCGGTAAAATGTGGATGTAAGTACAAAGAAACTGTCTGCTCTTTTAAGCCGTGTACAGACGCGTGTGTAATGTGTTATCTAACGTATCGTGTAATGTAACGCGAATCCTGCGTGTGGAGTGTGGACCACGAGCATTACCTACACGTAACTGTCGCGCTGATCCATCGTGTTGGTTTTTTGAACACAAAAGCTCTCGCAGTCGAACACAAGATTCGCGATGAGTTTGTATGCCGTCCACACTATTCGCATTACATTACACACGGCTTTAGGTAATAATGTGTAATAAGGTAGTTAATTACCATTGTTCTGTCACCAGGTTCCGCTCCTCCATATTTGGAAATCGCCTGAATACCACTTTCCCACGCTTTCAGCCATGATGCAACATCGTTCGATTTTGCACTGAAAACAACACGAAGTTTTAAAAAAACCGCCGAGTTGGACAACTGTCTTTCATGACGTCATCTGCAAATATCACGGGTTCGGATAGGCCACATTCCACTCAGTTTATTGTCTAATAGTCTTGGCCGACCTAATCTTATCACCTTCCTTTGCCAGGTTCAAGAAATAGGAAAAATGTTAAACGAAGCAGCGCTGGGGAAAAAGTATAGGTGACCCAAACCATTCGTTCCACCTGCTGAAGATCTCCCATGAGTTGCCTCGGGTAACCTGGAAGTCTTTAAACGGACTCTGGACCCAGGTTGGCAGAAGCAAGGAAAATCTGTTCGGGTTCGGGGATAGACGACTCCGTCTTGGTGTGTAAATGTGGTGCTGTTCCACCAACGATGTGACACAGTCCTGTGTTTCCTGTGAGCTGCACGGTACAGGAATTGATGGACGCTAGTGATGGCGCCAAACACGTAGCCGAATTCTGGGCCGAGTCTATTTAGATTGCTGTCGACACGCTAAGAAGAATAAGGTGTCCAAACTATCGCTGACGTCATTCTTGATCTATTCCAGGATTATGATGACCACTCACCTAGCCATAGCCTGAGAGGCTGCCGACAATCCCAAGCTGTAGATCCCTCCGGATGTCCCTCCCATGTCAGTCTCCGCGATTTCTGATAGATCCCATAACACGTTGGAAGGATACTCCACTGAAGCTGTCTTTAAATATGACTGAATTGCTGAAATAAAAAGGTTGAACTTATAATTAGCTTGTCAAGCGATTTACTCGTAATTATTTTCAAAATACCTACTAAAGATGTGCTCCTGTAAAGTGGGAGGGACCAAAAACAAGAAGTTGACGAAGTGTATTGTAGTGGAAATATGTACCTACCTAGCTGTATATTTTTCCTGTAAACCAATCTCTTTGTTAGACTGTATATTATAAGCTCAAGAAAACTCACCAAATCCTAAATTCTTCAACGTGATCCCGCAGTCACCGTCTCCACATCCCGAGTCCAGTCGGTTCAGCAGAGCTTCACTCTTCGTCAGGTCTTCAGCGGCAGCTAACAGACTGCCTCGCAGTAGGTCCTGCTCTTTTGGTGTCAGGGCTGGTCCGGATGCACCCTGCAAGATAAGAATATTATACTTTTGCCTCTTGAATATTTTATAGAATATGACTGCTTATATAGAATATACTTATACTTCATAGAGGTATACCTTCCTCCCATCAGCCTGCAGCAGCATATCATCATCCACATGCTGTTCCTCACTCCTCACGGACAGCTGCCCACCTGTCCATGCACTGCCGCCCGTTGGAGCATCCATCAGCTCCAGCCATAAGTCTCCCTTATCCTTGGGCAAGTTCAGCAGACAGATCTGGAAGCCTTGCATCTCTAAAGATGTCTTGAAGTGCCCGGAGAAAATTCGCTCGACAGTGATTTTCTTAGTTTCTGTAAAATTGTGGAAAATGTTTCAGTATATCTCGAAAATTGTGCTAAGAGACACTGCAGCTATATCATTATAAGTAGGTACCTAGGTCTCAACGCATTATCAATGATTCTGTGCGTGTGTGCAAAGGGGAAGTAGTAAGTACACGTACCTAATTGCTCTTTAATCTCGGCGCAGATGATGTTCATCTCGAAGATGGAGGTGCCTCCCAAGTTATCTACCGTCACGACTACCCTGTTGCCGGCCACCAGGTTCAAGTGTGAAATTATCTGGAAAACAATCGGTAGAAACATACCTAATCATCCAGGATTTTTTAATTTGACATGTTGTTAGCTTTTTGAACTTTAAATTCGCAGTAGGGCTTATAACGATTTGCATAAATGCAGGGCCGGATTTAAAGGTGTGGAGGCCCTGGGGCAACCAAGAAGTGGAGGCACCGATTTTGTTTTTGGACCAGACGTAAAAAAAAATAGTTTTCAATCATTTACACATAATAGGTACTAAAAATATACAAAAGATAAATGTTAGGCGAATGGAACTTTAAAATTAAAAATCATTGATAATTTCGGTGAAATCCAGTTCTCGGAGTAAATAACTTTCAATACTAAGTAGGGATAACTTTCATAGGCGGTTCTGTGTCATTGTAGTCCGAAGTCTATTTTTTATAATTTCAACTTCGAAAATGAGCATTCTCCAGTGCAGTGATGGCATCGAGCCATCAACACCAAGTGCGTTCTCAACGTAATTTCAACATTTGGAAATGTAGCTTTGAATTTTCGAGTATTTGCTAATAGAAGATTTCCTTAGATTGATTTTTTGATAATCGTTTTTATACAAAACGGTAAATTTAGCGTATTGGAACTAACTAAACCTTTTTTTTATCGAATAAAATCTAATTGTGGAGGCCCCTATTTTGTGGAGGCCCAGGGCCATGGCCCCTGTTGCCCTGCCTTAAATCCGGCCCTGCATAAATGAGAGACAGGAGAATTCTATTCCGTGTTGGTTTGATTCAGATGGAATGTAAGCCTATCTATGACTTTTGTGCCTATTTTTCACGACAATTTAGGACCTTGCACCTAAACTGTGTAGGTACTTTTATAAGCCTGAGTGTAGGTTTTAGCTTTCGTAACCAGAAAGGTGTGGTCAAATTTAAGGGTGGGTTGGGACCGATATCGTTATCGCAAATTTTTTTTTATTTATTTATTTATTAAAACTTTAAGCACACAATGTACGGAGGCGGAGGCGGAATTATCAACTGTCTTATACAAAACTTTAATACCTACTCGACCCAAATGTATGATTGTTCAGTTTGATAATGTATACCACACCTTTCTGGTAGGGTGGTGTTATTTATATTTCTATAGGTGGTACCTACACCCTGTATTTTTGTTAACTAGAAACTTGAACGAACCTTCTCAAGAATCATGGTAACAACTTCCTTTGCCGTGCCCATCTTCATCTTCTCGATGCCAGCTTCTCCGTGCACTCCCGCTCCGAGCTCCATCTCATCGTGGGCTATTTCGAATAGTGGTGGCTGGCCTGGTGAACGAAAGAAGATGTTGAAATAACACTACCCGCTGATAAACTAGCTACTGGAAAAATGGGTTCATGATACACAGTTTTGGCCACAAACAAGATTTAATATTAGACCTAGGTTTAAACCATCGAGACATTTAGTTAGTTCTACATTCAAGAACTAGCTCCGTGGACAAAAGTTAAAACTCGTTCTGTTAAGGTCGGTTTAGAGCAAACGAGCGAAAGAATATCAAGAAAATAATGCTCTTGCTCTCGTTCTGGTTCTGTGTTCGTTTGGTTTAAACCCGCCTTAATAAGGCGGTTAGGGTGATGGCTTCAATAGCATCTGAAGAAACTGCGTCTGCGAGGCAGGTACTTCCGAATTAACCATCTCAATATACCTAAGTATAGAATTGTCTTAGGTAGTTCGAACGTCTAGACGCAGAATTAAAAATGGCGATTCTGTAGCGTCCGGTAAGTCTTAAAGTGGTCAGCGGTATTTTCTTACCAGGTAATGAGCAGGCACTCAGGCAGACTCCCAAGGTAGCCATGTACTTGTTGAACTCCGCCGCCTCTTTGCGTATAGCCGCCAGGTCGTAGCCTCTCACTGACAATGCTCCAGCTAACTAGAAATAGAAAAAGATTATATGAGACAGAGGCAGCTTTGGTCGCAAGCGTGAAGCTAAGTCTGGCTGGGGTCTTGGATGCTCGCTTTGCAATGTTTTATTATTGGGTTTAACTTTTAGGATATTCTCAGGACATATCCAAACGGATTTGGGTCCAGTTCATTGCAATAGGCTAGCCTCTATTAAATGGGACTAATAACATAACCAATAAAGAGCAGTGGTGGCCCAGTGGTGTCGGCCCCGACTTACGAGTTGTAGGTCATGTGTTCGAATCCAAGCAGGCGCTTTACTGTGTGTAAATAATTTCATCACCACTCTCTCAAAACGGTGAAGGAAAACATTGTGAGGAAACAGGCATGTCCTAGAACCAAAAATTCAAAGACATGTGTCATCTACCAACTCGCACTGGGCCTGCGTGGTAGATTACAGCCCACTCCCTCTCGAAGAGAGGAGGCTTGTGTACCAGCAGTAGGAACGTTATAGGCTGATTATGATGAATAACATAACTTGCAGTTGCGTAACTCTTGTCAACACTAGAGAAGAAGAAGAAGAAGTCCTACCTTATAAAACAGCACCTCTCCAACCATACTGCGGCCGCCTGTCTTATTCTGACTGGATGCGACATCCTCACCAACAATGAGACCTTCAACCTGTATGAAAAGAAAAAACATGATCAGTGTTTTTACCAAATTCTCACGATTCTGTCGCCTGCTCTCTAGAAAAGAAAAATTTACCAACACTTTCGACTCCACCCATTTTCATAGAACTCATACGCCATGCCGCCATATATATTGAAAGTGAGCCCTCCGGGAGAGTTGTCGGCATTACGTTTGCGCTAAAGTTAACCATCGCGGACGGTCAACGGCATTATGTTTAAAAGGGCGTTATAAAACACTGTCAAACGAAGTAAAATTGTGTTTTCAGGGGGTCTTGTCGCTAAACGTAGTTTCCAACCTTTGAAAATTTTTGTGAATATTTGTAACAGTGAACAAAAAATAATAAAAATAATTAAATGCTTGGATTTAAAAACCAACGCATATAACTCTTGTTAAAATATACATCAGATTTTATTTGCACGGTTTATAATGCCGTATTCGCTAAGAAAAACCTACATTTAAAATGAGCCCTCCGCGAGGGCTCCCGGCATCCCATATGCGACTAGGTGAACCCTCAAGGAGGACTCGCGGCACTGAACGTGTTAAGATGAAAATGTTGTTGTTAAGATACTAGTACAAGAAGAAGGCAATTTGAATGTAGAAAGAAACTATATGTACACCAACCTTGATTCCCGAAATCTTAGCTTTTTCTATAGCTTTTCCGAAGTTTAATCTGTCTCCTGTGTAATTCCCGATGATGACCAGAACTCCACCTGAAAATTGTACGTTTAGGTAATGTTAATTAGTTACCTACCTAAACATGGATGTAATTACAGTTAGGTACCTAAGTAAGTACTTAATTTCTCGATTGCACCGTTGGTCTAGTGGTCGAACGAATCTGATTACTGACGTACTGGGATCCTGGATTCGATTCCCGGGTCGGGCAAAAACGTTTTTAGGTTTGTCTATTTTAGAAAATCTTTGCGGCAAGAACCACGTAATTCGGGGACTATAGACCTGACGATATGTTTATCTTTATTGAATCGTGAAGTGAAAATTAATATTTTTACTTTTAATGGATAGAATAAGGCTCTTTGTACACGGCACGGTTTCTTTACGGTACGGGTATAAACCCCGCGGTAGAAAAAACCGGCCAAGTGCGTGTCGGACCACGCATAATGAATGGTTCCGTAGTTATGATGAATTTATCCCAAAAACAAACTTAACTTTGTAGTTGAAAAACATTTTCTCCCTTATATCGATATAGGTACGTCACGGTCAATTCTCCAACTGCAATTGTCAGATTATATTTTTTTTTTTATGTGATGAAACTACAAATAAACAATTTTACCCTGTAGGTTTTGATTTATTTGCGAGTACCAAAATATGTCACCCGTATTTTTTTATTGCGTTGACTTAGAAACTTGGGTTTTTAGAGTTGCAAGACACCATAGATCTAAATATTTGATATTAATTTCAACTTGATACCTCCACTCGTTCCTTAGAAAATGGGTTTTGAAAGACTGATGGACGGACAACGAAGTGATCATATAAAGGTTCCGTTTTTTCCTTTTGTAGTAGGCCGTACCTACTACAAAAGGAAAAAACGGAACCCTAAAAACATTTCCGTCAACTAGCTTTCATAGTGATCCATACAACACTGACAACCGACGTTGTTTACAAAGGGCCTTACACAGCGTGTGGAATATAGTTATCGCTTTCCATTATCTAACCAATTATTTAGGTACTTATAAACAATAACAAAGTAAGACGTGCAGTAGCGATATAAGGTTTAGGACATTATATTACTTGAAGAGAAAGTGTTTTTTTTTTTTTGTGAATGGCTTCTCGCATGTCAACCTAGTAGGTTGTCGGTTGCTTAACCGGACTTACCTGTGGGTGTGGGTGCCTCAATAAATTAAGGCCTCCAGCCAGGGCACAAAACTTAGAAACTAAGCGATTACACGCTAAGGGCACCCCCAGTGGGGTACGGACCTCGGCTTAGGGCTTCGCTGGGGCGAGGACAGCAAGGGACAGGTTGGATCGGATTAAGAAGGATGTTATTTTGTCACCTGAATTATATTTGTACAGTTGTGCTATCGCGTACAGGACATGTCCGGTCGGAGGAGAAGCAAACACTCCACCAGCTACTGCACCGTCCAGGAGACCAGCTCCCACGAAACCTAAGAGAAATATTATGAAAATTAGGTTAACTCGGAGCAGTGGTGATAACCCAGCAGCAACGGCCCCGACTTACGAGTTCTAGGTCGTGGGTTCGAACCCAGGCAGGCGCTTTAAATTGTATAAATAATTTCATCACCACTGCTCTCAAAATGGTGAAGGAAAACAACGTGAGGAAACCGGCATGTCCTAGAACTAAAAAGCCAAAAGACATGTGACATCGACCAACTCGCACTGGGCCCGCGTGGTAGATTACAGGCCACTATCTCTCGAAGAGAGGAGGCCTCTGTCCCAGCAGTGGGAACATTATAGGCTGATTATGCTAGGTTAACTCACATCTAAGTAGCAACATAATCATCATTTCAGGCGAAAGAAGTCCATGTCGGACATATAAAAATTGATAGATAATATTATAAGTTCCTACCTGCTGCAAAAGGCTCATGTCCTGAACCACCACCTCCAAGAATTGCTACTCTGCCGGTATCGCTCTGAAATTATTCATGAATTCGTAAGAAAAAGAAGGCATTGAAGTTTTAATTACGCACCAAATCTTACCCAGAATAGAAAATTGGATCACAATATAAGATTAACCTTCGACCCCTGAGAAAATACGATGCTTATAGTAGAAACAAGCGCAAGTAACATCCATCTGCAGAGACCCCATATATAAAACTTTCTATATAACACTGCTACTTTGTATCTAAGTCCGACCGCTGAGCGATGCCCTTTGTCGGTTGCAGCCCGGTATCTGGATATGTGCACGGTTGGTATAGTAACAGGCTCGCCCTCTTGTGGCTTAAAGGCACGTCTGCCTAGTGCCTACCCTACGGGGAACGGTGTTGTACTTACCTTTTGTCTAACGGTGATGACCCTGTGCTTGGGGTGTAGCTGTAAGGACGGGTAGGTGGCCACCACGCCTCGCAGGTTGTCGTCCACGCATGTCTCCGGGGAATTTATGATCTTCTTCGTTATTAGCTTGTTTGAAGACATCTGTATTTAATTTAAAATATTTTCCCTTTTTATGTGTAAATTGCTTATATTAAATACCTACCAGAATGTAGCATTTTCCTACTAATTTGATTTAGCTCAGTCAGTTCTCTGATTGATGGGCCACTAAAATATTTACATGCGTCATTCTCATTCATCATTTTGTTATTAGAGTTTTCTAAACAATTTTAGGCGTATTCACTTGTTATTCGCCGCTCCACAAACTTGCAATAATACAACAACTCTGTAGGTATTATTTACCACAACAACATCTATCAATTTCCTTAACAACTTGTAACTAATTAACAGAGACAACACGACTTACCTTACTTGTGTCTTGTGTCCAACACAGCTCACGATAACAGACTGAACCAAGCCAAACAATTACATAAGAGATAATATCATTATCAGCTCGAAAGTTTACGACCCCTTACATATCAATATCTTGACAAAAAGTAAAATGTCTAAGCTGCAACTAGATATATCCCACCATGGTAACCTACATCACCTATTGCTGGTTGTCAGTTTAAATAGTGTGTGTTCGAACTAACAAATCCAGCAATGGATTTTATTTCTTTGGCCAATGCCGACCAGTGTGACGGAATGGCCAGAAGCAACTAACTTCACTTATGTTTTACGATTATCCTATTGGTTGAATTGGTTCGTCTGTCAGTTACATGTTAATATTGCTGAGTACTGAGTAGCTAAGCTATAAATACTATTTGGATTCTTACCAGTCTTTCCTTCCTCTGGATCAAAATCGCCCCCTTCTAGACGCAATCTTCTTGTCCTTATGGATGCTTTTTGTGAACCACGGAATTAATAAATCAAAATTGGCAGGGAGACAACCGTTTTTTTTAACGAAGTTACTATACTCTGCACTAGGGGATGAGAGTTAGACTGTAGCGGCATCTACATCGCCACATGCAAACTACGCATCAAAGATCAATCGGAATCTGAATCGTTTTGAAACAGATTGTTAATCCATTGCACTACCTAAAAGTTCAACAAAAAAATCTGCTCAAAAACGTAAATAACGCAATGAATGTTGTTGAACTGTCAAAATGAAACAAATTAGTCGTAATCGTTTACGAAAATATATTACATAATTAGATAGCTGACGTCACACAAATCCTGCATTGCGCTAACAGAGTTTACCGCGCTCTCGACATTATTATATTACTTTCCGACATCAATCGTTGTTATATAGGCAGTTAATATAATAATGCCCGCCAGGCACAACACCTGTCTGGTCGGAGGATCCTCCCTTTTCTATAGAGGATAAGTGAACATTACACCCTGTTCCTCATACCTCTAAAAGACCACAGATTAGTACAGAAGATTCACTCCGCAAAATAACTTCAATAGATAGCGACTCGTGCTACTACACAATAAAGTGTAATTCAGGTCGCACAACGCTAATTACCTACAGCTATATTCACCTAGAAGTAGTCTCTCTTTCTATCGCGTAACTCTTATATCTTCTGACGTTACGGTCACTGAATTGGCCCCACAAGACGAGCCCGTCGCATACTAGTAGCTGTAGCTTCATACCTAAAATGCGACCGAAAAAAAGTGTAACATCATATCGTGTTCAAGAACGAACGGAGTTCGTTTTTACCCCTCTACGGCGAAGCAAAAAGGAGGGTTATATGTATGTATCATCTGTTTCCTCATAACTTGTATCGTTGGAAGCGTCTTGATCGTCCGCTGGTTATAAGCTATTTGACGTGACATTAAATTCAAAATGGCAAAATAAAAAGCCCAGTTGGGTATCAAATGAAAGGGCACATTACAAATATGTATTATGTATATTATAACCCCAAAATAATCTAAATAAAAATAAAAGTTTTAAAAACTAAAACCCAACTACGACAAAAAAAGTCAAAAGGATAAATAGACAAGACATCACCGACAGCCAAATTTTAAATCCAGAGTCATACGTAATCTGTTCGATTTATGCCCAACACGTGTGACTCCGGATTTTAATTTGACTGTCTGTGATGTTTTGTTTATACCTTTTTAGATTACTTTATTTTTATTGTAACATTTCAGAGAAAACCGCGAAGAAGACATACGAGAGAATAGAAGATAATACTATAAAAGGCCAATATTATTTTGTTTCGTTACAACAACACACCATACCTACGCAAATATATGTAAATACAAAGTTTATCTTGTCGCAAGTCATAAAACACTTATCATTAGCAGTGAAATAACATAATAAGCGTCCTAGAGGATAAGAAATGTTTACGCATTTTATTATCTTATTATACCTAATCTAAATGGACACAACAAATGATCTGTCACCGCTACTAATTGTGGTTATCTACCCCAAACTAAAGAAACTACAAACCGTAACCTCGTATGATACCTACAACGTATTATATCACAAGAGACAGTGCGCTATCCCCACTTGCCTCCTTGCCGGATTGCCGCCATGGGATTTGGAGGCAAAAGTCCTCACGCACATTTTGGAGTGGCGCGAGGAGGTGAAACCCAGGGGCGTAACTCCACTGCCGCGAGAAATCACGGCACAGCGGACAGAACTGCGGCGGGATCTCATGACGTCATGAAGAGTGCGATTGTCGCAACCCAACGCTGGGCACGCCACAATTGCGGCGATAAGTCCCCTCTTTGAGGACTGGCTAAAGAGGCGCCAGGGCGTCCTCACCTTCCGCCTGACGCAAGTCCTCACTGGACACGGTTGTTTCGGAATGTTCCTGTTCCGGATAAGGCAGGAGGAAACGCCCGGGTGTCATCATTGTGTAGATTGCCCGGAGGACACGGTGGAGGTCTGCGAGCTAAGGGATACCATGGCCCCTGGCAACGTACAGGCAACTGAAGGAACACGGGTGTGTTTTAGTCAGTAAGAGTCTGACACGCACCGGGAGTGCGTGTCAGATTCTCACTCCGCCCAAAGCGGGACAAGTTATTTGATAATTTCCAACACAAAAAAACGGAGGAGAATCGAGCATTACAGTGCGCAACGTCTGTAATATTTCATCTGGAATGTTGCATTACAAGCGAATGCTCATCAGTCCGGGAGGCAGTATTGTAATGCTTAAAACCGAATCTGTTACATTACAGGTGAAACTCCCGATGAGGGAGTGTGCCTATGAGCTTTGATATCGTAGGCATTTATTTATCAAACCTACCATTTAATTTACAGCAGTATCAGACAGGTGTTTTCAAAGAGTTTGTGGTACAGACCATCAAACTAAACATCTTTTTCCATGAGATCAACATAGTGATCGTGATATCAGAGCTATGGGAAAATATACTAAGCATTAACTGGATGGCCGGCTTGTTCTAAAAGGAAACTGGTCATTGCAAAGCAAAGAAAAGGTGTTTGTTATATTTAGCTGCTAACCACAAATACTAACTACTGCTTACGATGGAAACAGACCTTACAGTATAAGTCATAAAGTAGGAAATGGAACATTTCATGATGCAGAACGTTACGATTTTTGTTATAAAATTGTTTCCTCTTCCAGAACAGTAGGAACGATTTTTCTGAGATATTTTATAAACATGTTTAAAAGTTATTTACCTACATATACATAACATTTCATAACTTAACTGATAACGAAAAACTTCAGCGTACCCATGCCTTAACAACACAAAAGAAGTGTCAATTAGCATGGAATCACGAAATACATATAAGTATCTAGTATTTCGGTGTTCATTCAGTTTCATGGTCATGGAATAGGTAACTCTCATAGACTCACACGCACATTCGGGCCCGGAATGCATGGATCTTTTCTAACTTGGAGTGGTAATTAAATAATATACAGACAATGTTTTTTTGAAAATAAGTCACATATAATAATATCATTTAAAACTGTACATTAAAACTAAGTATTAAATTAAACTTAACAGAACATTAAAGCAGTACCTCATAGGAGGTAACTTAGTAGCCTTTTAGTTACTTAAATTCAATACATAATTAGCCTTCATAAGATACAACAAGTAGGTTGAGAGTATACAAATTAAATCCAAGGTTTACGTTTGTTGCGCCTTTTCTTCGTTTTAGTCACAATATTAGGAAAAAGTTGAAGAAGGCATTATGTTTGGAATGCGTTCGTAAACGAAAAAATAAAAAAGTGACTAAATAATTGTGTGCTTAGAATGTAGTCGTAAACTATTTGAAATATGCATATTTTGAACAACATAATACACATATTTATAACATCATTTTGAAAAATCGTTTAGCGCTAATTTTGTCATTTATGGTGCAAGCGGGCTTTAATTTTGACGAGGCCGTACTTATCAATTAAAATTGTCATTTACAGAGCGTTCTTTATAACTTGAGCCGTGACGGGTTTGTTAGCACTGAATTTTGCAGTCATGTGATTGGTAGTACTGTTCTGTCAGTCGCCATTTTGAACTCTATTAGTATTGAAACTAAGACTGCAAAATTCAGTGCTACCAATCGCGCCACCGGACAAGGTATAATGAACACTAGTATACACCGTGGCATATTAATCGTCTTAAAAAAGCAGCCCACTTCATGTATCCAATGACTGCTAAACATTCATAAATAAAAAAAAGATATATACCGTGACATTTTAGTCGTCTGCCGGCTGTCGCTGCGTTGGGGCTCTGTCTCGCATAGGGTCGCAGCATTATGCTGAGCGATGGCCGTTTTGCGTGGATGTGACGCATATTTTCCCCCAAATTGTTTATTTTTGTGTATTGTTCTTTCTTTGCGTCATGTGTACCGCAAGTAAACGTATTTTCTTTCTTTCTTTTCGTCTTACAAAGGACCACTCAATGTACCCGACATAAAATACCTCTAGAAGCAATAAAAACATTGTTACAACATATTATGTTTTTTTTTTACATGTTCTGTAGCCATTGGATACAACAAGTGGGTTGCTGTTGCAAGACGATTAAAATGCCACGGTGTATAATTGTCATTTCTATAACTAACTCTATGTTTAAACTCTTCGCATCATTCGTAAACTTGAAAGCTGTCGCTGACTCCTTGGAACGGCCGGATGATCCCGCGCAGTGCCCGGGACGCGCCGTGGTACACGATGCGGTACGGAGCAAAGATGGCGTCCTCTGGGACCCTCCACTCAAACGTCACTCGACTCCTGCCTGTGATCGTTGATACACGCTCCCACATGAACCTGGTGTTGAGAATCAGATATATAAGATTTGAAGATAACCTAGGAGTTTTCGCATTTTCACGTGAATTTGGGGGTGCGCATGAATGTGCTATCTCCGGGGTCCCCGACTCATGGTAGTAATAGGAATGGAGGCTTTTAATCGGTAGGAGTCCGACATAAACTTCCGCTCTCCCCGGACGCAGGTATTCATGAGGATTTCCTCACAGTAAAAAAAAGGGTTTTGGTATTTTCACCTAGCATTAAAATAGCTAGGTACTGCCGTGGTCAGAAGTATTTACAAGCTATTAAGGTTTAAGAGCTGACTACCCGTGTCGCAATCAAGGTTATCTGAAAAAGAAACGTTGCAGCATTGTCCTTAGTCCTTTGTTAATGCTTAACGTGACATTCAGCCAGGGATCTCGAAGTCTTAGGAACGGACTACCCAAACATAATTTGTAGATCGAAGACGATGATGAAGGCTCTAATACTAGAAGACCCCACCCTCGGCCACGCTACGCACGAATGCGTGGCAGGCAAACAAATGAACCGCGCAGCTATCGTGGGAAACTTCTCGTGCACAACTGCACATCCTGTAGCAGTGGACGCTCCACTTGGTATACTCACTTAGTGTCCCAGTCAGCATCGTTGGCGACGACCACCCACTCCGTCAACTCGAACCTCTCCACCACCGCGTGACTTCCTTCCTGCTTCAGATCATTACGAGGGTTCGCTGCCACCTAAACCACATTAGGTAATATAATTGTATGATTTTACTCTAGCATCAAATATTAAGTTCTGATTCAAATGCATCTCATCTCAAGGTTTAGTCTTCCACAATGAATAGAAAAACCTTAATTTCTTAGGAATCATTAAAAAAAATACTCTTTTAAAGCTGCTAGGTGGTCCGGCAGAGAATAAAAGTTTTACAACATAGCTCACAGAATAAGCAAGCTGAAATGGCCATGGGCCGGCCATATAAGTGATGGCCGTTGGGGTAGATGTGTTCTTAAGTGGAGACCGCGAATCGACAAACTTAAGCGACGCCCTCAGGCTAGGTGGAGTGATGATCTTCGCAGGGAGGCTGGTAGCAACTGGATGAGAGTTGCCGAGAATAGATTTGAATGGCGTGCAATTGAAACGGCATATGTCCAGCAGTAGATTGCTGTAGGCTGTTGATATTGAAAACTGTCTAAATCAGCATGCCCATTATAATGGGCATGCTGATTTACGCTCCTTACTTGCTCTTTCCTCTTTTGGATTACTATCCATATATGGATAGTAATCCAAAAGAGGCGTAAATCTTCATGCAGCATCACTTGGTTTGGCTTGGGCAGTAACAGGAAAACGAGCGAAAAACAAATGCAAGTGCAGCACTCGTTCACCAAGAACACGTGGCAAATACTGCCGTGCAGCAATAATTGACACTTCTTACAAAGGTAGCAGAAACGAGTTCTCCCCTCCGCACTCTCTGCTCCGGCTGCTGCACACAGTGGCCGAAGTTCATGCCGGTGGGAGACGTGTCGAAGATCACGGGCGTAATGAGGGATAGGATCCGGTCACGGTTGTCTGCCGGCTGCGGTCCGGCAGGCACGTCGGTACCCTAGAAGAGAGAATTTTAGCCTATTATTTTTAACAACAAATTTGTATCAGTCTGGATAGCTCAGAGGTTTACAAACTCACTTCTAACCAAGGATTGGACCCAAATAATTATTTTTAATACTTCACGTATTTTTTGGTGACAGGAAAATATGTGCAATGTGAGGAATGTCAGAAATTGCCATCAAGTACAAGTGTCGTGATGCTTTCGCCGATGCTCATTCCTTCAGTAAGTATGCCAGCGAGACCACGTCTTTGACTAGGAGATGCCCTTTTGTCGGCACGTACCTGAATAGCGGCGGTAGCGAATTGACTGAACTTGTTCAGGAATATGTCCAGTGTATTGGGTCCGTAGATCGTAGATGCCGCCTCGTATCTTTGTACCTATAGAAAATAAAATAGCATTGACACAAAAATAACAATTATTTGCAGCATCAAATAAGCAGTATGTCTGACTACAAGTGACAAGTAGTCACTTGTAGTCAGACATTTTTTTTTATTTTTTTTTTTTATTAGGTTCACCAACAATTGATTACACTTATACAAACACATAATACATTTAAAAAGTAAAATAACAGTGCATCAGTTACTTATAGGTAAACACCACATGCATAAAACAATCAATCGGACAATTATGCTAATAAGAAGTTGATATTATTTAATAAATCGGACATGTGCTAATTTAGGATATATGAGACATCATGTCTCATCTATCCTAATTAGCACATGTGCTAATTTAGGATATATGAGACATCATGTCTCATCTATCCTAATTAGCACATGTCTGACTTATTAAATAATATCAACTTCGAAGCTCTTTTTAACCGACTTCACAAAAATGGATGAGGTTCTCATTTCAATCCTTTTGATTTTTATTTAACATAACATCACGCCTATATACCCCGAAGGGTTGGGCAGAGGTGTACCTATAGTACACCCACATTTCGTCAGTTATGTTTAAGTCCCCCTCGCCCCCTGCTACATGTAACAGGGGGCGAGCCTATTGCCATCAACCGGGCACAAATCTAGACTCCAGGCTGTTACTGAGAAATTCCACATGGAAAACCTAATAACACTTTGCCCGACCAGGAAATCTAACCCATGAGTAGCGCTTGCGACAGCTTGCTTATTTTCACCCACGAATATCCATACTCGTGGAACTACTAACCTGATACTCCTGAGGAGTAGCAACATAATGTATGTACTCATTAGTCAGCCCGGACACAACCACTCGGGGCTCATACCCGTTCCTTTCCATCACGTTGCCGACCACAGACCTCATCCGCCTTCCGGACATGGTGGTCGGTTCCCCTGGCACGCCGAGGATCACCAGGTCTCCAAGCCAGATGAGGGAAGCTGATATAATGTGAGGGTGCCACGGGAGAGGGAAGTTAGCCTGAAATAAGAATTAATACCATAAATATTTTTGTTGGAAAGCCATGATGACCAGGCAACAAAAATAACACAGGCGTATCGTAAATTCGATTTTTTTCTGATTCGCTTAGCATTACCACAATAGAAACAGGTTTTGTCGACGGAAGTATAGACGAAATGACAGATAAATAAAACAATCACAATCTGTAATTTTGTCTATTCTTCCGTCGCGTCGATAAAACCCGTAGAAAATTAGTTTCTATGGTAGTGTTGTCATGCTACGCGTGCTGGTCATATTATACAGTTGACTTCATCAGGTTTTAATGTACCTCTCAAAACGTACGAGTTGTCACGTTTTAGGCTAGTTAATAAATAAACAGTTTATCATGGTTCTATTTTCTTTTTCAAGTTACATGGAGTAGGATTTGTGGAAACCGAGGATGCTTGTACCGCATTAAAACGCAAACTGTTATCAAAAGCAGCGCCAAATTTATTTATTTGGAAAACTGGAACTAAGTAAGCGGTTGAAAGCGCGAACAGTTTTGCTTTCGCATCGACATCAAGCAAGTCGTAATACCTATCTGAAAAATCATGCGTTTCAGGTGCTGGGAAGCAGAGTTATATTAATCTATCATGGTAACTAACCCGTCCAGTAGCCAGTAGGATAGGCTTGGGCGCGTGACAGGCGACGTCTTCCTCAGTGGCCGCACCGATTAGGCTACTTAAGAAATTCAGCAGATCGTCTCCGTCCAGCGTGCCCTGGGGAGAAAATAAGTCAGTAGTCGTAATGCAGCAGTGCTATTCTGTAACCATCTCACCGTGAAAACTTAGGTGAAGTGAGCGTGAAGTGAGCTGTCATTCCACAGGGATTGACACTATTGACAGCTCAGTTCACCCAAGTTTTCACGGTGAGATGTTTACAGAATAGCATGGCAGTTCATCATTCCCTACTTAAGTGCTGTTTTGAAGCAATGGGGATTAGTGAGGAAGTGTTCTGATACAACTAATAGGATTAATTCATTTCTTTCATAGTCCCATTTTATTATACTTGACATTCAAGTATTATATTGCCTATTTCAAATTAATTACTGAATTTCATCTCGACATGGTAAACTTGTATTGATTTGATTGAATGTGTTAATAGTATTTATATTAAGTGAGTCTTTATTATTATAGCTCAAACTGATTGCATGCACTAGTTAATGTAGTTTTAGGACCATTCTAAACTTTAAATATGTAACTTGTACCTACTTTATGTGCAAATAAAAAGTATTCTATTCTATTCTATCTGCTAAATCCACGGAATAGAAAAAAAATTCGTGACTAAATGCTACTGGTAATTAACAGTTACTGCTACAGCGGATGATGAAGTTTATAAAGCTGTTTTTTTATGTAAAAATATCATGATTACGCAATAAGAAGTAAACTCATACCTGAGTAATGTTCAGTGTATTGGATCCGTCTACAGTTCCTGAAGCGAAGCTGTAGCCCATTGCCGGATAACAACCCTTCACTGTTTCTCCCTGGAAAAGAACAACTGAATATATAATAATCTTCTTGTCAAGCGGGTACCACCTATATTCTGATTCTACTCGGCTAATTTATAGAGCTTTACTTTTCCTTCTTTAACTCTTTCGACTCCACCCACTTTTCATAGAACTCATACGCCATGTCGAAATATTGGAAGTGAACCCTCCGAGAGGGTTGCCGGCATTACGTTTGCGCTAAAGTTAACGCGGACGGTCAATGGTATTAGGTTTAAAACCGTGTTATAAAACACTGTAAAACGAAGTAAAATAATGTTTTCAAGGGGTCTTGTCGCTATACGTAGTCGCCGATCTTTTAAATTTTTAGTGTATATTTGTAACCGTGAACAAAAAAATAAAATAAAATAAAAATGCTTGGTTTTAAAACCAACGCTTAAACTAATAAATGTTGATAAAATATACATCAGATTTTATTTTCACGGTATATAATGCAGATTTCAAATGAGCCATCCGCGAGGGCTCCCGGCATTCCATATGCGACTAGGTGAACCTTCGAGGAGGGCTCCCGGCACTGAACGTGTTAATTTTAAAATTTACAGAGTTTAGTGATAAAGTTCTTGTAGCTGGAAAAGTCTAAACACTTTCTATCAGAGGATGTATCGGTCTGCATTGATTGCGAAACAGTAGACTAACCTCGTCGAAGGTCTGCGTAACTGGGTCGTACTTGGCGACTTCTTCCTCGGACATCCTCATAAACTGGTGAACTACTGCCATTTCACCTGTCAGCTCCTCACCGGGAGAGTTCAATGCTTCCTGGAAACAGTATAAAATATTTGTTAGTAAAATTCTCAATCTGCCTAGCCTTTTCCCAACTATGTTGGGATCGGCTTCTAGTCTAACCGGATGCAGTTGAATACCAGTATTTTACATGGAGTGACTGCTTATCTGACCTCCACACCCCAGTAACTGGGTAATACGATACCCCTTGGTAAGACTGGTGTCAGACTTTCGGGCTACTGACAACTCTTAACGACTGTCAAAGATCCACAAATGACAGCCGGGACCAACGGCTTAACGTGCTTTCCGAAACACGGAGGAGTCTCGGTATGTAAAGATGGTCACCCATCCACGGACCAACCCCGGCAAGCGTAGCTTAGCCTGATGGATCGACCCATGCGGCTGTTATTACTTAGCCACGAGCTCTAAAATTCAATTCTACATTATTTTCCGTACCTTATTGCATTTTGCTGAGAATGATACTTTGTCTCTTCCAGAGAAGTGTGGTTACCCCACGAAGCTGGTATATTTACTTCTTGGGTTACCCGTAGTTAGAGATAATAAACTGTTAAATCATACAACTTTCAAACACTATAAACTTGTCTACAAGTCTACTTCACCTAGACAAAGCAGACCACTTATGTTAATACCCAGGTTTGCTTGAAAGGTTCACGAAAAGCAAGTTAATTGCTTTGATCCTACTCAACAGAACAGTCAGCCACAGATCGTTATCCACTCACCCAAGCTCCTTCAAACACAGCAGTCCCGATAATCTTGGTGCTCTCGAACATGTCCTCCCCAGGTCCTTGGGAGAAGCACCTCTCCATGTGATTGCAGAGGAGGAACTGGTTGTCGCACTCGTTGCCAGAGAACTCGCAGCGAGCGCCACGTGTGTTCGGAGACACGTCGCCTTGGTTGGAGGAGAAGAATCCGGCGACTATGTCGGGCTGGAAATTGTTTGATGTTATTTCAATATATTCTAAAATATTCTTCCTTATCACTTTAGGCTGTGGCGTGGCACTAGATACGAAATGGACTATCTACTCCATGACTTTCAAAAGTGAATTAGTAAGGAATATTTTACAGGAAATGCGCACCAGTATTCATTTGCGGATTATTATAGGAAACCTCACTAGTTATACCAGCTTGCCTGTCAAAGGTTGTGACCATGGCAAAACCCTGGTGAGAGTTCCTGGGCCCAATAGTTGGCAGCGCGTACTTGTTGCGTAAAAAAATGTATTTTACAAAAAGTCTTTTGTTTATCTACGTCAATCAATCTGCCTAGCCTTTTCCCAACTATTTTGGGATCCGTTTCCAGTCTAACCGGATGCAGCTAAATACCAGTAGTTTCCGGAGCGACTGCCTATCTGACCTCCACAACTCAGTTACTGGGTAACACGATACCCCTTGGTAAAACTGGATGTCTGATTTTTTTTTGGCTTCTGACACGTATGTCTGTTATTATTTAGCCACGAGCCCCTCTTTTAATATCTACGTTTGCTATCTAGATTCTGCGTTTCATGATTATAAAGCTAATAAAATCTTCACGATCATCTAAGTTAAAAACCTTGTACTAACCTTCCCAGCCATTCTCCTAGGATTGAGTTCCTTCTCCATCCTCAGAGCTGCATACCCCAGGTTATCTGAGGACACCAGCCGGTTGGTCATGTTCATGCTGGTGGTATGCACCGAGTACCAGTTCATCACGCCGTGCAGGTTGCCGTCTTCCTTCACGATCCTCACTTGAGTTAGGATGTCGTCTGTGTTAGATTCGTAGCTGGGGAGAGGTTTAGGTTTAATTAAAGGTGAGTAATAAACGATAAAAATGCTAACAAATTCTTCAGGCAATGTTCGACTGGAGGGTAAACTTAGTGATCTTGTAAATTTCAAATTCATTTGCAAAATTTTCAACGGAGAACCCCTAAAAACTTCGGCATATGTATATAGTCCAAACAAAGAAACTGATATTTTGACGTGTAGGGTCTTCTTCTTTTCGTGTGGTTAGTGACTAACATAGTGTCAGAGTTTTAAAGCCGCCCATAGGCCTCTGACTTGCCTTCACATGCCGTGGAGAAATATCTCTCAGGCATGCTGGTTTCTTCACGATGTTTTCCTTCACCGGTTTGGAAGCAAGTGATAATTATACAATACGCACATGAATCCAAAAAGTCCGAGGTGCGTGCTTTGAGTTCGAACTCGAGACCTATGACTAGGCAGTATGACGGTCACGCCACTAGGCCATCACTGCCCGACGTATAGTGTAGAAATGTTTTTTTTATTTTTACAGGGTAAAAATATAAAACGAGAAAGTGTTATAGAAATCCTACACTGGGCAAAACTGCTCGTCTAATTCCTCTTCTTTTACAAACTGGCACTATCTGAAGTTAGAGCAGGTTTCTTGTTTCTTCAAAAGCACTATAACGGCTGTAAAATTCATTTTTTTTTAGTTTTTTTGCCAAATCAAGTCTTAACTATATATAATAATACATATACAACTTAACTTGAATACTCCCACGATCCCTGTACTGTTGCATGCGTCCATAAGCACAATGTTTTGCGTGTTTTATGATGCGCACTAACGTGAACAGCGCATTATTTTTACACAAAGTTACTTAAATTGATATACAGAATTCGTAGATCGTCATCTACTTACGAATTCTGTGCATCAATTTATGTATTTATTTGCTCTCATGCACATCACACATTTACAATTTAAGTAACTTCGTGAAGGGTTTTTTACTCCCTGTAGGTAGAATCAGTATGGAGTATAATTTTAACGCCGGTAGCACTCCTCCGCCGCAAAACCATAGCAGCGAAACCGCAGTAGTTCTGGCTCGCTTCATGTTCCGCTACTGGCATCCGATTCGAGTAGCGGAACATGACGGAACGCGAGCCAGTTGAATTGAACTACTGCGGTTTCGCTGCTATGGTTTCGCGGCGAAGGAGTGCTAGCGGCGTTAATGTCTCAATATTCTGACTTCAGTATTCGCCACTTACCGAGCCTTCTCCTCTTCTGGGTTGTATTCATAAGAGTAGGGAGACCTGTTCTTATGGGCGTCCCTCACCTGAGTTTGCGCGAAGAATAGTCGAGCTGGTACCATGTTTTCGTGCGCGCGGACTATACTCTGAAATGTGTTTGCAATGTCATTCAAAATGCCCTCAAACGGTTCAGCCACCTTCTACTTATTGAAACGATGCACCACTTCCTTCAAACATTATACAGGCAATGCCTGCAATTATCGGGTATCCTTTGGAGGAATCCGTCAGTTTGAGAAAAGCGATAAAGGTATTTGACAAAGAGCAGCAACGTTTTCCCAGGCTGCTAATCATTATGTACAAGGTGCGATACACCAATCCATGTGGCAAATGAGCTAATTATTTCCTTTACGAGGTATGAGGAAATAGCCCTGAGGAAATAATTAGCTCAGTCATTCACGACTTACTACTAAATAGCGTTGTATAAAGATAAGGAGGTTCACGTTGCGGCATCGACGATTTCAATACTCAATCATTAATTACATTCCATGTGTACTAACTATAAATAAATCAATGAGATCATTATGGAAGCTGCCGGCTACAAAACAAAGTAGTAGGAAAGAGAAAGTTTCTAAACTTATCTTATTGGTCTACATACAGATATCCAATCTTATTGGAAATTATAATTTGTATGAATTTTCTTGTAAATTTAATTTGTATGAATTTTCTTGTAAATTTAATTTGTATGAATTTTCTTGTAAATTTAATTTGTATGAATTTTCTTGTAAATTTAATTTATATATGTTTATGTACTAATAATTATTAGAAAAGTAAAATAGCAGCTATACTTTAACATTAAAATATTAGTTAACACTATGATTGCATTTGCTTAGTAACAAACACCCCTAGAATTATTGCTATATGTACTTACCCTGGTTATTCCATCAACATAAGCATTGAAGGTCTCTCGAGAGAAGCCAAGTATGCTGATATCCAGGATGAAGTCCACCATATGTCCTCCAGGGCCGCTGTGCGTGTGGGTTCCGGTGAGGATCACGTTCCTCAGTGAGTACATATCGCCGTAGCGCTCCTGGAGATTCTTGACCACCTGGACAAAATGTGAGTGCTATTTATGCAAGTGAATCAGATTGCAAAATTTGTTGTTGAAGATAGATTCTGCCAGCGGCTTCGCCCTCGTCATTATATATATAAATAACCTATGCCACTATGTTACTCAGTGATAATATAGCATTCTACAGGTAAAATAATATTTTAAATCGGTCCAGTAGTTTTAAGTTTATTCATTGCAAACAAAAATACATCTTTATAATATTATAATGTGTGGTTCCGACGAAGAAGAGGCACCTTCCATTCAATAATTTATTTATTCATAGAACTACTACGTCTCTACTTCCTATTACTTCAAGAAGAAAGATTACTTTTATTATAATAGTAATACTCGTAAATTAATTAAACCCGCACTGGACCCGCGTGGTAGACCACTCTCTCTCGAAGAAAGTAGGTCTGTGTCCCAGCAGTGGGAACATTATAGGCTGATTATGCTTATACTCGTAAATTGGGAAGTTCAGAACCACCAATAGTAGAAATATTATTTGGCCCTTTATAGTTTATACCATTCAAGATATCCCTACGTCAAAGATACTGATAATAACACGCTAACGTTACCTCTCGCCTGACTGCAATGCCGACAGCCTGCACCTCAGCAGTGACGAGCACTATCCTGGTATTTCCCTTCACGAAGATGAAAGACCTGGCGAACTGACGCAAGTGAAGACCACGCCCACTTTGACCCACTTCGGCGTAACCCATCTGGAACCGACAAAACTTCATCATGAATTTGTGGACCTTGTAGAAAAGTGGCGATTTTTTTGGAAAAGCTACGCGTCTTTTAATGTATCATAAGACTTTTTTGCCTATTTTTAGGCTTTGGATATGTATTGTTAATAGAAATTTCATTTAAATTTCGCTTCAGGCGCACTCTCCACGGGCGAGAAAATCGCGGCGCTAGTATCGCCGTGCCATCAAATTCAATAGAAACTCCATGATACAATCTCATCGCGTCGATAATTTTAGGGCATAGCGAATATCGCTGCGATCCTCTGTCCGTGGAGATTGTGCTATCTCCACGGACGACGACCCACGGCGACCCAGAACAAATGATCGCGTATGAATTCGCGCGACGACAGCTTTTATAGGACTGCGCCAAAAGCTATTCTTCGTGTTTTTAACCGACTTCCAAAAAGCTCGTCGCGTATGTATGTTTATTAAATTTTATTAACTTTGCTTGGATAATTTTTGAGTAAGCTTCAATAATACATATTTTTCCCACTTAGTATATGTGGATAATATGATGATAACTTCCTAAGTATCACTGTTATTTACTTAGCAGGTAGTGGTACTATTAGAATTTGTGTGGGGTACCTCCACAAGTAAAAAGTGAAAAATAAAAACAATTTACAAAAAAAAAAAAAAAAAACTTCCAAAAAATTGGAAGTTGGTTTTGTTTTGAATTTTCGTTTTTTGCCACAGACTTCCGAAATTAAAGTTATTTTTCACTTTCTAGTGTTTTTTTTTTTGGAATTCGAATTATTCGTTTTAGGATTGAGCTGCTGGGAAGCATCAACCAATAGGTAGGGGGGAAATGAGAAACGTATCATATTGATGCTTTCTTCATTCTCAGTGAACAAAAGTAATGTCTGTAGGTAGGTAGGTACGACGAATTTATCGGATTTTCTTCAAATCTAGTATAATCTCCATAAAAAAGTATATAAGTAGGCACGACTTACAAAAGTAATCTCCACACACGGGCCCGTCATATCTGCGATACCGACTCCCACTCGGTACGGCAAGTCGCTTTCTTCAGTCGTAGGTGCATCCGTGGGAGTCGTAGTCGTTGGGTTAGCCGAGGTGTCTTCGTCGACATTACCTTCATTGACCAGCAGAACTATGGTTGCTGTCATGCCGCCTATAACACCGAGAACCACTACGCCGATCACCAGCTTAGCCGTCAGTGTGAGCGGCATTTTTTCTGCAATTTTTCAAAAGTTTAAATAGACTTGGATGGATTTGATAGATTTCATGGATTATGAGAAAGATTGTATGAATAGGAATTAAGTGAACACTGAAAACACGGCTAAAGATGTATGGAAGAAAAAGAGGTACTTCAACCAAAATAAATTGGAGAAGTATAAAAGCAAGCAGACGGCGATGATGATGTGACAGATGACAAAGATGGATATAACATCATCACGCCTATATTGCCGAAGGGCTATGCAGAAATGGGGGGCACACCACATTTTGACTGTACCATTTGTTATGGGTAGGATCACCCCATCAATGAAAGTGGCAGATAAATAATAATATCTAGTATCTAGGTATTAAATACCACACGTATATAAACATATATATCATTAATCATTTGCTTAATTAGGTTGATACTGCTAAGCTTATTTAAATATGTTTTAAGATAATGAGAGGTAGATACGGCTACATGCCATCCGGGGTGGCAAAAGGAAGGATGAAAGGGGACTTCTTTTTTTTTCTCTTTTTCGCCGACTTAAAAAGAGGAGGAGGTTCTCAGTTCGTCAGAAACTTTTTTTTTTAATGTATTTACCCGAATAGAAAATTATTTTTTGGTTTGAAACGGTATGCTTCCGAGGGGGTCCCATTGTCATCTATGTCTATTTTGTTTTACCCGGCTGTGGCCAAGCGAAAAAGGAAAGTAAGTAATTGTTTTTACAGAATGATGTAAGACCGCGCATCGGCTAACGAAAGGTAGGATATATTCTCAGTATAGGTACATGATCTGACCAAGATTAGGTATGTCTGAACTTTGAAAGAGACTCTGACCTCCGAGTTTGTCTCGGCCTTTTTCCTCAGAGTAGTCGGGTAGGAAACGCCGAACTCATCTAGTGTTTAAAATGTAATGATTGACGTGTAAAAGGGTGGAGCGATGACTACGCATGGTGGCTATTAATTGGCAGCTGGATGAGAGTGGCTTAGTTACATAGCGTGCGAAGTTTTAGTGTAACTTCACGCCTTGACAACAGGAAAACAAGCGTTGGCAGAGGTAGTAGGGTTTGGCAGAGATGTTATTATATTACTATGTAGAGCAGCATTCCGCTGCCAAATCGGCCTCTTTACACGCGAAAAAGGCCGAACATGTTTTTTTCTTAAAATGTTATTAGGACTGACACATTTTTGAATTCGGTTCTATCGAAGTAGGAAAAAAGACAGGCGTTTGTTTGCCGCGAGTGTGAATCGAATTTTCCGTTTTTTTTTCCTTCTGTTATTGAGCGGACGCGTAGCTGTCCTATAATGCTATTTAGTTCGTTCTACTAGTTTTATTTAGGTTCATCTAGGGACACTTATCGCCGATAAATTTTTTGATTGTGTGGCCGTAATTTGCAAATATGGTCAGGTTGCTTTGCCCTGTAGAGGCGTGGGTTCATCGCGGCTAATATAAAATACGATCTCGAACACGGATTTTCACGCGAGCTTTACCAGCGTTGGCCAGCGCACGTTCCCTCGCGCCGCGAAACTAAACCAGTGATAACTAACGCTTCCCGATGGGCCTGTCGTACTTTGCCGACAAGGGTTACCGTAATTATTATTCACTCAATTAAACCACAAGTTTTAACTTAGTGCGGCGACACATTAGAGTATTAAAAAAAAAATGTTTTTATTTTGCGAACCTGTTATTTTTATTTTAACGCTTTTTTCTTTTCAATATGCTTTGTGTTCTCCACCTGAATACTGCGTTTCATTATTCGTCCTACGTCGTACCGGGTTCGAACCCCGGGCGACTTTTAAGTCAAAGGTAGCAAACACATCTTTTTTTGCTACAGTAGGTAATGTACGGTAGTAACTTTTTAAGTCCATTTCGATCAGGAATTATTGCAGTATGCCTTAAAGATACACGAACTGAGAAGTCTAACCTATCCCAGTATTCGTCTAGTCAATTTAGAGCATGAAGTAGATATATGTTTACAATCAATTTAATGACGACTTGAACTTCGGGAACAGAATTTCAATAAACCACTACTATAGGTATTTTATAATTCCCTGTAACTACATATTACGTGACAGGGAATTATAAAATAAGTGGCGAAATGGGGGTTGCCTACACCCACATTTCACTAGTTAGGTAGGTTTAGGTACCCTTACCCTTCGCGTAGACCTTCGGAACAAAGGGAGTGATGTTGTGTTGCCAAAATATAGCGTGGTAAATAACTGCACAAGTAGCACTTGCATTTTTCTAATGTTTCTGAGCAATATTTTCTTAGCTTTAAGTTTTGTCTTACTAAAAAATAACTCAGTAGGTATCATTTACCGATGGAAAAATTGTTGAAAATACTCACATAGGTGGTCAAACCGATCACACTAAAGTAAATCTAAAAAAATCACAACACTCGAAAAAATAATAACTCAATATTCTTATTTAAAACAAACAAACACGCACCATCCCATTCAAACTGTACCTAATAATGGGTAAAAGATGATAAACATTTTTAATAATATTTAAGTAATTAATCGATCAATATAAGCCGATAACCAATTATCGGTTCAAGAAAATTATCTAAAATATTTAAGTCCGAGATAAAAATTTCGTCAGGGGCCGAGGGCAAAAAACCTCAAAATAAAAAATATCACTGAGAAACGATTTCGTGGAATATTGTATGCAAGGGCAGCTTTATGCAAAAGGCTTAAAATATGATAAAACTAGCTGTGCCCCACGGTTTCACCCGCATAAGTCTCAATCCCATGGGAATATCGGGAGAAAAGTATCCTATGTGTTAATCGAGGTTATATACTATCTGTGTGACAAATTTCATCCAAATCCGTTTAGCCGTTTTTGCGTTATTGAGTAACAAGCTTTCACATACTTACACAAATTAAACAAAAGAAATTAGGGACGAGTGGTGCGCATGTCCTGATCCAAAAAAAAAACCGAAATTAATCTCCTTGACATAATTTGCCCTCCCATGAAGCACCAAATTCTGTAATCAACGGAAGAGCATGATATTGAAATATTGTTATCTAACTGTTGTTATTGCCTATGATATTTTATCGTGAACAAACCGAGTTGTGAAGGGCAATCTTCAATCATCAGGTATTTGAATTATTTCTGACAATCAATTTCTAGAATGTTGACAGATTTTTGAAAGATGTCGAAGAATGTCTTGGGTGGAACCTCTGCATGCGTAGCATGACAACCATAGAAACGGGTTTTCTATGGGTTTTGTCGACGGAAGAATAGACAAAATGACAGATTGTAATTGTTTACCTATCATTTTGTCTATTCTTCCGTCGACAAAATCCGTTTATACTGTGGTCATGCTAAGTGTGCTGGTGTTAGATATACAGATGTTGTGTTATGGCGGATACCTTGATAGATGTCTTCGATACTACACACAAACATTCATAAACACACGCTTTCTTCCTATGGGGGAAAGCAGAAACTACTGAAACCTACTACTATCTTTACAAAAGTGCATATATCTACGCCGGTTGCGAGTATTGCCCACCTGACCTTTCCTACGATTGTAGCCCTAGATTATAACTTAAATGGTTTATTAGGTATTATATTATCTGTGGTTTAGTGATCGAACAGCTATCCAATAGTTACCACTAAACACAGATGGGGTTTGACAAATAATAATTGTTCCCAATCCGGGGTTTAGCCGATTGATGGCTTTAGGGTGTGCAAATATACTATGTACTAAAGAGCTACCATTTACCGGGTAATAACAATCTCTTTTATTGATTTGAATGTGCCCTGGCGGCTGTGAGTATGTCATGCTCACTCAGATGTCTCGCTGATGGTGACGCGTGTATTTTGTCATTTAGCCTTCTTCAAAATAGTTGAGCTGACTGATCAATGCGTCATGTTCGTGAACGGGCGCCGTCAGTTGGGACTGGTCAACTCTTAGCTGCCATGGCTTATTTTAATTTTTGAATTATTCTTTGTTTCATCTTTTTATTACGGAAGCTTCTAACGTGCACGCCTTTCTACATTGTTCTCACATGTATAATTTCAACATGAATGATGTAACCAATATTTTGCATCATTTTTTTTATTTAAAAGAGTGTCCGTGGAGTTTCTTGCCCGTTCTTCTCCATAGGTATCTACTACGCGTTGGAATGGGGGCAAGTAACTTCATATTTCTGACTGACCAATTCCTTGACAATTCAAAAGTACCTGTAAATGGTTTAATTGAAATCAATGCTTTGAGTTTGAGTTGAGTTGACTATGGTAGGCAAATCCGACGTTACGGCGTTCGCATTTATTTTGATAAGCTAATGAGTAATGAGAAAAAACTAAGAAGTATCAACGATTTGATAGAAGCGGTTTTATTTTAGCAAATAATAAATAAGTATTAATCATATTATCTTTATGCTAATTAAAATTAAAAGTGACGTACCGATCTATCCGATATGCTTCTCTGATACTTCTTTGTCCGATAATTTATTTTAGATTAAGTTTTGGTAGGCAACAAGCGTTTGCAAATTATAGAAAAGTAAGGTTACATACCTTACTTTTCTATAATTGTCATGCAGTGATTGGGGAATAATATAAAAATAACATAAAATCACACCTATATTCCTCGATGGGATAAGCAGAGGTATAACACCCCTGGATTCCGCTAGTTTACCAGTTTTTTGTTTAACAAGACTCCGGGTTGCTTCTGTGAAATTCAACATACTGACAGTAAGTATATAATTCTATCATCTGTTTCTTTGGTTTATTTTTGAAAAAAAAAAAGAACAGTTTTAATGTTTTATAAATATTTATTACCTACAATTGGCACTTTATTAAATATAAATCTACGTAGCCTACATGGTCTAGATTTTTGCTAAATCAGTTCTGGTTTTACATATTTTTTATTTAGGTACACGTAAAAACATTATGTGGAACTCATTTAAAAAACATAATAATGTGTACAATTACTCCCAACTCCTTATAACAAAGCTTCTCTATTGTGTCAAAAATATATTGGTTAAAAAAAATATGAAACATGGGTGCCATACCTACACAATTTAGGTAGGTATTTACTGGTGACAATAATACAATATAAATAAGTACATAGTTATTTGTATTAGTACAGTGTTATCTAAACATAATCCACTTATACGCGAGAGATTGAATAATCGAGAATACTAAAATTAAGCGATATTTTTAATTAATTTTTAGACAACTACTTTTGCACTAAATGCACAAACGGCCTTTTTGGCTCAAAAAGTAATTTCAGTGTACCAGTATACATTAGGCTTTACGTCAGTGGTAACAAAACGAAGTTCATAATTATCTAACCAGTTTCAAAACAAAATCCCGTGAACACGATGACCACATCTGTTACCGGTCCGGTTCTATAGCCACCGCGCGCAAAACTTAACTTGCATGGACGTAGGCGTAAAAATCTATATGAAGACATTGTAAACAGACATATTTATACACAGTTTTATAATTTTACACAAAAATTGTGTAGGTATGTATAGGAAATTCACATAGAATTAGCGACTAGACTATAATCTACAAGTGTTTTAAAACATAATAATTACTACAGCAGATAGTAATTACTACTAACAATTTTACTTTGGTTTACATTATAAATATCATCACGCTTATTAAGAAGTAAGGTAAGCAGGGCACAATATTGATATGTCGTTAACTTTGGCCAGTGATTTAGGGAAAGTTTCACCAAGGACACTGAACGACTCGATCAGCACATCTAAAACTGCGTCCACATATAAAAAAAACTCACTTTCGCATTTATAATAATAACTAGGATATTATAGAAAAAAAAATTGATAGTAATTTTAGCACATCTAAACTTAGAAACATTTAATTTTATGGCCGTGATAACAATGACAAAAACATACTTAGTAGAATAAAACTAAAATAGTATACAAAGCATTAGTAGGTACTTAGTTACTACTAACTTTTTGCTGTGTTTTTTTAAATGTGACTAATACTAAAACTCTTATCAATATACTAAAAGTATCGTCGAGAGGATGAGGTGGCTTGGTCTCAATAACATCATATTATTATCCTTATTGAAAACTAAATATGTAGTAAGTAATTCTTACATGAAATTAGTACTGACTTCTGAGTTTATACAATATATCGTTTAAACTTAAATCTCATAAAGTATTTTCTTGAAAGAAACGGCAATGCGCCCGCGCAAGTTGATGTAATCCAATATTTAAAAAGAACAAAAATTTCACATTGGCAACAGCTCATTTTAACTAGAAATATTAATATATTAAGTATACATTTAACAATACAATTGAAAGCGGCAATAACCCAACGGTTAAAAGAATACAAGTCAATAAAAATCTTAAAATAATTGACACTACAATAACGTCATATAATATTAATGTGACACTGTCATTTGTCACACTAATATTCAATAACTACCCTCAACTTCAGTAAACCACTCTATTGGTCCCAAAAATCACCGATATCTTAAAAACACAAAAATCTCCTCACACCTCACACCTCACACCTCTTGAATAAGGTATTCTGATAGTCCGAACTTGGACTTACATCCATGAGATAGCATCTAAGGTCAAGATCTATAAACTATATATTCCCATCTCTATCTTGCACTTGTCGTTTGACAGTTGTGCGACAGTGACCGGAATAACGCTTAGCCAAAGTAAGTGCTAAGTAACGTTCATATAGATCTCGGCCAAATAATCATGGTCCGAATATAGGTCCTTGGGAATTCCTTAGTCGCTGCGACCTAGAAAAACCTTTTGTGACGATCATAGATGTATAATTTTACTACGATCTAGGGTGACGATCATGGTCTAGTGACCCAGGTTCTAAGACACTTCGAAGCCGTCCGTGAACCCATGGTAAGGGTATATGCCACCCAGCACATACTTGTAGTTCCCAAAGTGGTGGATCCTGTAGATGCCTTTAGGAGTCCCTACAGGGATCTCCCACTCGATCTCTGCGCGACTAGTGCCCATTACCTTGGAGTCGCGGATCCAGGTGAACCTGGTGAAAAAGAAGTTTAAATAGGCATTAGAAATTGCCAGACAGGGCGACACAAATAAGGGAGCAACAGGATATTCTAGTACCGGTACTTATAAAAAAAATATTATGCTTTGTTTAACTGGTATACCTGGTGAAACCCGTGACTTCTGATGCAGATCAGATCAAATTAAATTAATACGCTGTCTTTACAAATTGATGAGCAAAAATGTGGTTTTTTGTAACTTTTTGTCTGCTAATGACAGCTTGCTTTTCCGAATCACATGATCCAATTTCAAAGCAGTAACTCTTGTTTCTCAGCTGGTTTAGTTATAAATACTTTGGATCCCAATTTGTAGAGTGAAACAGTATGTTCCCTAAAAACTGAGGTATACATACTTGGTCTCCCAGTCAGCGTCAGTGAAGACGGTGACCCATGCGTCGTCCTCCTCGGACTCGAGGCGCTCCACCGTCGCGTACCAGCGACCGTGGCGGATACTGTTGCGAGGGTGACCGGACACCTGAGGGTGAGAAGCATTAGAGTAGGTACATTCCACTTCATTGGAATTCAAATGGCCGTTACACACTACAACTGAAAGCTTCTATAGCCAACAAAAAAGTCGATGAGGTGCTCACCTAACACGCAAAATTGAAATCTCTACGTTCTGAAGATGATATATATAAAACGAAAATCAGCAAGTATACTTACAAACTGCGTCATAACGACATCTCCATAGCTGTACTGCTTGAAGGGCTTCTTCACACAGTCTCCGAACTCGTGTCCCCAGGGGGCAGAGTCCCACAGCACGGGCGGCACCAGCGAGATCAGCTGACCGCTCAGGTCGGGAGGCTCCGGGCCTAGCGGGATGGTTTTACTCTGCAAAATGAAATGAGGCTGAAGTTTTTGATAGCCTATCTAAAAAAACAGATAAGTGTGGAACATTGAACAGTAAGTAACTCAATTAAAAAATCATCATCATCAACTAAATTTTACTCAAGGCCACTGAACCTTCCATGAGCATCGCCATAACGGCCAGTCCTGCACTTCCCGCTTCTAGCAGAAGTCCAATTTAGTGTTTTCAATACTCAATCATTTATTGCAGTCCACAATACGTACTTAGGTTAATGTAGAACGTGGTTATGGTTAAAAGCGTGTTCGCACGAACGAACAAAACATGGTGAACATGAACATCAAACACAGAACATTTAGTTTATACGTGTGGACGTAAATTAACAAAGCGAACACGAAAACAGTTCGACTTGTGTTCGCGCTCAACCGCTCACTTTAGTAGCCAAAATTGGATCGCCACGAACATTTTTGACGAACACAGTGTTTGATGTTCGTAAGTGGTACATGCGAACAAAGTGTTCAATGTTCGTGTTCACCATGTTCTTGTTTGTTCGTGCGTACACGCCTTTAAAATGCTTATGCTTTTGCAAAAATCCTGCCGTTATAAGCTACTTACCGAAATCAGAGCATCGGTTAGTTCCACGTATTTATTCAAATAGATGTCGAGAGTATGTGGTCCGAAGATAGTCGAAGCTGCTTCGTATCTCTGTGCCTGTAAACCAATAATAACAAAAATATACCACTCATCAATATAAACAAAAACTTTTGTTTGAGGCCCGCTTGCACAACAAATTACTAAATGCGTTTAACGCTAAACATACTTAAAACATATTTTTTTATCTGTCACCTTCAAACGATAGACAGAAACAGAACGATGTTTATTATCCGTGCGCGACTGTTAGTCACCGCCTGAGGTATGTGAGCGGTGAGACGTGGGCCGTTGACAAAATTGTCAGACTGAGTTAGCTTGGCCAATGTCTACATCCCCCGTCTCACCGCTCACATGCCTCAGGCGGTGACTAACAGTCGCGCGCGCACTATACCAGAAAACGTAGGTATTTATATCACGTAGTGATTTGTGCTACAAGCGGGTTTCAGATTCTACAAGATAATCTACCTGATATTCTTCAGGCGTCGCAATATAATCCGAATAAATGTTCGAAAGTCCAGCGATGACCACTTTCCGGGCTTCGGGAGCAGTCTTCGCAATGATATTCCTCAGTCTCCTGCCAGACATGGTGGTGAATTCTCCAGGAACAGCTGCTAAGAAAAAGTTTCCGATCCTCGCGACTGAACAGGATACAACCTTCGGCTGCCATTCGTATGGGAATTTCGCCTGGAAGAAGGATTGCTATGTACAGGAAAATAAAACTAGATTGTATGCTATTATTTATTTATTTTACCTACTACAGGTTCGACATTTTACTATAGATCCCTTCAACTTTACGCGTAATGAAGAACATGTTGAATACGGTACCTATATCAGCATCATCTAAAACTCTTGCAGTTCACTTAGACGTAAGTTTTTACCAAGAAATAATTTCATACTCTATGTGCCACCACGTGCGTAATGAATCTGTTCTCTTCGGGTATACCGCTGCCAAATGTCAGTTCATCTGAATTAACATCATAAATACAAAAACCACAATCCGGATTTTTTATTCATTATTGTAAACCCAAATCCTCAAAACGGTGAAGGAAAATCGTGGGAAAAAGGGAAATCGTGAAGAAACACGACACGACGTTTTTCCAAAGTATTTTTATTTGGTATACGTACGGGGCCTCCAAACTGCTTCTTACTCAATATAATTTTGACCGTGTTTGGGATTTGATAAAAAGGACTCCTTGAGCTTTGGGGACCCCCCAGGCCCGGAAGCCTGGAGCTCATAGTCGCAGCATGCGTGTCATTAGCGTATGTGTTTGTCAACATACACAGTATTTATATTATTTTAGAAATATTATCAGTGGTTGATCTAGACCCAGCCCAGTGGAGGTTATGACCGCAATAACCCCCCCTGGATTCGCCCTTGGGTCATATGACATGCAGTAACGCGTATTTTGCGGTGCGGTTGCGCTGGATTGCAAACCCATTCCTTCCCGCAGAGATGAGGCCTGAGTCCCAGGAACGTTATAGCCTGATTATGCTATTATAGACCGTCTAATATTTTACCCGTCCCGTAGCCAGCAGTATCGGCTTCGGCGCCTGACACTTGATGTCCTCCTTGGTGGGCTCAGCGATGAAGTCCCTGACGGCGTTCCACAGGGGGTTGGACGTGACGGTGCCTTGCTTGAAGTCGAAGGCGCCCGGCCCGTCTGTGGTGCCGGCCGCGAAGCTGTAGCCCATTGCGGGGAGGCAGCCGTAGACTTTGGTGCTCTGGGAAGAGTATGGAGCATATTAAAGTGTTTTTTTTTTTTTGGAACACTGTACTGGAAACAATAATAAACGCGGGAGTTTGTCAGTATGTGCTAAACGAGGAACATAACACTTAAAAATCTGCTACTTTATGGATAGTGTGTTTTGAGATATCTAGAATTAATTTAACATTATCAGTACAGCTCCTTTTAACAAGTCAAAGTTGACCGATAGTCAAGGATGTTCATTTCACCCACACATTCTACAAACACATAAGCGTTTTCTCTAAAATCGGTTACGCGTCAGCAAACCCTTTAATATCACGGTTCACCGAAGTCCTCCAGATGTACAAACGACCTTATTGAGCTGATAGTTCAATTGTAAGGTGAATATTTAAGTACTCACTGTATTAAATGTCTCGGTGACTGGGTCGAAGGGCGACACTTCCTGCTCAGACATCTTGACGTACTGGTGTTTGATGCCTAGGGGACCTGTTATGTCCTCGCCTGGTTCGTTAAGAACATTCTGGAATTTTTTACAACTGATAAGATTCAAGCAATAGGGAGCGACGTATAGGTAACGGCACTTTTGGTTTCCATAAATGCAACATATGCAATGGAACTGTATTTTCCAACAAGCAATGTTAATGATTTTTTTAATGATGACAAACCGGAATATAGAAATTAAATATTTATTAATTTGTTTTCTATTGACGACAAGTCGGGACTTCTTGTATGAAGAAAAAAATTGGTGATCAATCGTAACGGTGACAAATCGGGATTAACTCCGTACCTACAGAAAAAAAAAACAAATAAACATCTAACAAAAAAATCTTCAATTAATAACGCAGTCTTTTCAATTCGTTAATTTCAATTTATAATATGTTATTACTAATATTACAAGTAAAACAAAATCGTCAACTCACCATAGCAGTCTGGAACAGCTTAGTAGCAATAATCCTGGTGCTATCAAACATGTCTCTTCCAGGTCCTGACGCGAAGCACTTCTCCTTGGGCAGCTTGCACAGCAGCTTCTCCTGGTCGCACACATTGCCTGAGAACTCGCAGTGAGGACCTTTGGTGTTCGGAGACACATCGCCCAGGTTCGTAGATGCGAAGGCACAGACTATATGGCCCTGTAATGAATATTCGTGATTGCATATGAATCTGGTTGAAATCTTTGTTTTGATCTAAGAATGTTGAATATTTGGAATATTATACTGGAAGATTGAGATGAATAGTTCTCCTAGCTAGTGAACTGTCTTGTCCAGAGTGATTGAAACTATGGATTTATAGGACGTAAATAAAGTAAACGGATGTATTTGAACTACAAATGTATGTGGATGACAAGGCTGACCATCGATGATATCTTTACCACGCTAGCTATATTTTGAAAGGAATATTCTGAATTAATTAATTGTTGTGGGACTTAAACATAACTGACGAAATAAGGGCACCTTATAGGTACACCTCTGCCTAACCCTCCAAGGATTACAGGCGTGATATGTTATGTTATTGCTAGGATTTCTATCGTTATTAAATTCTGATATTGTTCTGCAATAATATATTCAAATTGATCCTTACCTTACCAGGCAGCGTAGTATTTCCATTAAGCGCCTTCTCCATCAAGATGGAGGCATAACCCACATTATCGGAGGAGATCAGTTTATTAGTATTGTTCATGCTGGTCGGATGTACCGCGAACCAGTTGATCACACCTAGGATCTTGTTGTCAGGAGATACGAAACGAATCTGCGATAACGTCTTGTCCGTGTCATAGGCGTATCTGAAAACGTTTTTTTATTAATTAATTAATGCTGTCAGAGGTAAGCAATTCTAAATAAATGTACTACTGTTGTTATGGTTGAAGTAACAACGAAGGTATATTATCATACCCATTGGCAAAAAAATCGTCATCGATGATCGGATTTTTAAATTAGGACAGTCAATTTATTATATTTTATATCAATTTTTATCATTTCATCAGTTATAACATGAATTATTATGCTATCTGAAATAACGATTCTCTTGTTCATTAGCTTTATTAAATTGCATGAATTTCTAAAAGACGGTGAACAAAATAATTGTTATTTGAAATTAGCAACGATTGCTCATGTACTACATAACTGTTAAGTTATGTTGTTATTGTTAAGTTCATCTCTTACAAATATATTGTGAGTAAATAATATAATGATAATATATGTAAGTATCGTACCTGTTTTTTTGAACTGAATAGATAACGCAAAAAAAAAACTTTTTTATAGTCGGTTTTTACTTTTAAGTTTATTTTATTTTAAAGTTTGTCGTTTCGAGCTGATGATACATAAGGTATTCCATCAAAAAATCATATCATTAAGTGTGTTAACGTATGACTATGACTACCATTTCCGTTCTTTTGTTTTTAGGACCATTTGCTAATAGGACACTCTGCGTTTTGATTATAGGTGGTTTTGCCATTAGGACCAATACTTTTAAGACTTTTTGGGATAAATAAGATTGTGTGTATAATCTTACACAGTATATTCATCGACTTCTGTACATCTACATAGTAAGTCAAGGAAACTTGGGACAAAAGTAGAGGAACGGCGACTAGAGATTTTATAATTTATATATCACAAGTAATTCTGAGAGGGACAGCGCGAACGCAGTCCCTCACTATCAAAAATTACGCATCCGAGTTATCCACATTAGGGATAATCGCAGGGGTCAACCCAACCGCAGTGCAATGGGAAGGCCTCGCCCTGGGGGAACCGCCTTAGTGATCACGGTATCCCCTATGCCAGGTAAGTATGAATTCTTTACAAAAATTCGCGATGGTCGTTCAACGGTGAAGAATCTTAACACCGCGATTCAGAAACGTGACGTAAATGTACAGCGCCATCTATCGCGGTAGTTGGAATTAAATTGTGGACGTTGCCAAGAGCATTTTATTTGGCGGTTGCCGCGCCGCCGTAGTACACAAAATAAAAGTACTAGTATGTCTTGAAATAGTTTTCGATATCATTCAAAAACTGAAATACTTTTAAATATGTTCCGAACATACCTGGCCCTTTCTTCCGGTGGATTCCTCAAGTATGACGAAGGGGACCGGTTGATGTTGGCATCCAGAAGTTCCGCCTCGCCGTACAACACACGCGCCTCCGTCAACTTGTTGTGCGCTAATACTATACTCTGTAAATAATAATAGGAATCTATGTAGATTTCATGAGGAATTCATCTAGGACAATTTTTTGAGTTCTTTAAACAACATTGTGTCAAGCCGCTTCCAAATATATTTTTTTCTTACTTTTTATTATAACCCTTAAGTTATCATTAGGAGCATGTTTCATAGCTTCAATTGATATAGTTTTTCGGGGGACTCAACTCTCAACAGTTTACTAATTATGCTAATGCCCACATTCATTGTCAAATCAGTCTCATTTGAGTACGCTCTTGTCGAAAAAAAACCACGACTCTGTCATGTGGTTTTTTTTTCTAATAATGATCAGCATCATTATTAGAAATTTTAATTAACTTTACCACCCAAATAAACACAAAACTACACTTGGCTTCGAAGTTATTGGGTTTAAAATACAATGTCAGAGTCAAGAGCAATAATATCTAAAAGGAAGGCTTTGTTGGTCAACAACTAACAACCTGCGACCCTTGACTAACACTATTGACAGCTCACTTCACCCAAGTTTTCACGGTGAGATGTTTATAGAATAGCATGGCAGGAACGCTTATTCCACCCACTATTGAACTGCTTTAATGTATTTTTGGCGATATAAAGTCACAACCACAGCAAAACAAAAACACTTCGATTTCGATGCCCGGCTTGTAGCTAAAACTTGCAACATGTGGTGTGCACGTTTCACTAATCAGTAAAAAACTTAGGTGGAGCACAATTAGGAGCGTCCATGCTCTTCAACGTCCAACGACCGAATCCTTATGTTCTAGGACCTAGACAGAACATATCATTTCTGTATTAACCTAGAATGTAGGTTAATAGTCCAATATACTTACTGTTCTTTAAAAGTGAATACTTGGCCTAAGAATTCCAGCTGTATATTTTGTAGGTACCACTGTACCTACCACACTCACCTTAAAAATTCCAACAATATAAGCATTATAAGTCTCTCTGACGAAGCCGAGGATCGGGAGGTCAAAGAGGAAGTCCATGAGGAATCCTCCGGGCGTGGAGTGCGTGTGCGTGCCGCTGATGATAACGTTGTTTTCTCCATAGAGGACGCCGTAGCGCTTCTGAAGACGCTTGATGACCTGGGAAGACATTTGAAGAATTAGGATCATCAGTTTTAGTTCTTGGATAATCTCGCATCTCATTTTTAATCAAAATTGTGAAGTAATGTAGGTTAAATACAAAAATGATGTCATTAAAGGAGTGGTCAGGCACATTCTTTTGTTTTTTCCAAGAAGGCAACACACACACATATCCAACTTCACTAATAATATTTTTTTTTTAATTTCAGGGAAAACGAGCGAACGCTTTATTTCAAACGCAACATCTTTTCCTTGATCATAATTTGAGGATAATGATCTAATTCAATTCGTTTTTCCTTGTAGATGCTTCCACCTTAGTTATAAAAAATCAACAGCTCCATCAAATTTAATAGGTACCTACATTGTTCTGAAAAATATAACAAACTAACTGTTTGTGCCCGGCGTCACCCGCGTGAATTTTATGTCTATCTCCAGTGATTTAGGCTGGTTTCCGGTGGATTATCCAAAAAATATATTTCATACAAACCTTGTCTGGACAATTTATGGATACAACAAAAAATTCGAGCCATGTTCAAGTCATCATCTTTGATACTGCGGCAATTGATTTTTATTTATACAAACTCAACTCACCTCTTTCCTGACACCATGGCCCATCATGGCAGCATCAACGGAGACGAAGACCAGCCTCTGAGTGCTGTCTCCGCTGCCATCTTCTAACACGAAAGCCCTGGAGAACTGCCTTAAGTGAATGCCATGTCCTGTTTGTTCTAGTTGCGCGTAACCCATCTGGAAATGAGAAAAGACAAGTTGAAAAACCTTAAACCAAATGAGAATAACTCACGCCGTGATAAAAACATTAACCAGGCAGCATGAGGGTAGCGAGATTGACTGCCCTAAGTATGTTCAAGGAGGATCTTAATGCACTCCAAACGAAAAAAAATGTATATCTTATCTTATCTATTGTCTTTGTATTTTTCTCCTGCCTTGATCCCAATTTATTTGGTCTTTGTATCTTCCTAATTTATATACTCTTTTTGAAGCAATCCTCCATGTTCAAAAACATCTTTCCCGCAACATATTAATTCCTTCTAAATCCGCGGTGGTTTGTAAATCCTGATTTTGCTTTACATTAAATAGGTACGATTACTTGAGGAAGGATACCTAATACCCATGGACATAAAAAGATAAAACAGACGCTCCATGTAAGACATATTACATGATAATAATGGGGAGCTGCAGCTTACACAAGAAGCAAAGGAAATCTAAAAGCATCTTCCATATGTAGGAGCTTGATTAATGTTACTACCTATACCGTTATTAAACCCCGATTGAAATTAAATAAAATTGTTTATTCTGTAAATAGGATATTGGAATCGCTTTTACACGTCTAATTAAAAGAATATTAAAAATTAGCTAAATGAGTTCAGCGTTTCCTATCTGACTACTCTGAGAAGAAAGGCCGAAACAAACTCAGAGGCCACAGTCGCTTTTAAACCCCAGACATAATCTTAGTCAGGTCATATGAGAACCATGTAGATTAGTGTTTACATTACATGGTTCTCATATGGCCTGCTCCTTATTGTTATTACGAACACCGTAATAACTACACGTGGATACCAAGTGATGAGCAATAACTTCAACATAAGTGAAAACACTCTGAGTGTAGAATGATGATAAAAAATGTTAGTTTAAGGCCAAACATAAATAAGATGAGACACTTGAAAACATTCCATGCGAATATTAAAAAAATACTCTAGTGCCACCATAGAACCCTTTGAAAAGAATGGGATAAGCTCCACTATACCCCTTTCGCTCAAAGATAATATGTGTGAGAGAGATAAATAACAATGCGTTACCCCTCACATTAACAGGAATCTACGTAGTAGATAAACGTGTTTCTGACAAGAACTATCCCTAGCCAAGACCTTGTTTAGGTCCAAATACAGGACATTACGTTGAAAATTACTATTTTATAAGTGACGATATAAAACGCCGCTAAGAAATTTTCCTGACAAAGTTTATTTTGTTTATATGTATCTTTGTATTAGTACTTTCGTGTTATGTATCTATCCCTTATGTTGCACCTGCAATGTTTTGTATCTGCGTGACCCTAAGACTGACTGGTAGAAAATGCCTCAGGCATAAGTCCGCCTTCCTAGAGTAATTATTTACCATTTCATAAGCTTTTAATAAATAAAAGTAGTGGATTAGTACCAACTTAATTAAAATTATGATAAGTTGTGATAAACGAAATTGCTTATTTAATTGCCTTTTGTCAAAATTAATTAAAAAGAAGAAGAACATAATCCAGTCATAATTGATTAACACTCTTTCGAAAACAAAACAATATAAGCTGACCATATTTTTCAGGTAAAATATATCAATGGATGTGGATATTGTAACGAAGTAAAATTGTCATAAGTTATTAAAACTATAAACAAGAATTACCTGCCTAAGACGGATCTGACACGACACAGAATAAATACATGACCATATTTATAGAACAAAGGAGCTAGACACAAATAGGATATTATGACTAAACAAACAACGTACTATAATAGTACAAAGTTCAATTACAGGATAATGTCAACTACCATTGATTCAATAGAAATCTTCAGCTGTAGCTATATACGAAGCATTTCCTTTGAAAGCAATATTTACTAAAAATGTAAATTGCCAATCACTATATACTACACGACGAAGACTTTAAAACAATAGGTAGGTGAAACGCTTTGCTTACAAATTTTCAAATTTCATAACAAGTTTTTGATGTAATCCAATGATCTTAATCATTGATAGAGACTGGAGCCTGTTTACAAATATTATACAATACTCGTTGTAGTCTCGTCATCGATCGATATGATAGAACACAAGTGTAGTCCCGGTCTTGTCACTCATTATCTTCGGTCGAGACAACAACTTCGTATTATAACTTTCGAGTAAACATCGTCTTTATTGAAAATTGCCATCTTCAGTTTCGCATCACTGCTCTTGGTTTTCAGTCATTCTAATCCATGTGTTACAAATCACACTGCCAATATCGTCACTGCAGCTAGTCTGAGGGTAATCTTTCGTTATGTTCCTTTACCAATCTGGCAGTGTTTTACCCTAACTGCAACGTCGTACAAAGCAGACTGAGCAGAATAACGTGTCTACCAAATTGCTAAGGTCACTGCATATTGAAGTAACGGTCGAAAGGTACAATAACACTCAATGGGAATTTGGGGACAATTTCCGCAATGTAAGTTTTATTGCCTACTGTCGACTTGTTGAGGACAGTAGGCGACCTTCATCGTATGACGTATAGCATGTAACATGAATCTGTTGCTGTATAGCAGAGGTATTGACTAACTCAATACCTCTATATATATGTGATATGTGGCTATTTGAGAAGAATGTTAACAACTGGTTTTCAGTCAGCTAAACTATGCAATAAGATTAATCTTCTTTCTATCTATGTTCAATAACTTCTTACATACTAATTATATGATACCGTTTTAGCTATCAGACAGATAATATTATGGGAATATTTCCACAAAACAAATACCATATTATTCACCTTTTTGGTACATTATCGTATTCCTCGTCAATAAAGCCTCATATTGCAAAAACATTACTTGACGCTTATTATGTTGCTTACCTATGAAACCAATTGGCAATTTCAATTAGCAACTAACTTACCTAACCTAACATATTTTTAGACCTACTGTAAATAATGAATCAATTAAAAATCTATTAAAATTCAGCATCACATTCTAGTCATTGCCAAGTATAAACTCCCAGTGGACATGAATGATGCATTATATACAAAACATATGCAGAGAAACACACATATAGACAAGACATTCGTCTTTCATGTATGGAACCAACACTTAACGAAATTGACATAAGAAATGCTAACGAGGGTACCATAACCTGCGAAGATTTACTGAAGAATTTTGCTTGAGCCTCAATGTAAAACATTAAAGATACATTGAGACTATTTGAGACTTAGAACAAGGAGAAGAGAAGACAAGTCAAAAAGAAATAAAGCTAGTCTTATTAATTACTTTTAGTAATAAAGATCAATCAAGAGATCTCAAAGCAAGATTGCACACGAGCGTATCTCCGGGCAGATTCTCAGTAAAACATTAAATAATAACTAGAACACTTACACACGCGATGGTAACAAAGACCGTATTATGTGACGGGTAACGGGTCACATAACGTAACCGACCAATCACAACGCTTGCCTTGACCTCCAAATTCTCGAACAATCCGAATCATACCGTGCAATCCGTTGGAACATTTATAAAAAATGTTCCAGAAATTTCTTCGGGCCGTTGCATCTTTTGTGTGTACGGTCTGTGGGTTGGATGCTTTATTATGTTTTTTTTTTAATGTAGTCTAATATTGAATGGTACACCGTATTTAATTTGTTTTTCATTGAGGCACTGTGAATGAAACCCTCTACAATGTTGTTTGGCATTGTGGTGTTGTGGTGCAGACACGCCCTTTGCATTGCTGTACAAAAACTAAATCACTCTAATTGTACAGAGTGATGAGGACAAGAGGATATGATTCCTCTCGTCCTGCCTACCTGCCTGCCTACCTACCTTGTGTTATGTCCGGAAACGTTGAATGGTGGCAATCTCTTCATAGGATAGTAATTAGTACCATCAAATGAGACACTTTTCCATTCCTGTGGATACCCTCATATTCTTCAGTAACAACTATCAAAGAAGTGAGGATCTCTAGTATAGAATTCACTGCATAAGAAAAAATAATCATATTTTTATTACGAATCAATTTTTACTCTCCTGCTTTACAAAGAATGATGAGACATTATGGCAAAATCGCGTCGCGTGCCGGCGAATTTTAACAGCGCGTTGATACTAGTGTTTTTATTTTTATTTTTATTTTGATACTGCTGCGACTAAATAAATTCACATTCGCCAAATAAATACATTAAAATTGTGCTAAAGTGACAGAGTGAGTGAGTGTGCGTGAGTGTTAATAAGTGCGTTCCTGATCTCAGGCGAGCGTTCCAGAGCATACAAGGAACCCAAGCTAATCCGGTGAAATCTTTCCATATAGTTTAGGGCATACCTTCCCTCTGCAAAATCGGTATTTTATTAAAAACATCGCGACCGCGTATTTTCAGTGGCGAAGTTTCTAAGCAAATGTTATAGGATTATATTATGTGCATAAACAACACATTAATCTGACACCCTGCAATAAATTATTGCTATTCACCTCAACAATAATAATAAAATAATGATGTTTAATCATCGCACCTCCTTTCCGGTCAGTATGAATCGGTGTGAGTCATGGTCATGTCACCTTGAGTCGGATCGAGATCAGTGCCCCAGATAGCTGGACCACGTCGGCGAATTATTTTTTTATCTTTATTTGCAGCTTTTGCAGGATGAAGTTTATTACACAACTGAGTGGGTATACAGTTATAATTGAGTTTTTGTTTTAAATTAATTTATGAAATATTAAAAACATAGGCTACACTCTGTTTTTATTACATTACAGTTAACGACGTTGTTAAAGCGGCAGGTGATCGAAACAGTTGGCGGAATATCATCCACAAAAGGGAGGGAACCAGCACGAACTTCATTTGACTGATAAACAGTTACGAGCGAGACTGCAGCAAGTTCGTCATACTGCCTCATGCTCCCTTAGATGTCACTGCTTGCGGTAACGTCGGGGGTCAGGTTGCCACCTTCCCTCAAATATGGCGAGGGGGGTAACGGCTGATCTCTGTGTTATGCTCGTGAACGACCCGCTGCTTGTGGTGACTGGTCGTCTTGCTGACCATGGTTTTGTTATTGTTATTAGTAATATAAAATTTATTGTTACTTTGATGGTCCTAGTTTATCATTTGTGACAGCTTTAATAGCTATATGTAAACGGGCACGGCCATTATGCCTAGACTCCTGGGGGCTTTCATTCGGGTATTAAGTTCTGTTTACTTTTTATTTTCGCTTGGGTATACCTACATTTCGATGATTTTTTGTGTGTATATTGGCGTGTGCTAGCTGGCATATAGCAACTAATTTAATTTAATGTTTTGTGTTACGTAATGTACATTATTTTGCATAAGTACTATTGTATAGAATCAAGTTTTTCTAACTACACAGACAGCTGTGCTGCTGGGGAGTTTGTTGCGCCACTTCTTCCCAGCTAAAGCACTAGGAAGTGGTGAAGGGCGGGCGTTTTTGGGGGACTGTCTTAAGTAATTTTGACGCTCGAAAAGTGCTGATTCTCAGCCTATTTTGAATAAATGACTTTTGAATTTTGATTAACAGTCCTGACTGACTTGCGGATACCTGGTGCATCCTGGCCATTTTAATGACCTAGACAAAGCGGCATTCTATCACCAATAACGTTGACAGAAAAGTCCAAAATTTATGGAACTGACATAAGCTACCGAAAAGCTTATGTCAACCCTGTTGAAAGTCGTTGTAGAGATACGAAAGGCTTGGAAAACAATTGCTTTATATGGCCCTCAGGAGGACGTGAAGACAGCAAAGAATGCTACAGGTATAATGAAGGACAACTAGGTATATATAATATGCTTCAACCTCAACCAAATACCTGTCCATATATAGGGTGAGACCGCGTGTCCCCCTGCATTGCATGCTTCCGACCTTCGCTCTACATGGCGCAACGCTCGCTATGTCAATTTAAACGAGTGAGTGCACTACGTGCCGGGTATTGCCAGTGCTAGGCTATAGACAACTTGTTTTTATGTACCATTATGTTTTATCATATCATAATCATAACACTCTTTAGCTACAGAATCATTAAAAGGCAACTCATCATTCAGCCGGAAAACGTCCAATACTGGATATATGACTCCTCCAAGTCCAAGAATCGCCACAACGTTCGTTCCTACGCTTCCCACACACAGCGGATTTCTGTGCACTTGACGGTAGTGACAATAACAGTAGCAATTACTGAGAAGAAATAGCAAAAGACACATTATCGCGGATTTCTGCTATCTTCAAGAGGTTTTAGATGCACTAGACGGTAACAATGGCATTGAAAAGAAATGCCAAAAGTCAGATCATGAAAGACGAAAGTCTTTCAAAATCGAATAAGTTCTGAAATCGCACTTCTGCAATAGAGAGGCTACAGATGATCTCCTTGAACTATTTTGTAACTTCTAGAACCACATAGATTTCTTTCTAAAACTCTACACTGAATTGAATAATGAGTCTTTGTTTACTGCGATATTACGCTGTATCGAATTCAGTATAAATAACGGTACCTATTGCATTTCAAGGCTCTCTTCGCCAATAAGTCTTCAAACCGATCCTTAAGTAATCGCAATTAAATTGTAAAGCGCTGATAATTGAAATCGGTCTTACACAATTTCATACACCTATTTGCAACAAGTAGTTATTACTATATACTTACACACATATACACACATAGCCTGTATTCCACGAAGAGTTGGGCAGAGGTGTACCCATAGTACACTTACATTTCGTCAGTTATGTTTAAGTCCTATGTAACAGGGGGCGAGCCTATTGCCATCAACCGGGCACAAAACAAGACTCCGGGCTGCTACTGAAAATATTTTCAGATATCATCATCTGTCTAACCTTTTCCCAACTATGTTGGGGTCGGCGTACAGTCTAACCGGATGCAGCTGACCAGAATTTTACATGGAGAACACCTATCTGACCTTCACAACCTAGTTACTAGGTAACACGATACACCTAGGACTGGTTGTCGGTAATTTTTGGGCTTCTAGCTACTCGTACCCGGCGGTAGCGCCAGTAACGATTGTCAAACATCTACAAATGACAGCCTGGACCAACGGCTTAACGTGCTTTCAGAGGCACGGAGGGGTCTTGATATGTAAAGATGGTCACCCGTCCACGGACCAACCGCGGCAAGCGTAGCTTAACCTGATGGACCGATCCGTGCGGCTGTTATTACTTAGCCACAAACCCCTCTCTTTCAGATAGAATTACCTATAACACTTTGCCCGACCCTGGAATCGAACCCTATTCATAAAGAAATACTCTGGACTAACGAATCCTGCTAGATACTTAGGAAATACTTAGGTCGATTTAAGGTGTAGCTATAGATCAGAATAGAATTACTAGAATTACAGACTTATCAACTTCAACCATGTCAGCAGACCAAAGATAGACAGATAGACAGAACATTCTTTATTGTACCATCAAAGAAGTTCGTATCTAACCAGTTTCAAAACAAAATCCCGTGAACACGATGACCACATCTGTTACCGACCCGGTTCTATAACCGCCGAGCGCTGCAAGCAAGAATAGTCCTTACGGTGGTTAGATATAAAGATTAGATTCTTCGATAGTACATCAACAGGACAAACCAAACAGGAGAAAGAAGATCCGAAATATCATACTGAACATAGCTGAAAATCCTTTAAATATTTTACTTTAAATTGAGTAACAAATTAAACTTACTATCCTGACTGACCATTTGATTAACAGTAAGATTAACGAAGCGATAAAGGATGTCAAGTTCATAATTATGAATAAGGTGGAAAATATGAAAGGTCACAAGCGTGAATCAGCAGAACATCAGGCGCCAATTGCGAAACTCGTTAATTTAATCTGCCGAATAGAAAGGACCAGCAAAATGCTCACTTGAATATATAATTGACTTCATAAAAAAGAGATTTTAACGATTTACGGATGCCCTATGTCCAGCAGTGGACGTCGGCTGAGAATATCATGATAAAGATGTTGGGAGGAGGTTGCCAGTGGTCCTTAATTCTAGTGCTATATTCAGTAGTTGGGAACTATTCCTTTCCCTGATCACTTCAGCGCTGATAAAGAGCAGACAAATAAAAAAAAAACAATATTAAGCAGAGTGTACGCTGTTCACATACCCTAAGCGACAGGGAGACATTCATATATAAGAAGTGGCGTCTTTACTCATTAAAATAAATAATGATGAAAAAGAAAAAAAACACCTCTAGTTATAGTTTGACTGAGACCGCTGTACCGTGCCTTAGGAAGCAGAACAGTGGTCCCGGTCAAACTATATCAGTCATTGACTCAAAACATAACGTCATACAAAATGTCACAATAACTGTTTTGTTGGAAACCTAAACATATACCGATGGGAAATCGTATTAATGTTAATGCCATCAATGTAAGATGATTTTTTTTGCGCATTAATCTCATTAATATGTAAACAGTCTGAACGAAATAATCAATAATATGCACGCTTATTTAATATACTTTAAACTTTTGGGTTTCTACTAAGTAAACTTATTACAAGAAGTAGACCGTACTGTTTAGCAAAAGATTTTTGGTTCAGGGATTCTAGAGCATTCTAGGAAATAAAGAGTAAGAAACTCATCTCTCTCCATGACTAGGGAGCGGATCTTATTAATACACACCTATTTGAATGCCTGGAGAGCACAGTATATACTTTCAAAATATGGACTGTAGAATCCTTTTGTAGATCACTACACTGGCTCATCACCTCTCGTGCACCCATCACTTCACTGTCAACTCCTTCCCGCCATTCGTGGTGAACTGAGTGAGAGTTGACATTAGTGACAGCTACCTCACTACTGATGTGCATGAGATAGTGTTTACAAAGATAACAAAGAATTTTTTAAATAGACACAACCATAGTCCACATTACCACCCTTTCTTTGGAGCAGTCACTACAGGCATTTTTATCCTAAGAAGATCTTACCTTTCAGACTGTAGGAGCGGTTTCAACATCAGTGAGCGGTGGAATCGTGAAACAGTCCCTTAAGGTGAAATAAACGGAAGCTGTACTCACAAACGCGATCTCGGCGGGAGGACCGGTGACGTCAGCGATGCCGACGCCGACACGCAGCGCAAATGCAGCCGTAGCGCAGGCGAGCACGAGCCACGCGGTCAACATGCTGAGCTGAAAGTGAATGACATTGAGCACATGAAAGCGTAAACGACAGAAGACATATCGCACCTTTGAAACTACAATGACGTAAGTGCAAAAATTTCAAAAACTGACCTTTTAATGGGAAACGATTTAAATACTATTAAAGTTTTGCGAGCGACGTCGACTTTTAAGAATAGCAATATTTGCCACTAGAGGGCAGTTGAGTCGTTGTGTAATTGGAGAAGGATTTTAAATATAAAACGACCCAATGGTCAGTTGCCCGCGGGGAGGATATTGAAGAGTTGATGTAAGTAATGATTTAGCACCAAACTAAAAATTATTTTTTATATTAAGGCTAATGTTCTGCATTTACGTCATTGTTCTTTGAGGATTCTTGAAGTTAATAAACATTTTATTTGGAGCAACGACGCAACTGTAGGCACCCCCCGAAAATAATATAAATAGCAACTAAAATATCAGAGTTAGAATAATCAAAAATATTTTACAAATAAGCCTACATCCTTATTTATGTCTTTTTGTAAAAAATACAATAATATACTTATTATTATCATTTAAAAAAAAAATCTGATTAAGTAAAAATAAATTCAAAAGCGTTTTTCTCTAAAATTATGTTTTCGCACTTACGTCATTGTCGTTTTAAAGGTGCGATATTCAGAAAAGGGTTAACCTACAATTCGACCTAACTTTTTACGTCATAAAGCATAAGCGTAATTAGCATATAATGTTATTTTCCCACTGCTGGGACACAGGCCTCCTCTCTGTGAGAGGGTGTGGGGCATAATCTACCACGCGGGCCCAGTGCGGTTTGGTGGATGTCTTCGAATTTTTGGTTCTAGCAAACGCTTTCCTTGTTTCCTCACGATGTTTTCCTTCACCGTTTTGAGAGCAGTGGTGATGAAATTAAACAAAATAAAGTGCCTGCCTCTTTTCGAATTCACAACCTATAACTCGTAATTCGGGGTCAATACCACCACTGCTCTAGTCATACGCTGCGAATAAATTTTTAATCTTGACAGTTTTTCCATACAAAAACTGTCAGACGTCAATTCTATGGCACGGATAAGACTGATACAATCAGCCCTCAGATGCTTTATAAAACGGTTAATCAAAGTTGGTGCTGCTTAAATATTTTATTCTTTCAAACTGTGTCCAATCCAATAAGGATGGTGACAAAAAAAAATGTTTTGTCTGTCATCTATTATTAAAAAATATTGGACACATATTTCTTCTTTTTTTACGTAATCAAAAGATTACGGCAATACATTAAAATGTGGCATGACGTCACTCCCCGTTAGATTTTATACTGACTTGTGGCGTAGCGAGCCTCCACTCCCCAACATTAATGCGTTTTATCTAAACCATATGATAAAGCAAAAAATACTTTTATTATCTGATTGACGGACTAAATAGATTTTTTCCCCTGTCAACATCCCTATTGATCTAGGTAGGTACTAGTCTACGCATTATTGGACGTCATTTCAATCATGTTATATTTTATTTTTATGGTTTTTATTTAATACTTTAGTGGCGAATGTGGCGATGCTTGGGGAGGCCTATTTATAGTCAGCATAGTCTTTCTTATATCTATGGTTGGCTGCATGGTCGTGATGATGACTCACTTCTGAATTATAAACCAGTAGCATTATTGGGAAAGTGTTTGAATACAGTAGGCATGATTAGTGTACCTACATACACTGGCAAACTAACTAGCGGTCAATGATAAACAATTGACGATTTATTACACCCATTTCCATTGACATTTACCGAAGATCAATGCGCTGCCTCCTGCCTTCATTAACATTACATTATTTGTGTTATTATTAACATTAAATAATTTATTGCATTATTAAAATTTAATCATTTATGTAAGAGCCTATTTACAATTCTAAGGTTATCAATCATCACAGATATAATAAATACTAGTTGCTGGCCGCATAGACCAACGTCGTCGTCGCCGTCGTCGCCGTCGTGCCGTCTTTTATAAAATAAAAGTAGTTACTCCTTATAATAAGCTATCTGCCAGTGAAAGTCCCGTCACACTCAGTCCAGCCGTTTCAGAGATAACCCGGAACAAACAGACAGACATTTTTTTTTTCATCTTTCGTATACGTATGTTTATTTTCTTATGTATGCATTTAGTAAAAAGCTGTTATTTTGACCATAAAAACTGACACAATTTTATTTATTTGTATATGTATGTAGGTACCATCGAAGAAGTTCATATCTAACCAACGTAAGGACTATTCTTGCTTGCAGCGCTCGGCAGCTATAGCACCGGGCCGGTAACTGATGTGGTCATCGTGTTCACAGGATTTTGTTTTGAAACTAGTTAGATATGAACTTCTTTGATGGTACCTATAGAATATACATAGATAAGTCGGTGGAGGACTAAGATGCCAATACCAACATTTACGACAACATTTAAAATAATAATAATATTTCTTGCAAGCATTATTGAAAAAGAAGAAATAAAAAGAATACAATAACAAATAAAATAATATTCAACGCCGAAATCTCACACAAAAAAAAAATTGTATACTTAGATGTATGTAGCCTTTGCTTTTCTCTCTTGTCAATAACATATCAACAACATAGTTCAAAGCTTTCAGTGGAAATACCAGACGTACTGCAGGTTACCATCGGCACTTGGTTGATATCCTGACCATTCGTACTCAGCGCTACTTCTCCATATTTATTATCCGCACAGCCAAAGTGGAACTCTCTGCCAGTGTCTGTTTACCCTTCAACATATAACCTGTCTGCTTTCAAAGCAACAGTGAACGTGAAATCTTCTGGGCACGCTTGTTCCATCGTAGACCTCATCCCTCGCTTTACATCAGGCGAAATCGAGGTCAAGAACGGGCCCCCAGGAGATAGTAGGTTGGTATAAAATAAACGTTTAATATGTCAGAATCAATTAGGATTCAACCCACGTGCCGCTTAAATTTGAAAAAATTGTCTTTACTCAATAAATCTCACTCATTTTATGTATTGTTGAATTAAAGGTTGCGTATAGTTGGTCTAAATCAATCAGGATTCCACTCACGCGCATGGTCGCGCAGATCAATGTCAGTGACAATCGGATCTTCCGTGCAACGTGATTTGTGTCAGCTAGTGTCACGCTGGTCTCTGACCGTCTATTGATTTATTGTGCAGGCCATAGTTTTTAATTTCTGGATTATATTATTCTTTTGGAATTTTTGGAAGTATGTATTTGATTCGTACTGTTTTGCCATATCGACTATCATATCTAGAGTTATCAATTAGAACTTCGCCATTTCAAATACGTATTTTATATTTTGCTATGACATCACGCCTATATCCGCCGAAGGGTTAGGCAGAGATGTACCAATAGTAAATACATTTCGCCAGTTATGTTTAAGTCCCATGTAATAGAGGGCAAGCCTATTGCCACTAACCGGGCACCAATCCAGACTTCAGGCTGCTACTGAGAAATTCCAGATGGAAAAACCCGATAACACTTGGTCGAACCCAGGCCCGCATGGTCAGCAATAGCTTTAAATTATTAAAAAAAAGGGTCAGGTTTACCCACACCCGCAGCCACGACAAGACTGACCTCAATCCATTGACTGATACAGAATCAGCTGTAGCAGACTACTACTCTGGCAGTTTATCACTACTTTCATATTTTCGGCAATATAGATATACATAAACATATAAACACATAATAATATGAGGACACTGTTAACACTATCGGAAATCCCGGTATCCCTGTGATCGTCAAAGGAGGTCAAACGGCCGCTGCTCCTTTGGACCTACTTGAACCACTTAGAACTTGTGTATAGTTCCCAGACCTCCTTTGGAAAAGCAAACCAAAACCTTCCTGAAAAAAAGTAATGAAAGAAGAGAAGTGAGAACGTAATAACACAAACCTTCTTCTGGCACAGAAAATCACAAAAATATAAATAAACCGACGCACTATTCGAAATTGTATTCTTTCATTAACAATAAAAGAATTGAAAAACAACAACCGGCAATTACCACGAACGACAAGTGAATGATGATCTAGCGTACGATAGCGAGGCGCACAATGAACAGTAGTAAAACATAGAGTTTGTTGACATCACAAAAACGTGAAGCAATTACGTAAGCCTTGTAAACAAACGATAATGTCGTAGTCGGAAGTGAAAATCCTCTTGTAAAAGATAGTCAACACGATCTCAAGATAATTAAAATAGTTTACATATTATCTCCAGTGAGTATATTGCGTTAGCTAATGTTATTTCAGATGAAAGAATAAAAACGGTAGGTACAGGATGACATCCTAAAACACATGACGCTGACAGGCGAAGAAAGATCGAGGGCTTGAAGATGCTTGCTAAAGACAAGAAAAGAAAAGTTGGTTACTGTATTACAATTTATTAAGAAGCCCAATTAAATAATAATTTTTCAGGAAAAAGGCAAAGTTAGGTATGTGCCAGTATGAAACTAAGTTGAATATGTCATCATTATTTTCGTCCTCACCCAAATATTACTCACTACTATTACACCACAACAACATAATTATGACGCCAAACAAAACAAACTAACTCATAATCAATTAAATTGGAAAAGGAAAAACAATAAGGAAAAGTGACACGCAAATGTATAGTATAACGCAATACACATAGGAATCATTGACCTTTCTGATACGGAACTGTATCTACAGGTAAAACGTTGATTCAATACAACCACACAACCAACAACCTACAACCTTACATCAATGACCTTAGAATGTGCTAGAAATCACTCTAGTTTTGACTAGAATAGATTATTATGATTCATAAAAGGTCACTGACCGAATTCATTGGCACATCATATGAGAACAAATTCAATTAAATGTATCGGGTGCTGTCTGTGAATACAAATGAACTGAAATGTCCATCTGCTGTTTTAGTATCAGGGTCTTAATTTCTGTTACGATTTGTAAGGGAATGCCCGCCCAACTCGGTCAATTATTTTTAAGTTTTCTGTGGTCGTTTAAAGCTTTAAAGATATCTTAATGCCGATATACTTATCAGAAATGTTGGGATGCTTAAGTAACGCCCGTCAAATTTTTTTTATATTTAAAGACTCTTATCTCGCTGGAGATCTATTCACACTTCCATAGCCATTCACTGTTTCTAAGACCCAAAACTTCAAGGTAGTCAAGCCAATAAATCAACTCAGCCACATCATTGACGATTAGCTTTCAAACCCACCAACGCCACCCATTGAATTTTAGTAAATACTTGACGACAACAATGTTTTTCTCAAATTCTCACAGTTATTATGATACAATGCTATTGATTCAGCTGTCTTTTTACCACGATCTTCTGAGGGTGAAAGACAATCGAAGACTATGTTTTAAACTGTTCGGAAGTAAGGAAGTTTTTCATCTTGGTCTTGAAAGAATTAATGAATGAAATGCACCGATCCCAGCGTGGTTTAACCAGACTCGATAAATCGAATGAACCCCAAGATTTGCACTAGCCCTTGGACCCTCATGTTGCATGGGGCTACAGAGGCCATTGCATATCAGAGAGTAGATCAGGTGGCGCGGTAATGGTAAGGAAAAACGTGCCCCTAGGATATGAAAGGATTTGCGAGCCATACCGGATATACATCCTTGAGTAGGCAATGGATAGTGGAGAGACGGGTGATAGATATCTATGGATGAGCATCTTTTAAGGACGTCGCCGCCAGATTAGTTTATGTCCAGCTTCACCAGTGCATCTTTTGCCGGGTTAACTGCTTTTTAGACTCTTTTCTATGTCACTGCTATGCTGTGTTACACGTTGCTGTTTCCATTGTCTTCGTCTGGCTACTATCTGTTTCAAGTTTCTTGTAAATCTCGCTCGCAGCCTTCTTAATCTTATCTTGGTTTTTCAGCCGTCTTGAACTTCACAAATATTTAAATATGTAAACTTAAACATTTCACAAAAGTTTTTCATCTTGGTCTTGAAGAAAAACCCAGTTAAAAAAAGTATTTAATGGTGCTACATTATTGAAAGATGGAGATGGATGAAGAAGTAAAGCTGTCAAATTGGTATATACCTGTCTTTTTATGGAGATATTCATGGGGTAGTACTCTATCTGGGGAACGCTGCAAGCTCTGTAAGCTCCGCACGGTAGAATGAATTCAGCCCCGAAAGAATTGGTATGTTCATGTAGGAACATAATATACCAATTCTTTAGTTAAAGGGAAACTATCCTCAATACCATGTCGATGAACTGTCAGATCAATAAAGTTTTAACAAATAATTATTTGCTCAATTAAAATAATTGACGCTCTTTGGCGCCCAACTTTTTGTGTGATCCCTGAACTTTTTGTTCTACGAAACTTCGTCAAAGGCACTTTGAGTTTACCTTTGGCAAAACGAAAATCATTCAGACATTCATTCTGAGCCATAAAAGTCACCTTTACTATAAAAGTAAGAACACCATACTAATCCAGTTTACTGTACGAATCCTGTCTAACTAAGTCTAGACCATCGTGTGTTAACAGTATATACCGGTTTTAAATAGACCCACAATTACCCATTCCTTCTCACTAATCTCATTCTATACCTACATCCTGACCGGAAAGTTTACCGTATCTTTAAACATCATCCTTCTTGGCAATTCCCTATAAACTGAGTGCTTGAAATAAAATGCTTTGCAGTATTGCACGAAAAAATAAAGACTTTGCAGAGCAACACGTGATGAACATAACATGTGAACAGCAAACTAAACAGGTGACTTAAATACTTATAAGGAAGTGTCAATAGCAAAACCATTTACATAGAACTCTTCCAATTAGGACGAACCCAGTGTTTTCCGGCTTCGTCCGAAGAAGAACGAAAGTAGACGAGTAGAACAGGCTTTATATAATCAAGGTCAATCTACTTCCGAGGAATAATAAGCAGTTGGCATAGGTATTCGTATTGATTTCGTTAAGTATTTATGGAAATATTCCACTATAGAATATGTTGTGGGTTATTCATATGAAGAAAGTGAGCGTTTCAATACGATGTTGTCTTTGCAAGAGATCCAGCTCTCAAAGATAAAAATTGAGTTGGGAAAGGTCCTGCAATAGTTTGGGCTATAGGGATATTGAAGCTTTCATTCATTTTCAACCGCCAAATAGTAATTAGACTGGAAGTGAAAACATTTGAGGGGTGAGGGGAAAGCCCTAAAAACTCTTTCACATCCAGTCTGCCCTCTTCGGCTTTTGGCTTCTGACTGGCTGCAGAGACTACAAAAAACAACGGCTCAAATGCCTATGGAAGTATAATTAGAACTTATATAACAAAATAAAAGCAGCGTGTATTCTGATTCACGCAACAAAGCCGATGACCTTGATCTTGAACTCAAAGACGACAATCAACATAACACTAAACGGTAGATACTTTAACGACGATCACAATTTAAACCGCGGATTATGTGTTGTGTGAATGTTTAAATTAATTACGTTAGTGTTCAAGGTCCCGGTTAGATGATTCAGACTTTTTTCTCCAAACCCAGTTTCTAGATTAACATGTTTGTCCTGAATTTAAATCTCAGTTTTAACTACAAACGGAAGATCTGGTGTTTGTTTCGGCTTGAGATTCTTCAAATCAGTAGTCATCAAGTTCCCGCATGCTGTGCCGTTACAGAAGGCGTTCATCTTCCGGTAAAACCGACCAAATTGAGTCATTGTAAAGGTTTCTAGAAATGCTGGCTGCTGAAAGGATTGTAGATGTTATCAAGTGCATAATGGCTTCCAGATTTCCAGTAGAATTTGGAGCTCTATGCTCTCATAAACATCATCAAGGATTTAATGGTGTAGCTAAGGAAAATCGATGCAGGCACTTCCTTCTAAAAGTTTGTTTCCGTAAATGCAGCAAATATTAATAAAGTATATTCTTTACGAGTATCATGCAAGATGTCAGTGTTTCACAATTTCATCTACTTCACTGTGGCTTATTCACTTTGTTTTCCAATAAGTCGGTTGTAGAGAGTGACACTAAATGTGTGTATCTGCAGTGAAATGCTAGGCAATACTTGCTATTTTACGATTCCATCAAACGAAGATCTTGTTAAATAGCCATGCAACCAAAGGGTGGATGAAGCACCACAGGTGCAAGAGAGAGAAAGGTACACTAGTAGGTCAATATTTTTCTTGGATCTAGACGTTTTGGTAGTCAAGATTTCCAAAATCAAAGCCAAAATACCAAACATTTCACAAAAACCTACATGGGCACTTATGAAATGTAAGAAGCTAGGTGCACGGATCTAATTATTCGTTTCTTATGGTGAAGATTCCTTAGAATTTCTCTTTCAAAGAATAAGAAGAACGTTGAAACATTGGAGAAAGTCCAAAAGCAGAGACACTGAAATCTAGCGGAATCAGTAAATAGAGAGGACAAGGACAATCAATTCTTATTAGAGCAACGAGAGCAGCTTACCAATAATTATGAAACTGATTATGAACCAAAAACTAAATTCATTGTTGCCTCCTAAACCTCTATTGTAAGACAATACTGGCAGATAACTACTTACCCTGGCCTTAAAAGGAACATTATCAGCCTAATCTAGGGAAACAAGAAATTACTGAATAAGTATATCTACTTACTTCTTATCGTAACCGTGTCGAAAGAGAACTTACTGTTCCCAGAAGATGAGCTAAGATTTGATGAACATTACTTACTTCGTTAGCGCAATACGCAGCTGTCTCTGACCGCAAGTAACATTTAATATTGTTGTTAACTGTTAACATGTTTGTAGTAGAGGATTTGACGTGGGAACACTTTGTTTTATGAAATGTTGCACAATTCCAACACAGTGCACAACTGAGCAAGATATAGCCATAATTACGCGCGGTGACGATATTTTAAGCAGACAGGGAAAGTCGACCTCATTGAGAATGAGGCAATCCTGTTTTGTTTGAGGCTTCCAGACATCCACAGGTTGAAAAGTTTATTTGGATAAAACGTATGGTCTCATCTAAAGGAATTTCACACTTTTACGATACATTTAAGTAGGTAATGATAAGATTTTGTGTCAAATTGAAGAATTGCAAACCTAATCTAAATACATATACCTAATCTTGCAATGGCAAAAACATTCTGTGCTAAAATTATTTTTAATATTCATTTGTACATTGCTTAGATACTTCGTCAGATATGTACCATCGAAGAAGTTCATATCTAACCACCGTAAGGACTATTCTTGCTTGCAGCGCTCGGCGGCTATAGAACCGGGCCGGTAACAGATGTGGTCATCGTGTTCACGGGATTTTGTTTTAAAACTGGTCAGATATGAACTTCTTTGATGGTACTTAATATTACAGTTAATAACTTGCACAATTAGCAATTTAGTACACCTACATAGCAAGTCATCTTCAGGGCTGTAAGCCGAGCTAAAATTATTTGAATGTGCACTCCAACTAGGGTTGTCCTACTATACATATAATATAGTATCGTGCTATAGGAGAGACCTAAATACAATATTTGTAAAGAAAAAATATAGTAGGCGAAACTACTAGGTATATTTATATTTCAATACAAAATGGCGAGATGATCGCAACATTAGGACCAGTATTAATCTCTGAAAAGCCGAATTAATGGTACTTTGTAACATTAATTTAGAGTGAAAAATAGTTGAGACATAAAAAAAATCCCGATAGTTAAGGTTCATAGTAGCAAGTTTTTATTACCTATTTACATAATAAAAATGTTTTTGAAACATACCTACGTACCTATATATATATATTTTTTCGCCATCTACTATATTTTTAAAGGCAATGGCTTCTAAAATACTATATTTGATAGGTATAAAAAAAGTTGGGAACCCTAACACCAACTGATCTGACACACTTGCATGCAATCTTGAATATCTTTCAAGACAGACCAAACAAGGTTTTTGCAATAGGTACCTTTCTGATTTCTAGAGACATTTTTATTTTCTTAATAATTTCCAATTAAAGAGCGACTACATACGATTTGGGGAAATGTGAGAAAGACATATTGATAACTTCTTGACTGATGTCGATTGCAATTATCACATAGCACTGAATTTGATGGTGGTGTGTGTGCTTTAGATACACCTAAGTGTATCTAAAAAAGACATTTGGAAAGTTTCCAAATACTTTTTTTACATCTAAAACTAAATATTCGGTGTAACGATATTAATTATTGCATTTCATAATCAATATTTTAGTTCTACTACAGTAATATTGCCAAATTAATCAAAACATTTGACAGCTTTTTGCGACGTTGCTGACTTTCAGTATAAACGCTCTTCATTTCTGAAGGTATGAGTAGGTACTTTTATAAGAAATTCTAAAAAGTTTACATTCGTTTCATGAGCTATCAGTAAATTATCAGCGAGACTAGATGCACTTTAGTGCACTTTCAATATCGGCCATTGCTGCCTACACCGCAACTAGTGCTGTACCGCACTATATCGTAAGAGAAAGTTTTTATCGATTTTTTTATAGTTTGGTAAATTATTCATAGAAGTATTGATGAGAATTTGTTTAAATGGGGTCATAAGGCATGGCAGACGAGGTTTAACTCTGTAGCAACTTTAGAACTGTATTTAATGTGTAGGTACTATTTTGACCAATTTCAATACAGTTTTGGTCGACTGGTGTCGATCTTTTCTTATCTTACGAAATGACAAAATACCGTAGATTCTACTGTAACACTGTATATTAACGACGTCAACAGCCTTAATTCACAGTCCATCAGAAAAATTGAGAAGTGCCAAATTATGCTAAAGGTCAATTCTTAAACTATGAAACGCCTTTAAAATAATTTTAATAATTATTTGAATACTTTATTTATTATTGTTTATTATATTAGTAAATGGTATTGAATAATTGTATTATATTAACCCAGTTTTATTCATTACCAGCTAATGTTAACACCAAAAGTTTTGATTTTATACACAGTGACGGAAAGTCTCTATAGAAAATGAATCATCAGACTTAACTGTCGGTTGCTATAGTTTAGGTATTTATAAGTTCTAATTAAGTTTATATGAATTAAATATACTTACATGACTTAATCAGTTTGTGTATTGCATAGTAAGTATTCAAATCATAAGTTTCTTAAGTATCATACGATACAAAACATAATAGCAAGTGTCTCGTAACTAAATGGCTACTTACAAGGTTCAGCAACCTTATCACGGTCAAACGCTGATGGGCAATCGTAAAATCAACCTATCTTAATCCTAATTAACCTTTAAAACGGAGCTTATTTAAATATCAAAGAAAACCAATATAGATTATAATATAATATGCTTTATACTGTTTATACCTTTTTTTTTTGGTGCGAAGTTATCAAATAACTTCTCCCACTCTGGGCGGAGCGGGAGGGCGTGTCGGACTCTTACTGACTAAAACCCACCCCTGTTCCTTCAGTTGCCTGTACTTACTTATTATTATTCAAATAGGTTACCTACTGAGGCTACTTAAATTAAAAATCTCAAGGATCTTGCAGGAAAACATTTCGCAATCTATTGATTTGTTTAAAAAAATTCTATTAATTATTTCAAACATCGTGTACAAAATAAATTGTAGATTTTATAGCCAATACTTGCCAATAATCCCACAACGGGATATCGATAGAGTACATTATTGTTTTTACCGGAACATCACTAGCATTTTACAGTTATGAGTTACCTAGAGTTAGTACCTACTTGGAAATCGGAATAGATGTCTGCAACACAAGAAACCCGTAGTAGTATAATATTGGCAGAGGGTTTAACAGAGGCCGTCACTTTCATGGATGATTAAAAGGTGGCTTAGACAAACCAAGCCAGGTAAGTAGAAATATTGATCCTTTTGAAAAAAAGTATATCTACAAGAGTTTACAATAATAATACGAGCCTATAACTGTTCCACGGCAGGGCAAATACCTACTTCTTCTGCTATAGGGAAGGGATGAGCATTGATCACCACGCTTGCTCAAAATGGTTTGGCGATTTCAAAGGCGACGATAACCGACTTTTAATGATTTTATACTGAAGATCACGTAAACGAGTAGTGATAATGATTTGGAAAGAATATATGTTAAATTAGAGCATTTTCTTAATAACTTAATATATGAATCTTTTAGATTATGTTTATATTAACTACATAGTGAAATTAATTTGTAAAATTACGTCTAACCCGGAATAAAAACTGAGAATCACGCAAAAACTATCGAGCGTATTTTTCAGAAACTTTCACCATTTTAAAGAATTTTCATAATTTTTTCACACTTACTGAAACTTTCATAATTTAATTATTAATCTTTTAGTATACGTGTTCTATTACAAAATACCTTTTCTTTTATGTACCTATAATAAATTAATAATGCGTCTAATTTGGGACAGCGCTCCTTGATGGGCGAGTCCTATTACTGGCTGGACGTACGACGCGTTGCGTGAGCTCAGCACAGAACACGCAAGCTAACCTAAAGGCCACTGTATCGCCGTCTAAACTATTCATTCAAATTTTTTGTCGTTGTTAATCCCTGAAATTTCTTATGGCTTCTCTAAATAATGCTTTCTATCTATCTGGAGTTTCCTTCGGTCAGAACATCAACTTCAGCTGTCCATCGATCGGTGAAATCTAGGCGAGTTCCAGTTCCAAAACAAACATAACATAGATTGTTGGCAAGTACAGCGACCTATCTACAGGTCGCTGTACTTGCCAACAATCGAAGATTTTCCAGTTTATTAAACAAGCAAAAAAAAAAAAAAAAAGCTCCTACTTAAATATTGATTTCTAATGATTTCAGTCAGGCATTTAACTATTCAGATAGAACGGTAAGTACGGTCCACGATTAGGGCAATAAATAAAGTGTTTTCTGGAATAACATATATCTTTATGCACATTTCTTTTTGTATGAAACAAAAAGAAAAAATTGCTCGAAGTAAAACAGTAGATAGATATAGGACGTAAAAGTCGGCCCAACATTGGCCACATATGCCACAAAAATCACTTCAGCATAAACACACGTTTATTTGCGCAACGAAATAAACATAACTGGGCAAACAGTTCTAATTTGACCTTTTATTTCAAGACTATGACCTTCACATTTCGGTACTTCTATCGTCCAGTAAAAATAGTCCCATCTTAACATACTTACACGTGATAACTAAAGTAATAAAAATAAAGTAAAAGAAATAAACCTTTACTCTGATTATTGTTACCTTAATTACCTAAAGCAGCCAGATGGCATCCATATCAAACCTTGCGAGCCAAATAAATGCGATAACATATACCTGATTATGAAAAAAAACGATAAATCGGGTGAAATGTAATTGAATATCACGATTTCACGAATTAATCATTTTTCTTTCAAGGAAGTGGTTAATGCTTCGTAAATAACAAACTTTCTCTAGCAAATGAAAAACGAATTTTCAAAATCGGTCCACATATTGACGAAAATATCGATGAACATACATAAAAAATATATGTATACTTGCAGGCGAATTGAGAACCTCCTCCTTTTTTAAGAAGTGGGTTAAAAATGTATTAACCGGGGAAAGCCAATAGAAAATTGTAAAGTCCCGGTAATACTAACAAAGCGAAAGTAAAAACAATAACAGAGGAAGAACATGCGACGAAGAATGACAGCTAAGCAAAATTGTGCAAGATGGCTTTGACCCGGTTACAAATATACCTTGTCCATAACACGAGCATTTATTTACATAGAAACATTTAATATTTTAATCATTATGCTCAACGCATACCAGTTATAAAGCCAACGACCTAGAAATCTCAGAGTACTCCAAAAATTTGCGTATATACCATATTTTTTGGGGGTACCTGTCCTATTAACCAGCAAGTGGATTTTGGAGGTCAGAGCTCCATGTGAAATACTGGTACATCTGGCTGCATCTGGTTAGACTGGAAGCCGACCCCGGGAAAAGACTAGGCAGATTTGATGGTTTTTTGCCAAGCACTTTCAAAACATGTTTGTTTAATAAATTCTATTTTGAAGCCACCTCGGCTAATTACGTTCATGCTTGGTAATCCATAAAATTGCAAAATTTATAAAATCTAATCATTGGAGTTATCGATGAAGCTACTTAACAACTTCGTCGATAAAACATTTGATTTTGAAAAAATCACGGAGCTCCCTAATTTAACAACTTTGAACCTAAACTGGTGGCAAACATTCTTTGCAACTTATCTTAACTTATCTTATCAACAGCATTTAAAAGGCTAACCCATCAATAAAATTCCGAAAATTAGGACACACACTGTAGCAATCTTCCATCAAAGCGACAAGGCCCCTTCTTGACATTTTGTTTGCTCAGCGTAAAATAAGAACCGTGATGTTATCATTAGTAAGCTACGAGTATAATTCAGAAATAACGATAACAAAGCTGAATCAAGGATTTCAAAGGTGTAAAGTGTTCGCTGACTAGTAGCGAATAGAATTAGTGTTAACAATGCTTAAAATGAGAAGCTATAACACTGAACATCGAGATAGAAATTCGAACACAATTCTTACCATGTTTAAAACCCTAAGCTAAGGACAGAAACGAAAATTTTTGTCGGGTTACAGGCGCTGTACAAATTCGTTTCTGCCCTTTAAAGGGTGAAACAGAAAACATTTCGACCCTGAAACATGCAGATCAATTGCATAAACTTGCTATGAAACCATTACCGTTTACAACTGATTGATTTTGGCAAAACTTTTTAGATTTTACTGCGACTCTTTCCACCGCACGAGGAAGGAGAACATGGTTGGAAAATTCGTTAGGTGGGTATATATATTATTATACCTAAATTTATATTTAAAACATATATTATGGAATGTTATGACTGTGAGCGTTGTTGTGACTTGGGACTCGTGAGAATATAATAGCATGTGCTATATCTTCACGTGACAGCATGAATAATCATATCCTACGAAAATGAAGGTAAAGGTCCCGAAACTATCAATTGCTATTTCAATTGCAACGTGATTGATATACATTGATGCGCAAATTCATCGTCTACCAAATGCAATTCAAATTTAGGGACCCTGAAGAACCACAGATGAGAACGTGGTAAGGTAGAGGCAACATTAAAAAATATCTACCAACAAAAATGATATTCGTGCGTGGGCTCATGCTCCAGTTTTGTAGAAAAAAGCATGAACCATTCGTTTACTTAAATGAAATATCATTGGAATGAGTCTGAAGACATGCGGCATTGAGTGCTTATAGGCAAGTGAAAGGATGTGATACAATGGGAATTATTGACCAAACATTTAGAAATAGGTGCATCCTTGTTAAACGCGATCGAACTTTATTAAAATATTTGCGTGAATTTTGCGTGCATCTTTTTCGTATTGATTTGAAAAGGTCTCTATTAATATGTGTATCCGCAGTGGTAGCCCGCGAAATCTTCTTACGTTTTTTGTAATTTACAGGTCAGTGTCAGGTTGTATTTTGATCAAAATATATATGATTCGCGACCATTACAAATATGTAGCTATTTACAGAATTATAATCATTCGATTCATTAATACATCTAGATTTGTTCTCAAATGTCATGATTTCATGAAAAAGTCATTTGTTATATGGCCGCGAATCATTACTACGAGTACAACCTGACACTGACTATAATCAAGATACCTACAACCTGACACTGACCTGCAAATTGCAAATAACAAAAGAAAATTTGTATTTCGCGGGTACCACGTAGAATTATTATAAAACTTCATTGCCGGTTGACAGAGGAGAACGGATGAAGGAAAAGTGTTACTACGACCCGAAGTAACATGGGACAAGAGCAGGAAGATGATGGCGATGACTAAATACAACTTCATGGCTATTATGGTGTTGAGTAAAATTCTAGAAAGCTACGACATGGCACAAAACTACCTGGCAACTATGTTAATCTTCATCTACTGAGGATGACCTCAATCTAGTCTGAGTCTAGTTCCAGCACCCTAATTACGTAACACACGATCAGCCATTATCGAATTATTTTTTTAAGGATATAGCTAATCCATTGCTTCATATTTTCGAAAAACTTATCTGCTCAACAACGTTAATAACGCAAGGAATGTTGTTGAACAGTCAAAATGAAACAGATCAGATTGTGATTCACAAAAGTCATTGCGTTATTTACGTTGTAGAACAGATAAATTTTATTCGAGTTCTCGTACCCAAATCGATGGACCAGCGTCCACCGAATTGTTTACGAGAACTCTATGGAATGGTAATAGGTGTATGGTCCAAGGTTGCCTGGAAGAGATCGCAGAAAGCGATAAGGCCGCCCATTGTATGTTTTAATTTAAATTAAATTAATGATTTACTATGTATTTTTAGGTGTACAATAAAGTATATATGAATAAATAAATAGAGTTAAGGTAATTAGGTAAGTATGTATAAGATAATAAGAAAATTGAACATAAGTAAGACCAGTCACTACCGCTAGGTATTTGATTGCTATAAAGGTACGATAAAATTTACTTTCCTTTGTCACTGTATTAGTCAATATCCGATAACGGTATTAATTCGATAAGCTGGAAACAAAGAGCCGTGACAATAACAACAACAATGCTGCTATTAGTTCACTCGCGAAGGTGAAATACTAGTGTTATTGTTGCTATGAGGGTCTCATGACTCTCATGTTAGTCTGTTTGGAACTTCGATCAACAATACCAACATAGCTGATCGAAGGTTTGGAGACTAAACAGTCTGAAGAACTCTAGATGTCGTTTCCTGTCTGTTTAAGAGTGTTCGCAGATGGCATACAATCGACGGCCGATTTTTTGTAGGAACTAAATGAAACAGAAGAGATCAAAAATGTACCAACGCACAAGTTTTAAAAAACGTATATCATACAAAAAAATATCTGACCGATTGGAGGACTGACAAAAGTATACCGTGTGCTTGGATCTTCATCTCCCTTTTAATGATTCTTTAATCAAAGTGAGGACTTCAGGAGGTTATTTGACTTCGCCATTCAAAATTCAAAAGTCATTTATTCAAACTAGGCTGAGAATCAGCACTTTTCCAACGTCAAAATTACATAAGACAGTCCCCCAAAACGCCCACCCTTCATTACTTCATAGTGCGTTAGCTGGGAAGAAGAAGTGGCGCAACAAACTCCCCAACGGCACGGCTGTCTGTTCAGTTAGAAAAAAATATGATTATATAGTATAATAGTATGCAAAATTACATTACGCAACACAATACATAATTTAAATTACTAGCCATATGTCAGCTAACACTCGCCAATAAACCAACCAAAATCATCGAGAACTACGAGTATACTCAGGCAGAAATAGAAACTAAACGTAAACAGAACTTAATATCTAAATAAAAGCCTCTAGGCATAAAGGGCGTGCCTGCTTACATATAGATAATTTTTATTTTACATATTATGTATAGCTATAACTGGAAGTTATAAATGATAAAATACCGAGGTAAAATAAAAATTCTGTACTCTACTTAGCACATCTACGACAATCAACCTCCTTTGTAAGCTTGAGTAACCTTGCAAAGTGCGAAGGTCCACACCGTTTCTGAGGATACTGCACTAACGGATGTTGAAAGATTTATAAAACGCACATAATATGGCGTCCAAAAATTCTTGAGGCACTATTTTTTACGTAGGTATATTCAGGGACCGCGGAATTACTCCATGACGGGGGGTAAACTTCTTTGGTCACCCCCTTCCAAAATCGAAGTGCCTCATGACAGGGGCAAAGTTCTTTGGTCACCCCCTTCCAAAAACGAATTACCTACTCCATGACGGGGGTCAAACTTCTTTGGTCAGCCCCTTCCAAAAACGATATAATGTACATAATATACCTACTTTAAAGTCCGTCAAAACAAAAAGCGAATCTTTTTCTTACTTTACTTTTACTTACATGCGTTTTTCATTTAAGAAAAAACAAAGTTCTGTGCACAGAGAAACCTTCTTTTCCAAGTAGTAAAATTAGAGAGGGCGCGGCCCCACGTTTATTTTTAGGGGTGGAATTTGGCCCCCTCTGCCCCCCCAGTACCGCGGTCTCTGCGTATATTGACCAGTATAGGATTTGAATATCAGTGAGCCCTTAGAGATTTTTAAAAAATCAATGGTTGTAAGTACTTGGATTTGTGAAAAAATTCACAGCAGTAGTATATATAACGAAATTAAAAGGAAAACTATAAGAGCTAAGTAGGCTGTACAGGTTAACGAGTAATAATCAACCAACTTAAATTTGCAGTTTGAAGTATTTATGATCTCCCTTACATTCCGTATGGGAGAACATGTTTATCAACTACAATGTTAAGTTTGATCTTGGGATAAATTCATCCCAACTACGGAACCCATCGTTGTGCGTGGTTCGACACGCCCTTGGCCGGTTTTGTCTCCTCGAAAACTGAGCCGATTCAATAAATTTTTACATATTTTTTTTAAGGAAGCTTATATCTAGGTTGCTATCATTTTCTTTTATGTTAAAAACTTTTCGAATTTGTCTGGTAGTGCCTCTCATCACGGTGGTAAAAATGGGGCAAAATTTAAATTTTTGGAGGGTTATTTTTTCTTTACCAATAAGTTGCTGAAAAAATGAAAATAACAGGGACGTGTCTGCAGGCCTTGATTTTATGGAAAAAAAGATTGCTCTAGAGATTGATTATTCAGGAAGAAAAAAGGGGAATGCATTTGTTTGGAGAATCGCAGGCCCTGTTCCCTCTTAAGTTTGAAAAACTCGTCTGCTCGACAATATAGATAACGCAATTAAATTGTTTATTTATTAAAATTAAAGGCATTGCAATTATAGTCTAAGTGTGTTTGACAAATCTTCTACTCATTTCAGCATCAAAACCAATTTCAATCTTCAGCCATAGAGAAAGATATCAATTTCATAAACCTTCCGATATAATTTTTATTGTTATGCTGATTGATTAAATAATGACTCAGTCAAAAGTAAAAGCCCGATCAAAAGAGAAATTGAAAAAAAAAATCATCCAATTATCTCATGAGAGATACGTACCTAGGTAGGTAGGTATACTAAGGGAGTGAGTCAGTTAATACTGCGTTTTTTATCGAAGTAGATTGAAAACAACGTAGGTACTTAGATACCTATGTGTATATGCTACATAATCCAGTTTATTACGGAAGCTAACATAATCACCTGTTTGGATTGACTCATATATCTAAATATCCTTTAGATTGGTTTGTAATATCAATAATTGCGCTCTGTTGCAATATTTGTTCTGTAGTTTGTGCAACGTGATCTTAAAATCTTGTCTACAAAATTATACCTATCACCCAACGTGTAGTAACGAGTTTAAGATGAATGATCAAAACATCAAATCACGCTGTGATCATCATCAACCCTCTGTGAAGGTTAGGAAGGACGCGAGACACATTACCCTGTTATCGTTTGATAGAGTAACTACCTACTATTTAATTAGCGACCATTTTAAACAAGCAAATTATAAAATTCAATTCAATTCATAACGGTTAGTAAAAGTTTGGATACAACTAGGTAGTTAAACAAACAGCAACGTAAATAAAACTACTTTTAGTTTTCATCTCGAGAAATTGTGACTACTTAGAGTCACAAAAATCACCACACATATAATTATTTACATAATTAAAATGATTTTTAGTTACCACTTTATCCACACCTAAAAACAAAAACTGTTAAAATTTTTGCACATCCGTTTATCACATTTTAGCGCAAAAAATTTCATAGACCTTTAATGGTCGCGTTCAAGAAACCTATTTTTTTGTCGATTCCAAAATAAAACTTTTTGCACAAAGGTCACTTTAATTTAAAAATGTACACACGAAAAGTGAATGCACAAGGACGAATTAAATAGACGTGAGCTCTCTCTCGCGGCGTAAAACGCACTAAATTATTGTAATGCTGCGCTAAATCAAGGCCAGATCCACAAGTATCTGTCACAAATGTTTGGGCCAACATAATAATCGACTTGTTACAGATGTCATCTTTTCAGTATCATTTTGTAATGATAAAAGTGTTTCTTAATTTAATCGAGTAATAATATCCTTTGTTGTGTACTGGCGGCGTGTGACCCGTATTTGGGGACAGAACAATTGTTTGGTATGACAAAAGTGATACAGTTTGCTGCTGAAGTATATTTTCTTTATATTTTTTAGGCAGATTTTCACTATTTATGATACAAATAAAACACAGGAAATTATATTGACATATTTATTTGTCTTCTTCATGTAAGTAAGTCAGTCTTTTAAAAGTTGTATAGTTAGTAAACGTAGGTACCTAGGTTACTTTATTCATAGAATTACGTTTGCAAACTAAAAAATGATTTGATTGGAGAACATTCAGACGGATCTAGATATTAATGTTTTTGGCTGTGTGGTTATAGTTCTTTTGCCTGCACTTGTAGACAATTAAACCCTGGTTACTTTATGATTCTCTGAAAATGTCAGTCAAATCAAAACACTAGGGAATCGTTTTACTTCCATTTTCAAATAAAGAACCATTTTGCAGTAGTTTCTACCCCAAAGTTATAAATTTCGTGATTTCTTGTAATGAGGTATAACCACACACATCAAAAAGCTAAACTCAGTGTTTGGATGTGCACAAAAACTACATATTTCGACTTTTAAGGTAGGAAATGGATTATCTTCCTTAAGTAATAAATTATTTTTGTAAGTACATATTGAATTTGAGACTTACTATCGTAGCGAGCGTATCTTAATACTAGATAGATACCTATGTACATAGGAATGAGATACACTAAGTGCCTGTAAATTAAGGAAAGCGGCATTTGAAAGTTACAAGTCATGTTTTAGAAAAGTAGAAGATGCGAGAAATAATTTAAATCAGTTATAGTACATACGTTTGTAAACTATTAATTACCCAAAAACTTGAAAACTGGCGCTATATTTAGCTTGCTAGTGCCATCTATTTTTGTTAAATAGTACTAAAAATTGTGACCTTCATAAACTATGCGCCAAGTACCGCCATCTATCATAAATTCTAGGCAACTCGTTAGAAATACCTGGCGATAGATGTCGCTAGTAGAACGTTCCCACAGCTCCAAGGCTGTATTCACACGATAGCTTACCGTTATCTCTATGCCGGATACCTACGTTTATAAACTTACCTATTTCCACATTTTGATACTCTCCCAAAGCAAGTTTCGATATTGGGAATTTTGATTCAGGTAGCTACCTACCTCGGTACCTATCATATTTCAACATCGGTAGGTTGCACAACCAGCCGGAAGTTCAATGGGCGACCCTCGTAGGGTAGGGTTTCTTTTTTTGAAAGGGGAGTAAAGGGATATTAGTCACCCCTCGATAATTTATGTGCCTCGGAAGAACAAAATTGATATCCTGAACTAAATGTATTTGCTGCAGTATGAACACTGCTCAATCAATTGCGCTTCTCAAGACATGCGCCATATTTATTTTTATAACGCTATCTTTAACGTCACATCATAATCGGTTCTCGAAATTGAGAATTTCACATTCGGGAATATTCAATCCGATACTGTGGGACAAATAAATAAGCTTAAAAACAAAATAACGTTTTACTTAAAATCGGTTGTATTTACATTTCGTCCATTGTAGAAAATCAATAATGTTCAACATCACAAATAAATAAAATCGTACTAAGGTATTCACATAAGTCGTACATAGTACAAATATGCGACAGCTCATTCTTACCACAAAAATGAAAAGGCGGGACAATAAGATTTACTCATAAGATAATTTTATTGATTTCCATGTCAATTTTTTCTAATGAAAACATCTTTGCTCCCTTTGGTATTCGATCGCGAATGGAACAATTTATTAGCTAAATGCTTCAAAACATCTCGCCGCCTTCGCCGGGGGTCGGCTGCGTGAAAATCATAAGTTATCTCAACTAGGTGTCGGCACACCGACGCCCCGCGAAAGACTGAACGGAGTGAAAACGGATTCAACAAGAAGTATCAAAAACACTCATGTGACGATCGGCGTCTAGGCGGGCGGTGCGTATACATAGCTGGCGGGTCAGTAGCGAGCCCGTGCAGCGATGTATAGCGCACAACGGGTGATTTTCCACGCGAGAGAGCGCGTCGCCGCGTCGTGGTGCGGGGCGCGCGGCGAGCGGGCGCGGGGCGGCGGAGTGGCGGCGGCAAATCGAACGAGGCCACGCGCCGCCGCCGCCCCGCCCCGCCCGTGGCGTCCTTTCATAAAAAATGACGTACATCCTACATACTAAATCACTTTAACCTAGGAATCTCTTATTCCACACCGTGAGACACTGGAGTACCGAGCTGAAGGTTCTATCCTAATTAACAGTTATGGACAAAAATTACAGGCAGGTTTGATATATTTTTGTTATTCGCTATCGCGCTGCGGCGACCGTCGCGCTCTCTTTATCGGTCGTACAGAGAGCGGGCGGCCGGCGCGCGATGGGCGCAAGATAATGGCAAAATTGTGATGTTTTTCTAGTAAACTGACGTGTGGAATACGACCGCGGCCGGCCTAAGGTAACATTTCCTCGTCCCGACTCGGTAGCCATGGACGGTACCCATCCGTACCGATTCTATCGCTAAATGACTAATTTTCTATGTTTTATTTCGTTATCATACTTTATCACTCGATCCAATGCGCGATCGAGTCGAACGAGGAAACGATTGTGTAATCTGAACGCGAATGTGGATATTACTGTATAAAAGAAAACTATTAACCTGAATGCAACGTTCACACTATGTTACATTAACATTGATTATAAAATCACAGGCTTCACTTATGCTAAATATGTACACACAAACTCTCATCGACAACAAGAAAATGAGGAATTGAGCTTTGTGACTTATAGCTTATTTACTATAACGCGCCAAATCTGGCTTACTTCTATATTTTAGTAACGGATAGGTTCCTACAGCATAGAAAAATATCACAACTTCACCATTCAACGGGCTCACAGGTAGACCTAGAATACAGAGCGGATTTCACTTAGAATAAAGTTTACTTCCGAAAAACACATTTGTACATTTCATGACAAAGTTCAACAGCATTCTACTAAGTCTTAATTAATTACACGCTCGATAACGAGCCGAAAAAGTAAAGATACAGCTTTCAGTACCGAACTTAAACATTGTAAAAAAATGAAAATCTGCATTGAATTTGACTTAATTAATTACATTTGTCATTTAAATAGAACTGCACCCGTTTTAGGTGGGAGCGTTGTCGGCCCCGCGTGTTCCCAACTGTTGTTAGTGTCCTGTAGTTGGGGCTGTCGCTGTGTGTCGTGGACAGTTGAGGCGAGGCGAGGCCGCGCCAGTCCGGGGCGTCACGAGCACTAACACATCACTGTGACATTGTCCATAAAGAGGCACGAGGCGTATTACGCATCTTCCTCCTCCTCCTCGCCTAGCAGCTCCTCTTCCACCTCCTCGTCTGTAACAACCAACACGTGATATTAGCGTCGCACGCACGCGCCACAACACTGTCGAACGCAGCTTATATGCATTTGACAACACCTAGATAGCCTCTCGATTAAGTTTATATTCGAAGCTGTAATTAAGCTTGTGTAATAACTACTTTTTAATAAACTAGGTAATATGGAAAACGTACTCTATTTTACTTTATTTTGAATTCGATATTTTTCTCTTAACAATATCGATTTAGCTTAATCACCTCTCTATCTTTAACTGAATTTAAAGACGATCGCATAGGTGATTGATAACCTCACTGGCTCGTTTATGTTTATTATGCACGTATAGTGTTTAGCTTATGATTACATGCTTGAACATAATGCGACCCTCGACGAGAAATTGTAGTGATAATCACGCTTAAGCGAATGAGATAAATGGGCAGGGACTACTCACCCTCGGCGTCGAGATCATCGTCCTCTCCCTCTCCGATGATTTCGTCATCATCCTCTCCTTCCACTTCTTCGTCGTCATCTTCTTCGCCCTCGCCCTCTCCTTCTAAGTCTTCCTCTTCACTGTGGGGCTCGTCGTCACCGCCTCCACCATTCTCCTCCTTTCGCGCCTTTTTCGCTTCTGTCGTTTTTTCCTAAAAACGTAACAAATTATTGGCGGGAACCTGTATTTTTAATTGTTTACATACCGTATACGACAGTAAGCGGTGCGCCTTGACGTACTCAAGATCAAACAAGTAATAACTGGCCATTAGCCAATATTATTTCAATTTTGAATGCACCGAGAGATCTGTTTATGTATGATTTTGTGGGAAAACGATGTAAGTTCCCTGCATAATAATGAGACGCAGGTGACAAAGATTCGTAACGATAAAGAAGCGTGGGTCATTAGTTGTTGTGTGGGGGAAAGAGCGACGACGAGCGGGGCCGGCGTCATACGGCCCTTTTTCCCGTGGCAAAGTTGAGCGGAACGCGGTCACCGCGCATACCTACCTTACCGTTCGCTAAGCGACGCCGTAAAATACAGAAGAAACAACTAAAAACCATCAAAATAATCATGAAACAGAGCCTCGTAGCGTCATTCATTAGCATGCACGTTTTAGTGTGATGGTTGAATTACAACATAAGCTAACCTATACAAACGCTTGTCTTGAATCAAGCCGTAAACGCCATGCGTCCTCGTGTACGTACGATAGAGTGAACAGGACGGAAGATATAAAACATTCCCATTTTTAGCGAAATTATAGAATATTCAAGATTCCCGCTCAATTTGTACAGTCGATGAATGTTCACATGACTGCGTCCTATGGACAAGTGCTACTAGAACAAAGGATATATACTACATTATATACACCTACATGCAAATAATGCCGGGTCATTGACTACTTTTCAGTGTAAGCGCCGAAATAAAATAACAATTGTGAAAACGGCATAAGCGTGACTGAGTCATGGCAGACTTGAATATTGCATTGGATAATAATACGAATATATTCCGAGTAGATAACGCGAGGTGTACATTTGCGCGGCGGTTGTGACAGTCCATCCGGCTCAAACACTGACATTCACGCCGGCCATGTTACCCATCCATCTAGCGTCACGCTACGATGAGCGCAAGCCCTGAGAAAGTCTAAAATAACTATTTCCACGCTATAGAATCGATAGTAAACTACAGCTTGGCCTTACGACACCTATATCGACACATTTTCTATTATAACCACATCAATGAGGACAGCGTACGTTCCCGCGCCATGTTTTTTTTTCCGCCAAGGTCATGCCTCCGTATCGAAAACGAGTAAACAAAAGCTAAAAAATTAGTGCCCCGCGAATGTATCACGCCTTTGGTAAAAAAAAATATGTTTGTTTCTTCAGAGGGCATCATGTTATTGGCTCATCGATTTCCCCACACACGCTAAAATGCATAACTCGACAGAAATGACATCCAAAAATACGCCGGTAAGAGTCAGCATCGTTTCGGTACCTACACACATAGATCTCTATTTACCACGTGGAATGAAGTATGAGAGCACTCTACATAAAGAAAATTTGTGTAATGCAGCCTTTTTAATAGCGTTCAATAAAATGGCGAGCGATTATAACGAATACATTTGTTTGACATGTGCACTCACCTCTGCTGCCCTTTTGGCTCCTTTTAGGTCACTTTTGGCGTCACCCTTCTTCTCATCGCCGACCTTGTCGACGGCCACTTCACTGTTATTTTCATTGGTGCTCATGATTGTTCTGATTTTGGTGTTAATTACTAGAATTAGTAAGTTAAGTTGTACGGCTGCCCGGATCCGACGCGCGACTGACTGAGCGAGTGAGCGAGCGGCCAGATGAGTTTGAAAACGAAGATGGCGCGGGCTTCTGCACGCCTCGACGCTGATTGGTTCAAATTGTCCGCCATTAACAAGCTATGACTAGCATGTGGGTAAAATTGTTGAATTATATTTTCGTTATTTTACCATTCACCTCCCAAGTAAGGAGTTAAATCGATGTTAAAACTAATGTTTATCTTATTTTCAAAACTGTTTTTGGTCCTGAAGGTTTTGATTCTCAGAAATTGTTAAAAATAAGATCGCGTCGGCTTCAATTAGTTCCAAATTTCGACGCAACTAGGCGCTGTAATCAATCATCGACAAGCGGGAAAATAAAAAGTTCATTGAAATAAATAAATAATGTGTTGCTCGGAGTTGAATTTGTTTTCTCAGCAAAAATCGTAAAATTCAGAGACTTAAATGCGTTACATCGACTATAACTTTTCATTGATTATGAAAGAAAACACAGACCTTACTCACGGCAATAGCACGACGCCGGATTTAAGAAGACTATTGATTTTATCATTTCCTCCCTAACCTAGTATGTATTCAAACTGAAATCGAAATAATTATATTAAAACTTTTAAGTTTATTTCGAATGCCCTTGAAACCTGTACCTACTTTGTTTAATTATTTTAAACATGAAAGTTTGCTGTTGTAGCTCTGTTGCTTTGTATTTGCCGCCATATTGGAAATTGATTACGAGTTACGACGGCGTTTTTTAAACCGTCATTATTAAACGCATAGGTAAGCGCATAGGTAGGCGCAATTTCGGCGCGTACTATTCTGATGCCAATTAATGAAAAATAAAGAGGAAACTTATTTAAAATCATCATTTATTTACACATTGGGACTAACCTTACATTTTTTACTCCACACACATTGGGAGGCGATAGTAAACGATAAATTAAATAAAATACACTCGAACTAAAATATAATCGTATGACCTAGATGAGCGGTGGCAAACGTAGTAAAGAACAAAAAAAGGAATTCTTTATGAATCCCGCAAAAATATTTATTTTAGACGTAACGGTGAAATTGTTATTTACATTTATCTGTAACCCAATTCGTTTTGTAAACAAACAGCAACTAGTATCTAACTCGAACAGGTTGTTTTGTATAAATCTATCCGAAAATGCAATTTGTCTTAACATTTTTACATGCCCAAAGGCAAAATGGAACACGTCATTTCTAAAATAGATATTGAAGTAGTGTTATAATTACAATAATAAAACATGAGGGACATGAAAGGTGTTATTTTTATTAATTATGCAGGTAAGATGATGTCGTGCCCCGTGCTAGTTCATGCTTTTAAATTATAGATCGTTATTTTTATTCTAGCTGCCTTCCAAATGAGGCTCCAGTTTGTTTTCAGTTCTTATCGCTATTTGCGAACGCTGCAAAGAGCTTCCACATTCAACAATATTCTTTCCGTAACTTTATTTCTAATAATGTTTTCGCTTATCCCCAGCACAAAGCACGATGATACAGCTGATTTATAAAGACCGGGAATTACCCTGTTACAAACTATGAACTCGATTATTTTAATTACTTAACCGTCCAGCTATCTACCCTAAAGAGATGAGAAGTTACACTAGAATTTGATTACAGGGCAAATATAGTTAAATAAGCGGGAATCCTGTTGCGTATGCAAATATCTAGACATTCCTACAAAACAATATAAATAGAAGTTATAGGTAGGTAGAATCGAATACCGGGCCTAGCGTACTTTTCGGCCATATTGGATTCAGAAACTCCGGATAATTCTAGAACATTCCTTATGATATAAATACTTATCTATATTGGTGTTAATTGTGTTAATATAAAGAAAAAATTGTATTGCGTACGTTAGAATGGAGAGACACTTTTCGGATATGTTCACATAAAATGTGGATTTCAAATAATTAAACTATGCGAACTAATATTATAAACAAAGTATTTTCTAATTTATGAATCAAAATATCCATCAAATCAGTATATCACAGGCATATACATATTATTTATATAATATTAAATTGTTTTACTGTTTACAATTTCAAAATGTATCAAACCATGAGACACTTGTGGTGGTTGTACTTAATAAGTAGACTTCAAACAGTTATTAATTTCAGAAAATTTATCAACATTATTACAATAATATTACGCATACACGTACTAGACATTTTTAATTATTTTTACCGAAACACAGCCTATAAAATGGTTAAAATTGGACCCGCGATACCAGGAAACATGTATTTTCTGTTCAAATGGTATTTTTTTTTTTTTTTCAATAGAAAAAGGTTTTGCTAAGCGTTCAGCTTTGAGCGCGAGTCAATTATTTTCTTTGAATTAATTAATTATGTACCTTTAGCTCGTTATTTAACGTTATTTAAAAATATATCTTGACTTTTAATTGATATGAACTACATTGAAAAATATGCAAACGCTACATGAATGTATTCTGCAAGCCATCAGTAAATAAAAAAATATTGTTTGCACATTGCACATAGTTTTAACATAGATCTATAACATTGTATACTACAAAAATTGCAATTTCACATCACTTGTCTTGATCTTGTATAGGCAAAACGCATTGCATCGCAGTTCCTGTAACGGAAAGCAAGCAGACACACGTACCGACTAAATCTAGTACATAGTACAGGTCATTTGTAAATAGATATTTTAAATACATTATGACTAACAACGCCAGTCATAGTTGCGTCAGCGAAGCGTCCTGTAATACGTGCGGAGATTACACATGACCTTTATTCAATCATTCACAGCTATGGTTTTGTTACCAGCTTTTGAAACGGCACTTTATTGTTACTGGCAATCTTTTAGTTTTGGAGCCAAATTCAAAATACTTGCTATTTTTAGTACGATTTAACGATTTTAGAATCTCCCCACGCTAATATTATTTATTTCATATGTGCACAAAGATCGAGAGTTAAAATTAATATCTGTAAGCTATTCAGATATTATTAGTCACATTGAGTTAATAATAGAAAAACGCCTTGAGTAGGTACTGAAGCCGGATGCAGCTTTGAATCAGCAGCCATTTTATGTTTTAAAAATGAATTGGTACTAGGTCAACGACATTTAAAATATTAAAGATAACAGATTACATAAAAATAACTTTTTATCTATCCCATTTATATTGCAAAAACCACAAGTGTCCCTCTACTACATAAAAACAACTAATATTAACATGACGTGTATGTTTGGCATTACATTTACAAGATTTCAACTAAATCGTGAATGAAAAAGTTGTTAGAAGACAAAAACTTTAAATAGTTTGTTAAGCCTAGATTTAAATGCAGCATGTATCATTATATTACATAACCAATAAAAACTTTAAAGGCGGAAACAAACTTATAACACAGGACACGGCATCATAGCCTTTTGTCTGAATGCAAAACGTACCGTGTCTCATTATACAAGTCTGTTTACTCCTTTACTTCCAATTTACAAAACCAATAAGAAAACATAAATACATAATGTTTACAATCCTGGCTAATAAACACGAGGGATTATACCGACTGACTTTGGCCTCATCCCATCTTTCAGGGTATGGGAACAAATCTGAAATGGTCTGTTTCATTTATCTTGTTTGGGTAACTATGCATGAAACAGCAGTTTGTTGAAGATTGCAGATTTGTTCACACTATGAAAGTCGTTTGTATTCAGCCCTTGGAAACCCTGCCAATGATTTAATTCCAACCTGTATAATACATTTAATTATACCAGATTTATTATAAATCTTTGTGATTGCAATTAAGCTCTCTGAAATTTAAAAACCCTTCCTACCACGTTTTTCTAATTTTCAATATGCCTATTTTACGCACAACTGGACCAACAGATGTTAAATAAGTGAGATTAACTATAGCTTTTATGTTCATAAAAAAGTATAATCATTGAAAAAACCGCGCATCATTCCCCGGCCCTCGTTCAGTCATTTGGGGTCGGCGCAGTACAAACTGATGCATGTACACGCCAACACGCATACTATGTAAAACTTCAGACCAACATTTAAAACAATTAACACTAATTTAATTTAGATGTATTATGCCTATGCCACTTATTTATGCCTTCGGCATACCCATTTAGGGTAAGCCCTATAACTGGATACATGAAATGCACAATCCAACAATTATTTTCAAGTGTCCACTTGGTTATTCAAGACATCGCCAAGCGGTTGGTCGACTTTTCCTGTGACCAGAGGGCTGGCCTATTTTTTGGCCAAAGAATCAGCATCGCTATTAAAGGTGGCAATGCTGCCAGCCTTTTGGGCACTGTTCCTGTTGACACCGATGCAGACGAATTTTTTGATGTCCTATGATTCTTTCCCTGCCTTTTTTTATATACATGTACAATATTATTATTATTACTTTGTCTGTTAGCGTATATATTATGTAAATATTATCTTGTGTAAAATAAATGTACATTCATTTCCAAAATCACTAGGCTTCAACAATTGGGGTTTATGCATAAACGTTGCTTAAAGTTAAGAAACGTTTAAACGTCAAAAAAAAAGCTTACTTACCTTCAATCAACGTTTATAAATGAACCTGTATGTTTAACCGCTACCCCTTCAAAAGTCACTATGCTAACACTTACATCACTAACCAACCAATTTAACAAAACAATAACAACGAAAATAACTCAAATCAACGTAAAGCTGCGTTTAAATCTAGTCCCAACGAAGGGATTTGTCCAGCTAGAAAGTCGTGCATACATTGCCATCGAATTCGATGTTCCCCCCCAGAGGGGGCGCCGAGTCTTCGTCTGTGAACAGTCGATTCTCCCCTCGCCACGCACTATATAGTGTAGGTAAAAAATCGTTGAATAAAGGACTTCTTAGCTGTGTCACGCTGTTTTCTCGTACTACCTGGAAAGTTCAGAATTTGTGAGTTAGTAATTGGTATTTTCAAATTATTTTTAGGAATCTGCTGTAATTTTAGGAAACGATATTTTGCATGCCATCTCTTTCTAAAAGTGGTGTACTCCTGACACAAAGCTGTTTTTATTGGGCAATAGATTTTATCATTGTTACACCATTTCGTGAAAGGTAGACATGTGCTTTTTATCACACCACATACGAATGAAACGGATTATAATCAGCTAAAGCTGCGTAAGCGCGTTTGCTTAACAATGTACAAATAAATACACCCTAGGAATGTATGAAGTGGTTCAGATAACAAAACCGCAAAAACACTGCCAAGTCACTCCTATTTGCTAGATAGCGTTTATCAGGAGCACCATTGTATCTAATCTTACAGTTAACTCTTACGATTGTTGTTAAATGATAGCGTGCTGAAATTCATAGTATATAGAATAGAACTCATTTATGTAATCTTGATGCAGAGTTATCTAGAATTTACTGATTGCGATAAGCCCTGAAGCCGCTCATCTATCTATTGATAGAGGTTTTCTACACGACTACTAGGTGGCGCGTAGGCCGAGAACTATTAACGTTACTTACTATAGCTCGTGGTTTGACTTGAACATGTTCCCTTCTCTAGCTTGCACTTGTAGTTTGAGAGTGGTGTAACAGTGTCAGGAATAACACTAAGCCAAACTACGTACGCGCTAGTAACGTTTACAGATATCGCCATCAACACCACCTAGATTTACATTTGTTAATTTTGATGCCCTCGTTTAAGAGTTTAATTTTTTAAATACTAATTCGCTTAAATATATGGGGTGCTACACACATTCTCGGGTCGGCATGATTCGGCACAGGCTGATTCTGCATATTCTTACTTACACTTATCGGACGTCACGGTTACTACGGCTATTTGTAAATAAACAGTTTTCTTACCCTTTCTAAACCGTCGTAATTGGGATCGCTTTGAGACTTAGGAACCCAGATCTTGATATCCTTGTCCAGTCCGCTGGTAGCCAACACTGGACACCGCGGGTGAGCCTCTATACAATTGACCTGGAACCAGAATAACACGTATGAGTAAACACTCTAAACACAGACCACTTATAAGGTCGCTCGTAGGTTAAGCTACGCATGCCGAGGTTGGTCCGTGGATGGGTCTCCATCCATTACATACCGAGACTCCTCCTTGCCTCAGAAAGCACGTTGGTCTCGGCTGTTATTCATAGATCTTTGGCAGTCGTTTCTGGGTAGTCAGATGCCCATTAGTCTGACAACCAGTCTTACCAATGGGTATTGTGTTACCCAGTAACTGGGTTGTGGAGGTCATTGCATCCGGTTAGAATGGAAACAGACCCCTGAAAAAGGCTAGGCAGATGATGAGGCGACTTATTATGTTTCTTGTGTAGTTGCCGTGAATCAATCATAGCTCGACCGATGAGATGTGCCGCTGAGAATATGAGAACTGTATGTGCTTTAAATTTTCACCCTTCGTCCTTCGAAGTCAGAATACACTACATTGTTTTCTTTTAATAATTAGGTTTAACGCGCCGCGTACCGCGGCAAACCGGCGATATTTCGATTCAATGACCTGTATGTGACGCTAGCGCAGCGTATGCATTTATGCCTTCATCACACGTAGCGAGTAGATAGGCAAGACAGCACCCTCGAAGTGCTCGGCCGAGTTAAAGGGCGAGACAGTCACTCACACCCATATTCTAAGTCAAAACCTCATGATTTCCTCGACTCGACTCAACCTCACTTAGGTATTCATAGTTGCAATTTTACTCCTCATCCTAAACAGTTTCCTCAGTCGAGGTGAGTTTGAGTTAAGGAACCAACTGTCAAATATAAGGTACGTAGATCGACGTAAGACCTACCTCGAGAAAGTTTTTAACCGAAACAAAGTGTATTTTAAAATAAAAAACCAAGATTGGCGCTGTCAACAGTGACGTGAGGTCGGTTTCGTAAACATGTGTGCACTTAGTGAAGTGTAGTTTGATTGCAAATGATTGTAAATGTGTGCGTGTGAAACACTAATATAGAAGTATTTTTATGTTTATTTTATTTTATCGCTTATTACTTTCATTTGACAAATGTGACTTCAAAATGAAAACTACAGGTAACGCGCTCACAGGCTCTTCTAAAAATAAGTTTAGCCAATATAATAAACAGAATATTCCTCCAAATAATGACGTTTTCGTGACGTATCACCTCGACTCACACTCATTCAAGAAACCTCATAATTTCCTTAGTGTGACGACTATGAATACCGGTTTTGAGGATCTTTCGAGGCACGCCTTGAGGTCTCGTCGACCGAGTTGTGAGTCGAGGAGCTTTCGAGGTTACGACTGTCGGACCCAGTCCTATTTACAAGACCGAATGACCCCATGAGAAGGCTCCAAGGCGCCAATAGTTTAGGTACCTAATTTGTTTTTACGGCGAAAATAATGGTTACATAAAAAAGATAAACATATTATCTACTTTTAGGCATAATTCGTTCAGTTATTATGTATATATTATCTAATTCGATTTTTAATACCAGCGGTTTATTGTTTGGTTTGGAGGTAACTTTAGTTTTATTTTTTTGTAGAGAATATTTTTAGGAATCGTGTTTTCGTCAAACATAGGAGGATCATGCTAAGCAATTTGAGGTATTATAGACTCTAAAACATAACTGGCAAAATGTGGGTGTGCTAATACACTTCTGCCTAATCCTGCACGGAATACAAGCGAGATGTTACGTAAAATATTTCCTTTAATACTCACAACGCCGTTCATATCTCCCTGCAACCACTGCACTATAGCCTCTGACTTCTTGTCCCACATATAAATGTAGGAACAATCCGACCCCGATACTACAAACTCGCTCTTAGGGCCGAAGAACGCGACGCCTTTGAACGTCGCGCTGTTGCGATGGCCGCTGTACCGGTGTGTGTAGCCGTCTTTTTCACTGGTAACATCCCTGAAAGGTTCAAAATATTTTTTTAAACGATATTGTGTAGTCATTGGGAAGCGGGTTTGGTGGTTGGTTTTGGTATTGGGTTGGGTTGGTGGTTGGTTGGTGTTAGTAGGTTGGTTGGTTGTTGCTAAATTATGTTTTTGTATGGACGTGTTTCTGTGACAAATAAACCTATTTTTCTTTATTTCTATTCTGTAGTTTGTGTAATAAAATGTAATAACATTATTGTACTAGCTTTTGCTCGCGGTTTAGGCCGTTAAGGCCTTAAAAGATAACAGACAGGCCGACAGTTACTTTCGCATTTATGATATTAAGTATAGAGTGTCTTGCATAAGTCCCACAGCAGGGCAAAAGGCTCTTTTTATAATACATAGATAGAAAGATTGCTCACTGCATGTTGATGTTGGAGATTTTAAACCATTATAATTAGAGGCTTTCACGGTGTTTTCTGAGTTAAATGAAATATTATAATTGAGAACATCCTAGCCAGTTCCGAGTCAACCTCTTACTCAAAAATGGGGTCCCGTAGTCTCCGGCATTCATGCACACATACTTATGCTCAAATATTCAGTAACGTTGCAGTCACAATTACCAACGCCATTTAATTACTTTTTCTTTTTGAGATCTCGTAATGCTACATAGCATAATCAGCCTTTAATGTTCCCACTGCTGGGACACAGACCTCCTCTCTGTGAGAAGGAGTGGCCCGAAACCTACCACGCGGGCTCAGTGCGGGTCGCTAATGTCACGTCTTCGATTTTTTGTTCTAGTATTGAGAGCAGTGGTGATGAAATAATTTACACAAAGTAGGTAAGTGCCTGCTTGGGTTCGAACACACTCATAACTCGTAAGTTGCGGTCGTTACCCCTAGGCCAGATGACTACATACAGCTTATAAACTTACTTTTCATAGACATCATTCTTCACATCAAACAGGTAGATATCTTCATCGTTGTACGACCCCAGTATCTCTGTCCCGTCGTGATTATAAATTGCACAAGTGAGATGCATCATAGACAGCCGCACTTTCTTCTTTACGTTTCCCTGAAATAACGGAGAAAACTATTAAATACAATACGGCCGATGAATCATGGCCGGTCTGAACATAGGCTCTCCAAACTTTCGAGCATGTTCTCTCACTCACACTCGCCTAACTCACCATATATTTACTAAAAAAAATTGTTGCACAACCTTCTGCGCAAAGTTCGGACCGGCCGTGATTCATCAGCCGTATTGCACGATACAATGTATGACAAAAAAAAAGTCTCATTTAATTTTCGACCTCCATGCCGCTACTCTAAAGTTGTTAAACCTTTTCAAACCAACAGCTATGTTGGCTAGTTAACTCTTCTTAAGAATAACATAAATATTGATCGCTGCAGTTGTTAAAACTGAGCAAAAGTATACGCACTTTGCATAATTAAAATATCTTCTTTATCAGCCTAGCCTTATACCAATCTACTGCTAGCTTTTTGAGCCATTTTGATCTGCATTCACAGATTTTGAAAAAAAAAAAAATACAGTCAGCAAGATAATAGGCAGTTTTCACAAAAACTATTTTTTATGTCAATCGATCCTGTCTCTTATAAGGATAAAAAACTCTATTAGACAAACTGAGATTTGAGTACTAACAAAGTCATAAATCGCAAAAAACTTTTCCCAGACAAATAGATCACAAATTAAAATGTGATATTATTTATTGTAATTTTATTTGATTTTTTAATGATTATTTATGATTTTTGTTAATTTCTTTTTACTTATTTTGAGTCATGCTACTACTCATATTTAGTGAAATTGTTGTGCCTGACATGTGAACTTTACCATTATTATTAAGACCTTGTAAACACATGTGTTATGCAATAAAGATTTGAATTGAATTGCTTGTTTGTAATACTAACATTAGTTATAGGTATTTTTACTAACAAAATGGATCCCTTTGTTATACGCAATTTTTTATTTTTATTATTATTGTTTAAGCTTCAGGTACCCTTACGTTCTACGGCTAACATAACCCGCCCATTGCCTACGACAAAATGTCATAAAAGAGCAATATACCTTAATATCAAGATATATCTTACGGGGCTCTCGTGGAAGGCGGCGGGGCAGTAGAGCGCGAGCGGGCGGCTGGCGCGGCGCCGGTCGTACAGGCGCACGAAGCGGTCGCGCCCCGCCACCACCAGCTCGCGCGCCTCAAGCGGGTTGCCGCTCACGCTGTACAGCGGGATGATCACGCTGCGGTCTTTCACTTGGAACAATCTGGAAGTTTTAAAGTCAAAGTCATTTATTTGCATTAAATGCGGTACAAGAAAATTGTAGGTACATCGATTGTTCCCACCAAGGGTGTCTTCACGTGACACACGGGGACACCGCGCCAGGCCCGGACGGTATTCCTGGTCGGGCTTGGGTTCTGGCACACGCAGCCTTGAATCCAAGCTTGCGACACTAAGCGATCCGATGACATTGGCGGACACGACACAGATTGAGGCACTAGTAAGCCATCTTACCAAGTCAATCACAGACAGCTACCAAACTGCCTGCCCAGAGACCACGCCGCGCAACATACCGGGAAAACAACCCTGGTGGGGCGCTGATCTGGAGCGCAAGCGCGGCAAGGTAAGAACAGCTCTGAATAGAGCCATGAACACATGTGCGGATGAGGACTGGGATGATTACTACGCGGCCAAATCCAGCTACAAAAAATGCATCAGATTCAGGAGCACCTCGGGATGGCGCAAATTCTGTGGTAGCATTGAATCTTGTCAGCAAGCTAACAGGGTAAGGAAAGTACTGGCACAACAGCATACACCTGGGCCTGCCACCCTCCGCAAACCTGATAACACACTCACGTCGTCACCTGAAGAAATAAGACGCGTCCTAATTGAAACTCACTTCCCTGGATGCGTCTTCGCGCAGGTAATTGACTGGCAAGATGAAACCCAAACACCATCAGACAATGATTGGTGTTACGCACGTAGGGTGATCACTTTGGAGAAACTCCAATGGGCCATCCGTAGTTTCCATCCTTTTAAGGCAGCTGGTCCTGATGAAGTGTTCCCCGCTTTCTGGGGTGCTTCTGTCGCAATAAGACTGGTGCCTTTAATGAGAGCGTGCCTGGCTTTTAGATACGTTCCTAAAGGATGGAGGGAAGTGAAAGTAATATTCATCCCCAAGCCAGGTAAGGGTGACTATACAAACGCCAAATCCCACCGACTAATTAGCCTGACCTCCTTTCTACTAAAAACTCTGGAAAGGCTATGTGAAAGGGAGCTGAGGGACGGCGCTCTAAAAACCATACCGCTACATGGTAATCAGCACGCATACAGCTCAGGTAAGTCGACTGAATCTGCTCTTCATCTAGTTGTCAGCCAGATAGAGGATGCGATTCATCAAAAAGGCACCTGCCTGGGCACTTTTATAGACATCGAAGGAGCCTTCGACAAAACCAACTTCTCCAGTATCAGCAGCGCCCTCTCCAGACATGGAGTAGAACAGGTACTAACGGACTGGATTACAAACATGTTAAGCAAACGAGTGGTTCGCCTTGAGGATGAGCGGCAGTTGGCCATGATAGCCAGAGGCTGCCCCCAGGGAGGGGTTCTGTCCCCCCTTTTATGGAATCTGGTCATTAATGACCTTATCACTAAACTCAACGCCAATCGCTATTACACAATAGGGTATGCAGATGACCTCGCAATCCTTGTATCGGGAAAGGTGACCGGAACGATCTGTAACCTCACTCAGCAAGCACTACGTATAGTAGAAAGTTGGTGCAGGGAATTTGAACTATCAGTGAACCCCACTAAAACTGAACTAGTCATGTTTACCCAAAAACGAGCAATAGGCCCCTTCCGCCTACCCAAACTGTTCGATACAGAACTCCAGTTGGCCAGTGAGGTCAAGTACCTCGGGGTCATTCTAGACAGTAAGTTAAACTGGAGCAGCCATGTAGACAACAAGCTAAACAGGGCCTACATCACCTTCTGGCAGTGCAGGAAAATGATAGGTAAGAAGTGGGGCCTATCCCCCAAAATCATACTGTGGCTGTACACAGCAGTGATTCGCCCCATGATTGCTTACGGGGCCGTGGTCTGGTGGCCCCGAAGTCAGCTGGTTACAGCCTCTAACAAACTACAACGTATGCAAAGACTAGCCTGCGTGGCAACCACGGGCTGCATGAGGACTACTCCGACTGCAGCAATCGAAGCCATGCTAGGACTGCCACCGCTCCACCTGTTTATACAGCAGGAAGCGACAATGGCAGCGGTACGTCTTAATGCGATTAAGCTTTGGGGTAAGAGAGACACACAACACACCGCGCTGCTTGAGGGACTCAATAATGAGTTCCCTATTACGAAAGCCATAAATGATCGGGTACCTAAACAATTTATCTTCGATAAAAAATACAGGATCCAACTTCACGAGGATCGCCGATGCGAGGGTTTGCGCCCCGCAGAACTACGGATCTTCACTGATGGATCCAAAACAGGTAGTGGCACCGGTGCTGGAATCTTCTCTGAGGACTTCAACATACATATAGCCACACCATTGGGGGTCCACAACACAGTATTCCAGGCCGAATGCATGGGTATATCCCTTGCCGCTTTAGCTATCACGGCCAGGGATGTTAAGGACCACTCGATACGTATACTCTCAGACAGCATGGCTGTTCTGCAAGCGCTAAGCAGCCACACTGTTGACTCTGGGCTGATATACGAGTGCCACCAGCGCCTTAACCAGGTGGGTAGCCTCAGTGATATTACCATCCAATGGATCAAAGGACACAGCGGTTCGCGGGGCAACGACGCAGCCGACGAACTGGCCAGAAGGGGGTCGAGCATGGCACCAGTGGGGCCTGAACCCATTGTGCCACTCCCCTTCGGTTACCTACGCACTCTGGTAAGGAAACGAACCAGGGACAAACATCACAAACTATGGTTGGACCACGGTGAGTGCAGGCAGGCCAAGGAGGCACTCCCTACAATTGATGGCCGCCTCACGAAACAGGTTCTCCGACTAACGAAACAACAGCTGCGTACAGTCACTGCAGCTGTAACTGGCCATGGGTTATTTAATAAACACCTCTTTGTCATAGGAGTCACAGACAGTCCGCTATGCAGAGCCTGCATGGAGGACGACGAGACAGCAGCGCATGTGCTGTTATACTGCCCGGTGGTCGCCACATACAGGGCAAAGTACTTCGGTAACCCAGGTACCCTACGTGAGATTGTCAGTGACACCAAGGCGTTGCTGGCCTTCTTTGAGGAGCTGGGGTGGATCGAATAACCGAATTTCCCACCCGTACGCAAAATACGCGCTTTGACGTGGAGTTGCGGATACCAGCCCGTATTACCTATTACCTATTGGGTTCTGGCTTTGGCTGCCCTGGGCGACCGCCTACAACGCCAGCTGCCTCCATGAAAGCATACTGACAGGTTATATGAGTTTATATAATTGTTTATTTTAATTTAATTTGAATTTATTGTTGACATAATCTACTCATTACAATGTTTTTTTTTATGAGTTGTATTGCAATATGTAACTAGTGACCTCGACAATTGATCATATTATTTATTGTTATTAGTATGTAATTAACTGTTTATTTATTTTATCTCGATGGTCTTAGTTTATCATTTATAACTTCCAGTACAGCTTCATGTAAGCGGGCACGTTTTATTAAGATTTTAAGTTTTGTTTACATTTAATTTTTATTTCTGCCAGAGTATGGTTCTCGATGATTTTGTTTGGTATATTGGCGTGTGCTAGCTAACATAAGGATAATTTAAATTAGGTTAATTTTGTTGAATACTATTATATAGTTTTTTTTTTTTTCTTTCTATTAAACAGACAGCTGTGCTGCTGGGGAGTTTGTTGCGCCACTTCTTCCCAGCTAACGCACTAGGAAGTGGTGAAGGGTGGGCGTTTTGGGGGACTGTCTTATGTAATTTTGACGTTCGAAAAGTGCTGATTCTCAGCCCAGTTTGAATAAATGACTTTTGAATTTTGACTTCGAGCGCCTGGTTCCCCGCGTCGGGAAGGCAGTGGGTGCTTTGCACAGACTGTAACCCAATCTCAGTGGACCTCGAGAAGAAATTCGTCACCACTACGCGGGTGTCGTGCGATCGATGGTCCTTTATGGGGCATTTGTTTGCACAGAGGGGGTTCCGGATTGGTCTTTTGAGAGGCTAACCACACTCCCCGGTCTTTTCCCCAGAGCCCGGGCGCCTTTTGAAGGTTCCCCCCGAAAACATAAAAAAGTACGTCGATTGTTAGTACAATTCAATTCCACCATAAATTGACATGCATATATTATAATAACAAGGTGCTAATATCAATAAGCAAATCTTGCAAACTGAGAACCTTCAAAACTTTAGTTCCCACTTTAAATCCCGCTGTTAAAACTTTAAACGTTCTATTCATAAGATAAAAGTCACAGACAAAAATCGGTCTAGATTCTGGATACATGAAGATTTTGCTATGAAACTACCAAAAAAATAAGAACAACTTGTTTGCGGCATAATTTTTCCGCAACTTAGAATTGCAGACGATCGATTTCTTTTATCTTAAAAATAATAGTGCCGACTTTTAGGAAAGGATCACTTTTAAACGAGCTCAAGGCAGACCACGGCCAAGATGGTCAGATCGATCAAGAAACCTGTTGGAGGCAGCATTTACCGAGCGGTCCACAAAGCAGAAGACCGCATAGAGCCCAAGCTCTATGCGGTCTTCTGCTGTCCTCAATGCTGAGGATCGCGACCGCATACGATGCGTCTCCAAAGACGCATCGTATGCGGTCGCGATCCTCAGCATTGAGGAAACAACAAAGAAGAAGAGGTGTATCACTTTAACTCTCATACGAACGATTACGATTAATATTTTACTGATTTACACTGTTTTTCAAGATCTTTTACCTCCCTCCAGCTATAATACTAGTAGATGACGAGGTGCGCTTCTGAAGTGCACACGTGTATCTTATGTGCAGCAACACGTGTCAAAATCAACCTTACCTAGACGCATGCTCGGCTCTGACGTCACACTGCATCACCAGCCCGTCCTCTCCCGCGGAGATGACGACGTGCGGCTCTGAAGCACACACGTGGAGCTTGTGGGCCGCGCGGGAGTGTGAGGCGAGTCTTCGTCGGGATACTGTGGAACCGCCGCTTGGATGGCATTGTAGGAGACGTACCTATGGAGGGAAAAGATTGGTTAGGGACTATCAACAGACAAAGATTAGAGACAGACTACGTGAAGGGTAAAACATGTGCCCCGGCTTTAGAAATGTCAGTTTTACCCCAGCCTGGGCGAAAAGCTGGGTACGTCCATGTAAGATCTTGTAACACTTGTTGTTCTCATAGAAGACAATATTGAAAATCATTTATTTCTGGAGCCGTACAATGATGTGTTAAAGCCATAGCCATCATTGTTTGTTTCGTTCTGAAAAAGGGATACTTAGTACTTCTCGTTTTATATTGCTCCCTTTCTCACTCACACTGGAAAAATCATGGCTTTAAGGCCCGGACTCCACCAATGCGGAGATGGACGGAGATATGCGAAGCGGAGCGGAGATGCTAACAGCTAGGGTGTACCGAAGCTGTGCGGAGATGATACATTTTGGTCTCGTCTCCGCTTTGGTGGAGTCCGTCCTTAACACGTCAAAGTACACAGGCCCTAAAATAGACTGGCAGAAACGAAAGCTTTACAATGGACAAAAAAGAAACATTAATATTAATTAGTTCCTCACCTGTCCATCTCGGGCACACGTGACAATATTCAACTGACTCTTAGCGTTAAGGAATAGGAACTTGCTCTGGAACACATTGGACTTGTGACCCGTCTTGATCGTCTGTATGGCTGCATTGCGGGCCCAGTCCCACACCACCACATTCGTGTCGTCCGAACCCGATGCTAGGAGGTGCCCTGTGAACAAATTTTGTGATGTAGATAGGACTTATCGATTTCAACACGTATGTATAGTCTATTCCAGCATTTCCCAAATTATGGGTCGCGGCCCAAAAGTGGGTCGCGAGCGAATATTGGGTGGACCTTGAAAATTTGTTTTTCAGTTATGATTAATATTAAAACTAAATACCGAAATAAATTGGAAGTCTCAAACTCACTGCGATTAAAAGTAATTTCTTTCTTATAAATAAAAATCAAACAAAGATTGTAACTAAATGTTTTTTCTTTTTTGAACAGTCCTTTTTTCATATACATAGTTATGCCCCTTTTTTTCTCCAGGTCAGCCAAGAGGCGAGTCCTGAATTTTGAAGCTTTTATTACGTGGGTCGCGGTCCAGTCAACTTTGGGAACCACTGTACCCTAATTGTGTAATACACCGATACACGGTCAATCAGAATCTGAATCGTTTTGATAATGTTATTCAAACAATACTTGTTGGAGAATGTGGTAAGATATAAAGTTGGAACCTTCTAAATAAAGATGAATGTGTTACTAATCTCCTTCAGTGAGTGACTACGTTTGAATTTAACCTGAACAGGGTTTGTGTGCCTTTTCATCTGATACTTTTGGAACACACCATAGAAGCCTCTCTGTGAGAGGGAGTGGGCCGAAATCCACCACGCGGGCACAGTGCCTATTGATGGATGTCACATGTCTTCGAATTTTTGTTCTAGGAAATGCGATTGCCTCTTCATGACAAACTGCGAATTTGTGCTATTGGGCCTAAACATAACGGGCAAATGCAGCTGAACTGTACACCTCCACATTTGGGGAATGGCGTGCGTGATGAAACAAAACATAACATGCACCTACTCAGTCGATTGTACTACTCTTTAGCTCAATTCTATAAACATGAAATCGACGAAACAAAATATCAAAACATTGTAAAACAAGAACCACCTGGGCTTAAGCTCCTAAAAATAAATATTATAATGAATATGTGGATAGATGTGCCAAGAGCAGTCAATCAAGAAGCTGACTTCTTGATTGATTGTTCTGTCTCAATCAGTATCAATCTGCGTAGCCTTTTCCCAACTATGTTGGGGTCGGCTTCCAGCCTAACCGGATACATCTGAATACCAGCATTTTACATGGAGCGACTGCTCTGACTTCAACAACCCAGTTGTTGGGTAACACGATACCCCTTGGTTAGACTGGTTGTCAGACTTTTGGGCTTCTGACTACCCGTAAAGACTGTCAAAGATCTACGAATGACAGCCCAGACCAACGGCTTATAGTGCTTTCCAAGGCATAGGTCAATACTTTAGAATAGGACGCTGAGTACTGAGGCCTTTTTTGTGTACATGCTGCACTAGCATTGCAGACATTACAGTTTCTAAAAAGACGTCGATCGGCGAAAAGATCTTCGACGAACATCAGTATTTCTCCAGGATGGTCACGCCAAGTCTGAGGCTCGGCGCAGACCTGGCCAAGCGTAATAAAACTTGGTTTTCCCTGGCATAAAAATATCAACAATGCGCCACGTCGTAAATGAATAACATTTAACCGCGAATCTCAATCCACTTTGATACTCTCTCTTTTTTTTTTTAAACCGGTTCGAAATACAAAATAAACGGCCAAGTGCGAGTCGGACTCGCACACGAAGGATTCCGTACCACCGTTCAATATTTTACACTACTTACATAAATGTTTTACCCATTTATTTTTAACTTTATTTTATTTTTATTTGTTGTTATAGCGGCCATAGAAATACACCATATCTGAAATTTTCAACAGACTACCTATTACGGTTCCCGAGATACAGCCCGCTGCCAGAAAGACGGACGGATGGACAGCGGAGGCTTAGTAATAGGGTTCCGTTTGCCACCCTTCGTGTACGGAACCCTAAAAACTGCCTCGGAAGGTCTCAATCACACCCTGCCCTCCGCGTAACTGCATAGGTAGCTACATAAACTTATCCGTTCCCAAAACTTAAAACTAATGATAAGTAACGTATTACGTAGGTAATCATTTATATTTTCGTTTCGCAAATAACTTATATACTTCGATTAAATGACCATGCTAAATCACTGAATAGAATTAGAAAAAATAACTAGTTACTAAAATCACGTGTTTTCAAACAGGTGACGCCTTCGAAGTCACTAGTTACGATACGTTTCGCGAAAATCACGTAACGACCTACCCCTAGTCGCTGCCACCTTTTTGAAGTCGTCGATCCATCTAGCTGGGGGGCGTCCCACAGTACGCTTGCCGATACACGGTCTCCAATCCAGGAGGGAGGTCGAAAGTTTAAGTGCTGCCGTAAACAGTGATTTTTCACTCCAAAAATAGAAGTCGTTAAATAGCCAGCAATAATTTTTGCTAAATGTTATCTACTTAAGGTACAGAATGCGTAGATAACACAGCTATGTGATAGGTCTTTTTACAGCCTGTATAAAAAAGACTTACCTTCCGGATGAAAATTTATGGAATTTACGCAGCCTCTGTGTTTGTTGAGAGTGTGTAGCTTCTTCATTCTGTAGATCGCGTGCAGGGATCCGTAGAACCTTCTTTCGAACATGAGGTCCTCTTGCGCGGTCTTGCCACAGGGAAATGTCAGCCCCATCTCACGGTTTATTATTTCTGTTGACAGTTTCATTAACGTAATAAATAAACTTAAATATTTGTGAGAGTTTATATATTATTTTTTTAAATGTAAGCTTTTTTTTTTAATACTTCAGGGGCCAAAAATTATACCTTGAGAAATAAAAAAACAAGTGAAGTTTCAGAACATTCAATCTGTATTTTTATACCACCCAAATATTGCATAACTGCAAAAAATACATTCTTATGTAGTCGCAAAAACTTCACTTTGTATATAGGCATCACATCATAATTTTGATAATAGGAATCAAATGCCTTTCTATGATCTGTTCTAAAAGTATCCAATAGAAATATACACATGAATCAGAAAATTATAATTTTAAGTCACCTCAAAGACGATTTTGACAATTCAGGTTAATTTCTGTCAATCCTTTTTCAAATACAATTTAATAATGCTAGTCAAACAATAAATTGTTGGAAAAAGTGTTAAGATATACAATTTGAAACCGTCTTATTATGAATGTGTTACTATTTCCCTCTTAATGAGTGAGCCTTAAAATGAACAAGACAAAGGTCATGTCAAATGCCCATGTAACACCCACTCTCATCAAGATCGGAGACGCTATGCTTGAAGTTGCGGACGAGTATGTTTACCTAGGACAACCTGTCCAGCTGGGTAGGTCCAACTTCGAGATAGAGGTCAATCGTCGAATCCGACTCAGCTCGGCAGCGTTCGGGAAGCTACGCAATATCTTCTCGTCCCACGCACCGCACTGTCTCAAGACGAAAGTCTTTGACCAGTGCGTGTTGCCAGTGATGACTTATGGCAATGAAACGTGGTCGCTCACAATGGGTCTTATTAGAAAGCTAAAAGTCACCCAAAGGGCAATGGAGAGGGCCTTGGAATTTCCCTACATGGTCGAATCAGAAATTAAGAGATCCGCAGGAGAACCAAGGTAACCTAAATTGCCGAGAATTGCAAAAATTTAAGTGGCAATGAGCAGGCTCATTGCTTGCAGAACAGATGGCTGACGGGACCGAAAGGTTCTGGAGTGGCGACCGCGTATCGGAAGACGTAGCGTTGGAAGGCCTCTCACAAGGTGGACCGATGACCTTGTGAAGGCCGCAGGAATCCGCTGAATGCGGGAAGCACTGTACCGATCGAAGTGGCGGTGCTTGGAGGAGGCCTATGTCCAGCAGTAGACGTCTTTCGGCTGAAATGATGATGATGATGATGATGACTAATTCCCTTTAGTAAGTGATTGTGTAAGAATTCAACCGGACCAGAACAGGGTTTGTTTACACTTTCATTAGATACCTTTACAACAGACAGTAGCAGTTAATGTGTATACAATAATTACCTCTAAGCAACAAATAGCTGTGCTTAGGCCTCGTCTTCAGTAGCACTGGGGGCATCTTGCTCTTACTCTCCTCCGTCTCCTCAGTATTTCTAGTAGTTGTGGTCATTTGCAACTCCTCGTCAGAGTCTGAGTCGCCATTAAAGTCTATTAAGTTGTCATCAGAATCGTAACTGCCGACGCTGGCGGACGTACTTCCTGATGTGCTGTTGAATGAATATTAATATTACTTTTGTAGGATATTTCCTTAAACACACAATAAAAGCAGAATACAACATAACTGGCGAAATGTTGGTGTACGTTACACCCACATTTTCTCTGCCTAACCGTTCAGGAATACAGGCGTAATGTTATGTTACGTAAATGCAGATTAAATAGATGTGAGTGCGTGCTGTTATTTTTTTTCTTTTCGTGTGGTTATTGACTAACGTGGTGTCACAGTTTTAAAGCCACCCATTGGGGTGGCTTTAATACTGTGACACCACGTTTGCCTCTGACTTGGCTTCATAAGCCCTCGAGAAATATCTCTCAGGCATGCCGGTTTCCTCACGATGTTTTCCTTCACCTTTTTTGAAGCAAGTGATAATTATATTATACAATACGCACATGAATCTTTTGGATTCATGAGTCAGAGGTGCGTGTCTTGGGTTCGAACTCGAAACCTATAACTTGGCAGTCTGACGGTCACACCTCTAGGCTATCACTGCTCAGTGGGTGCTAGTATGGTGCAAGTGGTAGCATGCTAGCTGCCACTGCAGTGCTATGATATATTTGACTCTATGAGGCTTGCATAGTCCCAGAGTGCACCGAAACCCCAAAAAAAGAAAATAGAAAAAATACAACATAACATAACATCACGCCTATTGTCCCTTGCATGGTTTAAGGGTGTGGCAGAGGTGTATCTATATTACTACACTAGGGTTGACAATCGTCCCGATACGTCGGGACATGTCACCGTTATTAACAGTGGTGTCCCGGCGTCCTGACAAGTTATAAAATGTCCCGTAAAATACATTTCGTGTCGACACTTTTCAATGTAAAATTATTTTTAACATGAGTTGTGAAGAACTTTATAAGTTCGTAAAAGGTAACCGACAATTATTGTCCCAGGTGAAATCATCTCCTGCCAGGGTTGCGAGTTTGTCCGAAAGGGATATCGTGGCTACGGGAACACGGGTGGATTTTAGTCAGTAAAAGTCTGACACGCCCTGCCGCTCCGCCCAGAGCGGGAGAAGTTATTTGATAATTTCCCACCCAAAAAAATTTAAAATAAAGGTGGAATCATCTGATAAATATAAAAAGAAAAAATTAAAAAGATATATTTCCCAAATCGTTTTTGTCCTGACGGTGTCTCGGGAAAATATGGCAACCCTATACTACACCCATATTTCGCCAGTTATGTTTAAGTCCCATGTAGTAAGGGGATGCCTATTGCCATCGACCGGGCACAAATCCTAAAAATTCTTGAAAGAAATACTCAATACCACTTTTGCCAGACCTGGGAATGAAACATGGAAACCAGGACCTCATGCTCAGCAGTTGTACGATTTTGTCTTAAACAAAGGATCAAAACCTTTTTTGGAGATATTGGAGGACTTTTTAATGAACAAGTAACAAAACTTATTCTAATTACATTATAGTGGACAACACAGTCACAGTATATCTTGAAATGTAGAAGTAAGGTTTAAACAATATAGAAATGAAAAAATTTACTAAAATAAGAAAAAAATATATAATTATTAGTAAGAAATCATTATAGCCATTAATTATGTGATCTTGTTTATGTTTAATGCTTTATCTTACATGTATGCTAAACCTACTATAGCAATCTTTTATTCTAATAATAAATCTGAAGAATGTGTTTTGTTTGTTCGAACATGCTAATCTCTGGAACTACCATGCCTGATTCTTGAGGAAGGTTATAGGCTATTTAACATCACGATACGACTTGGGACCCAAGCAAAAAGAAAATAGTCACAAAGAATACTAAGCTAAAACTAAGTAATAGCGATGGGGGCGGAGGAAGTTTTATAAAAATGTGGCTGTTATTTTAGTATATTGTGTCTCTTTCGACTTCTACGAGAATTTAGTGGCAGGCATATGCTAATAAATTAATAAAAACTTGAAGCACTGCAGCTAATAATTATTTTAAAAACAAACAGATATTCAGTATTTCAGTATTTTTAAAGACATGTATTAAATTATAAACATTATGTTTGTCCTTTCTTGAAAAATGCATTACTAGTTTTAGCAAAAAATTATGACATTGTTAATTTTTTTTTACTCAAAATATTACATGTTACTAACACATATAATTTTGTCATAATTTTTTTATAGTTATTGTCACATAATATTTTACGAACATAATAACTGAACAATAAACTAGTTTTTTTATAATGTAGGATTTTAATGAAATGATATATTGAAGTTGACACTTAAACCTTGGGACAGTAGAATAAATGCCAAATCTAACCCAAAGTTCCTCCTAAATCAAATGAAGAAAAATATGTATCAGATCAACATACTGATATTTTATGAATATGAAATGTTATGTTCTACTGCATTGCTCAATGTTTGCATATGCAATTAATAAATTATTTAATCAACTACACAAAATAATATAAGATTTAAGGAAATTAGAGCTCAGTAACCAAGCAGAAATTAAATCCATAATCTGTGGGATTCTCTGAAAAAACATGATTTTAATTAGTGATGGGGTCATCTTTATCAATCAGTAGGTTATCAACCAGGTCAGGAGGTGTACAAAACCACAAATGATTAAAATCAAACACCAGAACATTTGTGTGGTTAAAAATGTCTGTTATTATATTCCCCTGTATATTATCTAAATAGTGGGACAGAAGTAAAAGTTAGGATACTCACCCACCACTACAAGTGCTATCAGTCTCAGGATTGAGGAAATCAGCCAACCTCCTCAAATCATCACTTTCTGTTTCAGAAGTAGAATGAGTTTCATTTGCTCTTGAAGCTGGAGTAGTTTCGTCTACAGATAAATCGTCGGAATCTCTCGACGATCCGTTACTGTCCGTGTCCCTGTCAGGAGTCTTTCGTTTCCTGTAGTTTCTGCCCCATTTAGGACGTCTGAGGTTCAGCAGGATCGCGCGAACGTTGCTACCGGAGGGAGCCGCGTTCACTACCTCGTTGGAAGGCCCCTCCATCGCTGTCTGACCACGGTCCTCGCTACTGGTGCTCTCAGACTTATCCGCCGACACTCCACTGTCCACATTTTCGTCTTTACTCGCAGACACAACTAAAAAAAAACATCAAAATGGACACGAAATTTTTACGTCATATTTTTTTTGTAGTCGATACGAAGACTAACTGTTACCTGTTTCTTTGAAACTATCCTGGGAACTTCCATCATTCAGTTTCAGTTTTTTTCCACCAAATTGAGGACTTGTAGGAGAATAAGGAATTTCGTCATCAGTCGAAGAGGAAGAAATATCTTCCATCGCTGCTTACGTTGAAATTATATTCTACAATAAAATTATGGAAATCTTGAAAAGGAAAATTGCAACGCACTAGAATTCCAGCTAATCTAAAAAGATATTTTTTAGGAATAAACTGAAACGGATACTGTACTGGTAACTCAATGGAGGATTTTTTCCTAAATTTTAGCGATTTTGGCAACAAGAACAAGGACAAAAATAATGATGTTGCTAGCCCGAAAAACAACACCGTATTCGTTTAAGCGTTAAAATCGTTAATAAAAAAATACGTGTGGCACTCGAGGACTGCCGCGGTAAAGCTATTGCATAGCATATATTCAAAAATAAGAAGATAATATTGTTGATTTAAAATATTTAAAAAAAAAAATACCCCTATACCCCCCCCCTAAATCGCAGAATTTACACAACCGTCAATGACGTCTGCCCTCACGCGTCTGCCCGCGTTCGGGTCGCGCTGCGCGACCCGAACGCGGGCAGACGCGTGAGGGTCGCGCACTCGGCGATCGCGCGTCATTGCCTATCCCGCCCCTCCACCCTCGTTCTGCGCGCCCGCCGTCGACTCATCGCAGGTCATTCTTATCGTTCTAACTTTTAAAATATTAGTCCAAATTACTTAGTGTAAAAGACAAATTTTATCTACATTAAATACCGAAAGCGATGAAGGTATTTATTTTGATACGAATTAACTAAATACTCTAAAATATGCAACTTAAAAAAAGTATTCAATTTAAATGTATTTATAGCTCACTATTTTGGCTATAATGGCTTCCACATAAAAGGTAGATATATGCTGTCGCGGACTTTTATTTAGAACTTTTTAAGACAAACAACCCCACAATACATTCTTTTCATGTAACTCCAGCGGTTTAGGCAGCGCACGCAAAGATAGATCTCAGAGGGCAGGATTTTTTCCGACTTACTGGATACTTATCGTTATATTATGGCTAAATCACATAAAATCTTTATAAATTGTAGCCTATGTGTTATTCTGATATATAAGCCACATTACTGTAAAGTTTCATTAAAATCCGTTCGGTAGTTTTTGCGTGAAAGAGTAACAAACATCCATCCATCCATCCTCACAAACTTTCGCGTCAGGTTTTTTTTTCGTTACGGAATTTCTACATTCGGTCGCCGCGCTCAGAGTCTCCGATAAAAGCTATGCAATAGCTTAAAAAAATACAAAAAAATATGTACTTGAAAAATGATTCGACTTTCCGTTGATTTTCATATATTCTTCTGTTTTACACGAAACGAAACGAATTTCCTTAACCCATCTTTTTTAAAGGACAGAATTCACCTTTAAAAAAAGTGGGTTTCATAACAAGGTCAAAAAATCCGAAAAACTGTTTTCTCTAATTTTAACACATTTCGATGATTTCGGTATGTGTGTTTTATTTATTTATTTATTTATTCATCTTTAACTCAGGTACATTACCCATAATTTATTAGTATTACTTAAATGTGTTATATATGCTATGTTATTATAATAAATTTTTAATTGTTTAAGACTGTCAAGTAAACTATACAAAATTTTTCGGTCTGTTTTATTTTATTTTTTTACTTTCGCTGTTAACGCGTAGGCCTTCACAACTTTGTCATTTACAAAAGTAGATTGAATAAATGAGATATTTTCAGGGTTCCTTACCCGAAGGGTGCCAAAGGGAACCCTATTACTAAGCCTACGCTGTCCGGTCGTCCATGTGTAGACACACAATCATTGATAATTGATAATTTCATTTGTTCAATCTGCTATCCAAAACGCAACACATTCGTAAACGATTACGACTAATCTGTTTCATTTTGACAGTTCAACAACATTCTTTGCGTTATTGACGTTGTTGACTTTTTTTTCGAACGTACGATGCTATGGATTAGCAATCTGTTTCAAAACGATTCAGATTCTGATTGATCATTTATAATGCAATTAGGGTACTGCTTTTGGAAGTTGATATATGAAGGATGGGAAAGTATGATTTGTAGGTACAGTCAAGAGCACATGAAACCTAATAGGTATTATGACTGGGTGTACCACCAAAACATAGATACGAATATTACATCCCCGGACTCCGGATTAGACCCCGTATAAGAGATAAGGAACTTTAAAAAAACAAATAAAAGTAGCTGAATACCAATATTTTACATGGAGCAACTGCATAACTGACCTTCAAGTCCAAGTACACAGCCCAGTTTGTGGGTAACCCAATTCTGTTTACCCGCGTAATGACGGTCAAAGATCTACGAATTACAGCCAGGTCGGGACGATATGCTTTCCAATAGTTTCCGAGTATGGTCACCCATTCTCAGACCGACATACAGTGGCAATCGTAGCTTGGTTTGCGTGGCTTCGGCTTAATCGAACCACCCACAGAATATACCACGTGAGGTTGAAATGAAATGAACGCACCCCAGCTCTTAATTATTTGTGTTTGACATCTTGTAGCTCGTAGAGTTTTTATAATCTGTGCTTGACATTGTCAAAATGTCAAGTTTGGCATTATCATTCGTGCGCATGTCGGACGGGTTTTAAATGTTGAATCGGTTCAAACTTTACGAAATAGCCTGAACTTTAACAACAATAACTTCTGTTAAAGTGGTAGTTTACACAATGAATACTCAAGAAGAGTTGCTATCCTTCCTCGACCTATTGAATTTAAATGAGGAAGACATAGATAGACCTTTGAAACATTTGATGCAAAGGGGTAAACATTTGAATAAACATCTAAGGAGCGCGACACAATTATTGCAATATAAACTGCTTGTAAACGTTCAAGAAAGTACGGAATGTGAAAATGATGAAGAATTTGAGTTTGCCGTTAAATTGCTAAAGGATCTATGCAGTGAAAATGTCGATTATGTATGTAAAATCATCGCCATTGTACTTCGCCTTCAACCAAGCAAAATTGTGAGTAAAGCTGAACATTTGCTTCAACAAATACTGTCTAACATTGAATTTGGAGCAGAAACATCAACATCAAGCTTATTAGACAAGGAAACAAGCATAAGTACATTACTATTCTTGAAAGTCGCTGACAGTATTCTGAATGCTACAATGATTTTAAGAGAAAGGGTGTCTCTGCTGTACCTAGAGACACCGTTAGAAAATATACTTGATTCTACTGATGATGCACTCAAGATATATTTTTTAACTAATACTGTCCCAAGATTAGTGGATGGAGTTGTTGGATACAACATCCTTGATAGAATATGGATGTATATACAATCTTTGAAAACAGACAAACAAGAGAATGCTTTGAAAGTACTCAGCTGCCTCTCAGATTACTACCTACCAACACCAGATGGAAATGGTGATAGCAAGTTTGTGTCAGATATCATATTCCAAAGCAACTTTTGGGAAATTATAATATTCGGTATCACTTCTGATGATACAGCAATAAGGAAAATATCAGTTTATCTTACAAAGAAAGCTATAGATTGTGTTATGGCCACCAAGAAGGATATCAATGTAAAATCAACCAATCAAACCATAATATTTCAATGGAAGAAAAATAATGGAAATATTTTAAAAAGCATGTGGGATAATTACTTTGTTCTCATAGACAGTTTAGAAGAGAAACAAGGAAATATAGTGTTGCCATCTCTAAGACTATTTGAAAGTATAAACATTGAAGACTGTTGGCTGACTGCTGCCTTTAATATGGGTCTGAAACATGAGAATACTCAAGTGAGGCTAAAATGTATTGAGTATAAACTTAAAACTAAAATAACAAACCAATCAGAAGCTCGAGTATTACTAGAAGCCTTAAATGACATAAGCATATATGATCTAAATTCAAGTTACGAAGTTCTTAAAAAGCAAATAGGAGAATGTCTTACTGATAGTCACTCATTCATGGCAATATTTAAAACAATAACTAATATTAAATGGTCGCCTGTACCCTTGTACCATGTAACTGATATCCTAGCCAATTTGAAAATTGATTTGTCATTAGTACATGGGAATAAACAAGCAAAAATAGTTACAGATATTCTAAAAATACCTTGTAATAATGTGGTATTAAGAAAAGCAGTACAGATTAACATGATATATTTGGTCCAGAACTGTTGTAAAAACCTGAATTGGAAAGAAATGAGTAACATTTATAATAACTTACATTTAACAGAAACAAACTTTCAAGAAAACCCATTTACTCCCATAGTCAAACAAGTTTTATTAAGAGATGAAGATAAAATAATTAATCTAAAAACAATGTCAGAACATTACAATAATATAGATTTAATTATATTATACCTGAATAATCATGAAGAAGATATAAATCTATTTATTGGTATAATCAATGAAAAACTAAACAAATTACAAGAAGGTATAAACAGGCAATATTCTGATAAAAAGGATTGTCTTAATGATGTTGTTTTTTTAACAGATTTGTTGAACAAAACAAGAGAAGACGACTCTTTCCTACATAACATTAATAAAGTAATTACTAGACAAAATAAGACCATACTACAGTATATTCTAAGTCTATTTTCAAGTGAAGTTAATTTGACCATGGAGGATGTTGCAGCTTTGTGTGAAAAGCACAATTTTGAATTTGATCAGAAAGATTTGGGTGATATTATACTCCAGCTTTATAAAACAACAATATTATTTCTAAAGGATAATTCAGGATTAGATAAAGCAGTTCTAAGCATTTTTACCTTAAAAATGTTATTAAAGAACCCTGTGATGTTGACCAGTTATGAGCATGAAATGCTCAATTTGCAAAGATTTATAGAAATAATTTCTACTTCAGAATTTAGTGATGCTCAAAATGAAAGTGTGGGTAGATCGAAAAATTTATTTTACGAAAAATCCTGTGTAGTAATATACCATTTAATCCAAGAATTGACAGATGTAGATTCATGTCTTAAACAAGTAATAAATTACATTGAAAATGTATTAGAATGTGGTGGATATGGCTGCTTAAAATGGATCCTAAAAATAGTGAACAAAATTGTCATCCCTCTTACTAATGAAGAAATTAATTTCAACATGATTCAATTCATAAATAGAGTCTGGACAGAAATTGAAGAACTTAAGTCCAACAATCAATATTCTCCTTGCATTGAACAATTTGTAGACCTCATAACTCAAGATGCACTTCTAAAGAACGCAATATATAACAACATAGTGATTTCATACTGTAACAAGATCATAGAGTATGGTCCTGTTAAGTCAAACCCTCTGTATTATTTGATAAGGAAGCTGAATAGCAAGGATGTTAAGGATTATGGGCATTTGATTTATGTTCTATGTGAGATTCTGCTTTACTGTCCTGTGCCTAGGAAAGACCAGAGGTAGGTTTTGTAATTTTATTTAGGTCATCAAATCATCGTTCTCCTGCCCTTATACCAATCAGGTCGGCGCAACATGTCTTATTCTTCGAGACTTCTCTTAAGGGGACTACAGGACCTAAACGTGCCTAAACGCAAGTTTTATAATGCCTAAAAGAATATGATCCACTGCAGTAAACAAAATCAGAAAAATATATGATATTCTTCAGGATATATGCTAGTATGATAGTGTGTTGAAAACATAATACAACTAATTTGATACGATAGAAAAAAATCATGAAGATACCTCTAAAAATTTCTTTTAACGATTAAAAATCATATTAATTTACATGCAATCATTCTGATTTTTTGGCAGATTATTCTACAAGATACATATTAGCATAATAGTGTTTTAATTTTCCAGTCCAATCAATAGATTTTTTTTAAATCGCTAACTGCTTCATATTTTGCAATAAATTACCTGCGTCGTGTCATCGCGCTTCTCTTTCATTTCTATGCAGTCCGACAGTGACCGCGCTTTAGCTGTTGTAAGCCTCTTAATGTGACGCGCTTAATAGACTCGCTCGGAACATTAATAAACAAAAGTATATTTATGTCAATCAAAATAAAAAACAATAGGTAGCAAAAACATAGACAAAAGGTAAAATATTCTATAGGACTTAGTGCAGACTTGCACAATGAAGAATAGGACATGTTGCGCCGACCGAGATGAGGACATTAGTCCTCATCTAGCAAAAAGAGTTTGGAAAAATGAGGGCGCCACTATCGTACTTTGGTCACTTCGAATGGGAAATGAGTAAAAGAATTTAAACAAATTGTTAAAATAAAATGTGCAACAAAAAACGCTGCTTGTGGGTGACTCAACACCTACTAGCACTTGTTGGTAAAGTAGCCATCATCGTAGTAAAATATTTAGTTTCATTTGTCACCGCATAAACTTAATGCAACATAAAAGGTAAAAAATCGGATTTAATATGCCTCTCTACCACCGTTTGGTCAAGACATAATAGGCATGGCAGGTGTCTTCTCCTTGGACTGCCCACTTACCTTCTTACCAATTACTTTCCAATTTCCATGTTGTTAATTTGCCCCCACACCCTGGGTAGATTTATGCTTCCCTCTTACTTTAATAATATACACTGTTCCTAGTTTATATCAGTTAAAAGACGTTTACTGCACATATCCCACCATTGACTGCTGAATAGTTCTAATTCGCAATATTCAATTGATTTATATTTCAGGATTGTTGATAATGTGACTTTGGAAGTACTGCAAAACTCAAAATATGGAGTAACAAAAGAAAGGTGAGAGATAACTTATTTTCTCACTATTCATTTTTATTTCGACTTTATTTCCATAGGCGCAATGGTGATATTTGTTTGGCATTCAAAACCTCGCAGTGCTGGGCGTTACACAAACCCCAAAAGTTCTATAAAAAAATAGTGTTTATTTGCAGTATCGACGTCCATTTCAACCACGAAATCCAGTACCTAGCCATAGCTACTTTATGCAGCATCAATGATACAGAAACTCTTCGAATGATCACCAATTTCATCACAATTCGCATAGACAACACTTTCAAGAACAAACAGAGGTACCACGGTAACTCGGCGCTGCACAGAGTATTGCAAACTACCCTCCAACATACTTTAGTACTGGTGTTAAAAAATGGCGAATTGAAAAATATTTTTATTTGGTGTTTGGATATGATGGTACAGTTACCTCATCAGCCGAGTGTCAGGATCTGCCTCGAGTGGTTTGTTTCGCTGTATTTTTATATTCAGGTTAGTTTGGATATTTACTACTGTTTATCTGTTAAATCAGCCTATTGCAGTCTACTACCAAAAATTGTATATAAACATTTATATTTAACGTTGTTGAGGGTCAAATATTAAGTTCAAGTTTGTATTTGAGCTAGAGTTCAGACCGAGATGCGTCATCTAATAAAAATGTTGTGTACAGAAGACTGTGATAGGTTGGATGAAGCATAGATGGATCAACTTGTTGAGCTGAACCATATAATCTAACCCAAAATTTTTGATTTCCAGAAAACCGAACTGAACGAAGAAATGCTACAGTTCTTGAAATCAAAGAATTTACCAGTGACATCACAGTTCATTATTTTGTATTGGCTGCTAAAACATAAAATATCCAACAATACTTATACTGAAAACGAATATGACTTTGTAATGGAGTTTCTACTTTCTCATACCATGGGCCAGTTGTTCAATGTTAGATTGAATGCGCAATACTTAGCCACAACTCTTTACAAACTGGCAAACAAAACAACGAAATACCAATACACGATTGATATTATTGAACAAACGTTTGCTGAAAGTAGCAGCGACAAGAACTTTTTAAAACTCAGGTGCGATTATTTCACCAACGACTTTGACATAGTCGCCAATCTTACTCCTTATTTTATTTATTATTTGCTGCCAAGATTATGTGAGATTGATAACAATGAAAAGATTGATTTGCATTTCATTAAAAATATTATGAAGGATATAAATGAGAGTATCAGCAGAGATGCTAAAAATGAGTTTAATAGCGAATGGAAGGCTTGTAGGAAGCCAGATGATAAATTTACTGAATTACAATTGAATAAAGGTGTTGATAGCAAGATTCCTGAAGATTCAGAGTCAATGGGAACTATTCAGAAGAAATACATTCCTTGGCGGAATATGAGCGATGTCAATGTGTATGATGTTGGGAGGAAGGTATGTATTTTTAATTCTTCAGTTATTATTTTTTGTAGTAACTTTACTACCTTAATATCTCACCACCTCCGAATAAGGACTGCCAGTTAATAAATTAATTAAAAAGTTTACCAGAACTTATCTAGAGGTGTGGAACAATTAAAAGTTAAAGACCAGCACTCTTAATGCGTAACACACGATCAATCACAATCTATTTCAGTTTGGCAATTCAACAACATTCATTGCGTTGAGCAGACAATTTTTTTTACCATAAAGCAATCGACTAGCAATATCCTTCAAAATGATTCAGATTATGATCGATCGTGTTTTACGCAGTGAGAACTTACTACCTCCAGGTCTTCGACTTTTATTTGTTCCACAAAGTGAAACAGGCCATAAAGGTAGACGTGAGCTAATTGGCCGATAAGCGTTAGGGGCTGCTCATTATTATTTTGAAATTGGCCCAGGTCTGGCAGTTGCGCTTTTAATGATTCAGTGCGACAGCATGTTCAATTTTCAATTTAATCTTTCAATCATGGCTAACCCGTGAGCCACGCAATGAAAGAGCATTGCATTCAAAAGACAGCGTCGCATAGCAAAAGTAAAGTATATGTATTTATTATACAAAAAGTAAAGTTGATATTTGTCAAACGAGAAATAACTGTTTTAAACGCGTGCAGCGAAGAAGGCTTTATCTAATCAGTAATTTTGTGGCTCAGTAAGGCATAATGTATGGCTAATCATTAAAATTTCTACATTTTTATCTGTAATGCATTATGGTGTAATCTTCTATAATTTTATTTTTCTACCCAGAGAGAAAAACCAAGCCAATTAATCGTGGTAGCATCACTGATCGACAAGCTACCGAATTTGGGCGGAATGGCGCGAACCAGCGAAGTGTTCGGAGTTCAGACATACGTGGTGGACAGTTTGAGACACTTGCAGGATAAGCAGTTCCAAGGGCTCAGGTATTTAGACAGTATTGGAATTTAGGCCGCGCGCACTTTGGACGAGTTTTCGTACAAATTTCACTAGAGTTGAGATCGACTGAAGCAGTCAAGGAACCTAGACACTTAAAATTATACAGATAAAATAAAACTAAACAAAGATAGAAAATGTAAGAGGTCAAAAACAACATTAAAGTATTGCAGCCGTCAAACAAGACGCCTGAATATCTTCTTTAATATTATTGTATAATTATCACTTGCTTAAAAAATGGTGAAGGAAAACATCGTGAGGAAACCGGCATGCCCGAGAGATATTTCTCGACGGCATGTGAAGCCAAGTCAGAGACCCATGGGCGGCTTTAAAACTCTTACACCAGGTTAGTCACTAACCACACGAAAATAAGAGATTATTAATCTGTGTGGTTGTTTCCTCCCAAAACCATTTCAAACACTAATCTGCATGGTCCTCACATGATCTGACCAAGATGATGTCTGAACTTTAAAAGAGACGTAAAAACTTGTTTACTGGAACCACAGCTACTCGTAGTATTGTGAAGCATCGCAAGATACAAGACTCAGCCCACTATCGACCTCCGGTCTCCGGAGGGGAGTGATGTGGCGGCATCTACATCGCCACATGCAAACTACGCATCAAAGACCTGACGTCACACAACACTCGAATCTCGTCACTCAAATCCTGCATCGCGCAATTAGAGTTTACCGCGCGTTGGACATATATACAAGCTCCCGACTTCAACACACATGACACCCGTCTGGTCGGAGGATCCTCCCTTTTCTATGGTGGATGAGTGAACTTTACACCCTGTTCCTCATACCCCTAAAGATTTAGTGTTGCTTCCTTTTGTCCTTTCTCGTTGGATAGAAAACGGCAACCTAATCTAGTTAAAAAAAATATTACATAACATAAACCATTAAATAACATAAACCATTAAATAACATAAACCATTAAATAACATAAACCATTAAATAACATAAACCATTAAATAACATAAACCATTAAATAACATAAACCATTAAATAACATAAACCATTAAATAACATAAACCATTAAATAACATAAACCATTAAATCACGCCTGTAATTCGCGAAGGCTTAGGCAGAGGTGTACCTGCCTATAGTACACCCACATTTCCACCAGTTAAGTCCCATGTAAAAGTGTTCGTATAAACTTACTTACAGAAATAAAATAATTTGTCATCTTTACATAATATAAATTAAAGTCGCTTTTCGGGTTTGTCCACGTTGTTTTACTAAACCACACCAGATTTTGACGAGGTTTTTACCATCGTTTGGAGAATTTATTCCGGAAGGCTTATGTGTATAATATATTAATATTAAAGTTACGTAAAACTAAGAAATATCGATCTTTTGTCAAGTCGTAAAAACCGTGCGAAGCAGGAACAGGTCGCTAGTTTATTATCTTGCAATCTTTTTATACTAGTGTCTCAGCGGAAAGATGGATAAACGTCGAGGAAGTTCGTCCAGGCCGCCCACTCAAAGAGTACCTGATGAAGAAGAAAGACGAGGGCTATGCTGTGGTGGCCGCAGAACAGACCTCCACCAGCTCCAAGCTTCAGGGCTTCAGGTTTCCTAAGAAGACCCTGCTGTTGCTTGGGTAAGAATGAAATAATCTATTCATAGTTGTTTTTCGTGTCTGACGGTGTGACTGCGTTGTTCGTCTAAATTACACAACGGATTTTCATACGGTTTTCACACTCATTTAGAGAATTTATTCCGTATTAAACTTACATACAATAATGAAATCTCAATGTTTTGTCAAGTCGTAAAACCGTGCCAAGCAGGGCAAACTAATAATAAAGCCGCTAGTGTAAAATAATTGATTTTTAACCGTTTTATTTACATTATTTTATTAATAAAGGTTACGATAGCGAGAGTTTTCAAGAAAAAAAAATACCAGACAAAGGTAATGCACCTCTGACCGCTTTAATGGTCTCGTGAAATAGCGGAAGTTTATTTATTCATACAAGTAATAGGTAGTGATAGGCGAGCCTTTTGCAATCGCCATTCGTATAAATCCGCTTAGCTATTCATGTGGGTTTCGATGATAAACATATTTATAAGTAAGATAATATTATCTTAGACACTAATCTACATGGTCCGTATATGGCCTGGCCAGGATTATGTCTGATCTTTAAAAGAGAATGACACTTCTGAGATTGTTTCGGTCTTTCTTCTCGACAGTAGTCATAACAGGAAACACCGGCCTCATCATCCGACGCAGGATTTTTAATTCTTGTGTCTGTGATGTCTTGTTTATACATTTTTAGTTGACGTTTTTGTCGTAGTTGGATATTATAGACCAAGAGCCCGCGACGGCCAGACCTTCGTTATTTTATAAAAGCTGAAAGTTTCTCTGTGTACGTCTCCAACATAGGTAAGAACGACCCGCGACTATAGAGTTTCGATTGTGGTTACTTGGGCAGGTAACAGGTAGCAAAGGTGTATAAAATAGTACCTTAAATTCGTTAAAGTATAAAGTTATTTTTTTTTATATTTTCTCCAGAATATCTTTAGAAATCACGTTATCCATTGCCGGACACTTTTCACAGTTGCTACCCCCTGCCGGACACCCCTGAACTTGAATAAATTTTAATTATACTTTCGTTATAGTATAAAAGCTAAATTTTATATAATTATGTTACTTAGGGACTAATAAAAATATGTTACCTCAATAGCCAGACAGTTTTAATGGTTTTTACATCTTGCCAGACACATTAAGAGCCTGCTGTAGGTGCGAGCGCGAGGTAGCAACTGTTCAAGCGGGTGCAAGTGAGATAGAGTGCTTAGTCTATTGCGATCTTTTACTGCGCATCAGCTGTCATTTATCGATGAAGTATCTGGGACTAGTCCTCGACAGCCGGTGGAACTTCGTGGAGCATTTCCGACGTTTGGCTCCCAGACTGGAGCGGGCCGGGGCTGCCTTGAAGCGGCTCCTGCCCAATCAAGGGGGTCCAAACGCCTCCTGCCGGAGGCTCTATGCGGGGGTCGTGCGGTCCATGGCCCTTTACGGGGCACTGGTGTGGGCGCGTTCTTTGAGGCTGCAGCCAGCCCGCCCGTTGAACGCGTCCCAAAGGGTCATGGCCATCCGGATGGTCCGGGGATACCGCACGGTCTCCGGTGAGGCGGCGAGCCTCCTTGACGGATTGCCGCCTTGGGATCTGGAGGCAAAAGTCCTCACGCACATTTGGGAGTGGCGCGAGGAGGCGAAATTCCGCTGCCGCGAGAAATCACGGCACAGCGGACAGAGCTCCGGCGGGATCTCATGGCATCATGGAGAGTGCGATTGTCGCAACCCCGTGCTGGGCACGCCACAATTGCGGCGATAAGTCCCCTCTTTGAGGAGTGGCTTGAGAGGCGCCACGGCGCACAGTGGTCTGAAAATCAAGCTCCATACTCATAGAAACTTAATGTCAGAAATTAATAAATAAAAATATGTTTTGTGTTTAGTATACCTCCCTATGTTTTACTAATATAGTATGAAGGGTATGAGTAGCTCCATGCGTGAGAAAAAAAATATTTTAATTTTTTTTGTATGGAATGAAACACTTAAAGTGCTTTTTTTCAAAACTGAATAGAACTGATAGGCTGGTATTCACATGAGCTATTGCACCATACACGGCGATCAAGATGACATACAATTCTTGTGCCTTTCGGTGCCGCTTTGCATGTAGCAAGCTTTGGAAATTTTGAATTTACAGTTGGTGATCTTTCAAATCTTTGATGGTATTTTGTGAAGTTACATATTGCTTTGAATATGAAAATTGTATGTAAACTAATACTCATGCAAGAAGAGACAAACATACACACACACACACCCTCACACACTCACAAACTTTCGCCTTTATAATCTTAGTGTGATTATAAAGGCGAAACTTTGTGTGTGTTTGTGTATGTTTGTCTCTTCTTCACGCTCAAACAGCTGAACGGATTTGGATGAAATTTAGCACACATAATAGTTTATAACCGGGAATAACACATAGGTTACTATTTGTCTCGATATTCCCACGGAATCGAGACTTATGCGGGTGAAACCGCGGGGTGCAGCTAGTAAGGAATAAATATGTACTAAGGATATTTTTATTTTTAAATATATGGTTAAAAGTGAAGAAAGATAAAAACATGTATTAAATAGTTAATGTATAATACGTTTGGGGGAGCTGTTAATGAAATAGTTAATACTAATACATTACAACAAAAATTATGTGCAAGAAAGGCAATAACAATAAAAGTAACGTCAAAATTGTCAATTTAAGACTACAACAACTATTTACAGCTCCTATAACTATGATATATTAAATATTACTGTTTAATTATATTACTAATTAATTATATTAATTAATTTAATTATATTCTTATTATTATTTTATTATAATTATTTGCTATAACTACTTATACAAAAACGATTAGCAGAGAGTATCTTTGCTGTCGTCAGAACTCTAAATCCGAGTCCAGCATTGACGCGTTAATATCAATAAATTCAACATTCTCTTTGTCTAGATCTGCATCGTCACCAATAAGAAGAGATTTCATATCATCAGTAATAGGTGTATTTACTGATTTTCTCAGCACAGGTCTTATGCTGGACAGGTAGGGATCTGACGAGACAAGGAGACCATTGAAAATGTCTTCGTTTGTCGCTTTTCGACAAAATTTGCGCGAATGCTGTTCTCGGATTTTCTTGAAGTCTTTGTTTCTGGCTTCCGATGCCTCTTCAGATAATTTGCCAATGGGCATAATATTGAAGTGATTAATAACTTCAGCACCGTGCAGTAAAAGTTTGTGGACACTCGAAGGCATGTAATACCAGCCATAGAGCTCCACATATAATTCTGCTGTTTGGCGCGCAAAGTTTTTAAACGCCTCAACATTTATGGGCTCCCCACAGGCCATTACACGCAAAAGTGTTGCAAATCTTTGGATCAAACTAGGATCCAAGCCTGTAATAGCTGCAGTATTGGCAGGATTACCAAAAAATTTCCTCGCTGTGTTTCCATCGTTTGTGGTTCCGGAACCTGAAAATTATAAATGAATCAAAACTAATCCACAACTTTGTAAAGAATAAATAGAACTAACGTTATTTGAAAAAATAAGATTTAAGAACAACGACTGTTATCATAACTCACCTTGTTTAACGATGTCTACTAGGAGGCCCATTTCATCACGAAACTTCTGCTGTATATTTTTTTTTCTACTCTTCAATGACTCTTTGCTGTCTGCATCTCTGGCTTGCCATGTTTTGAAGTCTAGTCTATACGAAATATGGAGTAGGCACTCCATACATCTAATCCAAGCATGAAGTGTAGACAAACCATACTGATATATATCTGTTGAAACAGGTTTTCTGGAAAGAAAGTGAATTAATTAATAAAAAGATACACAGCATTACGGTAATCTGAAATATAACAAATTATTCAAAACTTACTCTGAGATCTTCTCTAACTTATTCATTTCCGAAGGGGTAGCTTTACAGATGTCACAAGTCTGCGTTGAAGTATTTGACAGTTGCGAAGTGATTTTACCATCTATCATGGTCATAAGCATTGAGTGCTTAACAGTATGAATTCCCATAATAGACGGCTCCAGTGCTGCAATCTCAGCTTCAATCAAAGCCTGTTCTTCCTTAATATTTAATTTGTTTTCATTTGCAAATTTAAAATAGAGCGGTCTGCAGACCATTGTGGAAGATGGCTTTGGATTCTCCCATAACTTTTCTTCACCACAAACTAAGCGCAGAGGCACAAAAGAACACATAAAATTGCTTGAATCATCTTCACCCGCCATAGTTTGTTTGTACAAACTTTGCCCTGAAGCATCGTCAAAGCCCCACTTGCATATCAATGTTAGCTCTTTGCCATCTAGCGAAGATTCCAAACGTAGGAATTTCCCAAATCTAGCAACAGTTTTGTCCAAAATCGCTTGAAGCTTTACTTTTACCCCTCTTTCGGTAATTTCTATGGTGTCTTTTGGTGGGTAACAGTCCTTTTTCGCCTCTAAGATAGCAGTATATGAAGGATATAGTAGTATTCCTTCTTCTTTTGCACAAGCTCTTAATATTGTATACTGCCATTTTGAAAGCTTCAATGAAGTCAGAATTCCTAAAGCTTTATCAGCGGAATATATGGGCATAGCTTTCTTGGACTTCAACAATTCCTTTATCTTTGTAGCCTCTTCGGGATGCTCTGTGATCAATTTTATTATATCTGCTACATTTTTGTTATCTGCACTTAAACCAGTTGCATAAGCAAGGCTTTCAGTGCTATGCGTGAGGAGCTCTTTCACTCTTCTTCTCTTCTGTAGCGGGCTTAGCTCCGAGAACACTTTTCTTGGACTCACAACAGTTGATGTTCCAACACTGTACGTCTCCGGTTTGTATGATGTTGATGCACCCTCATTTACACCGAAGTCAAAACTGGAACATGGTTGCTGCTCTTCTAACATTAAACAAGGTGTCATCTTGTCCTTCATGAACTCAGGCCATTTTATGTCTTCTTGCAGCCATGTCTCATACTTTTTTATGAAAGTATGTCTCGTGCGATTACACGAGATCCATTTGTTCCTCAACGAACACACACGAGTCTGACAGAATTGTTTCAATTCTTTATTTTCGATTTCTGACAAATCAACGGCATTGACAAAAACTTCATATAATACACTGGGCTGTGAGAAACAGCTATTGTTAGCCACAAACATAAAAATATCCAAATTGGTACTAAAAGCTTCCATCATAACACGAAAACAAATCGAACGTAATAAGTATAGTAAAGCACAAGTGCAAAGAGCTACTGAGTGAAGTTAGTTTAAATGTCCTATTTATATTATAACTACCCTCATTAACACTCGCTGTCCCATAATGCTTATTAAATTAAAATTCAACAATAATGACGGTGATTAACAAATGAGTTATTTCGTGAAATTAATTTTGTAGTAAAATGTAAATAATCTACATCGTTTTCTAATATTTTCATTATAAAAGTCATTAGCAGGTTATTAACTAACGACAATATCAGTTATGTGGTTGGTTACTTCATTTAATTATATACCTGTGTGTTGTTAAATATATTACCTATGTGTTATTCCCGGTTATAAACTATTATGTGTGCTAAATTTCATCCAAATCCGTTCAGCTGTTTGAGCGTGAAGAAGAGACAAACATACACACACACACACAAAGTTTCGCCTTTATAATCACACTAAGATTATAAAGGCGAAAGTTTGTGAGTGTGTGAGGGTGTGTGTGTGTGTATGTTTGTCTCTTCTTGCATGAGTATTAGTTTACATACTATTTTCATATTCAAAGCAATATGTAGCTTCACAAAATACCATCAAAGATTTGAAAGATCACCGACTGTAAATTCAAAATTTCCAAAGCTTGCTACATGCAAAGCGGCACCGAAAGGCTCAAGAATTGTATGTCATCTTGATCGCCGTGTATGGTGCAATAGCTCATGTGAATACTAGCCCATCAGTTCTATTCAGTTTTGAAAAAAAGCACTTTAAGTGTTTTATTCCATACAAAAAACAAGAAAAAAATTTTTTTCTCACGCATGGAGCTACTCATACCCTTCATACTATATTAGTAAAACAAAGGGAGGTATATTAAACACAAAACATATTTTTATTTATTAATTTCTGACGTTAAGTTTCTATGAGTATGGAGCTTGATTTTCAGACCACTGTGCGGCGTCCTCACCTTCCGCCTGACGCAGGTCCTCACCGGACTCGGTTGTTTCGAGAGGTTCCTGTTCCGCATAAGGCGGGAGGAAACGCCCGGGTGTCACCACTGTGTGGATCGCCCGGAGGACACGGTGGAGCATACGGTGGAGGTCTGCCCGGCTTGGGCGGGGCACCGCCGTGTCCTTGTGGAGGCGATCGGCGGCAGTGATCTCTCGCGTCCGGCCCTGGTCCAGGCCATGGTACGGAGCGAGAGGGCGTGAGAAGCCGTCACCTCCTTCTGCGAAGCAGTAATGCTCACGATGATGGCGGAGACGGAGCGCGTGAGGGAGAGGCAAATGTCGCGCCCTCACGCCCCTAGCCGCCGCAAGAGACGCCCTGGGCGTCGGGAATCGCAGGCCGATTCCCGGCCACCGTAGGCATGGGCTTGCGGACGGTGAGCAATGGGTAGCTCGCCGTCCGATAAGGACCAGGCCCGGGTCGACGGCGCGTTGTGTTCCACGCGCGCCTCAAAGAGATTTCAGCACAACGGAAGGGGTCCGCCAGAACCGATGCCTCCCGGGGTCGCGGGAAAGTCCGAAAGGGATACCGTGGCCCCTGGCAATGTACAGGCAACTGAAGGAACACGGGTGGGTTTTAGTCAGTAAGTCTGACACGCCCTCCCGCTCCGCCCAGAGCGGGAGAAGTTATTTGATAATTTACCAACCTCGAAAAAAAAAAAAAAAACATATTGGATATCTTAAAAGATCGCAATAGACTAAGCACTCTATATCACTCGCACCCGCTTGAACAGTTGCTACCTCGCGCTCTAGGTGCGAGCGCGAGGTAGCAACTGTACAGCAGGCTCTCAATGTGTCTGGCAAGATGTAAAAACCATTAAAACTGTCTGGCTATTGAGGTAACATATTTTTATTAGTCCCTAAGTAACATATATAAAATTTAGCTTTTATACTATAACGAAAGTATAATTAAAATTTATTCAAGTTCAGGGGTGTCCGGCAGGGGGTAGCAACTGTGAAAAGTGTCCGGCAATGGATAACGTGATTTCTAAAGATATTCTGGAGAAAATATAAAAAAAAATAACTTTATACTTTAACGAATTTAAGGTACTATTTTATACACCTTTGCTACCTGTTACCTGCCAAAGTAACCACAATCGAAACTCTATAGTCGCGGGTCGTTCTTACCTATGTTGGAGACGTACACAGAGAAACTTTCAGCTTTTATAAAATAACGAAGGTCTGGCCGTCGCGGGCTCTTGCTCTATTAGTTTTTATAACATTTATTTTTATTTAAATTTATTTTGGGACTATAATATATTTTTGAAATGTGCTAATATGTCCTCTAGAGCAGGGGTCTCTCTCTATGCATTTTAACACCATACTGCGATCGCCAACCCGCCTGCCAAGCGTGGCGACTATGGCAAACCCCCCCATTTGGGGGAGGCCTATGTCCAGCAGTGGACGTCTTTCGGCAGAAATGATGATGAATGGATCTTAAATGTATTTTAATAATTGGTACACGTAAAATTGATCCACAACTACAAACTGTTGTCGGTGGAAAATCACAATTACATCAATCTCATTAGTGTTTTTTGTTTTACTGTGATTAGTGGGATTAGGAAAATTACTTGTCGTTGTGATCTTGTTCTCGTAATTGTAATTATCCATAGTCTTCATTTATTTTCGTTGCTTATATATTTAGTATGTATGTATTTATGTATCTATTATTTAGGATATGTATTTATCTGTGTATCTATTCTAGTATATTGTATATTATCTTCTTCTTATTTGCACCAACGACAGCCCCATTTTATGTCCGGGCAAATCACTGTCCATTCTAAGGGTTGCCTGGAAGAGATCGGGGAAAGCGATAAGGTCGCCCTTAGTATATTTTGTAGTGCTTAAATATATTTTTTTTGCTATGTATTTTTGTGGTGTACAATAAATTATATACAGCGTGTAACAGAAACCCTATTGCTATCCTTAAGCACTAAAGATAACAGCTGGTATAGAGTCACTATACGTAGTTTCAACTCAAAATAAAATACTCTAAGAATTGATACCAAATTTTCGGTTTCATATGTTTCTTAAATTCAAATCATAACAAACGTGTCACCGCACTACGTAGGTCAATAACTTTCCACGTTACTTGCCAATATCATGATACATCTCCTCCGTAATTCAGCGCGCCTAGTACAGTAGTAGCCTACAGCAGGCGGTGTTCTTTGTCGGCGCGAACTGACGAAAGAAAAAACATGCCGACGACGCCGCCGCGCCGCCCAATGCGATTGCGCGCGCGCGCACTAAACCGTACCTACTTTACCATGATGTAAAAATTAATGCGTAATTATTGATTTACAGGTTATTCGTTAATATCAAGCCAGAAATTGCACGTAAAAACTGAGATAACAGAACTTACGTAAAAAATTGAAACAAAGTTTAGGTAGGTTAACTAGTTTCATCTCTTATTATTACTTATTACCGAGTAAACAGTAAAATGTTAAAGCTTTGCTTATTTTAGTAAATTGACTTACATTTTTAAAGATGGGGTTCGATGTGGTGAACTTGGTATTGTATGCACAAGGGCGCTCGCTTGTTTATGGACACCTGAACATTGCGTAGCATGTCTGGTGTAATGGTCCTGAAAGCGGCCTCAATCCGCACTTTCATTAGGTCCATTGTATCACACTGCACTGCGTACACTACATTTTTACCGCACTGAACTGATGCGCGTATCACAGGGATAGGAACTAGTGCACTAGACGGAGACGCGGAACGGTGTCGACTGACGAGCAAAGCAAGAACAAACAATAATGCTAAATAAAGCTTCTTTTCCTGCTATTCTGGTACTAAAATATTATTTCGTTAAATTTAGATACCTATAGGGTAGCTGTCCTATTAGTGTCCACTACTATTGAAAAATATTGTTCAAGAATTCAAGATTATTTTACATCCTTAATAATAATTTCAACTAAACTCCGTTAAACTTTTAAGTAAATCTCACACATCAGAGCTGACTAATTACGTTATTCAAATGCAAAATTGAAAAATCCTTTATTTTTTTGGGGGTGGGAAAATCATCAATGACTCACTTTCCGCCCTAGGTGGGACGGCAGGAAGTGCTTAGACTCTTACTGACTAAAAACCACCCTGTTCCTTCAGTTGCCCTTGCATTCCGGGGCCCCGTTATCTAGTAAGGACATTCCCGCAACTCCGGAAAATCTTTCATTTCAATCCATTAATGATCATATGGAGCCGCCTTATCTCGTTAGAAATCTGAATTAGAAGTTTTATTTACCAGGAGTAATAGAAACTACAGGGACTGCAATTGGTTCACATACCCTAAGACCCTAACCCAATAGGCTACACACACTAAGATGCTCTCATTGTGTGTGTAACGACGTAATCAGGGATCTGTGAGCAAACGATTTTCAATTCGGCAATAACAATTCCTGTTACTCATGCGGTCCTAGTACTTTTATTAATTTCTTTCTACATTTAGATGCAGTTTGCGACATTTTTTATTATTTATTATTTATTGACTTCATTTGAATTATAAAGACTAAACGTGCTCAAACCAATAGAACCCATGTACCTCTTCAAACAGCACCGACAGACCGTGAACTTCCGATAATTCTTTCGGTTAGTCCTACAGACAAAAATTATGCGTTCGTGCTATTATTTTGTAATAAAACAAAACTATTACCTTGTTGATAATAGTTTATTGATAATTATTAAAAAATAAACATATTTTAACAATTATGAACGGAACCCACTGTGATTTTATTTGTACTAGGAGTAGCATAAGTTGCAAAGAAATGAATTGAAATGATGTTTTGGGTTCAGTTGGACATAAATCGTTACTAAATCCTTTTTCTATTCTAAGTTCTAATGGCAAATAATAATGTTTATTTAAGCAATTAATTCCTGGTAGGATGCACGTAAAGATTCGATTTTTATGATCAATGCAATGGTACGAGCTGACGATTTTTCGAAACAAATCGTTTTAAAGCGATCTTCAAGAAAATCGATTCAATAGTAAGGTGAATCGAATCTCCTGGATCGTATGTGTAAACATTATTATGATATTGCCCAAAGTATTGTGCTGACAATCATAAACAGCGAATAGGTAGGTTTATCTATTTAAAACAAGATCAATTACATACATATGCCGCCGACACTTTTTAACTTCTCTGCACACTTTTCTTTACAGGATAATTTATGTAGATAATAATTATCTACAAAGTAATCTTCTAAAGGACAACTACGTAAAAAACCAACAAGTGTGTAATGTTTCTAAATATTATTTCGTTACATTTTGATACCTAGACCAATTTTATTAATTGTATTGTAACTAGTTCACAGACATCATCAAAGTTTAGGAAAAGTCAGTAATAATATATTGTAAACAAAAAATAAACATGCGGAACCTTTTATTTAGAAATACCAGGAGTAAGAGGTTTATTTTTACTTACAAATAGTTCGCTGACACCGATCAGCTGACTTAGTGCTAGTGATGTGTTTATTTCAATTTTAAAACTTCGGTTTCTGGTATCAATGTATTAAAAAGTCTCATAACTTCCAAACATGTAGAGATAGGATTAAAAAACCCTTCCAATATCGTTTAATATCATCCAAAGAAGCCGTGCCCTTGGTATGTATATACCCTTTCCGTTACACGTTGTATAAATAAATAAATAAATTCATTTCCATTATTTGTTAGTTATCAATATGCTTAAGCTTAGATACTTAAGTTAAGTTTTCTGCGTCATAATTTCTGTCGTTAAGTTTTATCTTGCAAGTCAATAAAACCGAGTAATTATCATTCTGTTTTCTTCTTCAACTTATCACAGAAATTGTAACAACAATAAGACATTGGCTGTCGCGAGCCAGATTGATGACACTAGCTGTCTTGTCTTAAGCTGTCGCTGGCCGGATTGATGGCAGTTGCGGGCCGGATTTGGCCCGCGGGCCGTAGTTTGGATACCGCTGCTCTAGAGGGCCCCATATTCTATTATTTAATGTGAGGTCACATAGCCTCTAATCTGCGGACGATCAAAACGCTTCCAACGATACCTCATTTGTCAAATTATAATAAGCAGTTTAGAATTTATGAGGAAACAGATGAACATACATACCGGTCAAAATCATAACCCTCTTTTTTGCTTCGCTGTAGTCGGGAAAAAGTGTTTGTTTTAATCAATTTACAGAAATAAATATCATTCAATAACTTAATTACAGCCACGAGAAAGAAGGCGTCCCATGCGACTTGCTGCCTCTGATGGACCACTGCGTCGAAATCCCGCAGCAAGGCTACGTTAGATCACTGAACGTACACGTCACAGCCGCCATCTTTGTTTGGGAGTATGCCAGGCAAAATGTGTTATAACATCCCTAGAGTATATATGTTCTGTGGTTATAACCCGTTGTATAGATGTTGCATTTCACGAGCGCGCATCGCTCATTGAAATTCCTGTCTTATGTCAATGATATAAAAGCCACGCGATGCACGCTCTTGATTTCCAACGACTACAACGAGTAACTACTGTACGGCCGGTGAATCATGGCCGGTCCAAACTTTGCGCAGAAGGCTGAGGTGCGCAATCACATTTTATTGGAACCAAATGGTGACATGGGGCGAGTGTGAGCGAGAACGCTCACCATGTGGTTCCATGCATGCGTAAAAGTTCGTAGTGCCTATGTTCAGATAAACCATGATTCATCGGCCGTACTGTACGGAATTTATTCATAACATAACCCTTAACATGGATTACACTGCTAAAATTGGGTCTCCTTCTCTTATACTTCTCAGAAGAAGTTGGCCGTTTTATAAATGTGATGAAATGATTGTAAAACTAGAGTTAAAGCACAGATGGGTCAATCCGCAAAATCATTTAAATACAAAAAGCGACTCTTGCTTCGACACAATAAATTGCAATTCAGGTCGCACAGCGCTAATTACCTAGTTATATTCACCTAGTAGTTGCCTCTCTATCACGAAACTTACCTACGAGTACGTTACGCCCACTGAATTCGACAAGTCGAACCCACTACGTACCTATTTGTAGCTTCATAAAAATGCGGATTGTCCCATCTGTATTCCTCTGTGGATAAAGGTTATTTTACAACATATTTTTTATTATTAAATAAATATAAGTATGTAACATATTTTTCTTCACTCCTTTTACCGACAGAATTGACTAACCGTGAGCTGCTTAAATCTAGGAGGTTCAGCAGCAAATGCAATGGCATGTTGAAGTAACCACTTTGTCAAGGTGCTTGTAATTTATTTATCGTAGTGTTTACAAAATAGTTTTATGACTTTCGGTAATAGTGTTACTTTGATAGGCTTTGCTTCATACTCCTCCTTGTCGATATCAATCACACCGAGGTGCTCTTGCGGGATGAGCATCACACTTCTAGCGAGGATAGCATCTTTTATACTATTGTTACTCACTCGGTTCCAGCCTTCATTTACAAATTCAGTATATTTATAGTTGTATTTCCCTATACCTATACTCAAAGCAGGGGTGCCATTAGTATTCTGTATGTTTGGAGTAACAATCCTGAAGTCACTCGTCTGGAAGCAAATTTCTTGAGTCTTTTCGCAGTTTGTGTTTATTGTATTCGCAGGGTCATTGACTTGTGCGTAAGATGTACTTGGCATGAAAAAAGACCATTTCCTCTTCACTTGGGGCCGTTTTTGGAGGCAATTGCTGCATCCATCACAGGGAGGACTGTATTTCATAGTACCTTTACAATTCCAGTTCAGAGATTCCCTGTACCCGTTGAAGATGAAAGCTGCATATTCTTTCAATGATCCATATATCCAGTACTTGTGTTGTTTTGAGAAGACATCTCTAAAGGCTCCCCATTCTAGTGAGCACAATGCAAATATTGGCTTACCAAATATATCATCTTGTTCTTCTAAAGGTTCTATTTTCATGGCATCTTTCCACACGGTGGTCCCCTTGATTATAGCCATGGATGCTTCAATGAGTTGCTTGACTCTGAACACACCTTCCCCTTTAGGAAATAGGGTGTTCCCAATAGTGTTTGTGCGACCCAGTGGTAGAATGCCAACTGGGAAACGGTTTGCTTCGTCATTTCTGCGTAGTAAACCTGAAACATTCATTCTTATTCTGTAGGTATTGGGTTTAAAATACTGTAAATATTTCTGTGAATGAATTAATTATAGTATTTGAAAAAGAAAATGAGGTCAGTGTGATAAAAAAATATTATCTCGGGATTGACAAGGAATTATGAATAACGGCTAATAAGGACCCTCGGAACTTTATTTTTTTCATATTGAGGCACGAAGCAACAAAATACGATCTAGAGTAGTGATTCCCAAAGTGGTCTATATCGACCCCCAGCGGTCGACGACGACCTGCAAAGCATCCATGTAGCGGAAAAAAAAATGGAGGTCCATGAGATATAAATGGGGGTCCACGAGTCATGACTTTAATTTTGGCTTTCCATATACACAATCCAATCCTCTAATTAAAACTATGTGCCCCGAATCTAGGGGCTCTCCGTACGGGCTGAGGGCAGTACCCCTTGCCCAATGCTGCGCGCTGCTTGCTAGTGTGTAGCTATCTGCACGCTACCTACGCACGCTACCGAGGTCTTAACCTCACCTACCTGCGGCCTACCGCCGCGAGCCTGTGCTGACAGGCGGCCTCCACGTGCTACCGACGCTCGCTACCAGTCGTCTTACGAGGGCCGTCCGACCTTCTGCTGAGCCTATGCTAAACAGTCAACCTGTCCTTGGCAGCACGTGGTAGACGTGGGGGCCCCACGTTGGGTGCTGCCAAGGACGGTACCCTTCCTATAATAAATGTGCGAATGGTCCGGACCCTAGTGTTTAGTGGACCCACAAGCTAGCCATGTTATTTAATTTAATGTATTAACCTATCCGGCTGTTTTAATTCTTTCACTTTGTAGTTGATTTTTTGGAAGATGTTTGTTTTTTTTTGTAAAAAGTTTTTATTTCTTGCTTTTTAGTGAGTCAGTTTGTAAATCATCTAAGTTACAATAGCCTAATGTCAACTAATCATCACATTTTACAAAGAACATATTGCTTTTCCCGATGCAGGGATGTTAATCGTTTAGGAGTTCTTCTGCGACTTCACTATCAGCTTAACTTCTCCATATGCATTGTCAGGAGCATAAATTGCTTGGCAATCATATTAAAGTAATCGAATCGCAACCCGTGAAATACTTATTATTGAGTAGTTTCGGTGGCCATCTGTGGTCTTCATCAGCAGTTCCACTTCACCAAATGGTGCTTTCGGAGAGCAACTGCACGAGTTACTTTAAAAAATACTCAAATGGCTATGGTTATATATATAGCCTATTATTATAACTCGATTTCTCCAGGATCCCATCATCAAATCCTGGTCTGATGGCAATGGGACCATCTCGGAAGAATATCCTTTTAAACAAAAAAAAGAATTTTGCTAATCTATGACGGAGTTAAACCCGAACATACATTTAAAAAAAAATACAAAAAATCAGCTGTTCCCTTCAATTATACGAGCTATGCGAACATAAATGTATGGAACTGCAGATTTTTTTTTCGCGATACAGTGTTAGCCCCATAGTGAAAGTTGTTCATAATGATGAGTACAATGACCCCTTAAGAGGATGCAAATGAATTAAATTTCACATTGTATATGTATATATATAAACATCTGAACTGATAACCTCCTCCTTTTAGAAGTCGATAAAAAAATATTTTTCTGCAGAACTCCAAAATTTTATCCGTGCAAAAGATCACAGATTTGTTGCTTAATTTTTTTTGTAAAAACGTATCATACAAACCTACCTTACTACTACGGTTTTGTATAAAAACTTACTCACAATTATAATACCTAGCGAAGTAGGATTATTATAGAGCACAGAAAAAAAATTGTCTATATGTCTTAGCTGTAGTATTCTAGAGCTGCTCTCGGGGTCCCTAACTTTTTTTTTTTTTCACACTACACTTCACTACAGTTAGAAATTTAAATCTTTCAAAGTAAATACTTAGCACTATACCAGCTGTCAAAAACATTTGAAGTTGATGAATTTGCAAAAATCAATATTAGGTAAGCAGGGGTAGAGGGTCTGCCCAAAACCGATCTGATCTAGAGGAATGTGGCCGCTTTTCTTTAGATCGAATTTTGTTGTTTCGTGTCTCGTTATTAAAACTTTATTTAAAAGTATTAGAAAATTCTAGACACACTTACCGAAGGTCCTTACTAGCCGTTATTCATTATTCCTTCTCAGCCACGCGATAATATTTTTTTAAGTAGTGGCGCTAGTGTACCGTTGGGCGTCCTCTTAAGGCGGATACTGATTTGTATTTTTTTTTTTTGTATCGTTTCATTCCCGGCGAGTTTGGTTACAATAAGGTGATGCATAGACGCGGCGAACGCTCGCTTCGAGCACCATGAAATTTTCGTTTCTCATATTTCCGTTTCAAAGGAATTCACGAAACAGCCGACAGTCGAGTGGAGGATCCGGCGCTCTCACCGAGCGGCTCGGCTCGCTGCACTGACTACTGTAACGCGTTAGAAAAACTCGATACATTACAAACAAACGTTACAATTCAGTCTCCGCTTTTAGGGGCGGTTGTTATGCATGCCTAATATAATTTTATCATGCATTTATATTGTTCTAGCTTTTGCCCGTGGCTGCGCCCGCGTAGCCGTCAACCATAATTATTTTGTTACGCGTAATTTTGAATCTGTGTGTAGAACCATTTAAATGAATAGTTTAAAAGATATCTTTTAAACTATTCATTTAAATGATATGATGTCAAGGCATATTTTAATCTAAATTAAATGCCCAATTTAAATAACATATTTCATTGGATAAGTATTAATATAATACTGGTAAAAATAACTTCGGAAATAGCAATATTTTTTTTATCGCATTCTGAAAGATAAAATGATTAATGTGGAGGATCCTTAGAAGATAGACATATGCCATCGCGGACTTTTTAAGATGAACCATTCAGTAATATTTTTTATGTAACTTTTAAGGTTTTGCACATGCCAGTAAAGCTCCCAGTTGGCATGATTTTTTCCGACATCTTCAACAATAAACGTCATATTTCAGCCAGTTTACACAAAACTTTAATGAATTATATATTAAAACCTTCCGCATTAATCACTATGTGCATTAGTGACAACTGTTTGATAATTAATTTGGTAGTTTTTGAGTTTATCGCATTCAGACAGACAGACACAGCAGGACTTAAGTTTATAAGATGTAAGGATGATGTTGTCTCTGTGGACCCTTTTATAAAAAAATAATGTAAAAGGAATGGTTTTGCACCTATCAGATTAAGGTGAAATTTCATAAAACCATGTAAATAAAAAGAAACAAGGAAACAATGCTTGAAGATGAACAAAGGTTACCTGTAACAGTTTCAGATACAGTGCCATCCCCTCCTGCAACAACAATAGCCTGTGTTCCCTTCAACGTCTCCACCAACTCTTTAGCATTCCCCTCGCTGGTCGTCTGTATCACATCCACCTGTAACCCGGCTAAGTGCAGCAATGGTTCACAGTATTTCTCATAGTCCTGCTTAGCGCTCCTCTTATTCGCAACTGGGTTGAGTATGACAGTAACATGGGTAGGGTTTTGTAGCATATCAATTGTGCCATCTCCATACACTGACGCCTCCTTGCATGCTGCCCGCATCAGTAAATGAATACTGGAAAAGTGAGTATATACTGCTTTTAAAATCATGTTATTTTTAGAGAACTACCATTGAGTGAATAGTACGGATAACTTAACATTTTGTTAAAATGATTAAAAACGGCAAAATTGACACTCACTCATATTTTTCTTTTGCTTTATTAGAGCCATAATAAAGGGCAATGGCTCCCAAAACTGACTTTTTCCAATTAGCTCTGATATTTGTCTGTAATTTTATAATTTTTTCCATAGTTGATTGATTTTTTTACGAATTTGAGGTTAGTCAGCTGTTGTGCGGCTGACAGACAAAACTCCTAAAAATACGTATAGAAATTGTCACTGTCAATGTCCAAAAATGTCATCTGATAATATTCGAAGTTTGAACATCGTGTTCGGGTTATTGAAGCGTTCATTAAATTATTTCTTGCGGTGCTTCTTCACAAGTAAAGTTACATGCTCTGTGTTCACAAGGGCACAAATGCACAATCCCAAGTAGCCAAGTAGGACGACGTTAGCTCTGCATATACTCGCCAGACAGTACCGACTTATGCAGTTAGTGGTTATGCCTATCCACCTTGCAGGTAAAGCGTTGCTGAGCAGAAAAAATTGGAGATCGAAGACTGGATACAAATCAAACTCAAAGTATTTATTTACAGGCACTTTTGAATTGTCTAAGGAGTCGGTCTTTCAGATAGAGCTATGTAGTTGCCCATTCCAAAGCGTAGTAAGTTCCTATAAAATTTACTTAATCGTTTGCATACCTACCCAAGTAGGCCGCCGCGCCGCAAACACGATTTGATGAAATGGGAATTATCGATCCAGCCACCTCCTAATCCAAGTGCGGTGCTCATAACTGACTTGCTTGCACAGACTAAGTAGTACTCTTGCTTGCTAGGTTTCCTCTATACACCTACCCTTGTGACTTGCCTCGCACTGTGCGAGGCAAGTCGCACAACACATCACTTCATCACAATCACATGCCATAGGCCCATGGTAAATGACACTATGCCACTCGAAAAGGCTATTTTGCAACAGTGCGAGTTTGTTTATTTGTTACGCTTTCACGCTAAAACGGCTGAACGGATTTGGATGAAAGACATATGGGTAGACCATGACCCGGAGAAGGACATGGCAACTTTGCATCCTGGATCGCAGACGAAGTCGCGCGTAACAGCTAGTCTCTAGTAAATTATGCAGAAAACTTTTTCTGCTTTTTAGACTAGGGGTTTCATATAAACCTTGTATACTAATATTTTAAATTGCATAAATTGTATTTTTGCTGGTTTTTACGTTTGTTTGTAAGTTTGTATGTAGGGGGTAATCTCTGGAACAACCACTCGGATTGAAAAAAATATTTTTGCCTTGGATAGCCCAATTCTTGAGGAAAATTATAGGCTCACGGACAAAGTCGCGGGCAGAGCAGAGACTAGTTAGAAATAATTTGATGATGTGTTAGTTTTCTTTTTAGCAATTTGGGTAATAAAACTAACAATCCCTGTTTTTTGAAGTAAAAAATAATTGTCTCTGGTTATAAGCTAGTTTACATTTTCAATTAGTAAAAACTAACTTTGTGTGGACGAAATACAGTTCAAACTTGTTTGGCTACGTTGAGGTTTGGTTTTCAAGTAAAATCATAGACAAAACTCAAATTGATTTGTCAAATAAATATCTATATTTTCGTTTTGTGATGTGTTAATGGTATTTATTTAATTTCTTCAGTAATTCGTCATGAGTTCTGATAAAAAGGGAGTCGTCAAATTATCTGACGGCTGGGTGCTTTGCACATCTAAATCAAATCCCGGCAGAAAGTATTATTTTAATAAGAGGACAGGAAAATCGTCATGGACACAACCACAGGTGAATTTTGTATTTTTTTTTACCATTCATACATTATTACTACATAACTGGTTTCTAAAATGATTAGGAGTAATTTTAGGATGTATTCATTGGTAATTTAGAGCATATTTCGATGTTAATTTACACTTTTTAATTCTTATATTTCAAGGCTACAGAAAAGTCTGATAGGAAACACAAAAACAGGAAAGAGAAAGTAAACAGAGAAAAGAGCAGAAAAGAAGACGCACAGAAAAATAATTTAAAGAGGAAAAGCGACAACCATGAGGGGCAAGACTCTGCTAAGAAAAAACATAAAAAGGGTATGTCATGCTATTTACATATTTCTTTATTTAGATGTCTTTTAGATATTCCAGTTTGTTGAAAATATATATAGGGTAGGCGAGTTTCCTGTGCAACCCAATACATCTTCAAAAATTGCTTGGCTGAGTACATTTTAACATTGCAATGTAAGAATTGAAATGGAATGAAATTATTTTTTCTGTAAATAGGATATTGGAATCACTATTACACGGCATATATATTTTTTTATAAAATATTTGCTAGATGAGTTCGGAGTTTCCTATCTGACTACTCTGAGAAGAAAGGCTGAAACAAGCTCAGAGGTTGCAGTCTCTTTTAAAGTCCAGACATAATCTTGGTCCATATGAGGACCATGTAGATTAGTGTCTGAAATGGTCTTTTGAAAAAAGAACTACACAGATTTGAGTGGACCTGTCCAGTCAGTGCAAGCATTTGTCAGTAATCATGGAGCTCAACTCAGAACTTAAAAGAACTCATTGATTGTACTTTTAGGCATATAATACCTAAATGTATTTGAAAATGCAGTTCAACAAACAGTCATATTATTAAAAACAATCACATTTCCATTAGATGTATTATATTTTAACCATGTTTGTTTAACAGCCCTTTAGCATGGACCATTGCTTATAAAAAGCTGGTCATCTCCACATTAACTGGTCATTACCACTATACTTATCAAGGGATTGTTGCAGCATACAGCAGACATGCAGCTTCTTTGTTATTGTTATACAAAGCAAGTTACACAAAAGGCTGTTCAAATACTATGTTTAATTTTTATAACATAATATAAAAAATGTATTTGGGATGCAATATGATACTTTCCTGTCATTTTGTGTGCATTTCAAATGAAGTAATAGGTTTATGCCTGTGTAGCATAATTAGCCTATAATGTTCCCACTTCTGGGACACAGGCCTTCTCTCTTCGAGAGGGACTGGACTTTGATGTACCACGCGGGCCCAGTGAGCATTGGTAGATGTCACATGTCTTCGAATTTTTGGTTCTAGGACATGCCGGTTTCCTCACAATGTTTTCCTTTACCGTTTTGAGAGCAGTGGTGATGAAATATTTTACAAAAGGTAAAGCGCTTGTTGTGTCGCGGCCGTTATCACTGGGCCACCACTGCTCTTGTATGCCTGTGTACCTGTGCTAAATTTTCAAGCATTACTGAGTATGGTCATGCTACATTATAGCCTTCTTTTCTCTCAGGACCTCAGAGATCAAAATATATTTTCATAAAAGTGAGAAGAAACATCAGAATTCATTAATAACATTGCATTGCTAAATATGATTGCCGAAGATCAGCACAAGCAATAGCTCTTTATAAATAAACATTACAACATTATTAAAATCTCATGTTTTTAAGGGTCTTTGCTATTAAAGGAAACATTTAGCAGTTTCATAGCAACATTTAACACTTACAATATTTATACAGAAAGTGCCACACCATCTAAGCAGAAACCTAAAACCGAATCGCCACAAAAATCCGCCCCAGCATCAAAAGACACACCTGAGAAACAGACACCAGCTAAAAATGCAGCAAATCAAAGACTTTCACAGCTGAGGACACGGTTATCGGCTGAGGCTCAGGATGACAGCAACAACAGCAATGACAAAACCAGTTCACCAGTCAAACCGAAACAGAAAATCAGCCCCAAACCTGCCCCCACGGAGACAAAGACCACTAGAACAGAAAACAAGAGTCCAACGGTGAATGAGAACAGATGCACAACATCTCAGTCACCAAGCAGTGACAGTCTACAATCAATGCCTTCTCCGTCTCAGTTCTTTGCGGCAAACAAAATAATCTCCTCAATGAAGGCTCAACTGCCTGAAGAATACTGTGATAAAACAAAACCAAAAGACACATTTGCGGATATTGAGCATGGTATATGCAATCAGACTTCTGAATATCCATACATGAAGCATCCTGCTACACCGCCTCAGTTTTCTGAAGCTAGTAAGCTTGTGTCGGCTATTAAATCTAAATTGACGAAAGTGGCCGTTAAGGAAGCGAATCTGAAGACTTTTGCGTCCGCAAGTGACAGGATGGAGGCATTACGGACTAGTTTGAGGAGTGACTTGATGGAAACTGAGAGTGAACCCATAGTATTAAGCAATAGTGTAAGCAAAGAAATAATTAAGTGTGCGACTGAAGCCATGGATGTGGATTGTAAGGAGGTTTGTCATCTATTGTTTTTTTTAATACTTTGATTACATTCCTGTTTGTGTTTGATTCTAAATGTAGGTGACTTACCCCGGGTTTCCGAGAACCTACAGCAGTTAATCTGTTGTCATCTTTGTTGGCCGGAAATCTAATAGGCATCAAAAATGATTTTGTGAAAAGCCCATTTTCTTTCAAAATCTGAGAATGCATATCAAAATGTCTCAAAAAGTTAAGGACAGTCTATGATTGTTTTCCTGTAGGTACAATGGTTAAGGCCCTTACTGTCCCATTTCAAATATCGACCCTGTTTATCAAGGGGAGGAGGACCAGTAACTCATGAGTTCTGCATTTGTCTTATAAGAAAAACCTTTTCATTTTAATTTCAAATTTAAAAGAAAAGAAAGAAACAAGAATAGATTTATTTGTCACAGAAACACGTGCTCACAAAAAGATCTGTTAACTCGAAAAATAATACATTTCATAGGATTATCCTGAAATATATTCTTATTGTTACTTATAGAAAATACAATACACTTCAACGATACAAAAGATTAGTGAACATACAGACCTGACCTGTAACCTTAAGACTATGTAAATATGTATAGACTAATAATTGTGGGTAGTATGAATTTTAAATGGCTGATTGTTATTTAGATAGTAGGTATATGCTACATGTTTGACGCTCTTTAGGGCCTGCGCCCACTGGCGGCACGGCATGCCACGTCAAAGGATTTTTATGGGACGAATAGGAATATAACTTAATAGTATGACAATAAAATCGAAATTTCAATGGTAAATGTCTAAAGACCTCGCGGCATGCCTAAAGCCGATTGTCCACAGCCACGTCAACAGGACGTTAACGAGAACGAGATCACGGCGCCGAAGTAGGGATACATACATTTATGCCGCGTGTCCATCGCAAGACAGTCAACGGGACGTCAAGTTCGGTGCGAATAATCTCCTTTCTCGGTGACGTCCCATTGACGGTGGTGGTGGACAGACAGCCTACCTACCCTACCTACCTATTTACCTACCTACCCTACCTATCTATTTACCTACCTACCCTACCTACCTACCCTACCTACCTATTTACCTACCTACCCTACCTACCTATTTACCTACCTACCCTACCTACATATTTACCTACCTACCCTACCTACCTACCTACCCTACCTACCTCCCTACGTCCTTACCTACCTTCCCTACTTGAAATAAAAAAATCAGGACTCACATGTAATCTGTTCGTTTTATGTCCTAACACGTTTGACTCCAGATTATTAATTTGTCTGTCTGTTATGTCTTGTTTATATCTTTCTTGTCGTAGTTGGGTTTTAGTCTTATATCTTTTTATTTTATCGCGTTTAGATGTTCATACCGTCACGTTTGCGAGTTTCCTAAGCTAATTCAATAGAACCCTGTATACTATCAGCTTTGTATCCCCAAAATAATTGTGATATTTACCTGACTGTGTGGACCCCAAAATAATGGCAATGTTGTTCTCCTAAAATTAGTGTTTACTGTAATAATCTTTTTTCTTTTTTCTTTCAGATAAAGCAAGTAGCACCTCTAGTGAATTGTACAAAAGATAACATTAGTAGCGACCTGGTTTTAGTTGTGGATACGAATATTTTTATACATGAGTTGGACATGATAAAGAATGTTATCAATTCTAATATTAAAGGTAATTATGAATAATTAATTTAATTTAAGGTTATCGCATACATTTCGACGAATCTGTCAGGGATACCGTGGGTACTCGGCAGCATTTCCTCACTTAAAATAACATAAAATTCTGAGATAATTTTCCTTTATGGCATTACTAGCTTTTGCCAGCGGCTTCGCCCGCGTGTATGTCGGAAATTATCCCACGGGAACGTACTACCGGGATCAAAAGTATCCTATAACCTATTCCAGGTCATGGTATACACTTGTGCCAAATTTCATCCAAATCCGTCCAGCCGTTTTAGCGTGAAAGCGTAACAAACATACTCACTTTCGCATTTATAATATTACTAGCTTTCGCCCGCGGGTCCGCCCGCGTGGATATCGGAAATGATCCCACGGGAACGTGTTATAGGGATAAAGTAGTTAGTATCCAGGTTGTAAACTATCTGTGTGCCAAATTTCACCCAAATCTGTTCAACGGTTTTTACGTGATTGAGTTACAAACATCCAAACATACAAACTTTCACATTTATAATATTAGTTGTATAGTTAGGACTATAGGAATAATCAGCCAATGCAAAAAAAATCATCGGTTAACTAATGACATAAACATTCCCCAGGAATTAAGCTGGAATACGGAATAGGGATGATGACTAAAAATTGTTTTTTTTCTATCAGGTAGATTATAAAAAAATGTTAGACACGTATTTTTTATATTTTTACGTAATCCAAAGATTACGGCGATACATTGAGTAAAAATGTATAATGTAACATTCCACGTTTTAACTATATAACATCTACATAGATTTTATACTTAGTTCTGACGTATCGAGCCCCCACTCCCAACCTGTAATGCGTTTTATCCAAGTCATTTTTTATTAATAATTGATAAAGCAAAAAATACGTGTCTAATATTTTTTTTTTATCTGACTGACGGACCTAATAATTTTTCTTTTTTATTATTACCCAGGCATCATCCCTATTGTATATTTCTATGCACATAATTTTTTTACTTAAAATAAAAACTTGTAAGCCCCCAAGATCATGAAATCGTTTTATAGGAAAATAATTTTATTTGTTTTTTCTTTCGACCATGAACTGCAGTCTCGCTGTAAGCCCTTCCTCGCTAGAACACTGATCGATATTACATCGATCGATTTACTGAATAAATAATATTCGGCTAACACGACTCTCCATCAATCGTGGGTGCATTGCAGTCGTTTATATTATGTATGTTACGTTATTTTAAAACTCGACAATGTAGGTCACAATGTGGGCACAGAATGTTCATTCAAAGTTCAGATTTTTCCACCTCTACAATGTGGTCCTCATTTCAAACTTATATGGCTACATATGCCCACGACCTCGTCCGCGTGAAATTTCTTGTTTTACTCAGCAATACTGCAGCTTGCCATTAGGGAAACAATTTTCGGAATCGGTTCAGTAGGTCCGAAGATTATCCCCGTCGTAGACACTACGACTATCAGGCTGCCAAGCATGTGTTTACGCCTGTGAATCTGTGATTCGTTAGACAGGGCCTTTTTATCAACACCTGCTCTTTATCAGGATACGCAGAGCAGCCGACCCTGTTGGTCCCCTGGCGGGTAGTCAATGAGTTGGATCGACTGAAAGACAACAACAACTGCAACGGCGCGATATGGAAGCGTGCTAAAGCAGCCATGGACTACCTATACAAGTCCTTACCTGAGAATAGCAGGATACGAGGTGAGATATAATCTGGTGTGCATAAAAATCTAAAATCGACAAAGGTTAAGATTCCGGGGTCTGGGCACAGAATAACAGTGCTAGTCGCTCATTCCTCAACGCTCATGCGACGCGGCTTCCCGGCCGCCGTCCGCCGCGCCGCGCATTCCTAAGGCGTGGAATAGCTATATACCTTAAGGGGACTACAGGACCTAAACGTGCCTAAACGCAAGTTTTATAATGCCTAAAAGAATATGATCCACTGCAGTAAACAAAATCAGAAAAATATATGATATTCTTGAGGATATATGCTAGTATGATAGTGTGTTGAAAACATAATACAACTAATTTGATACGATAGAAAAAAATCATGAAGATACCTCTAAAAATTTCTTTTAACGATTAAAAATCATATTAATTTGCATGCAATCATTCTGATTTTTTGTCAGATTATTCTACAAGCTACATATTAGCTTAATAGTGTTTTAATTTTCCAGTCCAATCAATAGATTTTCTGTAAATCGCTAACTGCTTCATATTTTGCAATAAATTACCTGCGTCGTGTCATCGCGCTTCTCTTTCATTTCTATGCAGTCCGACAGTGACCGCGCTTTAGCTGTTGTAAGCATCTTAAGTGATTTTGCTGTAATTTTTTTTATATAAGTAAAATTGTGCCATGTTCTGTGCAGGTCAACCACTACGCGACGCAAACTCGCATATATACCCTTGCGAGTCTCCAGACGACGAGATCCTAAACTGCGCGCTACAGCAGGCCGAGAGGGGGAAGTCAGTGGTAAGATGATCCTATCGTACTCTGATGTCATCACACTCCAATGTCTTCATACTCTGATGGTCCTCAAAGCCTGCCTAGGAAGACAGCGAAGACTGAACTTTGGGACTTGAAAATGGATCAATGAATTAACTTTAGGTACTTCTTATAGGGCATAGTTGTATTAGTATAAGAACTATTTTCATATGAATAATTTTTGTACGGGTTGACGGATAATGGTACCCCCCCCGGTCGACGGCAATAGGCTCGCCCCATGTTAAATGGGACGTGAACACAACTGGAGAAATGTGGGTGTACTATGGTACAACTCTGCCCAACCCTTCGGGGTGTTGCTGTAGAAATATGATCCTAATTTATTTTATTTTTTATTTTATTGAGCAAGGCACACCAACGACATATTTACAAGAATAAACAATAGGTAATCACAAATCTTCAATACTGTGTAAATAAATGACTTATAGGCATGCACAACATTCTTATTAAAGGATGAACTACTAATAAATTAAAAATATTTTTTTTAAATCATTACAATATTTATAAAATTGAATACATCATAAAATTACCAAATAGATTTGATTATAAAATAAAATAATAAAAAAACATTACAAAATCACAACAAAATATTCGTTCATAAGGTAACAAACAAAATAAATGGAATAAAATAAAGGTAAGTATTAGTTTCAACAAACTATACCTTGTCCGAACTGTATGCTTTCTTTCGAGTGCAACATTTTTTTACAGAAACATTTCGATTATTGTTCATGTCTCCCACGTGTATGCGGGGCATTCGGGCTAGTCTCAGATTATCTGACCTGACTGACCCCCAAGCAAAAGCTTCTCATCAAAAGAACCGATCTTCCCATCTTCCCCAGATCCTACTATCAAACGACAAGCACCTCTGCAGCAAGGCAGGCATCAACAACATCAAGAGTTTAGGCCTGTCAGAGCTAAAGGGTCTACTGGAGTCGACTCCCCAAGAGTCGGATCCTGACGCGTTTGACAACTTGAAGCATTACCAGGCTACGATCTATCAACTGCTGGCTAATATTTTAGAGGTATGTGGTTTCTTACTCTTCTTTTTAGGGTTCCGTACCTCAAAAGGAAAAAACGAAACCCTTATAGGATCACTCGTGTGTCTGTCTGTCTGTCCGTTTGTCACAGCCAATTTTCTCCGAATCTCACTGACCGATGAAGTTGAAATTTAGTACACATATGTATTTCTGTGACCCAAACACGGATGTGTAACATAAATAAATGAATTTTGAATATTGGGGTCACTTTTGGGGGCAAACAAGAACATTAAAAAACAAAGTTTTGTGAACTGTACCGTATGACATATTAAATGAAATGGCTCATTGCGAGGATCTCAAATACATTTTTTAAATAATATTAAAATAAATACTTTTAAAGATATTTAAGAAAATAGATGAAAATTGACCATTCCCCCCCTTATCTCCGAAACTACAGAACCTAAAATTAAAAAAAAAATACAGAGAATAGTTCTATGCTTATAGATGACAGGAAAACCTATAAGAAGTCTATGGTCATGAAATAACATGGTAAATCACTCAATATTGTGTGTACAAACTTACATTTGCAGTTGGAATGTATGGGGGAACATGTTTTTCAACTACAATGTTAAGTTTGTTCTTGGGATACATTTTATTCATCCCAACTACGGAACCCTTCATTGTGCGTGGTCCTACACGCACTTAGCCGGTTTTTTATTTAGTAAGAATATTTGACGTACCTAAGTCCCAAACCTGTTTAGTACTAGTGCGACTTTAAACGCGTTCGGAGCGCGTTCCTAAATCAGTTGTAATTCTTATAAAATCTATATCTACACATGTTATAAATTTAAATCACTTTTTGTGTCTGTCTGTGTGACAGCGTTGTTCTTCTAAACTATGCAACGAATTTAGATGCGATTTGCACCATCATTTAGAGAATTTATGTCGGAAGGTTTATGTGTTTATTACATTTATATTAAATTTACATAATTTTATATTATAGAAAACTCGATGTTTTATCACGTCGTAAAAATCGTGCGAAGTAGGGGCGGGTTCGCTAGTAAAATTATAAAACCCAACGTTACCTTTCTTTTGTCTGTTAGTGAACTTATACTCGAGAACCACTAATTCGATTTGCATGATTTTTGTTTTAATTTAAAAATATTTTCTCTAGCTTTGTAGTGGTGGCCCAGTGGTAACGGCCGCGGTTTACGAGTTGTAGGTCGTTAGTTCGAATTCTGACAGGCGCTTTACTTTGTGTCAATAATTTCATCACCACTGCTCTCAAAACGGTGAAGGAAAACATCGTGAGGAAACCGGCATGTCCTAGAACCGATAATTCGAATACATGTGACATCTACCAACGCGCACTGGGCCCGCGTGGTGGATTACGGCCCACTCCCTCTCACAAAGAGGAGGCCTGTGTCCCAGCAGTGGGAACATTATAGGCTGATTATGCATTAGATCCAAATGCAATATTAACAAAACATCCTCTTATTATTCTGAATGAAAAAAAAATGGGTAAATGTGCCCCTTTTTATAAATAAACGATATTGTTATTATTATTATTTATTATTATTATTCCAGAATGAAATGCGCGCGAAATACAACAACTTATGGGAGCATGTACTGTTCAAGGCGCCTCCTTGGACGTTGGCCGATGTGTTGCAATGTTTGCTCAAACATTGGATAGCGGTATTTAACGAGGTGTTCCCGAGAATAGAGCATCTTATCACTGACTTGAAGAGCGCTTTGACGTCTGTTGATAGTAAAGGTGAGGATTCAGTGTTCAAATGGACAGAATGAAAAAAAATATCAACAACAAGAAATCCATTATAAAATACAATAGACTTAGATATATTTAGTAACCTATTCTGCTTAACTATTCCTAAAGAGTCATAAAAACCCCTGTAAATATCGACACGTGTTGGGCACGTGGCCGTATTCGGGTTCGCGACGCGAAGTCAATCATCATCCTGAGGATTTGTCGATTTCTTAAAGGGTTTTTTATAGGTCTAGGAATATTTAAGCGGAATAGGTTACTAAATATATCTACGTCTATTGTATTTTATGATGGATTTCTGCAAGGTCAGGCCTGAATCAATCAACTAAGCTATCCCCTTCTTAGACTACTCAATATGTAATTAACTAATATTGTTTCTAAATCTAACCCTACAGGCCCCAGTTTTAGTTTAATTTAATTGAAAGGTTCAAGCCTTGTCATCTGTAGACTAGCGAAGCACCATCAATACCTTACAACTTACCTAGATATATCTCAAACAGTTACAGGTTTATAATGTTCACGATTTAATCATTCTTGCATCTCTTTCAGATTCAAAATCCCTAACTGAATCCGAAGTCTCAAACTTCAAAGACCTATGTTTAGAAGTGGCGAAGAAGTGCCAGATAATACCAGAATACATGGAGCTAGCCAAGATCACAGTAGACCGTCTTCTGAACGACCGCTCCGTTGACGCAGAGGACGAGAAGCACGGCGAACTGATGGTCATAGACGCCTTCGAGAATGTGTGGACTGTTATGTCGAGTTTTTGGTAAGTAATCTCAATCATCTGCCTAGCATTTTCCCGGGTCAGCTTCTAGTCTAGCCGGATACAACTGAATACCAGTATATTACATGGAGCGACTCCCTATCTGACCTCCACAACCCAGTTGCTGGATAACACGATACCTTTTGATACGACTGGTTGTTTGTCTTTCGTGCTTCTAACTATCAAAGATCTTTGAATGACAGCCAGGACCAACAGCTTAACCTGCTTTCCGAGGCAAGGGGAGTCTCGGTACAGATAGAAATAAATATAATATGTAATGGATAGTCACCTATCCTCGAACCAACCTCGGAAAGCCTAGCTTAATCTTTGATCAACCCGTCTGTTCTGAGTCTGCCTTTACTTAGTCACGACCCCCTCTTTGGTAATCTCTCAAATATCTTGTTGAGTACATAGAGATAGCGAGCTAGCTATACCGAAACGTTCAGTTATAGTTTGACCGGGATCGCTGTGCCGCGCCTTAAAATGCGCGGCGAGGCAGGGGGCAGCGTTGACAAATGAGCGGCGAGCGGGACACCGAGCGCAGTGAGCGTTGGTGAATAAGCGGCCTCCACTATCCATCCGTGAGCCGAGCACATATCGAAGGCGCGGAACAGCGATCCCGGTCAAACTATAGTTACACTTTCATTTATTAATCACGATATTCACCTTTCCAGTGCCAAACTATCAACCCGCATTGGTGTGCCCCACAACATAGAAGACAAATGGCCCGGAGACGAGCCGCTAGAAGCGTTGACTAGCAAACTGATGCTGTTCACAAATCAGATCACTGCCTTCACACTCGCTATTAAAGGGTGAGTTTATAATTATATCTACAGGGTCAAGTAAAATTAGCTAGCGAAATTCCGCAGACGTGATGGTACGATAACTTAACATGATAGAACAAAAACACATCACTAGCGCGCTCCGTAAGCCTAAGGCTAAGCGTATGCTGAGACGCAGGTGACGCAGCACAGCACAGTACAGACAGGCCGCGAGCGCGTGCTGCGACGCAGCCACACGACACATTCGCGTCCTCGCTAGTACACACAACAGACGGCTGCGCTGCGTTACCTGCGTCTCAGCAAAAAAACAAGTGACCACCTGCACGCGTCGCGCAGAAATCTGTGCCGGCTCTACAACGAGACGCAGAGCAGCACAGACACATGTCTGCGTCGCACGTGCCTGCGCCGCAGCTGTCAGTACGTTCATACATTACAAAGTCTGCTCTGCCCTGCGCTGCGTGGTACTGCGTGACCTACGTCTCAGAATACGCTTAGCCTAACGAGTGAGAACGAGACAGATGACAAAAAAGATTTTTGGCCCGACGACTCGGTTATAATGGCAATAATATTACTGCTTGCAATCGGTTCGTGTTTCTAATAAAATATCTTCCTTCCAGGGTGTTAAGTTCAGATACTCCGGATGAGTGCGTAGAAGACCTCGAGCGGGCGTTCCGGGACAGTTTATCACTCATCTGTATGGACAACGAGTATATCAACAAGAGCAGGCTCGCCGTCTTTTGTACTAAGTGCAGGTATGTACTTATTAAAAAACCGGCCAAGTGCGAGACGGACTCTCGGACGTATTAAGATCGAGCAAAAAACGCCGAAAAATTGACGTTTCGTGTGTGGGGACTCCCGTAAATTTTTATTATTTGTGGTTATAGCGGCAAAAGTAATACATAATCTGTAAAACTTTCAACTGTCTACCTAATACAGTTCATGAGATACAGCTCGCTGGCAGACAGATGGACGGGCAGCGGAGGCTTAGTCATAGGGTTCCGTTTGGCACCCTTCGGGTACGGAACCCTAAAAAAATAAAAAACACCTTGAAGCTCTAACCTGCACTGGCCACTATTATGAATCCCACTTCTCACGGAGGTTTGTGTCCCAGCAGCGGGAACATAATTAGGCTAGTTATGTTATAACTTGTAAAACGTTGCTCATGGAAGTGGGTCCTAATCCTAATACGACAATTATTATTTCCAGAAACATGCTACAGGAGGCGTACATTAAATTCTCACAACTAATGGAACTAATCGAAGTATGTAAAAACACTCTTGACCGCCAATAAAAATTATACAGCGTACAGCCGCGGTCACAAGCCTTGTGAAGTGTTAGGGACCTCGCGCACTAGACGACCACGACCACGACCAGTGGTCCGATACGAATCGCACACTTGATCGGCTGGCTGGCCGTTGCGACCAAGTGCGTGATCCGTATCGGTTTCTATAGTTTACCTGGTCGCTGCGATCACTGGTCGTGGTCGTGGCCGTCTAGTGCGCGAGATCCCCTAATAGTCTAATGTGTATAGTAGATCAAATATAACCCCCAGTGTGTACCTAAAATATTATTATTTAATAATCATTTGGTATTATTTACTTCAATATAGGCACACAATCTTTCTTTAAGACTTAAATGTATTTATACTGCGTTAACATTATCTAGTAATGATTAAAACATGAGTTAACGCTTTTGACCACGACTGTACTATCTAGTCCGTACTGTACAAAAGTGTACCAATTAGATAGAAAAAAATATCTATCTTTGAATTTTATGAAGAAGTTCCTTTCAACATTAAAAAAAAAAAATTGCTGTGTTGGACTCTAACCCTGCGTCCATTTGAAACCGATTGCCTCGCGAGCACGCGATCGTCGTGCGCACGCGTCACTTTTTGATCGGAAAAACGGAAAGCGCCCTCTGTCGGCGCGGCCACGCGTTCAGGTTCACCGTACAAAAAGTTCGAACGAACGTGTATTCGCGCGGCGATCGTTTTCAAATAAGACGCGGCCTAGATGAGATTGAAATCTTTATCGATAACAGTTTCCATGATGTAAAATATGTCTCCCCTTATAAATCAAATTGCCCATAAAGCCGTTAAGTTCAAATGAATGTATTTCAGTCATTTGCTTTTGAAACTTTCTCATTAGACCTTTTTCAATTGGATTTTTTTTTAAATATGAAAGTCGATTCATGAAATTGTAAAAAAAAAACAAGCTTTGATTCAAAATATGATCATGTTCATGATTCTACTGACGCGTTAGTTTGAACACGATTTTGGAGTGTTGTGCATCAAAAAATCATCAACAAGAATATATTTATTTATAAAAACCTGCTAAATTAATAAGTGTTTCAATGATTTAAAACTCAGTCAATAGCCATATAACATTGGTTGCAATATTTTCTCGTTCATACGAAAGGGACTTCAGTGTCTTCCAAGACTGATTAATCGTTATATTTTGAACATTTTTTTAAAACGTTCTTTTTTTCCTGATTTTTTTCTGCATAATGAATCTTGTTGATGTTTTAAAATCGTTTATTAAGACATTGTGCGCTTTTATAATTGCTAACGCAATGACATTATCGTGGACGTCTACGTCCATAAAATGTATGGTAATTCCATACATTTTACGTGCACGTAAACGTATCCGTTATCGTGGACAGAAATTTAAAAGCGTCTTCATATACAAAATCTATGACAATATATGAAGACGCTTCCCTGTCTTATCATGATGCCGTGAGTGGACGTGGAGGTGCACGATAATATTTCATTGATGATTAAAAAGTAACATATCTAGATGTTGTGCAATTATTCTGTGTTTCGAGGTTCATCTGTGTGGAAAGAGTTTACTAAATGAACTGCCGATCGATTCTGTAAAAATATCACCGTGAAACTTAGGTGAAGTGAGCTGTCAATAGTGCTAGTCCCTAGCATCCTGCCGGTCGATTTGTGACAGTGACAGCTCACTTCACGCTCACATCACCTAAGTTTCACGTTGATATTTTTACAGAATCGACCGACTGCTGTGATAAGTGTAAATGTCTGGAGGATATTCTTATTCCATATAACTTGCTGTGGTTTTTTAAGCGAAGTTTAGATTAGCAAAAAAACATGCAGAAATTGACTTCCGCAAGCAATTCTTACCGTGTAAACAACAGCAAGCTCAATTCCGCAATTTTAAAAAAAATTGCTTACGGAAGTCAACTTCTGCAAGTTTATTTGCGAATCTAAACCTTGCTTTACATTTTACACAAGCATCATAGGTGTATTGACCAGTAATTAGATTTTATAAAATATTCGATGTAATCTATATATTCGGTATAAAACTTTTAACATCTGCACTCATCACATCAGTTTTCTGATAGAACATTTGCCTCTGATTGAGCATTTCTTTCTAACATTTCCTTCGATTTGTTTAAAAAATAAAATATTTTCAGTGTTACGGGTATCTGTGTAGTTACATTTGTAAATATATTATCTGTGTACACTAGTTGACGTTGTCAAATGTCATCTGTCAATGCCGTTTGACGTTTTGATATCGGAAGCAGATGAATGCATAGAGAAATAGAGTAGGCAAGCTAAAATAATTAGTCGATAATTCTAATTCTATAGTGCGTTCATCATAACTGGCTCCCGTGACGCGAGTGGTAGCACTGATAATGCGCACGTATAATGAACGCTCTGTAGTGTGTACCAACTAAACAGAAGTTAGAGTATTGCTATCTCTCACTGACAGATAGAATGAGAAAGAGACAGTAGTGGTTAAGAACTGTTATGCTAGTCTTGTTTACATTTGGCGTGTTCGTTTGGAAGTATTCTAGTCTATTCTTATCTAGCCCGTAGCTACCCACAGCCAGGCAGTGGCCTCCCCTTGATAGAAGTATTAGTTGAATCTAATTTGGCAGCTCTTATTTACTGCCATCTCTTTTTAGTTTTATTTGAGAGAAATAGATAGCAATAATAAAATTTATGTTTAGATGATTAACAGCAGAATCAGTGCCATTGTAACGATGATAGAAAGAGACGGAAGACGGCTTAATATTAGGAAATATCTGACTTCTATCTCTTTCTCTCTTCGAGACGCAGCGAGGATAGTTGTGGCTATAGTTTGCCTACCTATTATCTCTATGGTAGCTAGACTGTATATTTTGTCTTAGCAATAGAAATAACTAAACTTGGTAAATTACTAACTTTATTTTAAGACAAAACCCCCCATATGTATAAACGTTGCTAACCCCTATCCCTGTCCCTTGACCCACATATGGTTCAGGTTGATTATTTAACTATTGTGTCTACTTTGTGGACACTGAACGTGTTAAATGTCTCTTAACTTTAAGCAACGTTTATAAATAAGGCGCTACATGTTAAATCACGCGCATATTAATTAATCTAGATAAATATATCACATCCTGTGCACACAAAATAAGTATATGACCTGTATTGGCATCATTGTATCTACACTGTTACAATGATGCCAATAGTGTGTCCCCTGAAACGCGTAAAGCCTGTAGTTACAATAAAATATTTTCTTAATGTTCCTCGGCAAACTTATTGTTTCGTCAGTCGTCGGATTTTTATCAGTTGCCCTTTGCACTTGGTAATTATGGTTGACTGCAACGCGGGCGCAGCGGTAGGATTTAATTCGTGCAAGCACCAAGTGCAAAGGGCAACTGATAGAAATCCGACGACTGACGGAACACGAAGTTTGCCGAGGGACATTAGGAAAATAGTTGTACTGTACTTAGGTGTCAAATTAATTTGAGTTGAATCTTTCGAAAAATCATGAATTTTTTTGACTAAGGTTCGTACCGGCCCGGTTGTAGAAAGTCCTGTTCTTATTTTGGTCGCAAATTACTAGAGGATCAGTTCCCGTATTTTTAATAACAGTCGCATTGTGATCTCAGTATGAAAGAACCCCTAATTTACCCACGTATATTAGAGGTATTTTATAGCAGATTTCAGATTTTGAGAGATGTCATGTTTTTGATGTGTAACATCTTTCCACTCGCTTTCCTGCCATCTGTGGGAGTGATTTAGTGAAAAGGGACGGAAGTGTATTACAGGAAGCCGTGAAAACGCGCGCTATTTGATTTGACCAATGATTGCGCGTGGTGCTAGAGTTGGCCGTTAGAAACGACCTTGATGAGGCCCCGCCCCTTTAGTGTTGCTTATTATCAAGGTGAGATGTCAGATATTATACATCATCACGACTACTGTAAGGCTCGCTCGTTTATTTTATATTGATTGTCGCTGAGATGGGATAACGAATAGATTTATCGCTTTTAAAATAACGGAATTGACCTACTGTAATCTACATCCACTGTGCCACAAATGAGTTGTTCCAAGAAAAACTATTACTCAATATTCATATACAATAATGTTTGTTTCAGTGCAAATTGCTAAGTTATATTTGTAGCTAATTTGTTTCCTGTTTATAGGTCAATTAATTATTACATTGTTATAATTCGTTAAGGATTAATACTACTCTGTTTTAGAGAATTGTATCATACAGGATAAATCAGTTGAAGTTTAGGTCATTTTTGACTAAATACGCATGATATTCGGATGAAGACGAAATATAGGGGGCGCTTTCAATCTGTCAGACGGGTTAACAGCTCAGTAGTTACGAGACAAAACAATGTAGTTCCTGCAATCTCGTTTGAGATCAAGTTTACGAACGAAGTCTCGAGATTAAGCGCACGCGACTGAGCTCATTATAATATTCTTCTTGAGAAGCCTTTTTCAAAATAATAATAATTAATGGATTTATAGGGTGCGTGATGCGAGTGTGTCGATTTTTTGCGTTATTTATGCGCAGTACAGATGACAATTTGGTTTTTTCAAAAAATGCAATTTGCAATTTTATTATTAACAAAACGCATTATTTTAATAAGGAGGCGACATTTTGATATCTCGCTAGATTTCCGGACGAGATCACGAATTACCTATCTCAACCTCAGACTTAGCACGCGAGATCTCAAGTTGCCAGACTTTTTTTTTTTGGGTGGGCAATTATCAAATAACTTCTCCGGCTCTGGGCGGAGCGGGAGGGCGTGTCAAACTTACTGACTAAAGCCCACCCGTGTTCCTTCAGTTTCCTGTACGTTGCCAGGGGCCACGGTATCCCTTTTGGACTTTCCCGCGATCCCCCCCCGGCAGGCAACGGTTCTAGCAGATCCCTTCTGTTGTGCTGACATCTCTTTGAGGCGCGCGTGGAACACAACGCGCCGTCGACCCGGGCCTGGTCCCTATCGGACGGCGAGCTACCCATTGCTCACCGTCCGCAAGCCCGCGCCTACGGTGAGCGGGAATCGGCCTGCGATTCCCGACGCCCAGGGTGTCTCCTGCGGCGGGCAGGGTTGTGAGGGCGCGAAATTTGCCTCTCCCTCACGCGTTCCGCCTCCTCCTTTGCCAGCATTACTGCTTCGAGGTGACGGCTAAGTTCCCAGTCTTGAGTCTAGATTGCATTCCCTAGCTGTAACCCCTCTATTATATTGAAAGCACCATATACAGGCTGGACCAAAAAGAGACATCATTAAAAAAATAGATTCCTCATGACCAGGGATATCCGAAAATAAGTTCCGCAATTTTTTGTAGTTTTAGAGTTATAATTCGATGGTCCCAATTAAGAAAGTCGATAGTGACATTTTGGCGATTTTCACGTTATTACATCATTACATAAGCTATAATGAGTTCTACAATGTGCATATTTAATTTTATCAAAATTAATTCATTTTGACATTTTGAAGATACGACTTTCTTAATTGGGACCATCGAATTGTTTTTGGTAAAAAAAATTAAAAGCTTAAAAGGATTTTTAGCCTATCCACCTTCGAAAGCCGATTACAGGGAATAATAGAATGTTAAGTAGGTACTCATGTTTTGGGTAGCTTAGGGACCTGCATAGTTTTTAAAGTCAGCTAGATTTTAAATTGAAGTTGAAAATTTCAGTCTTACCACTTAAAACTTAAAATCTGCTATCGATACTTTTTTGAGTAACTTGCAGAAATTTTAGGAAGTTTATTATTTTACATATGAAAATAACATTAAAAAAACTCAAAAAAACTACAAAAAAAGATACGAATTTTTGAAGCTCCACCGGCAGAAAACCCAAGAAAATTATAAAACAAATCATAACTCGAAAAATACAAAATATACGGAACGCTATTTTTGAATGGACATGAGGACATGAGGAATCGAATATATTTTTTGTCTCTTTTTGGTCCAACCTGTATAAGCTCTTGTTCACATACGTTTTTAGCCGTTCAAATCTATGATACCGATGCCGCGCTGTATGCGCCGGTTATGAAGACAAGCTTCCATAGTGATCCTTACAATACAGGGTCAGGACACAGGACAGGGTCCCACCACCAGCTTTTAGAGCAGTATTATTTTATTACTACTTCAGTGTGAGAAAGAGTTGAAGCTCTACAGGATGTATAGCTTCATCTTTCCCCCACTGAAGTAAGAATAAATAATACTGCTACAAGAGCTGGTGGTAGGACCAAACCCTTCTGATACAGCATGTATCAGAAGGGCGTGCTGATATTTGAGGGTGTGATACAGACCATCAAACTGAATAACTATCTCCGTGGGACCAACATCCTAATACTGAATAATGCTATATACGACCCATAAACCGTAGCCCCATTATTAATAAACACAGAGTAAAATTGTGCCAAACTTCAAACTCGAAAAATGGATGGTTAACGTGGAGATAATTCTGGATGTAACTTAACTCCGCGTTCATAAATAAGAAGGTAGATGTTAACGGCTATAAAAACGTGTATGAAGAAGAAGCCTAAATCGCACTTTGCACAAAAGGCCAGATCTTTACATAGCATACCTTAGTGGGACCAAAATGTTCCCACATACACCTAGACTTATATACTCACGCGATTAGCTTCTTGCCTTCTGTGTGATGCGCGCTTTATCATATTGATACTTTTTACAAAGTTTGTTTAAATGAAATTAACTTTATCGTTCATGTAATATAATTTTTTGTGGTCATTGTGAGAGTTTCTTGCAACAGTTAAATCAATTCTAAAAAGTGTAACCTTTCAAGCTTGTGTAACTATACATGACCAGAAAAGTCGTTTCTATTAACAGAAATAATTAAAACAAGTTTATTTATTTTTATTGTTAAGTCTTTAGAGAATTAGAATAAGAATAAAATATTAACATTTCCATTATAGATAGCAGTGGATTCTTTTATGAACTTTCTTTGAATATTCACATAGGTAAGAGAATATTTATATAAATATATTATTTTTGTAATTTTCTTGAAGATCGGAACATGTCATGTCATACTTTATCATGAAATTACATAAATGACATTTTGTCTTTAAAATGTGCCTTCCACATAATCACGATTTTGTCTAATTTGCAAATATATAAAAAGTTGTATAGACACCATTTTGAATCTCGAAGAAAGCCGAACGTTATCGATTGAACTTAATTAAAACTACCCTCCTATATTTTTCGTTTATTAGTTTAGTAACGTCCATCTAAATCAGATACTTACTAGTATTAGTTTATTTTAATTTTAAGTCCTTAATTTATTGATTTTAGTATCATTTTTAATTTAGAATTTAGTACTTTTTAGTCGAGTATCCTCAGTCTATTATTTGTATAAAACTGCACGACTATCTGTTGTGTGTGTATTACGGTCTAGATGATAATGGGTCATGCAAATATAAATTTTAATATGAGGCGCCTTACGCATTATGCGTATGCGCTGCGAAAAAGCGACTCTAACGCCGAGTCAACACGACGAAGCAACGCTAGATTTGAAGGCACTTGAGCGCAGGAGTCAATGAAAGGAAAACAAATACGTAGTTATTGGAAAGAATGTATGAGTATACTTAAATCCTTGGTCACTATTCCATAAGTCATCATGAATATTCTATTCAACATTGTGTTTATACAATACAAAAAAAACCCTAATTTAAAGCCTTTGAAAAGAGAATCAGTGTCAACGATTTCATACCTATGTATAAAGTAGGTACCTAATATCTACATCTCGTCATGTGGTTTTTCGGATGTATATCAATAATTTTTAAGGCGTTAAATCGATTACTACAGTATACATATATTTATTGGGATATCACTCGTGGTCTAAGTGTTATGTATTTGAAGCGACATCAAGGTTTTAAAATACTCAATGTGGTAACATCGATGTCTATTCCACAAAATGTATCTAACTTTTATTTTAGTCTCCCAAATCGGTGTTGCTCCCAAATCTTACCTGCAGGTTCATTTTTGTTACATGCTGTATACAAGGCACAAAAGGGCCAATGTAGGCGACAAATTGTTTGTCCAATCCAGACACGACGCACAAAAACTTTGTATAGGTCTGAAAGGGGCATTAATTTTTTTTAAATTTGCACTACTACACTGCTTGTAACGTTTACATTTGAAGGGCATATAGTATATACTTAAGGAATATACTACTGAAAGATACTGACTACAATTTTTAAGCTTTTTATTAAGTAGAAGATATCTTTTTAATAAAAATCTAAAATTCATTCGATGACAGACAACCGTGAATTTTCATAATATCCATATTTTAAACAAATAGGGGATGATAATTTGTATGGAAGTTCCGTCTTTTGGTGGTTGGGAACTCATCAGGCACACTGGTTGTTTGTAAAGAAAATTTAATGTTGGGGTGCGCAATGAGGGTTTTCATGAAAATTCATGCCACCAGTTGGCGCCACTTTGACAAGAGGTATCCCATTTCGACATTGAATATAAAATATATGATGACGTTCATCATTCGTTTCATTCATTCGTGCATCATTCAGTCACGACTAAAGACACCTTTGACAGGTGCCCGGATCTGACTTCTTAGTGCTGCCACCACCTAGTGAACGCCATTTCAGATTTAAGTTAGATGATAAGATTCTTATGTTGTGTGTACAGATTTTTTGTGCGTCGTGCGTACTTATTTTAAGACCAATAATTACGGGGGATTGTTTGTAATCTTCACAAGGCCGAAGCGAGAGCTTAGATTCTGATCCACAGTTTCACCTACTTAAATCTAATTCATATTTAGATAACGTGATTATATGTAAGCCTTCGTGATTATTTTCTATAAGTTTATTTGTACAACTTTTGTAAATATCCTGTATAAACGATGTTAAATATTTTTACGTTAAATGTTAGTTAAAGCTATAATTGTTGTAAGGCATTCAAATAAAGAAATAAATGTGGAAGAGGAGGATGGGAGTAAACTATATCTTTTATTGCACTATTTTTGCCATAAGTACCTTGACTTAAAACAGACTGACCAACAATAAAATTTATCATATGTCGGATTTCTACTTCAACAATAATTTATCATATGTCGGATTTCTACTTCAACAATAATTTATCACATGTCGGATTTCTAATCCAACAATAATTTATCACATGTCGGATTTCTACTCCAACAATAATTTATCATGTGTCGGATTTCTACATAATTATACTAATAATAAAGCTAAAGTGTTTGTTTGTTTTTTTGTTTGAACGCGCTAATTAATCTCTGGAACTGCCAGTGGGATTTGAAAAATTCGTTTTGCGCCCACAAGCACAATGTTTGGCGTGCGTGACACTGCGCATTGCCGTAAACAGCTAATTTTCACACCAAAACAAAAAGTCGTTCCTCAGTAATTACTATTGCACCGAGTTACTTAGTTTGATCTACAGAATAGATAATGGCTTCCTGATGGGTCGATCTCTTTACACCCTGTCATATGAAAACAAATAATTACGTTTTGAATATTTAATTAATCACATAATTAACTAATTAAATCTCCGGACATTTTAGTCACTTTACACTAAAGTCCATAAATTATTATCTTGTACGCTAAATCGTATTTTTTTCTCTATTTGTACTGTGTATCACAAATTACAATTTGGCGTTATAGTCAGTTCATCGCGAATTACTTAAAATTACAGTTACACATGTATTCCATGGTCAACTTTGATCATGTCAGCAGCTTTCTCTGCAATCATAATGACCGGTGCGTTTATATTCCCACTGGTGATGGATGGCATTACACTTGCATCCACAACCCTGAGTCCTGCCACACCTCTTAGTCTCAACCTCTCATCCACCACGCCCTTTCCTTCCATCCCCATCGCGCAAGTACCTACAGCATGGTACTGAGTACTCGCCAAGTTCAAAACGTAACATTTCCAGTATTCGTGACTCCCAAAATCCAAGCCTTCACATTGACTGACTTTCAAATCTACGATTTCAGACTCCATATCCTTAAAATATGTCGTGTTTAACACACTTACATAATCTTCTACGTACTTTGCGCAGTTCTCCAAATCTTCTTTCTGGCTGAAATACCCAGAATAGATAAGAGGACTGTCTTCAGGATCTGAACTTTTGAGCCTGATGTTACCTCTAGATTCTGGATGTAGATGTGTTATTAAAGTAAAGAAGGATCCTCTTTGCTGTGTAGCATCAGCAAGAGCTATACAAGATACATCTTTTAGTGTGAAAGTATCAGAACATAGTAAAGGAGGAAGAATTGCAGCTGTAGGTGTAGGTACAGCAGTGATCTGATAGTCTGGATAGCTTTGAGATTTGTTCAGAGCTACAAATCCCAAAATTGTTGGCATAGGAAAACGATCTAGACTTCCTAACGGCTCTATGTTATCTAAGATTGAAGACATGCTCCTCTTTCCAGAAAGAATTACAGGAACTAATGGATGGTCGTGCATATTTTGGCCGACGTTTGGTGAATCTAGTATTACATCTATGTTAATTTTTTCCAAATGTTCTTTTGGGCCGATACCAGACAGCATAAGTAGCTGTGGAGTGTTGATGGCCCCGGCAGATAGCACAACTTCATTATTTGCATTCAGTTTTATCATTTCTCCTTCGGGAAGTTTCACTTCAACACCTGTCGCTTTTTTATCCTTGTTTAATATAATTCTTCTGACAAGTGTATTTTTAAGTACGTGCAGATTTTTTCTGTCCTTTATCGGGCTTAAAAAGGCAGTAGCTGTATTTTGTCTAATACTTTTATATGCAGTAAAACTTGATGGTCCATATCCCAACTGCTGATGACCATTGCAATCTAAAAGAATTTTGTGTCCTTGTTCTTTGAAAGCATTGAGGTAGTCCTTTGTTTTGTGTTCCCAATTTGGTTGTGTGATGCCTAAATATCCTTTGGAGCTGTGTAAATCTGCTGACTCACTGGTCATTATACATTCATCATTTAATCGTTCGCTCTTCTTGAAGTATGGAGTCACCTTATCCCAATCCCAGCCTTGGTTCCCATCTTTGGCCCAGCTGTCATAGTCAACCTTATTCCCTCTTACATAGAACATGAAGTTGACCCCACTGGATCCTCCAAGCATCTTACCTCTTCGATTTTGGATGCTCTTGGTCTTGAGCCCTTGGCTGGAGAAGCCGTCGTCGACCGTGTAATAGTTCCAGTCGGGTAATGCGGCTGCTACCAATACTGATAAACCTGGTATCTGGAATGAGAGCAGGTAATGTGTTATCATCAAAATCTAATCTGGCAAAAAGAGCCGAAGGGCGCTACGTGTAGCTTTTGTCCATTTTGGCACGTGACATAATAGTACAGGGGGCCTACCACCACCTCTAAAGCAATATTATTTTAATATTACTACTATTTATAGTGTGGGAAAGAGATGAAGCTCTACAGGACGTATAGATCCATCTCTTTCCCCCACTGAAGTAGGATTAAAATAATACTGCTTTAGAGATGGTGGTAGGCCCCCAGAAGGCACACTCCGCATTTTAGGTATGAAGCTACAAGTACGCGGGGTCGTCTTGTCGGGCCAATTCAGTGAGCGTAAGCGTAACGTATCAGAATATATAAGAGTTACGCAATAGAAAAAGAGGCAACTTCTAGGTGAATATAGCCTAGGTAATTAGCGCTGTGCGACCTGAATTGCACTTTATTGTGTCGTTCCAAGAGTTGCTTTTTATTTAAATGATTTTGCGGAGTGAACCATTTGTACCTACTAATCTGTGATTTCGGCTATACAAGGGTTGCTGATATTTATGTTGAGTTGTTGTTTACCACGCGAGCCCAGTGCGGGTAGATGTCACATGTCTTCGTATTTTCAGTTCGAGGACATGCCGGTTTCCTCACGATGTTTTCCTTCACCGTTTTGAGAGCAGTGGTGATAAAATGATTTACACAATGTAAAGCGCCTGTCTGGGTTCGAATCCACAACTGACAACTCGGAAGTCGGGCCGTTACCACTGGGCCACCACTACTCGTACTTTATTTATACAATTTAAATCAAACTTTTTGATCACTCTAGAGATGTAACGAGTTTTAATGCTGCAGAGAACGTGATTGGTTTTGGAAGCTTGGACGGTGTACCAGCACAAAATCACAGGAAAGGCTCGCCTTCGTAGTTTCGGTAAGAAGTGACAACTTATAATAAGTACTCACGATTGAAACTCCCGGCGGGTTGTCCCCAGCCTCAATGAGCAGCACATTCCAGTCGGGTATCTCTGTCAGTCGGTTGGCTAACACGCACCCTGCCGACCCCGCACCCACTATTATGAAGTCAAAGGTTTGACCATCTGGAACATTCAAAGAATCGACTTAAGATTTCTTTGTCATTGAAAATGTTTGCAATTTTAGGCCCTCTTGAAAGAAACAAAACGATGTTTTAAATTCCTTTAGCGCTGAATGCGATAAGTGATTAGTGGTGATTTACTTAGTTTAAATTACCGCGCATTATTTGAGAAAACTACTAAAGAAGCCTTGGCCGCAACCAGGCATTGATGGACTCACGTATGTGTACCTTGGCTTCGCCTCGGTCCACATTTTCACGTTTGTCCATCTATGCCTCTTTTGCAGCTCGCTGCACGAATGTATTACCTGCAGCGATAATTCATTTTTGTACCTTTACAGACATAAAAATAATATTTATTCAAATGTCTTAAAACCATTATAATTATAATGGTGGAGGTCAAAGTTGACACATAAGCGGCTTTCTTTTTTTATCTGATAACTTGCAATGCTATTATCTTGTAAAACATGAATTAGGTAAGTAAACGGTCATAAGCACGCACGTCATGGCCTATGCAAATGGCGGTTTTATTACGCGTCGTCGCGCATTTCATGGAAAGCGCGACACGTAGCCGTAGGTACGATCAACGATTCGATAATGTTAGGCAATTTTCAAACAAATTCATATCCCACTTAGAAGGCGGACGATACTTTTACGAATGTAATTTTCCTTTTAAAATGTTGGCAATCGCGTTATCAGAAAAAAATATATAGTTAGTCCAAGTAAAAATTTTCCTTACGCGGCGGCGCGGCGCGGCTCGACGCTACTCTGGTGAAACAATTTCTATGAAAACTTCACGGATCCGGTTCTACCGGTGTCTTGTCGCGCCTGTCTGCGGGACCCTTAACGTGCTTAACATAGGTTTTTTTTAAACCTTGACTGTACATATCGTCCCCCCAGATCGGGCTCTTTTTAAAAGGTCCCAATTAAAAAAGGAACCAACCATCACACTTCTTACCCTGTACATTCGCATGTGGTGGATACAGCGCTGCACTGGCGTCCAGTCGGGACAGACTTACAACAGCTATCTGTATGAGCCTGATCAATGGTAACAGCACCTTGACTTCTGCCACGGATGCAGCATGTAAGATGTTTCTAAAAATACATTTTGGCGCATTAGGAGTAAATTGACAAAAGATTACACACACACACACAAAGCCATAGCCAGGAGTTAACTTCGGGGGAGAGGGTCGAGCTCTGGACCAGAGACAAGAAGTAATTAGAACGCAACTGACGTGGATGATCAACAGAAATTGAGCGCTTGACAAAGATTTGAATTGACATTCTGTATTCTCTCATGTCGGGGGAGATGGGGTACCCCCTCTGCCTTTAGCCTTGCACACACAAACACACCCTAGGTATAATGTTCCCACTGCTTGGATGCGGGCCTCTTCTCTGAAGCAGGCTAAAAAATTAGGTACCTAGGTATTATCCCATAACTGACGCTATGCTTTCAGGAAGTCAGGAGCCGCGAAAATTCGTCAACGACATTATCTGTGTTGTATCTTTTAGCTAGGGTCGCCAACCCTACTAAGTATAAGTATAATAGAGTACCTACTATACATATAAGAGGCCTAAATACAATATTTCTAAAGAAAAAATATAGTACTTAGGCGAAACTACTACCTATCTATATTTTTATTATTTCAATACAAAATGGCGAGATGATCGCAATAAGGCCAGTACCTATTAATGCATAAAAGCTGAATTAATGGTATTTTGTAACCTTAATTTAGACTCAGAGTTTTTTACGTTTTCACGTTAAAACGGTTGAACGGATTTGGATGAAATTTGGCATATGGGTAGACCATGACCAGCTATCTAATTGCGTAACACATTTTCGTAAATGATTAAGAATAATCTGTTTCATTTTGACAGTTCAACAACATTCATTGCGTTATTTACGTTATTGGGCAGATTTTTTGTTCGCACTTATGAAGCAATGGATTACAATCTGTTTCAATATGATTCACATTGTGATTGATCGTGTATTAAGCAATTAGGGTACTGGGTTAGGACATAAGAGTTTTCGGATGAAACCGCGGGGGGCAGTTAGTAGGATATATTTTTAGTTAAAACAAAAAATTCACGCGGTCGTTGTCGCTGGCAGAAGCTAGTTACCTATTCTAAGTAGATAGGATCATACCTGTTATGTAAATATACAGGATGTAAGGTTACCTGCCTGTATTCGGTGTGATTTGACAGATGTAGGTATCTATTGGTTATAGAAACACTCAATATGTCAGTACAGATTCATTTATTTCTATGAAAGAGATTTTAATATTAGCTATAGGTATTATTTAGAAATTCCATAAACTCCACTAAATACCAAATTGGAAAAGACATAATAATTTATATATTTTTTTGTTTTTAAATTTAAAAAAAAAATGTAAATTATATGTATAAAGGTAAAACAAAGGCATATTAATCAATTCTATATTACCTATACAGAACTAGCGGACGCGGCGAAATTATCCCGCAGTAATGTACTACTAGAATAAAAAGAATCCTATGTCGTAACCCAAGTCATGGCCTATCCGTAGATACATACATAAATACATAAATATCATCCAAATCCATTCAGCGTGAAACAGGTAACGTAAGGAAAATTCAAATTCAAATAATTTATTTCGAGTAACATAGGTACCTATCTAATAGAAGCAAAAAATTCAAAATTCAAAATTCAAAAGTCATTTATTCAAACTAGGCTGATAATCAGCACTTTTCGAACGTCAAAATTACATAAGACAGTCCCCCAAAACGCCCACCCTTCACCACTTCCTAGTGCGTTAGCTGGGAAGAAGAAGTGGCGCAACAAACTCCCAAGCAGCACAGCTGTCTGTTCAGTTAGAAAGAAAAAAAAAGACTCTATATAATAGTATTCAACATAATTTAACCTAATTTAAATTATTATCCATATGTTAGCTAGCACACGCCAATATACCAAACAAAATCATCGAGAACTATACTCGGGCAGAAATAAAAATGCAAATAAAAGCAATACACTTATAAATAAAATTCAAATAATATAAAATTAAAATAAAATTCAAATTAAGATTAAAATAAAAGACATACTTACAGATAATAAAATGCAAATAATCTTTTGTTTTTTTATATAACAACGTTTTATGATTCTAAATGTCTAACTTAAAAATAATAATACATTTATTTTAATATTATCACCATTAATTTTTTAGGTACTCTAGCTCCGCCATTGGATAAGTAATAATTTACCTAAATTATTATAATAAAACTTTAAATTGTAATCAAATACCTAACTTTTAAGCGGGTGTACCGATTGGAATGATAAAACTCCTAAAATAAATATTACCTCAAGATACTCCGACTGCATAATCTCTTAAAAAGAGGTACTTACACACAAATTACAATAATCATGAGAATTTTAACCCCTTATTTTACCCCATTGGGGGACGATTTTGCAAAAACGCTGAATCAGATAATTTTTTATTTCTTATCAAAAGCATACAGCTTAATTTTCATGTCACTAACTTGAGAAATGCTGTTTCCCTTACAAACTTTCATGCCCTTTAACACCCCCTTTAGGATTGAGAATAAAAGTTGCGAGGCGATGTCTTTACCCAGGATACCTTCTATCTCCATGCCAAATTTAATCGAAATTCGTTTTATTAGTAGTAGTGGTTTAGGCGCGAAAAGGTAGCACACAGACAGACAGGGTTACTTTCTTTTTTTACTAATATTAGTATGAATGTATCAGAATGGTGTAGTCATATTAAGGGTGTGCTGTACCGTAGACCATCAAACGGAAAAATAATAGGCCGTCCCATACATAATTTGGGTCGAGTTGAAATTAAAGTTTTGTATGGGACAGTTGATATTATAAGTATTATTGATGGAATGTGTCCAATATGAATCCAACAGAAATAATTTAGTAAGGTCCCTGAATTTGAACAGAACTGAAGTAGGCATGTTCCATACAATTCTATCCCAACCAAATGGCGACGATGCGAAGGGTTTGTTCAAATTCATGGCATGCGATTTCAGCGTTGGTCCCATAGTGAAAGTTGTTTATAATAATGAGTACAATGGCCCCTTAAGAGGTTTAGGGTAAACAAAAACTAAGGTTGTTTAAACACGAGAAATAACAAAATTAACGAACGAAATAACACTTAGTCTTGTATAATAAACAAACTGCAATAAAGAGAAAGAGGTTGAGTTAAGCTTCGTACAGACTAGCGCGGCGCGACACCGGTTATTATTATACCGTCAAGTTTTCTTAGAAATTGTATTGTTCGAGTCGCGTCGCGCTGGTCTGCACAAAGCTTTAGGCGCAGTTCGAGCCCGCGCCGCAGTTTCGTGAAAACGTGTGGTGAAATAGTAGGTAACAAATTCTTTAACGATGTTAATTTAACATTTACAACCAATTACAAAAAAATATGTTTATCTATTCTCATATCGTAATATTCGAATTATAAATTTCAAAACGAGTTTATAATTAGGTACTTTATTCACAAAATACCGAAATTTAAAAATAGAATCATATTAGGTAAAACACTTTTCCTCTAACAAAATAATGCATTTTTTTCTTTCTATTACTGTACAGAGCAAATCCAAGTTAATATCACCAAAGAGTTTTCATCAACTTTTGTAATGGAACGTGACGGGGGACAGCAGCACGACTGTAGCGCATGCGCGGTGATGTGCTGGGTGCAGGCGCCATTCATCGTGAAGTTGTACTGAATTTTGTGGGAATTTTTTATTCTTGATCTGAATCTTCTTTTATAAGATTTTTTTTTTAGTAAATAGTTTCAATCCTAATGAATGAGAGTAGATAAAGTAGTGTATGAAACTGCACATAACTAGGTTGTGATACTATTAAAAACACACACTCGTATTTTAGTACACCTCATTATGCTACAGTTTAATAAATTAAGTTTATTAAACTGTTAGCTGACTAGCAAGCTTTCATTGATTGTGATATTTTTCAGTTCTAAGCAGATTTACGGCCGTTAAAAGAGACGATATCTTAGTGTTTCTGATACTACCGTTGCTATTTTATTTACTCGGCACTAGTTTTTTTAGGCTCATTGAATTTCTTATGATGCAAGCTTTCTTCGAAAAGGATTTTTTTAGATTTCTGAGCAGATTTACGGCTGATAAGAGTCTTTATATGAAATTATTGCTATTGTCAACTTCATATGCATTTTACCCCTATTTAAAAAAAAAAATTGTTCTGGCGTGTAGTGAGTGGCCAGTATGCATTATACGAGTTTGTAGTTTGTTTTAAAAGGGTGTATTTATACATAACTGGTACACCTACACCTAATCCTTCGGGGAAATAAAGGTGTACATGTATGTTATGTTGTATTGTTATCTAAGTCGTAATCAATAGAGTTAACTGAGCAAATCAACTGAGCAATAAATTTAGTCGTCCACTGATATTGGATATTTTTCTCTTATTATTGGATAGGTGTAAAGAATAGTTTTTTGTAGCTGTGTAATATTGAATTTTATTGAGTTTTAGGTACTAGATAGCATTAGCATGCAAGTTGCATGTTATTCGAAGATTCAAGTGAAAGCAATTATTGGTAAGGTATGGTCAGCGACAAAAGTCGAGTACCACTGCTTCTTTTACGCATCATCTAAATGGACCCAAAATTATTCGATACGTTGTATCAGCATTTCATTTGAACGACAAAAAGGCTTGGGATTAGTTAAACTTCTCCAATGTACCCAAGCAACAAACTATTTCATGTACCAAGTTTTAGAATATTGACTAATTACCTAAACCATAAATATCTAACCATTTACCACTTACCATTTTTGAATTATCAAGTAGGTCAGTAATTAAGTAGGTAATTTAAAATTTAAAGTATTTACTTAAAATTTTACGCGCAATTAATGCGATCTAAATCTTATTTAAAATTAATTAGGATTTAGATCGCATTCATTGTGCTAGTTTCGGTAGGTATGTGAGTAATCCGTATAAAAAACTAAACTGCGTGACAAAAAAAAGACGAGTTAGTAATTATTTCAACTTAATATTTCTTAGAAAATAAATCATGTGTCTTTTACTACTATTTTATAATTTTACACGTATAGATAAATAACTTACTTTAGCTGATATCCAATAATAACAATCACAATTCCACAAATAACTCCAATCACATTCCATTTTATGCGCGGGAAAATAATTTTCATGTTTTTTTGTTTTCACTTTTTTAAATGTTTATTTTATGTCACTGAATTTATTCATTCAGTCTGTTGCGAGATGCGAGTTGTTCCGTGGCCCGTGGGTGACAAGATAAAACTGTTACATATTAATGCCGGTTTTTGTACCTACCGGGTTTAAAGTCTCACAAAGACGGAATGATGAATAACAAAACATATTTACTTATTAGTTTGTCCTGTTTGTTTCGTCACAATTAATAAATAATTGTTACCTACTTATGGAGTAGGCACTTATAAGTAGGTATTATATATTCTGTAAGTACTTAAAGTTTGCCTTCTTAGAATATTTATATAATTTTCTATATCTACATGACAAAAGTGGCAGTGTGGCAGTAATTCAAGACGTGGTAATGTGATACTATGATAACTAAGTACCAATACATAACCGTCACCATATCTGGATGTGTTAGGTATAGATGGAGTCTCATATACAACGTGTTCATTTTCTTAGCCCATAACTCTAGGGTATTAATGAGACCATGTCAAAGAATCAACTAGCATTATTAAAAATAAATAAAAAAATAACTTACCTACTGCTACTCACACTCGATGTGTGTATTTAAGTTTCATTGATAGGTAAGAATAAATTATTTGCATTCAAACCAATCATTTCACTCCAGGGTTTTTTTACATAAATAATCGTGACTTGACTTGAGGGGGGTTCAAACATTTTCGAGCTCGCTACGCTCGTTCTTGGATCCTGCATTCTAATTTTTCTGTATAAGTTGTAACTCTTATTAAACTGTATCAATGCACAGGAACAAAAGCTAAAATATTCGCCCCTCTACTCTCTGAGAGAGTGAAACGCCACAGAAATCTCGCCCGAGGCGTCGCCTAAAACCGGCACTGCAAACTGTGACAAATAAATTTCTAATACCAAAATTGACCAATCTGAATAATCTAGCTAGACGCGTCTAGGATTAAAAATAGTTTAAAAAATATTATATACTAGCTTTTGCCCGCGGCTTCACTCGCGTGGATGTCAGTGATAAAAAGTAGTAATCCTATGTGTAAATAAAACTATTTCGTTGGATACGGATTAATATCATGATACGAATGCCTTAAGTATGTTTAGAATCTACCCGTGTTTTGATTGACAATTTGGAACAAAAAACGGTTATTGTGACTAACTATAATACTTAGTTAGACATAATGTAGCCTCGCGGCCTTTTTTTGTGGGTAGGTACCTAATGATGAGTACTATAAATAAATAGTAGGTACCTACATGATTTTATGTAATTGCAATTTTCGTAGGGATCTCTAATTTTTTTGGAAAATAAAATTCAGGCCATGTTACTCGCTGATACTGTAGCTTCCTATAGCTGAAAGAATTTCACCATCCATTCATCCATTACAAACAAACATAGTTCCTACCTACCTACAAACGTACAAAAAATGTATTCCTGTCCTTTCATAATATTATAGATTAAATTAATACGAAATATATTATTAACATAAATAGGTACTTACGAATAAACACGACTTGGACTAGATACCGTATTTAGACATAACCACTGCTCATTCTAAATCAGCCATTTCACATATTTTGATTTGATACAGTAACAAGTACACATACAACATTTAAAAGAAATATTCCGGACGGTAGTGGGTGAGACAAAACCAATAGTGGTCACAGAAGGCGTACATCAAGAGTTCGTACTAAGTCCCTTCCTGTTTTGCTGCGTTTTGGACTCATTGAGTTAGCGCAGATTTCGACAGCGTGGACTTTTATATACGCTGATGTAGCCATCTGCACAGAAAGCCGTGTTGGTCTTAACCATAGTGGGCGCCGGGGTGCGAAAATCTGCTAGCGCTCTCCTTTCTAAAAATAAAATGTTTTCCTGTTTTAGGGTTCCGTAGCTCAAAAGGAAAAATCGGATCCTTTATAGGATCACTTCTTTGTCCGTCGATCTGTCAGTCTGTCAAGACCCTTTTTGGGATGAAAAGATATTACTCTCTTTTCATTATATTTTTTTTTTCATTTTTGGCAAACATAGGACGCCAGGCGAAGTTAGGGCAGTTCACGGTACCTTATGACAAGCAAACGCACGTCCATTGTACCGAATAATTTTATTTTGAGAGCTCTATATTTTGAAGTGTGTGTGTTGCTAAAACTAAAACTCAAAGTATTTCAATTAAACCATTTACAGGCACTTTTGAATTGTCTATAGCGATACAGCAAAATAAAGTGTCAATAGCGATACAGCTTCATTATAAAAACTGAAGTAAACTGAATCGATTATTATAGTTGCATTAGTTTCTTCTGGGTTGATACGAAACGTACTTTAGTATAATCTGTCGTTGAAGGTGTACTGTCAGTGTCAATTTTAGAACTGTCCTGCTGTCAGTGTCATCAGTCATGTGTTGTGTGTGTAAATTCTGTAATTAAGAAATTTTAAAGCCGTAAAAATGTCGAAACTACGGCCCATATTGAATTTATCTTATTGCCGGTATTATAGCGTCAAACAGGCGAAGAAAAAGTTGCCGATAATAACGTGTAAAAGGCCAGAATTAAATCATTTTGATGGTCAGAGTTACAGTAAGTTTGATGGCATACCGCTGGCTTCTAAAGGCTGGTTGAGTAATAAATCTAAGGCGGACTACTTCGTAATTTACGGAGATGCGAATAAGAAGGAAGAAAAGCAGGTTTACAAGAAGAGTTTTGAAGAAATCGGCGTGTGTCCGAGTCTGATTGAGGTTATGTCAGAGCAAGGTTTTTCTTTGCCTACTGCGATTCAAACAAAGGGAATTCCTTCTATACTGGGTGGTCACAACACTGTAATGACTGCGGAGACTGGTTGTGGGAAGACCTTGGCGTATTTGTTGCCAATATTCCAACATATCTTGGAGTGGAAGCCTAGTATTAAGGAGGAATTTAACAGTCCTCTGGCTGTTGTTATAACACCTAGTAGAGAACTGGGTAAGTTAACTTCAAATACTGTTGAACTAATTATGTTTAAAATGTTGTTTTAAGGGGATGCGTTAATGTACCCTGCGTAATTCAAATGTTGTTTTTTGCAATTTGCAGGTCAGTGTCAGGTTATATATTGACCAAAATATGATTCGCGACTATAATAAATGTTTGTAATGTTTTTCAGAATTATGATTATTAGAATCATCAGTATAAGCAACTCTCATAATTATTTAGAATTAGCCTTGAATGCCATGGTTTCATGAAATAGTCATTCAATAGGGTAATGTGAATTTAGAGAGTAGTATCAACGATTTTAATAATTTTAATTCTATGAATACATTAGTTATCGCGCAAATCATATTTTGATCAACATACTTGAACCTAATACTGACCTACAAATTACAAGAAATGTTTGTATTTAGCAGGCTACCTTGGCGTTTTCACTTTAAAAGGTGATACTATAAAAGTGCAGTCTGACAACCAGTCAACCGGTACCAAGGGGTATTGTGGTACCCAGTAACTGGGTTGTGGAGGTGAAAAAGGCAGTTGCTCCATGTAAAAAACTGGTATTCAGCTGCATCAGGTTAGACTAGACGCAGACCCCAACATACCTGGGAAAAGGCTAGGCAGATAGACTAAAATTATCCAATAATGTTTTTGAACAATTCAAATGTTATTGTCCAATTTTTTGTACATCTTTCCAGCTACCCAAGTTGGGGAAGTAGCTCAAAATATAGCTCAACGACTCAACCTCAACGTGACCACTCTTGTGGGTGGACGCACCAAACAGAAGATGTTGAACCCACCAATAGAATACTGCGACGTATTAGTCACTACGCTTGGAGCGTACAGTAAACTGGTTACAACTGGTATTTTCAAGATCAATAACATGCATCATGTGGTGTTGGATGAAGCGGATACATTGTTAGATGACAGTTTTATTGATAAGTTGGCACATTTGTTGAAGAAGTTCCCGGTAAGTGGAAAACACTGGTCATCTTTATCCATATCATTGAAAATAATTACTGAAATTACAATTACAATACAATGCAACAAATTAATATAAAAAAATAAAATTTGTCTTATTGCTAGTGATAATGAAATCTAACATTTATGTTGTTGTAATCTTGTATGACTTTTATTTATAAAAAGTTTACAACAGTCTTATTCTTAAACTAGGCCCCACAAAACCGTTTTCGGAGTTAAAACTTATTTGTCCTAAAAGATAAAGTATCAGTCAGCAGTGTTGAATATCACAGGAGGCATAGTCTCTTCAAAGTTCAGGAAACTTTGAATAACCAATTTTTTGTTATTGACTTTCCATTTCAGGCATTGAACTTACTCCAAGTGAAAAATAAATATCTTATAAAAATATTTTGTTTCTACAATAAGGCCGTTATAACTTGGCAGGTCTGAACATAGGCACTACGAACTTTCGCACATGTTCTCTCACTCACACTCGCCTCATTTTCACATTTTTTAGGAACCAAATGGTGACACCATTTGGTTCCTAAAAAATGTTCGGAACTGCGGCCATATTGTACTAGAGTAACTAAAAGCTAGAAACTAATTAAAATCATAGAATGTTTAAAATCATAATTTTGCAACATTTGACAATCAACTCCTTAGAAGAAAATGCTTCCAAAGATTTCCTTCCTAGTTCTACAGACCATGTTTTGTTCTAAGGCATTCATTTATGTTTACAGATACATCACAAAGTCGAAATTCAGACTCCTCCAGTGGGTTGTCAGATAACCTTGGTCAGTGCAACCATGCCTCACGAGTTGCCAGCCGCAGTCAGCGCCTTTGTGGACCCAGAGTCATTGAAGTCAATCACCACCAGCAACATTCATAGACTACTGCCACATGTGCCTCATAAGTTAGTACTCAAAAAAATGTGTATTTAACAGTATATAATGTATAATTGATTTGATTTGATTGATATGATTGTTCTCATTAATATTTGCATTGCATTATAATATTTCTTCACCAGATTCGTGCGCATCGGAAAAGCTCAGAAACCGTTAGAGCTCCTGAAACTAGTGCAAGCTGACATGAATCAGAGCCGACCAGTGATGATATTCTCCAACCAGACGTCGACATGCGACTTCGTCTCCATGTTCTTGAACGAGAACAATATCGAATGCATTAATATAAACGGCAAGATGGCTGTCGCTCTGAAGATGGGAAAGTTTGAGATGTATAAAAGCGGGAAGGTGAATGCGTTGTCGTGTACTGATATTGCGTCGAGAGGATTGGATACTGTTAGGGTGAGTAACAATTAATATCACTAAAAGTAATAATTACACACGCAACTATGACGAAGTGGCATGATAGAGTTCTTTCAGTCTTCTTTTAAATATAGCAACAGTTTGGTAGTGTGACTGTGTCTCTAATATGATAAAATTCATTTATTTTTCATTTTCCTATCTTTAGAACATCATCGCGCAAACTAAGCAACTTGAGGCCGTCGCCGTGATTTGAGTTAAGAGTTCATGCAAATTGTATGAATGATTCCAATCAGTCGAATAATGTGCTCTGTATTATGACTTGATATTAAGCCTAGTTCATCAGCAGTGTAGTAAACGGAATTATCACACCTGTGTTCCTGAGAATCGTGGTCTTTACAATGCCAAAACGAGTAGATTTATAAACATGTGGTGGCATCTTCAGGTTCATCAACGCCACATGAGAACTACGCATCAAGAACTTCGGCTCACAAATCCTGGATCCTGCAGAGGTATCCGCGCGATTGGCATATATACAACGTCCCGACATCAACCGTCGCGCTGTAGCCCACCAGACTCAACACTCTTCCCTTTTATATGGAGGATGAGGAAAATCTCAAAATACCCACCAATAGTTGCCAAAATGATAGGTTTTTCTCTGTAGCTCAATGTTTTAACCTTTTTATTTCCACTTGCAGACACAGCACATAATAAACTACGACTTCCCGCTGTACACGGCGGACTACATCCACCGCTGCGGGCGCACCGGCCGCATCGGCTCCCCGCGCGCCTGCACCGTCACCAACTTCGTCGCGTGGCCCAGGGAGATACAGCAGGTAAATATACCTACAGATCTCCGAGGAAAAGTATGCGCTTCTGAAATCATCGTCTATCTAATAAAGATTTGTTACAACCATAGAAGTATTTGCCTATTATGTATTACCATGATTCAAAAGTTATAGATTAACAACTATGCAATTCCAAAACTTTTAAGTGGCAAATGATGATCTGCGACCGGATCTTGGCCTCTGTGGTTACTCCATGACGTAGATATAAATAGGATAATATATAGTTCAATAATTCTTTTAAGAAAAAAACTAAAACTATTTGCCCTAAGTTTTTATTCAGTGACTGGGCAACTAAAGGGATCAGGATAAGTAGGGAAAGATTATTTGAACTGTATGGCCTTAAGCCGTATATTAACACGGAAACTTTTAATAAGTATGTTGCTACTTACTCTAAAACTTTTAAAAATATCTGCAAAGCAGCTAAAGCTTCTTTCATTAGCAACAAGGTTAAATCAGCAGACAATAAAATAAAGACAGTTTGGAAAATTATTAACAATGAAACGAACAAGAACAAAAGACATAATACTGATTACACACTTGACACTGCCCGCGGTCTCATTAGCGATAACATCGATGTTGCTCAGGAATTTGCAACTTTCTTTACCAATATTCCAATTAAAACTACAGAAACTTTAAATTCCTCCCCCTTACTTGCTATTGATTTATTAAGAGCGAATGTTTCAGCCTTTCCCGTGGAATTTAAATTTAAACATATAAACCCTGTGGTCGTTGTAAAGACTTTTAAGCAACTTAAGATCAAAATCACCGAAGATCTGTGGGGTATGTCTACTAAAGTTTGTCAATCAATTATTGAGACAATTGCACCCTATTTAGCTTTAGTATTTAATTTGTGTGTAGATCAAGGGGTATTCCCGGATTTAATGAAGTACAGTAAAGTTATTCCACTATTCAAATCCGGGGACAGCAAAGACCTAAATAATTATAGACCCGTATCGGTTTTGCCGGTTTTCAGCAAGGTGTTTGAAAAAGTAATGTTAAATCAAATGCTCCATCATTTTAATCGTAATAATATCCTACACGATCAACAGTATGGTTTCACCAAAGGACGTTGCACAACCGACGCCGGTGTCACCTTATTAAAACACATCTTTAACGCATGGGAAGAGGCACAAGATGCAATAGGCATCTTTTGCGACCTATCCAAGGCATTTGATTGCGTGAATCACGAAACACTGCTCTTGAAACTTGAGCATTACGGACTGGGTAAACTTGCGCTTAGCTTAGTAAAATCATATTTGAATGATAGACTGCAGCAAGTTCAAATAAACGGTGTAAATTCATTGGGTTTACAAGTCAAAATGGGTGTACCACAGGGCTCGATTTTGGGTCCATTCCTCTTTTTAGTATATATAAATGATTTACCGCATTTACTGAAAAACCGACCACAAATGGTGTTATTTGCTGATGACACATCACTGATTTTTAAGGTAAACAGACATGCACAAGAGCTTGACGAAGTAAATAACGCTATGCTTAAGGTCCATAATTGGTTTACTGTAAATAATTTGGTATTAAATGAGAAGAAAACTAAATGCATAAGATTCGCGTTACCAAATGTTAGAAGTAGTGAATGTCATGTTGTACTGAATAGGGAGACACTAGAATTCGTCGAAAAAACGGTTTTCCTGGGGATCACGCTTGACTCAAAACTACAGTGGGGTCCTCACTTAACATCACTTGCAGGGCGGCTAAGTTCAGCCGCTTACGCTGTTTGGAAAATCCGCCAACTAACAGACGTGGATACCGCGAGACTGGTCTATTTTAGTTACTTTCATAGCATCATGTCTTACGGTATTTTGCTGTGGGGACGGGCTGCAGATATTAATTCTATCTTTATTCTGCAAAAGAGGGCTGTCAGAGCCATATATAACCTCCGCAGACGCGAATCTCTAAGGGAACTGTTTAAGAAAATTAACATCATGACGGTACCTTGTCAGTATATATATGAAAACATAATGTATGTTCGAAAAAATCGACATCTTTTTAGTAAGATAAGTGACAGGCATAATTTTAACACTAGAAATAGGAACAAATTAGATCAACCACGTTTTAGATTGTCTAAAGTGCACACTTCTTTTATGGGGTACTGTGTAAAATGTTATAATAAAATACCACTCGATATTCTTCAACTGAATGAGAAGAAATTTAAAACATGCATTAAACGCACACTATGTAGACAAGCATATTATAAGTTGGATGATTATATCGATGATAAAAATGCTTGGCTTAATGCTGGTCCTGCTCCACAGCCACTTGGGCTCACTAGTTAAAAAATTTAATGTTTGGAAGAGTTGCTTCCCCTTTTTATTTTTCTGACATTACGAACTTAATGTTTATTTTTTATTTAAACAAGTTTAATTGTTGAATGTTCCAATGGATAATGATTTTCTTTCTTTTTGGTAGTATCATTCTATTAATCTCTCAAATACATTGCATACTATAGTTTTGTATAATTTAGAAGCATTTTTTCAATTTTTGTGAATGTGAGTACCATGGAGCCGTATTTTATGTTATTAAGATGTTTGTTGACTTGAAAGAGCACGGCAGTTGAGAGTTTGTCATGCCCACTTAAATGTCTCGCTGATGGTGGCGAGTGTGTTGGATCATTCGGTTCCCTACAAAATGGTTGAGCTGGATGGTGCTGATCCACGCGTCATGTTCGTGAACGGGCGCCGTCAGTTGTGACTGGTCATCTCTTATCTGCCAGGGCTTATTTTTAATGTTATATTTTGAATTGTTTTAATTTTTTTATTGTACATTGTTCTCACATATAGAAGCAACAAGAATAATGTACCCAGGATTGTGTAATTTTCTATATTTAAAAGAGTGTCCTTGGAGTTTCTTGCCCGTTCTTCTCCATGAAGATCTACGTTTTGGAACTGGGCAACTAGCTTCAACTTTTTCGACTAACTGACCGACTATTTGACAATTCAAAAGTGCCTGTAAATGGTTTAATTGAAATAAATGCTTTGAGTTTGAGTTTGAGGAATGATGAATGGGTCTGCGTTCGTGACATGCAACATCTGTACACATGTTTATCTTACGAAGCGACGCGCGCTTTACTTATGGTCACCAAGTGTACAAACATGCTGTGAATGTGTGCGTGAAGACGAGTAGCGTCAGCATAATTATAACACACGCACGCGCACGCACACTTCCGACTTTGCTATTGTTACGGACGGTGCCGAGTGCTCCTGCGCTTACACACACATTCACAGCGTGTTTGTACACTTGGTAACCACAAATAAAGCGCGCGTCCTTTCGTGGGATTGACGATGACGGTGATGGTGATGATGATGATGAATATTGTTTATATCATGTATACGCCACCCAAGATGTCAGATGTTATGCTCGCTCATTTTTTATTTTTACTTTTTCTCTTTATGGACTTTTAATAACACCCATGTATGTGTATCTATTATTCATAGCTTAGGAGCTTCAGTTTTCGTACAAAGTCAAACTTGACCTTGTAATTAAATTATGTGGAGAAACTTCATACATGTGATGGGTGGTGCTCTTTCTGTATTACATTTCTAGAATTTTCTATTTCTGTTCCAGGTGCAGAAGATCGAGCTGTCTGTTCGGAAGCATAGTGAGCTGCCCAGTGTCAACGCTAATATTAGGAGGATCATCGAGGATAGGATTGTTAAGATGACTCAGGCTCTTTAGAATTGTATCGAATGTATAGAGTGACGTCATTGGGTCGTTTTAAAGGGGTAGCTACTATGCCATCTACATAACAAACATATTTGAACTTTTTGCCATCGATACGGTAAAAAGAAAAAAAAAACATAAGGTTTCGCACTTTCGGATAAAATGCAGTTTTATATAGCATGTCATAACATCACGCCTTGTTTCTTCAAAGGGTTAGGTAGAGGTGTACCCACAGCACACACCCACTGGTGGCAAGTGGCTGCACCCAGCGGTGCAGCCACTTTTCGTCAGGTATGTTTAAGTCCCATGTAATAGAGGGCGAGCCTATTGCCATCAACCGGGCACAAATCCAGACTCCGGGCCCACACTTTGCCTCACCTGTGAATCGAACCCAGGACCTCATGCTCAGTAGTAGCGCTTGCGACCAACAAGGCAGTTATAATGGCATATATTTTATAAAAATTGTTCCATTTTTTAATTTTTATTAGATAGTCCCTACCCGGGCACTGTGAAACAGTCCTCGTAGCTTCAAGTATCAACTGCTAACTATATTTCGAATTGTCATTAAGCCGAATCATAATTTTAAGTGTAAATTGGCCTTTTAAGTACCTTAATTGTGGTATGGATTAGTTGTTGTATCAAACAATATACATTTGTTTTTAGTACGTCGGTATTCGTAACACAATAAATAGTTAAATCTATGACTTGTGGCTATTTTATTTAAAGCTTGAATTCTCCCAAGAGCTTGTTTCTTTTCTCTTTTTTTAAATCTACAACGGGCTATCTTTTGGCTTGCATCTCACCTCTCACCTGATGGTAAGTGTTGATCAAGCCGAAGGTGGAAGCGAGATTCACCCGGAATCTTCAACCACAGAGGAACTGGCTATCTTACCTCTAACTGCTGAAACACAACAATGGTGTCAACTTTGTTATGGCAACAGACTTAGATGAGATGGTGGTAGCTAGCCAGGCGGACTTAGAACAAGCCCTTCCACCAATAAAACCGAGCAGAAAATTTAGCCCTCGCTGGGAACCCCCCGGGACCTCTGGGTTTGAGACAGATAAAACATGCTTTGCTGGAAATTAAACACGTTTTAGTTTAAAACCCAATAAAATTGTATTCATAATATTCACACAATATTCCATCTAACTCTACGTATACACACAAAAGATCCCTCTATACACAATTGAACACTTTGGGACCGTCCTTAAATACAAGGGCAAATACTAGAATACACGCTTCTCTAAAAATAAAATGTCTGACTTAAAACGAAAGTCTTTACTGATAAAGTTTTAAAATATTGCTTATTATGAAGACTACGTAGTATTTGTTTAGTGAGGGCGATGCCGCTCGTGCACATGGTCAAATTAAATAGCAGTTAAACTTCTCAGACATGACGAGTATCTAAATCAGATCATAATCATCAATCAATCGATCGTCCGATATACACACAACCGTGCACACCGAGCGTGCCAAACGACTGAGGCCCCTTTGAGCATTGTCAAAAAACCGTCAGCGCTCGGATCAGCCGCTCCACGGAGCGAGCGCTTCAGAATCGGAATCAGAATCAGAATTGTTTATTTGTAAACATAGGTCAAATAACAACAATATGCGAGATGTTACAGATTGGTAGATTCTCTATGTTTTGCTCACAGGCGTACTAATATGTATATTTAATTAACATTGTCGAACTTTTTACTATTTAGCACAAATTGAACTTTTAAGATATAAGTAGTCCCACCACTATCACCCCACCAGGGGTGGTGGTGGACCCAGCTATTAAACAAAAAACAGTCGTGGCGCCTACGAAGTTTGGTCAGCTAATTTAATTTGACCCTGTGTAAGTATATTCTTATAATTAAGTTAGACTAAGTTATGCTTAATATTGGTGCTGATTCAGTTGAGCACTGAATTAACTAAAACTATTTCTGTCTTTTCAAAGTAGATGGAACTAAAAAGATACGGAATATAAGAGTCTAATATATAAGAACTGAATCTATTATGCTGGGACGCTTGGCTGGTTTGTGAAAATAAAAATTTACGCGTTGTTTTGCTGATACAAAATGAACACTATTCCAATACATTTACGGTTTATTTTGCGTTGTCCTAATAATACGAATATGACCAAGATGATCAAGTTTGTAAGGTAAGGAGATTCTTCATAGTTCATGTTTTACTATATTTTATTAAAACCTTAAATATCTTTTTGTGATTGATATAGTTATCTCGTAACCTATTTATGACTTTAATTTAATATTATTTAATAATATTGTTTTTTTATTTATATTAATTTGGCAATTCCAATCGCTATAGTAATTAGGTTAAGTTGTAACTTAAGTTGTAAATAGGTTAGGTAAGTTATTCAATAGTTTTTCTAATAATTTCTACAAAATAGACTATGATTAATAACACAGATTTTCCACACATATAAAAATTGAATATTTACAATACGGATAAAATTAGGTGGTTTAGAGATCTTTTAAATACTGGCTACTAATAATATAAATAATTATTCAAATTATATTTTGATTTCATGTTTTTATATTCTAATATAAATGTAATTTTAATGTGTACCAATTTATTAAATAAAGCAGATTCAAATAATAATTTCTTTCAAAAGTGTGAACTATTTAGTTAAGCGATATAATAAAAGTAATATTCTAAAGTGATTCCCAATATTTAAAAGACCATAAAACCACATACGTTGGCACGCGATTTTCAGCCATATTGGCCTAATATTTCAGACGATAATACCGCCTTGAGTGTATTTACAATCTAAGCTACTCTTTGGTGTCAATATTCCTTTTTCATCATGATTTATCATGATCTGATATCTACACATTTACAATACAAGTTAATACTGAGTTCACTACCGATTTTTTAAACATAAAATAGTTTCTAACCATTTGAGCACTCAAACTACTTAATAACTATCATACTTACAAAACTTAGTAACGAAAAAAAAACACAAGTAAGAACCATCTACTTATGAAAATCTTTGGCACATTTATTGGCACAGTATATTCTTCTAATCCCTGGACGAAGGACCAGGCCTCGCGTCCTCTGTAGACTTCCATCTACTCTCTAAAACAGCTTTTCCTTTGGCATCCTGGTTCACATTCTGATGGCTGTACCGTCGCTGCTCCTCAAAGACCCTGGCAGTTATGTTAAAAACACTGTCAGCACTGGTTTTCCTCCTCGTATCAAGAGTTGTTAAGCTGTTGGTAGCTGAAGGAGCTATCCTGTGAGGAAACCTCGGGGACCCTTTGATCTTCTCACACGAATTCTGATGGGACATTGGTCTTTGATGCGTAGCTGGTAACACAAAGTTGACCTTGGTTTCAGGTTCCGCGATATACTTCTGCGGCAAAGGTCTCGGAGTATCAAGGTCATAGGAACATGAAGGCTCGTCATCAGTCACGCGGATAATAGGACCACTTTTCGCGTAAGATTCTCTTCTCAATTTCAGTTCGGGATGAGGTACTTGAAGGGTGTTGCAGGAAAGGGCCATGGAGTGTTTTCTATTGCCAGGAACAAGTCCTGCTATCATGCCAACATGCATTTTTAGGGCCGCAGCTATGCTGGCTCCTGTTGGGTCTGCTATTGACATGGTTGAGGCTTTTCTACTGGTCGGTCTACTGGTCCCGAAGAAGCTCTTTATTCTACTGAGTAGACCGGTGTGTTCTTCCCTCTTACTTAGGCAGAGGTTGTATAGGTCTATCGCTGGTTGTGACTTCCTGTAGTTTAGTTTCGGTTGTGAGCTGAAGCTGATTGAGTTTCGTCCTCGGAAGGCGTCGGTGGATGGCCAGCTGGCGCGTGGTATGACCGGGGGGAGGACGGAGAGCAGGAGCATGGGCAGCCCCCCGCTGATGCTTGGAGTGCGCCTGTCGCTGCCTGCATGAGCCATACCCTCTTCTTCTACTGTATTGAGTTCAGTCTGAAACGAAATGTTTAATTGCATGAAAAATATGAGTACTTATTCCTAACCAAAACAACAAGTACCTATTTGGTTTATTTACTATCAGATACCTAATAACAAAAAGTATTGTTCTGATATCTGTTTTATAACTTTGTATAATTTTTAGATGTAAGTAGCTCCATTGCTCCATATTGATGCTATCTTCATTGTTTTTTGACTGTTATTGACAAACTATAGTTTTCCTGCATTCGATAAGATAGACGACAGAAAAATAATATAAATACTCACTCTTTTATGCAAAGACAGCGACGCATTCGACCCACTCGCCGAGTCCAGAGGTTCAGCCAACAGTTTCTCAAGCCGCCCTATCTCTTTGTCTAACGCCGCCACTTCTCTCTTATACACTCTGTTCTGGATCTCTATCCTGAAGTGGAGTTCTTGTGTCTCGTCTGTCACAAATCTTCTTGTCTTACATTCTAGTCTTAGGCCCATGCTTTGGATTACGGGGTCTTCTTCAGCTGGAAAAGGATGAGAGAACATTCATTCGTTTTAAAAGTTTCATGTGCGAGAAAAGGTAGATTCTACTTTAAGGCGCACTTTTCATTCACACAATTCATTTCTCTAAGGGCAATAGCGCACTAGCGGCCAGGTCGCAGTGGCCAGCCAGATAGATACATTAGTATGAAATCGACAACGAAATCGTCCTGGCTGCTAGTGCGCTATTGCCCTTAGAGAAATGAATTTCCCTTTTAGGACAGAGTTCATCTAGTGATTGTTTTGTTTTCAAAATCATTAAGGTATTTTTCTGCAATGTTTCGTACACAATAGTTTAAAGACTCATTATTATCCATAACTGGCTTCTACCCGCGACTTTCGTCCGCGTGTCAATTAGGTATACCTTGAAACATATTGTATCAATCTGTCTAGCCTTTTCCCAACTATGTTGTGGTCGGCTTCCAGTCTAACCGGATGCAGCTGAATACCAGTATTTTACATGGAGCGACTGCCTGTCTAACCTCAACAACCCAGTAACTGGGTAATACGATATCCCTTGGTAAGACTGGTTGTCAGACTTTCGGGCTTCTGACGACCCGTAACGACTGTCAAAGATCCACGAATGCCAGCGGGGCCAATGGCTTAACGTGCTTTCCGAGGCACGGAGGAGTCTCGGTATGTAAAGATGGTCATCCATCCACGGACCCCGGCAGGCGTAGTTTAACCTGTTGGATGAATAGTGCAGGTTTCTCTCATTTTTTGTAATCAGATCTGAACTTCCAGAAATGTCCTATCACAAACAAACAGTTTTACCTCTTTATAGTATTAGTTTATAAGTTTTGACGAGCAATTATAAAAAGTTAAACTTAAAACTGGTATTAGCGCCATCTATATAACATAGTACAGCACTACGGCGCGAGCAAGTCGATGACGCGAATCCATAAGTTTACCCCATACCAAAAATCGCTCAACGCGCCTAAACAAGTTTACAGTTCAAAAAATTTAATGCCTTGAAGAATTCCTGTAACTTGGTCGAGATGACACTTGCCTTACAAAAAAACCCTTGTATTACTATTCCACTCACCATTACTCCTAATAGCAACAATCTTCGGCAGAAACAGCAGACACAATGTCGAGGTAGTAGTAATCAAAATCAAGCTCGTTATCGAAATATACGCTAACGTAGCTCGTTCAGAAATTATAGTTCCAATGACTACGACACTTGCGCTGGTGATGACGACGGAATACACGCTGATGCCGATGTATTTGGAGTCGTTTAGGGCTGAGATCTTCACATTTCTGGTCTCCCAAGCCATGTAGACTCCCACGATGAGGAGTAGGCCCTTGTAGGCGTAGAGGGCACAGAGCCAGCCCGTTGTGTTTTGGGATTTGCAGACTTCTATCTGGAAGAGAGATTAGAAATAATGTTTGAAGTGTTCCAATTAGATTGTCAAATTTTCAGTTGTAAAAGCAGTGACGTCGGATGTGATGAGGCAGTTAGTGATGTTGTGTTACTTTAAAATTTAAAGGAGTCTGCCCACTACACTGTATCATACCATGACCGTGCTAGGAACGTGTTAGGCAAAAAAATATACCGTTCCGTCACCGACCAACACCGTGTCGTGCCATGCACGGAGCGTCAACTACTGTCATGTCGGCGAGAATATTTTGCCGGTGCCGATACGAACCGGTGCGGGCTGGCGGCGAAACGGTGACCATAGGGGCTATGACCCAGCTATGACCGCGTGTGTTGACCGTTCTAAACCCGTTATATGTAAGGCTGCGTTTTACCACAGATGAGCGAGGAGGGATGTGTGTGAAACTAATAAAATGTCATAGCTTGAGCTAAGCTAGCGTTGTACGCTAGCTTAGCTCAAACTATGACAGTGAAGCGATGTTATTGGTTAGTTTCACACACATCCCTCGCTACGCATTCTCGCTCATCTCTGGTGGAAACGCAGCCTAAACGGGTTTTAAACAGTATTCACCAGTGTTCTAAAGAGTGATTGAAATTCTGTAGGTACTACCTACCTACGCTAGGCCAGCTCAATGTCAGTGTTGCCACTGACGTGCGGCCTACTCTACTATTGAATGTGATAACCTTGGGCCACATCAGAATTACCGGCAAAAATTCGATTGATTTTCTAAATATTCCCAATGAACATGGTAAAAAACTATAGTTATAGTAATAGTTTCAAACCTGAGGCTGATAAATGACACTTCTGTCAGTAGTGCTGATCTCCGTGGTCAAGTTTTTGAGGTGCCTCTCCATGGGGTCCAGCATGGTCCACAGTGTGACGATCATCCCATCGATGACCAGCAGCGCACACACAAGGGATATTAGTGGCGTGTCTTGGAGTAACTTGGTTTTGCAGACACCACTGCGGTTGCTGAAAAAAAATACATTTTGGGCTAAATATTAAGGGTCAATTCATACTAGTTAGCGTAGAGTTGAAGTGTAGCGAATCATCAATACCTATAACAGATAACATAGCAAATTCACCCTTATCTCTACAGCAAACGAGCGCTCCAATCGTGCGTCTATTTTTATCTCGGTAGATTTATGTGCATTACTTTGAAGAAATAAGGGTGAATTTGATATGATAAAAGAGTAACCGTGGAGTTTCTGACCGGATCTTCTGCATAGGAAGCGACCAATTGGAACCGTGCACCTAGCTTCTGACATTTCACATGTGCCCTACATGGGCACTTATGGTTTAGGTACCTATGTAAAATAAAATATTTAGATTTTGTACCTTTTAGATTGGCGCTTTGCTGAGGCAGCGGCGCCTCGACTCTCCGCTAGTATGAATCGACCTTAGGGTCGGTTCATACTAGCGCCACGCCCCATGCCCCATGCCCGCGTACCCAGCATTTGTTTGGGATGGGGCAGAAGTAAATAAACTTATTATGTAGTAGGAATTTCTCTCGATTAAACTCGATAACAACGCATGCACGCTCGATTCATCGATACTGCAATTTAACCAAATTAATAATTAATCTTCGAGTCAGGGACCAGGGTGGGGCACCTTGCCTCACCGTGGGTACGCCCATGATTAAGGGTGCGAGCACGAAACCAGCGGTGAGGAGCGATGAGGTGGTGCGAGTGGGGCAGGGGGCGATATAACAATTTTGTACCGTCGCCACCGGCTCGGCACATGTGGCATTAGTAGAACTTTGTTTTGAAGGATTATGGACAACTTACCTTATGAATATCCTGTGTACTCGATATGTCTTCGCAAACATTGAGCCGAAAGCCAACGAGAATCCTGCTGATAAGATGTATACTCTTCCCTGAAAAAAACCTTTTTTTAGATGCGACAATAATGTGTAACCGACTATCCGTAGCGAGTTGCAGCTTTGGTCTCAATTCAATGAACACATGGTACCTACAAATTGCGAGGAGGGTTAAAAAAAAGCTGTTCCATACATTTTGTCCATTTATGTGAACACAAAAATATATGGAACTGCAGATTTTGATTGCGAGTTCTGGTTTGGTCCCAGAGTACAAGTTGTTTATAATGACTAGCTACAATGACCGCTTAAGATGTTTAGGGTTTAAAACAAACTAGGGTCAAAATAGGCTCGCAGCATTATGCTGAGCGATGGCCGTTTTGCGTGGATGGGACGCACATTCTCCCCAACAATCTTTTCCTTTCTTTCTTTTCTTTATTTATAAATAAAGGTTGTAATAAAAGGCATAAAGTTAACTTACAGTGCACATAGCAGAGAAGGGCACGTACGACGGGAGTGTGGCATTGTCCACGCCCAACAGAGCGACTGCTGTGTAGACCAGCACGCAACCGATCAGCGTCATGTTGTTCAAACGGGGAGATGACAGCTTTATTGATCTGGAGTAGTAGAGTAGGATGCTTATTGAATCAAAGCTAAATAATAGGTATTTTAGGAAACCTCCATAATCAAAGAGAATGTATGGTTCATGTCAATAATCCGAGTGGTCGAAAATTTATGTTCTCGTTCGCCAGTCCACCATTGCATGTATGTAGTCTATTTAAAAACTTTGTAGGTACTACTTTAAAAGAAAGAAAAATAGTAGTGGAAAGATTTTTTGTGGAAATTGAAACCGTATTAGTATATCATTACCTACTGGACAAATAATGAACATACTTTTCAAAAATAAATTATTTGATTTCGAATAGAATCCTAGAAGGAAAACATGATTACCTTCGTTTACTATAGTGCAAGTTAAACACCAAGAACGCGAGCGCCAGCGCCACCCCTAGCGCCGCCAGCGCCGCCACCGCCAGCCGCGCCGGCGCCCACACGGAGTCCACGCGCAGCACCAGCACCCGGCGCGCCGCGGGCACGCCGCCCGCCCACTGCGGCCGCGCGCACTCCGTGCAGGGCATCTCTCTGCCGTGGGTGTAGAGGGCTACTGTCTTTGGTCTGCCACCTAGAAAGTATAATTTCACATTTAGAATACACTGGACGGTAAATTAATAAAAATATTGTAAATGATGGTGAAAACCACATCAGAATGTATCAAGTAATTTAGAAAACCGATATCAGACGCTTCACTTTTTGTTCGTTTTTGCGTTTAATTCGGCATCTTTCACTCGAAGTCAAACATTAGTGAATTGCATCAACAATGTTGGATATCGGCGCTCGGCATCTTTCAGTCGTCCGTCGAATGATCGAAGATTGCAACGAAGGAGTAGATGAACATTTAAACTTAAACGTATAATTTTGTAGGTGTCGTGTGAACGGTTTATTGTTAGAAATAGTACCTATATTATGTATTATAATAATGTATGTTGTGATTACCTTGTAGGTATGCAATATACATATATGTTAACGTTAAGTATAACCTAGCCATAAGTTAAATGAAATACCTAATAAGTACTACTGCGTCTTATCAGAGTCATGTACTCGTAAGTTTTAGCCTAGTCATAGCCTGTAACTGTGTGCAGATTAAGCAAGTAAATAAATAAATAACTTGGAATCATCTGTCTCGCATAGGGTCGCAGCATTAAGCTGAGCGATGGCCGTTTTGCGTGGATGTGACGCATATTTTCCCCCAAATTGTTTATTTTTGTGTTTTGTTCTTTCTTTGCGTCATGTGTACCGCAAATAAACGTATTTTCTTTCTTTTTCTTTCTGGAATGAAATGAACAACGAACCCTCACTCAAGTGAAGCGTCTGATATCGGCTATATTGAATACACAGATAAAAGACCATGTTTTTACTATTTAGAGATAGAACAGTAAAGCTAGGATGGGGTGCCCAATGGTCCACTCCTTTCAAAAAATATTATCTCGTGATTGAGAAAGAATCATGAATAACGGCTTGTAAGGACCCTCGGTAAGTGTGTCTAGAATTTTCTAATACCTTTTATAAAGTTTCATATTGAGACACTGAAATTTGATCTAAAGAAAAGCGGCCATATTCCTCTAGATCGTATTTTGTTGCTTCGTCGGCGCGGCAGAGGGTTTGGTAATTTGGTTGAACACTTACCTTGAATTTGATAGAATGCGGACGTGCCTATTCTGTCTGCCCCGTTGAACGAGACAGGGCCCTGAAATGACATTTTACAAAGATAACTCAAACTCAAACTCAAAGCATTTATTTCAATTAAACCATTTACAGGCACTTTTGAATTGTCAAATAGTCGGTCAGTTAGTCGAGAAAGTTGAAGCTAGTTGCCCAGTTCCAAAACGTAGATCTTCATGGAGAAGAACGGGCAAGAAACTCCAAGGACACTCTTTTAAATATAGAAAATTACACAATCCTGGGTACATTATTCTTGTTGCTTCTATATGTGAGAACAATGTACAATAAAAAAATTAAAACAATTCAAAATATAACATTAAAAATAAGCCCTGGCAGATAAGAGATGACCAGTCACAACTGACGGCGCCCGTTCACGAACATGACGCGTGGATCAGCACCATCCAGCTCAACCATTTTGTAGGGAACCGAATGATCCAACACACTCGCCACCATCAGCGAGACATTTAAGTGGGCATGACAAGCTCTCAACTGCCGTGCTCTTTCAAGTCAACAAACATCTTAATAACATAAAATACGGCTCCATGGTACTCACATTCACAAAAATTGAAAAAATGCTTCTAAATTATACAAAACTATAGTATGCAATGTATTTGAGAGATTAATAGAATGATACTACCAAAAAGAAAGAAAATCATTATCCATTGGAACATTCAACAATTAAACTTGTTTAAATAAAAAAATAAACATTAAGTTCGTAATGTCAGAAAAATAAAAAGGGGAAGCAACTCTTCCAAACATTAAATTTTTTAACTAGTGAGCCCAAGTGGCTGTGGAGCAGGACCAGCATTAAGCCAAGCATTTTTATCATCGATATAATCATCCAACTTATAATATGCTTGTCTACATAGTGTGCGTTTAATGCATGTTTTAAATTTCTTCTCATTCAGTTGAAGAATATCGAGTGGTATTTTATTATAACATTTTACACAGTACCCCATAAAAGAAGTGTGCACTTTAGACAATCTAAAACGTGGTTGATCTAATTTGTTCCTATTTCTAGTGTTAAAATTATGCCTGTCACTTATCTTACTAAAAAGATGTCGATTTTTTCGAACATACATTATGTTTTCATATATATACTGACAAGGTACCGTCATGATGTTAATTTTCTTAAACAGTTCCCTTAGAGATTCGCGTCTGCGGAGGTTATATATGGCTCTGACAGCCCTCTTTTGCAGAATAAAGATAGAATTAATATCTGCAGCCCGTCCCCACAGCAAAATACCGTAAGACATGATGCTATGAAAGTAACTAAAATAGACCAGTCTCGCGGTATCCACGTCTGTTAGTTGGCGGATTTTCCAAACAGCGTAAGCGGCTGAACTTAGCCGCCCTGCAAGTGATGTTAAGTGAGGACCCCACTGTAGTTTTGAGTCAAGCGTGATCCCCAGGAAAACCGTTTTTTCGACGAATTCTAGTGTCTCCCTATTCAGTACAACATGACATTCACTACTTCTAACATTTGGTAACGCGAATCTTATGCATTTAGTTTTCTTCTCATTTAATACCAAATTATTTACAGTAAACCAATTATGGACCTTAAGCATAGCGTTATTTACTTCGTCAAGCTCTTGTGCATGTCTGTTTACCTTAAAAATCAGTGATGTGTCATCAGCAAATAACACCATTTGTGGTCGGTTTTTCAGTAAATGCGGTAAATCATTTATATATACTAAAAAGAGGAATGGACCCAAAATCGAGCCCTGTGGTACACCCATTTTGACTTGTAAACCCAATGAATTTACACCGTTTATTTGAACTTGCTGCAGTCTATCATTCAAATATGATTTTACTAAGCTAAGCGCAAGTTTACCCAGTCCGTAATGCTCAAGTTTCAAGAGCAGTGTTTCGTGATTCACGCAATCAAATGCCTTGGATAGGTCGCAAAAGATGCCTATTGCATCTTGTGCCTCTTCCCATGCGTTAAAGATGTGTTTTAATAAGGTGACACCGGCGTCGGTTGTGCAACGTCCTTTGGTGAAACCATACTGTTGATCGTGTAGGATATTATTACGATTAAAATGATGGAGCATTTGATTTAACATTACTTTTTCAAACACCTTGCTGAAAACCGGCAAAACCGATACGGGTCTATAATTATTTAGGTCTTTGCTGTCCCCGGATTTGAATAGTGGAATAACTTTACTGTACTTCATTAAATCCGGGAATACCCCTTGATCTACACACAAATTAAATACTAAAGCTAAATAGGGTGCAATTGTCTCAATAATTGATTGACAAACTTTAGTAGACATACCCCACAGATCTTCGGTGATTTTGATCTTAAGTTGCTTAAAAGTCTTTACAACGACCACAGGGTTTATATGTTTAAATTTAAATTCCACGGGAAAGGCTGAAACATTCGCTCTTAATAAATCAATAGCAAGTAAGGGGGAGGAATTTAAAGTTTCTGTAGTTTTAATTGGAATATTGGTAAAGAAAGTTGCAAATTCCTGAGCAACATCGATGTTATCGCTAATGAGACCGCGGGCAGTGTCAAGTGTGTAATCAGTATTATGTCTTTTGTTCTTGTTCGTTTCATTGTTAATAATTTTCCAAACTGTCTTTATTTTATTGTCTGCTGATTTAACCTTGTTGCTAATGAAAGAAGCTTTAGCTGCTTTGCAGATATTTTTAAAAGTTTTAGAGTAAGTAGCAACATACTTATTAAAAGTTTCCGTGTTAATATACGGCTTAAGGCCATACAGTTCAAATAATCTTTCCCTACTTATCCTGATCCCTTTAGTTGCCCAGTCACTGAATAAAAACTTAGGGCAAATAGTTTTAGTTTTTTTCTTAAAAGAATTATTGAACTCTGTTTGCACTAATGAAAAGAATTGTTCATACAAAATATTGCCATTGGGCCAATGTAGGCCCTGAGCATTTAACTTGCTAATTAAAGTGTTGTTAAACTTATTTAAACTACCCGATGTTATTGGTCTAATTTGAATCTGCACTTTTTGTATTGGTGTGCTGGACTCAAAAATAACGGTTTGACCGCTGTGATCAGAAGGGAGATAATTTACAATGGCTTTATCTAAGTAGTTGCAGCAACAAAAGACATTATCAATACATGTAGCAGTAGTCGAAGTTATCCGCGTTGGTTCTAAAAACACATTCGACAGATTGAATGATTTGAAGAGGTTTAATAATCTACTGCTATTTGAATTATTTTCTAAAATATTAATATTAAAGTCACCACAAATAATTACTGATTTATTACCAGTTGCAAGTTTAGATAAAACATCTTCCATAACTGACTCAAATATAGAGTAGTTTTGATAATTTGGAGGTCTGTAAACGCACACTATAAAATGCTTATCTAGCTCAACACAGGACAGTTCAATGCTATGTTCCACCGATAGTTCAACTATGTCATTACGGGTCTTAGATTTTATACAATTTTTAATTAAGATTAGTGAACCTCCACGTAGCATGGATTTACGGTTAAAACAACTGCCCACACTATAATTCTCAAAATTAATTAGCATTTCATAATCTTTCAACCAGTGTTCAGTTATACAAATAATATCAAACATTGTTTTTTCTAAAAACAATTCAATTTCTAATTGTTTGGAAGAAAAACCTTGAATATTTTGATGAAATAATTTCAAGGAATTCTGCTTAGCCCCTTTTTGACAATTAACTAATTGAGTGCCAGAAGATAGCTTGTTGATGGTGAGACAAACAACATTGTTACTAGTACCTTCTGTTGTCTTAGTGACTAGTTTAAATTATTATTGCTAACCACCTTAATATTAGTATTATTACTAACCTTTGTGGTGCTAAATACATAAGACTTCGACATACTACTTATGTCTGAGTTTATATTAAAAGCTAATAGCCATGCTATTTGACGTCTAAAACTAATAGGCAGATACGCAGTATCCCTAGTCGATTTTAATTTCTCAACAAAAGTGTTGGTGTCAAAAAATACAAGTTTGTCACTATAGTGATTAACTAATAAATGCATATGGTTATTTAGCATATGTATATTATGATTTTGCCTACTTGACAAGTGCTGAAAGTATGGAAAAGCACACAATATTATTTTCTGACAATTAACCTTCAAGATTTCAGTGACACAGTCAGTAATGTCATCATTTTTTATATTACTACTATTGCCTACAAATACAGAAATAATGGCTTTCGGATCATATTTATTCCCTGTTATTGATGACATTATCTCCACATAGGATTTCCCTGGCATACAATAATTAACAGCCGATTGACTCAAGTTGTTACTTAATAATTTACCTAACCCTCTCCCTAAACTGTCTGAAAACATAATAGAACAATAACAATCTTTACTAGAACAAGGGAGAGAACAAGTATCTGTCTGTGCTACTTGAGATGAACCTTGTACAACATGTGGTGCACCTTGATCAGGGTTACAGTCCTGAGCCTCTCCAGACTGGGACGGGTCCTCCGTTGCCTCAGGTTGAAGAGCCTCAAGGTTGGATTCCCTTTGAGTGGTGCTAAGAGTCATCGGGACCACTCTGACTGTCTCATCGTTACACATTTCTACTAACTTGTTTGCAGCAAGGATGTGTTCCTTTATTTGTTTTTGAGAGCTCACATACTTAATATAAAGAGAATGTAGTGACTCTTCAAGAACCTCAATTCCAGACTGTAATCGTTGGGTGTCAATTTGATAAATATTTTTACTGTCTTCTAATTTTATTTGATAGTTCTTTAATTTATTTATTAGAAAAACACGTTCCTTCCTTAGTTTAATATTATTGGAACTGTGTTTATGTTGTTTCCTGAATTTATTGCATTTATTTATGATTTTATTTAGTTTTGCATATTTTTTTATTTTATTTTGACTTACTTTATAACAACTATTATTATGTTTTAATATAGAATCTTCAGTTAGGTCTATTGTTATTAAGGAATGAGGGTTGCAATTTGTATTAAATAATTCATCATATAAATTATTAGTTTCCTTAGCCTGAGTACAATTTTTTTGTTTCTGTAACTTAGTGATACGTAGATTGGCATGAATAAGTTCTTCTTCTAGGTCCCTGACCTTACACAAAGCCTCCTCATATAAGTTACTGCAGTTATTAAAACCATCCGTGACCAGCCGCAGTTTGTCCCGTTCATCAACAACATCCAGGTATTGCTGATGTAGGTCTACTAGCTCCTGTTTTAAGCTTGTATTTTTGTAAACGACCTTTTCGACTTCCTTCTCACTATCATCTATTTCCTGTAACAGCTGTTCACATTTACTGTTTGAAGCCTTAAGATCTTGAATGGTCGTTCTCAATTTAAGCTCCAATTCCTGAGCAGCAGCCTTACGGGTCATCACAGGCATGGTTTCAAGAATTAGTACTGAAAGTAGAAGTAAAGGAAGGGTGAGAACTAATTAGACAGACAAACAAAAATGAATGCTAGAAATGAAAGAAAAAATGGGAGGAGTTAGTGGGTATATAGAGAAATGAGGTGGGCTGCTGAATCTAATTTAAATGCAACTATTATAATTAGATAAAGTACAATGCTACATTGATTCAATTGTTTTATGATTGTGCTTTTGCTTATGTGGGTAGGATACCTAGATAAAAAAAAAAAAAAAAAAGTAAGTGAACTAGTTTTGCATAAAGACTACAATTAAAATACGCATAATCAACGTTATTGTTGTTATGTACAATAAAACACTAATAGAATTACAATACTTTGATATTTCACAATAGGTAATAAGTTTCGTTATCTATGTAAACAAAGTGACTTAGACCCAGTGCAGGGTGCCAAATCAACCAAAAATGTTGATACTAATACTCAATGAATGTGTTACAGCGATTGTGTGCTAATTATAGAATAAAAGTAAACAATACTCCCCGTTTGAATCCGCAGGTGGAACGTCAGCTGTTCGTGATAGGTTACCGGTAACGGTGGGTAACCAAAAACTGTGTTTTACTATGTAAATATGCAAGAAAACAATAACTCTGAGTTTTTATGCAGTTATTTTACATTTAGTTATATTATTACACCTTAATTACACTTAAAACTTAAATAAAATTAATATTAAAATACGGAACAAAATTTTGACATGTCACTCGGGCAGTGTTGCCACTTAGGTCATAGGATATTGAAAGTGTTAAATAAAATAGTCATACCAAACGTTACAGAGGATATAAAGATGTCAAAAAATCCACTGGTGGGATACCAACCTTCGTAATAAGAACCATGTGAGCCATAGAAATCGAAAACCGATTACTTATTCAAATCGATTGTAGTATGACAGTCGTGGTCGTCATTTATATGACAAAAATACCAAATTATTCAGGTAAAATCTACTAAAATACACATAATTAATCATAATCAAACTAAATTATCAAGCTGTTTTGAGCGGCTGTGGTGGAATATTCAAATCTATGTTAATTTAAATCTACCCACACACGTTAATAATTTGTTTGACGCAGTAACAGCCGACGGCCATGTTGAGTTTAGACTTTAGATATATGATACAAAATGTTTTATAATTTAAAGCCGATAGCTCGCATTGCGCTGCTTAATATTCATATCAGCTCTATGCCCATTGGTGAGCAATAAATGGGTTTTTGAATTAATAGGTAAGTAGCTACATAAGTAGGTAGGTACTAGTACTACAATGAACGGCTCATTATGTATGTATGCTGTTTTGGTATTAGCATAGAAGGAGGCACTGATCATGCTCATGACAGTAATCCATTTTCGTTTGCCCAGGAAAGGCGTGGAAGGAGATTGGTAGACGGAGGTCAATATTTTTTCAGAAATCTCAAGATTTCGCCCTTGCTAATTAGAAAGAAGAAGATCGAACGAGACTGAGATTTATTTGAGTGTGATTTGTACGAAATGGTGATATTGGCGCCCAACGGGGACTACGCGTGTAGTTTGTTTTGGGGTTACGCAAAAGTAGCTTATTATAGAATTATATTATTAATATAAATCCCTTTTAAGATTTTTTTGTGAAAATAATTAAAAATACAAGACTTACCGAAACCCCAACAAAACTGAGATTCGCAAGCTGATCCAGAAACTCCTTCGCCATATCCTGTCTATCATAATCAAAATGGCTGAGTCCAAGCTTGGTGCTGTTCGTTCCATTAATCCGTCTGTTTTCTAAGGATCTCCACAGCTGTTCCGCCTTGCTTAGAGCCAGGGCTATAGCCCAAACTGCGTCGTACGTTTGCGGAGCGTATGGAGAGACGGCGACACCAGCTGCCTCCATTTCTCGGCGGAACATTTCGTTTGTCTGAAAGAATGAGGATGAGAATGTTAACCTTTTATCATGTCAGTAAAAACGAATGGATGCTGCAGGGGGCCTACCACCACCTCTTATAACAGAAATGGAGCTACACAGGACATCCTCCATTTCTTTCCCATACTGAAGAAGAACAAAATAAATAGCTGGTGGCAGGCCTCCAGATATTGCTAAAATTGTAGCTCAGTTCTGGGTTTATTTACCTAGGTAGATTGCCCTGGACACGTTAGGAAGAAGAATGTATAGCTTTCAAGCATTGTGCTTTTTCCGACTTGTGCCGGACACATGCATCTGAACAATGTTTTTACCATTCCTAATTCTTTCCCGCACATTAAATGCTGATTTTGAAACAAAAAGTTGGTGCTGAATGAGTAAAGTTTATTTTTCAGTTCCATTTTATAATGTTGCTCCATCTTATACTTTAGGATTACTTAAGAATGATCTCTGAGAGGTCAGAGTCTGCGGTGCCGGGGAGATTCATCCAGCTTCATGTGATGAGATGACATTGTGACACATTTTTTGACATGATAGATTTTATTATTTGAATTTTGAATTATGCAATACCTACATATTTTAAGACCTTTATAACTAACAATTATGGAAAAATTAACTACTCTGAATTAAAACAATTTTATTTAATTCAGAATGCAAGGGTTATTCTCCAAAAACGCTTACAAAAATGTGCCAGAACTACCTATCCTAACCTGTATTAGGTATCAAGTATCTATCTACCTTCATTATGATCATTAGTCTTTCATCATTATTATCTTACGACCTGATCGTATTCTAAACCACTACAATTAGCGTTTGCGGTTTATCGACCGGATTAGAGCGTGACGTATGGGCAGCGGTTAGTCCTCATTAATTCATGAAATCTCCACACATATTCACAGTTTCACGACTGACTAACAGACTACGCACAAATATCATACAGGATAATAATACCGGCTGGTATTATTATTCTGTTGCAGTCCCACTGCAGGGCAAAGGTCTCTTCCTATACATGAGCATTGATCACCACGCTTGCTTAAGGCCGGTTGGCGCTTCCAGACTACAGAATATAAGGGTCTTGCTACAAAAATTCGACATTTATTAAAGCCGTTTCAAACAAGAAACTCCATGCACAAATATTGTGTTCAACACGGTTTTGTGGTTAGGCAGTATGATTTTTAAGGTACGCCTCTTGCGCAGTGAAGGGTTGCAATACAGGTAGTTCCATAGTAAATTAGCATCATTTGGTGTAGGTATCATGCACCCCAAAACTAAAACATAGGTAGCTAATGCGCGATTTTAAATGCGTTCGTAGCAAGAGTTTCGCTTTGACACGAAAATATCTAATATTATTTTTTTCCAGTAGATAGGTACCTATACTCACATATGTATAAATTAATCAAAACAGGTAGATATTTAACAGCTATTTGCGACAAATAGCTGTCAAATATTTACCTGTTTTGATTAATTTGGCAATAACACTGTATGGAAATATGAAATGTGGCTAACTACTCGTAGCGAACAAGAATATTAATAATGAATTGCAATAATTAATATCGTAGCATCGAATATTACGGTTACAACATCAAATCAGAATACCAGCGCTGCGACATTTTTTTTTTTTTTTTTTTTTAATGTCGCGGCATCATGCTGAGATAGGAGCCTTTTGGCCTCGTACGGGACTTCATTCTAATTTTGTTACTTTGGTTTTTATTTATGTTTAGTGTGTTTTAGTTTAATGTGTGATTTCCTGTGCGAGTCTCAATAAATACTTTTTCTTTCTTTCTTTCTTTCTTTCAAATTCAGTGTTCTAATTGCGATTCATTATTGATATTCTAGTTCGCTAGTTAGCCACATTTCATATTTCCATACAGAAATATTGCCGAATTAATCAAAACAGCGAAATATTTGACATCTATTTGCGACGTTGCGCATTTTCAGAATAAACGCTCTTAAGTTGGTGGTCAATCAATCTGCCTAGCCTTTTCCCAACTATGTTGGGGTCGGCTTCCAGTCTAACCGGATGCAGCTGAATACCAGTATTTCACATGGAGCGACTGCCTATCTGACCTCCTCAACCCAGTAACTTGGTAATACGACACCCCTTGGTAAGATTGGTTGACAGACTTTCGGGGTTCTAACGACCCGTAACGACTGTTAAAGGTCCAGGAATGATAGCCGGGACCAATAGCTTAACGTGCTTTCCGAGGCACGGAGGAGTCTATAGGTATGTAAATATGGTCACCCCTTTACGGATCAACCCTGGCAAGCGTAGCTTAACCTGATGAATCGACCCGTCCGGATGTTATTACTTAGCCACGAGCTCCTCGAGCGTAATTTAAAGTTTACAGTCAATGCTTGGTTATGAATTTCCCTGTCTTAACCTAAATTTTTCCCAAAATTTTTTTGTCACCTGGTTAATGGATATTTCCTGAACATTTTTATTGGTAGCTATCAGATCCGTAGCAATGAATAAGGCATCAGCTATCCGCGAAACGCTCCAACTCAATGTCGCTCCGAGATTTATATCTCCGCGATGTACGAGGCTATAAATAAAAGATGAAAGCTTAGGCAGCTAGGCTGCTATTTTAGGAAACCTATCCATACAACATTAGGTAGAATTGGTTTTCGTTGTATTTCACTCTGCCAATTTAATATTTTATTAGAATTTTAAATGATATTGAAGAGTTCAAAGTTTTTTAAAGTTAATGAGTCTGTTATCGGTGGTAAAAACAACGTTGGAATTAAACTCTTTATATGAAAATGGACATGCTTGAAGAAGCGGCGCTGTTTATGTAATGTGTGTAAGAGAAATAACTTTTAGAAAAATTTATTGCTTTATTGAGCTATCCCATAGAAATATACCATAAAATAAGCTAGCCAATATCATTGAGCATTATTAACTTGGAAACAGTTAAACCAGTACCCTAATAGATACAGAACGAGCAAATTGTCGTTGCACTGTGTTCAAGGCGTATGAAACTCAGTTGATAGCCTCGAGCGATTCCGAATTTTACATCCATTATTCGATTCAGTTTTTACTTTCCGAACGAATGCATAATAAACAGTCCACCAATTAAATTCGCTTTTGTTTTGCAATAAAACACAGCACTAAACTTGTTGATTATTATGAACAAAAATATTAAGTCCATTTAAGTACTTAACGTTTTTGTTCATAATAATCAACAAGTTTAGTGCTGTGTTTTATTGCAAAACACAAAACTTTTTATGCTTTCAGTTCACCAAATTGCACAGCGGAATTTCCACCAGACCAAATCATTTATGAAGTTATCGTAAACATTAAAATGTCAGCTGCAGCAATAATTTTATAATGTGGCGGAATTTACATTGCCACATGTAACAACAACATGCCGACGTCACGGGATATTCTGCATCGCGCAACCAGGGTTTACAGCGCGACTGGCATATATACAACATCCCGACAACAATCATCGGGCAGTACCCCATCAAACACGACACGCGTCTGGTCGGAGGATCCTCTCCGTGATGAGTGAACTTTACGCCCTGTTCTTCATAGGTCTATAATAATATTATAACGTATGGACTCATATTGCTTATGAAAAAGCAAAATGCAGACTATCATCTCAATGAATAGAGATAAGGACGGATTTCCTCAAGCAATAGGAATCATCAGATTTCTTAATTTCGTAAATCCACGTCAAATATATCCACCATAGCTATTTCTACACAGCGGCAGGATTGGCTCTGGTGGATATACTTTCCCCACCCCCGAAATCGTTCACTAGAAGCTCTATATACTAAAGCTTCTTTTTTCCTGTTACTTTAATCCTTTCAGAGTAAATGTGACCACCTGGGCTCACTATTCATTTGTACGACAGTATAAGTGCTTGCAGAGCAGGTTAATTTGACAGCAAAGGAACACCATACATGGTTCAAAATTACTTGACACTACATGACACTCCACTTTCTGATAAATATTGAGGGTAGTTTTAGCATTGGGCATTTAAAAAAACCCCAGTACTCACCAGCCCAGAGAAACTAGCCGCATCTCCCACGATGCCCCTGTGCGCGGTCACGGTGACCAGCCCCTCGAGCGCGCGCGCCAGCTGCGGCCGCGCACAGGGCGGGGCGCCGCGGATGCGCGGGGGCATGCCTGACACCAGCCACGCGTACTCCGCGCCGAACATGCCCAGTCTGAACGCCTGCGATCTCACAAACACCACACACTTACTACTACAGCACGGTTGATGACTATACTTGGGTAGGTAGGTAGGTACCTTAAACCAGAATAGTAATAAAACAAAACCGGCCAAGTGCGAGTCGGACTCGCACACGAAGGGTTTCGTATCCCCCTACAATATTTAACATAACGTATTTTTTTTAATACGTTGTTTTACTTAACAAAAAACATGGTCCTTGTATGGACCCCCTTTAATTTTTAACTTTATTTTATTCTAAAGATCATATTTGTACACTTTTTGTCAAATAGGATCCCTTAACTATGATCATTGACAATATGAATCATAAGTAGTTATTGTACCGTTATAGGTTCTTCATATAAAAATGATTCATAACATCTCTGATCATATTTCTATGATAGTCTGATATGGCTTTTAATAAGTTTTCAGGAGAAACATTAATTAGTTTCCAATGGAAAGATAATGAATAACTTGAAGCCGACTCACCTCACAGAATATCTTAGGAATCATCTCCTGTGAGAAACTGCCAATGATGATGCGAGTGTCGAGCTCCTGGAAAGAAAACATTTTCTATTATAAACAGTTTTACAATAATAAATGGTTTAATAACTAAATAAAATATTATTATATTTCCTTAAAACTAATATAAGTAAATTACTCCCATAAATATTATTAATACTAAATGGTGGACTCTACACTAGGTCGTGCTCGTGGAGTCCTAGAGAGTTTTAAACAGTTTCGAATGTCAGGGTCGATACTGAATTATAAATTAATTTATTACATAGATTCTTTACCACATAATAAGGTACAAAAATTGCGTATGCTAGTGTCACAACAGCTGTTATGTATTGGTTATGTAGCATTACCCGCATTTGATGAGGCTATCTCTTCAATCAATCTGCCTTGCCATTTCCCAACTATGTTGGGGTCGGCTTCTAGTCTAACCGAATGCAGCTGAATACCAGTATTTTGATGAGGATGAGGCTATCTCTTCCATTTATCATTATTAATCTATACAGGGTGGCAGGGACATCGACGTAAAGCCTGTTACCATAGGATTCAGTACATGATTCTGAACGCGATGAAATTTCTCGCTGGTTATTTTTTTTTAAATCTGATGTTTCCTACAAAAAATACTTACGCTGTAAAAATGTATGGAAGAGCAAATTATTGTTGCCAGGGGTCCAGAATCATGTACTGAATCCATGGTAATGGTAACAGATTGCGTATCGAGGGTAGCAGTACCCTGTGTAGATACACTGGTTATAATATGGTAGTTGTCATTGTTTAAATGTCGCAGCTTGTCTCCCGAGCATAGAGATCTGGGTTCGATTCCCAGGTCGGGCTAATTGTTATTGAGTATTTCCATAAAGCATTTCCTCAGAAGCAGACCGGAGTCCGGAGCCCGTTTAGTGGCAATAGGATCGCCACCTATTACATGGGGCAGTGGGGCTTAAACGTAACTCGCAAAAACACTAACTCCATCCCCCTATACCCAGAGAAACTAACCGCATCTCCGAAGATGCCCCTATACGTGGTCACGGTGACCAGCCGATCGCGTGCGCGCGCGCCTACTGCTGCCGCGCACAAAATTTCAAGTAAAACAATAAAGCGCAGCGCACATTTAGGCGGGCCGCACCGCAATGCAAAAATCCTTCTGTATCACTTTCGTGTATTTTGTATGAACTATCGCACAGCTCCGGCGGGCCGCACGCGTTTTTTTTGTATTGAAATGCGTTGCGCTGCTGCCCGGTACGGCTGTAAGGCGTCCTGTATACGCCGCCGGAGACGCACCGGCGCCGGACCGCATGTTTGTGTATACGAATGAATATCACCCATACGCCGCACCGGCGTCGCGCCGCACCAACGTCGCTCTGCGCTGCGTAGCTTTGAGATATTATGTTTTTTTTTGTACAAAGCATAATTAACTTTATGTCATTATCATAAACTAGATACGAGCCAAATAATAGGTCGCGCGTCTTCTGTAGACTTCTCGTGCATTCTCGGGAATTCCCGCAATAACCAAGCTCGTATCTTGTTTGTACGTTAGATAATTGACATAAAGTTTATTTTGCTATATACAATATCGTTACAAGAACTCGTTTCCACTCCGTTTAGTGGCAATGTAAATTGAGCCTAATATGCAGGCACTTTTGAATTGTTATGGAGTCGGCCAGAAAGTGAAGTTAATTGCCGTTTCAAAGCGTAGTACGTTCTTAGAAACGGGTTAAAAACACTATGGACATCCTTTTAAATCAACACTGTATACCTCTTCATCCCCTAATTCAGGGGTGATAATAATACCATGAAGCAGTTATACAGAATGTTCCAAATAGTGTTCAAATAGCGTAAAAACGAGCTGTTCGAGCTATTTACCAGCTAGGCGCCAGAGTTTCTCTGAGAGATTTTTTCAAAGATATTGGTATCCTCACGGTGGCATCTCAATTCATTTTCGCCAACATCTTATATATAAGGCAGAATATACACTTATACACTAAAAACTGATTTTCACAATGTTAATACTAGAAATAAGGAAAAACTACGAGCTCCATTTCACCGGCTTCATAAGGTTCATAACTCATTTGTTGGGCTTGGAATAACCTTTTATTACAAGCTACCTTCTTCTTTGCTAGATTTGCCTTTTTTTTGCCTTTATTATTTGTTAGCAGATATACCTTTAGAACTGAGATAATCAAAATTTTGAAGGATCGACAGTAGCTTGTTGAATGAATGTTTCTTGAATGTTTCTACATACCCTGACTACAATTACATAAGTCATATGTCTAAGATACTTTGTATATTTTTAGTATACTACTGTTTGTTTTCCCTATAAAAATAAATAAATAAATGCGTTTAAAACGAAAGTAAAATCCAATCTTTGTTCAAAGGCATACTATTCTGTCAACGACTACTTAAATGATAAGAATAGTTGGTCGCTGTGATTAACTCAAGACAATGTTTATGTTCTTTCTCCAGAATTAGCTTACCTAATGACAGGTTATATGAGTTTATATAAATGTTTATTTTATTTGGCTTGTTAAGTCAAGTTATTTTAATTTAATTTAAATTTATTGTTGACATAATCTACTCATTACAATGTTTTTTTTAATGAGTTGTATTGCAATATGTGGTTACCTAGTGACGTCGACAATTGATCATATTATTTATTGTTATTAGTATGTAATTAACTGTTTATTTACGAGTATTTTACCTCGATGGTCCTAGTTTTGTCATTTATAACTTCCAGTTACAGCTTTATGTAAGCGGGCACGCCCTTTATGCCTGGAGGCTTTTATTAAGTTCTGTTTACGTTTAGTTTTTATTTCTGCCCGAGTATAGTTCTCGATGATTTTGTTTGGTATATTAGCGTGTGCTAGCTAACATATGGATAATAATTTAAATTAGGTTAATTATGTTGAATACCATTATATAGAATCATTTATTTTCTTTTTAACTGTACAGAGAGCTGTGCAGCTGGGGAGTTTGTTGCGCCACTTCTTCTCCCCAGCTAACGCACTAGAACGTGGTGAAGGGTGGGCGTTTTGGGAGACTAGTCTTATGTAATTTTGACGTTCGAAAAGTGCTGATTCTCAGCCTAGTTTGAATAAATGACTTTTGAATTTGAATTGAATAAATAAAGATTCTTGATAGTTTTCGAGTAATAATATATTTTTTAAATTTCTTACAATTGAAAAAAAAACTATCTTTATTTTTTTAAATGGCTTAATCACATATTTTTTTTTTGCAATTTTCATTGTTTTGGAATATTCTTTCAGACATAAAATAATCATCTTACTATCATTAATTCACAATACAAAAATTTTGATAGAAACGGAGGAATTTACGTTCGACGGATACAGAGTCGCAGAGTCGAGTACATTTTTTCTTATCTAAAGCCAGCCATGGTCGCACAGCACATCGTTCAATGCCAACACACCTCATACCACGGTGGAGTGTACCATTATTTTCAATTTATTCTGACTGAAACCACGCATTGGCGACGGACTGAAACTGTGTAAAGTGCAAACTCCTGTAACTAATAACTTTTCATGTACCTATGCGTTGTTTAGAAATTGGCACTTTAGTTTGTTTGGTTCTAAACTATTATAAAAAAAACGCTTATGACTAACACTATCTCTGTTAGAGTAAGTCTTTTCAAAAACACGTTTAAGAGAACATTATAAATCTCATCACGCTGATTCCGAATCAAGTATTAACTCATTTTTCATAAAAATGCTAATTACAGTTGTCTTAGTTCGGAGGGCAGTATACTACACCCGTGAATTTTTTCACATATACAAAAACAACCATTTAGCAGGGGGATTTGGCTGCCAGATTTGACTAACAAAAATGAGCACTTTAAAGCTTAATATTTGGCAAACGGATCCCTGAATTCAAAAATGGTTTTCACACACTCACAATATTTTTGAACGACACCCCACACCCTGTGATAGACGAGAACAAAAAAAAAACATCCCCACTTTACGTGTAGGGGAAGTATCATAAAAAAATGATTTTATTATACCATATTGTCGGCATGATTAATATGTATACCCATGCCTAATTACAGCTTTCTAGTACCAAGAGTCCCTGAGCTAAGCCGCGGACAGACAGACAGACGGACATGGCGAAACTATAAGGGTTGACAACGGAACCCTAAAAAACAGTATGCCTATACCTTCTTCTTTAGCGAATATATCATAAGGACATAATTTGTTTTGTTCCTCTGTTTACTTATCTAACGGACTGCGAAGAGTAAATAGTTATGTCCGTATGTCTGTGTACATTGTGCGACACAAAGCCGCGTTCAGGAATTACAATCACGTTTATGTTCACAGTAAACAGAGCTAACGATACATGCATAACAATCGAATTTGTGTTTCTTGACAAATATAGCATATTCATACCTGAGTGTCTTAGATTTTATGTCAAGCGAAATAATAATAGCATTATTATTCAACCATTATAATCAGACTATAATGTTCCCACTGCTGGGACACAGGCCTCCTCTCTGTGAGAGAGAATGGGCCGTAATCCACCACACGGGCCCAATGCGGGTTGGTAGATGTCACATGTTTGCGAATGTTTTGGTTCTAGGACATGCCGGCTTCCTCACGATGTTTTACTTCACCGTTTTGAGAGCAGTGGTGATGAAATAACTTACTCAAAGTAAAGCGCCTGTCAAGGTTCGAACCTAAGTACCTACAACTCGTAAGTCATGGCCGTTACCACTGGGCCACCAATGCTCATTATTCGTAAATCATCGAATCAACTGAAAATAACATCCAACTTGCGAACTCATACTATTCAAGTCAGAGGCTCTACACAAAAGAAATAGCACTAGGTACACACAAAAACATATAAATGATAAAAAATTAAAGAAAACATCTACATCTATAAACATCCACAAAAATTGTTGGTTGGCAACACCGGCAACTGTTTACTTTAAATGTCCTACGTATTTAAAAAAATATAATTTAAGAATAAAGCTTCTAAATTGACCAAAAAGTAGTGGAAGTCAGTGCAATAACAACAATCTGCAAGTGATATTATTTGTGACTATCAATGACAAGTGTATAACCAACTTAAGTCCAGATTATGTTCCAGTTTAAAATGCTTCACAAACAGTAAACCAGTGATAATAATAACAATTCACCACGACCTTACTCTGATAAATATCAAATAGTGAACATAAGTGCAGTTCTATCATCAAAATAGTGAAATAATTACGAAATACAATAATTTAAACATCGTTAACCGGTAAAGCCCTGGGTGACCCTCAAGCACGTCAATTAGCACGTTAATTAGTTGTTTATCAGGCCTTTAACGGTTAAGAAAAAAAACTTTTAAAAATGACCTTTGAGCTGTGATCAATGTTCGACAACTAGCGCCGGTACGTCACCAAGTGGCGAATAGACTAACCAAGATAGTACCGCTACTTGGCACCAGCGGCGCAAAGCTAACGACGGGGATACCGGTGCAAAAAATATTTCAGTATTTGGTAGAAAGTTATTACTTTTTGAAGACTTCGAACGAACATAGGGATTCGGATCCCAGAAAGTGATACTCTTTGTACATTATTTTTGGAAATCTATTTTGAATTTGCAATATGAATTTCTTAGAAAATATCACTTTCCGTAGAACACGTACCCGGTCGGAACCTGATACCAATGATATAATCTCGCAGACGTTGGATTGTACCTCTAATTCGTTGCCAGGTATGTCTGAAGATGAAGATGAAAACCAAATAAACATCTTTAAGAAAGAGTTAGAAGAGCTTAGAACTCAACTACAAAGCGCACACAAGGAGATAGAATCATTATCATTAGAAAATAGTAACTTGAAGAAAACGAATGCAGATTTAATAGAAATAAATAAAATGTACAAAGTAATAGCGTGTAGTCCCCTTAAGACCAAAGCCCAAACACCGAAGAAGAAAGCACCTGTTCGTACAAAAGAAACACAGACGGTGCCATCAGAAGGTATGAAAATTACACACAGCGCACAGCAAGATGATATTGATTCTAGGAATTCCCAAGACGTCATCGCCCCACTGAATAGTAGTAACATAAATGCACCACATTCTTCGCCCCCACTTGTAAAAGGTAACATATGTGTTCTAAGCAGTGAAACATCGAACAGAATACATACAATGAGTGAGAGAACTCACTTAAAGAACACGAATCGTATATGTCACTATCGTACTCCTAAATGTGGAATAAAATATTTGCTTAACAATATCGAACGTAAAATTCAAAACTTCACCCATGCCGATTATTGCATTATTTTTATTGGCGAAGAGGACTTCAGGAAAACCCATAATTATATAGAACTTGTAACCTGTATTCGTGATTTGTTAATAACATTAAATCATACTAACTTTGTAATATGTCTGCCTACATTTAAGTACATGGATAATACCAATATTATGTTTAACAGTCGAGTAGATACTTTTAATAATTTAATTTATATGAATGTTGAGACATACAATTACGCGTTCATCTTGGACTCAAATTTAAATCTTCCATACACATGGGATACATATAATCAGCGACATGGACACCTAAATAGCAAAGGCTTTATGCAGATTATCTCGGATTTGCAAGACTTCATCCTAGACATAGAGGCAGTAAATACTAATTTAAGACTTTTAAGAGATGAAATTTCTGATGACTACACTAATTCAAATGTAAATCGATCTAAAGACCCACCTAGTAATATTAATGAGACAAATGAGTCGTCCTACTCAAATAGTTTTTTTCGCCTTTAACAGCATAAATATCTTGCATCAAAACATTGCTGGTCTTTTAAATAAGGTTGACCTGCTCACAGTTCATCTTCAGGAACTATCTAAGGAACAAAAAGGCATAGATGTGGTCTGCATAACTGAACACTTCATTATGCGGGGCTCTGAAAAGGCATTAAATATTCCAAATTATAAATTAGCGGCGTGTTATGCAAGGCGAGAAAAGAAGCGCGGAGGATCTTGCGTTCTAGTTAAAATAGGCCTAGAGTATAAGGAACTAACAGAGATCTCACGCCATTCAATAACAAACACTTTTGAATGCTGCGGTATTGAACTAGTCCGGGAAAAATTCGTCGTTATCTGTATATACAGGCCACCGAAAACTAACAACCTAAATATGTTCTATGAAAAACTTGAAATTGTTATGAAAACTTTTTGTATTAACTCTAGTAAAACAGTTGTTCTGTGCGGGGACTTCAACATTGATACCTTAAAAAAGAATAGAATGTCTCTAGACTTTGAATATTTTCTTTTGGGCTGCAATCTTAAGCTGGAACTAAGGCAACCAACTAGACTGTGCAGTAATAGCTGCATTGATAACTTTGCTCACAATTCTCGGCAAAAATGTAAATGTGAAGTTATCGAATTAGCTCTTTCAGATCACACGGCACAAACTCTGCAAATTAAAGTAAATAAAACATGTAGATTAAAATTTTGGCGAATCAAGAAACGAGATTTGTCGTTAGAAAACCTTGTTAAATTTAATAATTATCTTAGCTGCATGTCGTTCTCAGAAATATACAATACTGAGAATGTAAATGTAGCATATGATATTTTCTTGGAAGATTTCCGTTTACTGTATGACCTTTGCTTTCCCTATAAATTTGTTACTATACAACCATACAAAAAAGTTAAATGGGTCTCTCGAGGAATACGTGTGTGCAGTAAAAAGCAACGTCACCTATTATGGCGATACAGACTCAGGCCAACTAATGAAAATAAAAATAAATTTAAAAACTACTCCAAAAAATATCGAAAAATTATCAAATTAACTCAAAAATCACAGAATAACCATTTCATACGAACTTCAGATAATAAGTCAAAAGCATCTTGGCAAGTCATACATAACAAAACACACACTTACGACCCAATTTCCCAAATTACACAACATGATAAAAAAATAACAGATCCTCAAAAAATTGCTAATATCTTTAATAACTACTTCGTTGACCAGATTCAACAGTCACCCCAAGTGTCGTACGAAACTAGTAATATTCCGAAAAATCCAAACTCAATGTTCATGGCCCCAGTTTTACCCCAAGATGTAATTAGAGCAATTAAATCTTTAAAAAACAAAAACAGCGTTGGGTATGATGGTATAGCAACGAAAGTTGTTAAATTTGTGGCGAACAATATAGCTGTACATCTAGGCCATATTATTAATCTCAGCATTAATTCTGGGGTGTTCCCTGATAGCTTAAAAACTGTTATAGTTAAACCACTTTATAAGAAAAATAAAAAGGAAGAAATTGTTAATTACAGACCAGTAGCGTTAATTCCGGTACTGTCAAAAGTAGTGGAGAAATTAATCTACGAATTACTTAACAATTTCTTATCTAAATATGAAATTTTGTGTAATGAACAAAAAGGTTTTCGGAAAAACAAAAGCATTAATACAGCTATTTTCGATCTACTTAATACTATCATAAGAAACGTTGATAACAAAGTACCTGTTTGCGCAATTTTCACAGATATGTCCAAAGCTTTTGATTGCGTCGACCACGACATTCTACTAAACAAGTTAGAAGCTTATGGAATAAGGGGAAATGTACTCAAACTTATTAAATCATACCTCAGTAATCGTAAACAGTATACAGAAATAAATAGAATTTGCCCTAAGACGAAGAGTGAAGAAAATACCGATCCGAAGAACGAATAATAAAATATGGTGTACCACAGGGCAGCGTCCTTGGGCCATCCCTTTTCTTAACTTATATCAACGATTTGCCACGACATGTTGATAATCCAATGGTGTTATTTGCCGATGACAGCACCGCGGTAGTAAAATGTAAACATCCAAATAGCTATGAACAGGACATAAATAAAACCCTGGAAGACATCGTACATTGGCTTGACAAAAACAACTTGATGATAAACTTAGCAAAAACTAACATAATGCACTTCCATCAACGCACAAATTTAAAAGAAGTATCGGTACACTACAATAAACAAAAAATTGACCAAGTTAAAGTAGCAAAATTTTTAGGGATTTACATTGACAGGCAACTAAATTGGCAACCACAAGCAGAGGAAATTTGCAAAAGGATGAATACAGCGGCATATGTCCTTTCAAAGTTGTCCAAGAAAGTTGACATTCAAACTACATTAGTAGCTTATCATGGTCTGGTTGCATCAGTTCTAAGATTTGGTATTATCTTCTGGGGCAATTGCAGCTCAAGGGAGTACATGTTCAAGGCGCAAAAACGTTGCATTAGAGCGATGTGTGGTTTGAAGACCACCGACAGTTGCGAACCAAAGTTTAAGTCCCTAAAAGTGCTCACATTTCCGTCATTGTATATTCTGGAAATGGCCATGTTTGTAAAGACCAATAAAAACCTTTTTCCGACGATGACAGAAACTAGAAAACGACCTGTCAGAAATCAATACAAAAATTTATTACAAATCGAGTCCTGTAACACAGCATTAATGAAGAAAAGTGTTATTTGTATGGGTCCTACAATATACAATAAATTGCCAGATGTAATGAAAAACGATACAATTAAAATTTTTAAAAAGAAATTAGTAGCCTTCTTAACAGCAAAATGTTATTATTCGATAAATGATTTTTTAATGGACAAAACTTTTTAATCAGCATCGTGTAAAATAAATATAATTATTATTATCTTGAACATTAATACATTAATTTTTAATTTTATTCTAAAGTAACATTTTAATTTGACATTTTTCAATATTATTTAATGTATATGTATAATTGCAATAATTAACTGTGACATCTTAATTTGTAACAATTTTTATAATTTTTGCGTGCCTATTTCCAGGCAGAATGTACATGGCTCACTCCTTCCTATTCCACCTGTATTTAAATGTAACCTACATTCATTGCAAATAAATGATTTGATTTGATTGAAGGGCCCAATATATCCCCGAGGTTCGATTTATACTAATTGACTTGCTGGTTTAAGAAACTGGCTCTTCAGGAGCCTTCTGTTGAATCTCCAGAAATAGAAGCTTGGATGTCGGAAATGTCGGAGTATAGGTAGGTATAACGCTACAAAGGTTATATTGGCGCGCAAAATCGGAATTAATGTCGCCATCTTGTTTCGTCAATATCACAATGACAGTGATGATCGTCGAAGATGTACTTCCAGCTGAAATTTCCTCGCTTGGTTTCGAGAACGTGATTGTCCGAAAAATGAAAGTTCCTGCTGAAAAGACTTCATACTGCCCTCCTTTTCTGGTTCAATTGCCACCTGGCGCAGATTTCACCAAATTTCGACAGATCAGGCTCCTATGTAATACCGTAATACAAATTCGTAAGTACCGAAGCAACAATCGATACGGAACACAGTGTTACAGATGTCAAGGCTTCGGCCACTCGTCCACCAATTGCAATTTGGCACCCCGCTGTGTGAAGTGTACTGATCCCCACCAGACTGAAGAGTGCCCCAAGAAGACCCGAGACCAGCCAGCCAAGTGCTGTAACTGTGGTGGAAATCACCCTGCAAACTTCCGACAGTGCAAAGAGCGCGAAAATTACTTAAATATTCTGCGGGAGCGCCAGGAACAACTCAAAACCGTCAGGACTATGAAGCCACCACTGAAGACAAACGTAGTAGATGAACGACCCTGGAACTCTGTTGCTGCTGCCAATACGCAAAAACCTACTATTAAAGAAAATGTACAAGATCAGGCGACAGCGGACATGCTAGCCATATTAATGACGATAAAAACCATTAAAAGCCAATTTCTAGGATGCGCTAGTATGATGGACAAAGTTATTTTAGTTCTAACCCACCTTGGTCAATATGTGTAGAACACAAAATGTACGTATCCTCTACTGGAATGCCGACGGCATTCGCTCCAAAATCACGGAACTGTTGGACCTGGTAAGCGAGCTTTCTATTGATATTGTAGCTTTGTCAGAAACCAGAATATCTCCTCACATCAAATTACACACCCCTGGCTTCACCTGTTACCGGCGCGATAAAAAACCTGATGGACACGGCCAAGGAGTCGCTATTTTAGTCAAGTCTGACATAGAACATACACCTCTAAATATACCCATAACTCAAAACTTAGAATGTGTGGGAATACAAATAGCTCTCTCAAATCAGAAAATCGCCTTTATCTCAGCCTACCAATCGCCTAACCAAGCTTTACTACCTATGGACTTAGACGCAATTATTAATGTTCAACATAAAACCCTTATCATGGGTGATTTTAACACCAAACATCCCTATTGGCATTGCTCTCGCTCAAACATCCACGGCGAGGTACTTTTCGACCATATGGTTAACAACGAATATGACATTCATGCACCTTCTAGTCCCACTCTAGTCCACTACCATAGCACGCATATACCATCAACTCCAGATATTATCCTAGCCAACTCTGTCTACTACCTTTCGGAGCCACAGGTAATCAACACTCTTTCTTCCAACCACCTGCCTGTCTGCTTTACCGTAGCTGGCAATGTCAACAGACAAACGCGCATTGTCTTCAATTACAGAAAGGCGAACTGGAAGAGTTATAGATGTCATTTAAATGAGTCTATAACTTTAAACCAAACAACGTTCAACTCACTTGAGACAATTGACCTTGCTGTTGAACACCTTACCCAATCAATTATTAAAGCAAGAGATAAAGCTGTTCCTAAGTTACCCAATGATGGTGGTCATAAACTCCCGCGACGGATCAGGTCACAAATTAAAATTAAGAATCGTTTTCGTAAACTGGCCTTAGAAGAACATAATCCGTATAATCGGCGGCAGCTATTCTCCCAAGTCAACAACATGCAGAAATGCATCAAGTTTAAAATCCAAGCCCTAAACGACAATGTCTGGAACAATAAATTAGCTAAGATTACCAACCCTGCTTCAGACTTATGGAGAGTGGTCAAGTCAATAAACAACCGGCCCATCACAATACCCCCTCTAACTACATCGAATAATACTGCCACCTCCTCAGAACTTGAGCAATGTGAGACACTGGCCAATGCCTTCTTAGAAAATATGAATCTAACCAAGCATTGGGTTAGCGACCCCATCATTGAAGAGGCAGTTAAAGACTCCATTAGATTGCTGGACAGTTACCAGTTGGATGACTACCCATTACCTGTTAGGCCGAATGAGATCCGAAAACTCGTAGGAAAACTGAAATCAAACAAGGCGCCTGGTTTTGACGGTCTGGGAAATGGCTTACTGAAGAATCTCCCACAGAAAGCTATTGTTTATTTGACAAAAGTGTGTAATGGTTGCTTACAACTTGCATACTTCCCGAAGACATTAAAACACGCTAAAATCATAGCGATTAAGAAACCTGGAAAAGATCAGGCCATTCCATCTAGCTATCGACCAATCAGTTTATTACCAAGCATAGGAAAACTACTAGAATCTATTATCTTATCCCGTGTCTCAAAAACAACTGCGCACATTTTGATCCCCGAACAGTTTGGATTTCGAAGTTCACACTCGACTACGCAGCAGTTAGCCAGAGTGGCTGAACACATAGCCCATGGGCTAAACCGCGGTCTTTCCACAGGCATGATTTTACTAGACATTGAAAAAGCTTTTGATTCCGTCTGGCACGAAGGACTTCTACACAAGTTAATCAAACATGAAGTGCCTCTATGTCTAGTAAAACTCATCCAAAATTACTTACTTGATCGATCCTTCTCAGTTTATGTAGGCAAAGAGCATTCTGCCCCTAAAACCATCCCAGCAGGTGTGCCCCAGGGATCGCTCGTGGGGCCGTACCTCTTTATACTTTATCTGAATGATATACCTAAACAGGCTCACACACAGTTGGCCATTTATGCTGATGACACAGCAACATTCACGACAGACAAAGACGTTGACATAGTCACTGGACGGCTACAATATTCACTGGAATTACTCAGCCAATTTTTCAAGACCTGGAAACTGAAACTTAATTCCACAAAAACTGAAGGAATTATGTTCACTAGGAGACGCACACTTCCCACCAGATTCGTTAAAATTGATGATTTCCAGATAACGTGGCGCGAATCGGTTAAATATTTAGGCATAATATTAGACAAAACCCTTAACTGGAACAAAAACACTGAACTACTTATAAGACAAGGTGCAAAAGCCCTAAATTCACTAAAACCTATTTTAAATCGCAAATCTACTCTCAGTCCTTCAACAAAATTGCTTATTTACTCTACTTTAGTAAGACCTTGCTTAACTTACGCAGCACCTGTCTGGTCCAGTCTGGCAGACACCAAATACAATAAATTCCAAACGATCCAAAATAAAGCATTAAAATTATCGTATAACACACCATTTCGCACAAACCTTAAAACACTACACATGCGAATAAAGTATCCATTATTAAAAGATTTTATATTAAAAATTTCACGTAAATTCTACTTACTTAAAAACCCATCACACCGTAATACTCTAATATCTGCAATTGGTAAAAGTAGACTAAGTACATTGTCTTACGCTCGCACGTACAATCGATACCGACTGCCCCATCACTACTTCCTCCGTGACGTATCATGACGATAGCCCGCTTGCTAGCCGACGCCGCTTGACCGGCCGTGTACTCAAAATCTTTGCGCGGCCTACCCGCTATTACGTTACTTATGTTATTATAACATTTTATAATAAAGCGTACATTTTGTAACTAAACATTAAATATTATGTGGGTCCATACTAAGACTTGCACATACCTAGTTAAACGATGTACATTATTAGATAATTATTATTCATGTCAACGCAAATAAAATAATAAAAACATGTTTTAATGTTTGTAAAGGCGAAATATAGCCTATGTAACAAAATTATTCACGATTTGTGCACAAATAGAATAAGATCATTTGTAAACACCAGTGTAACAACCTTTGCAGTAATAAAGACCTTGAAAAATCAATCAATCAATGACAGTGACAATTTCACAAATGTTTACCAACAACGCCCCCATCGATGTCATTGAAATTCAGACGCCAAAAGATCCCAAGGCAGGTTTATACGAGCTCAGTTATGTGACAGTACAGTAAGTCAGTCCAGCGCTGACTTGCAATTGGGTTCGTGTAGACACTAGTTTAACCCAGTCCAGTGCTGACTTCGCGCCCTCAAGTCAGTCCAGTTGACTAACCAACCCGTCTTTTTTCGGCCCAGTAGCTACCTCCGCCTGACTTACTTTTATTTATTAGGTTCACCAACAATTGATTACACTGATACAAACACATAATACATTTAAAAAGTAAAATAACAATGCATCAGTTACTTATAGGTAAACACCACATGCATAAAACAATGAATCGGACAATTATGCTAACTTACTTAGTAATAAGCGCTAATATAGAATATTTGGTAACATCGGTAAAAAGTATTTTTTTTATAAAATAATAATGTATAAATATTAACAAAGTTGAAATATTATAGAATTGGTAAAGCTAAAATTGGCATTCTTAGACATTGGTAAAACTAATTAAAATTGCACAAAAATAAAATGGTAGAAATTTATATAAATTGATAAAATTTGATTAAAATTGATAACAAATAAATAAATTCATACATTAATAGCAATAAGTGAATTCATAGAAAAATATCAATATCGGCACACAGAGATAAAACTCAGATAAATGAAATATGGTTAAAATTGATCAACATTTTTTTTTTTTTTTTAATTGATTGAATTGAATTAACTAAACTTACTCCCGATCTCGTCTACATGAACCCACTGACTGGATCCGAAATTCCAAATCACTGAGTCCAGTCACAGTCATCGTATAAACCAGGCAATAAGCACTCTACTTCCTATGATCTTGCTTCAAAAGCGTTGATTCATCTCGAAAATAGAGCGCGGTTGTATAGCTCTTTGGCTAAACAAACTGTACATAAAGAAATTCTTTAGAATAAATTAGTACTCGTATAATCCATCCCCAGAGTGAACTTAAATTATAAACCCACAACATTTCATTAATTAATTTTGATTTATTAATTCCTGCAAATGCTTTTAGCAGTAATTTTAAAGTCGGTATTGTGTTGTGGTACCAATAGCTAGGCAAAGTTGTTACAACTTTTGCTCAAAGCAAAAGTTGTAAACAATGTTGGTGTTCAAACGACCTCTGCGAGATACATTTTGTATTATCTCCTTTTTTGAGTGAGTTTGTAATTCCTGTGATTTAATTTCATTGTAGTGGTTATTGGAAAACTCACAATAATTTGTAGGAGCGTTTGAATATAAGACTATATTATTGGTATTTTTAGTCCACATACCGCAGTGCCTCAAGACGAAAGTCTTTGACCAGTACGTGTTGCCTGACGTGGTGATGAGTTATGGCACAGAAACGTGGTCGCTCACAATGGGCCTTATCAAAAGGCTAAAAGTCACCCAAAGGGCAATGGAGAGGACTATGCTTGAGTTTCCCTACGTGATCGAATCAGAAATGAAGATATCCGTCGGAGAACCAAGGTAGCTGACATAGCCCGAAGAATTGCCAAACTTAAGTGGCAATGGGCAGGGCACATTGCTCGTAGAACAGATGGTCGATGGGGACGAAAGGTTCTGGATTGGCGACCGCGTACCGGAAGACGAAGCGTTGGAAGGCCTCCCACAAGATGGACCGATGACCTTGTGAACGCCGCAGGAATCCGCTCGTTGCGGGAAGCACAGAATCGGTCGAAGTGGCGGTGCTTGGGGGAGGCCTATGTTCAGCAGTGGATGTCTTTTGGCTGAAATGATGATGATGATTGGTATCTCTATACCTAATTAGGTATGAAATAATCTGCGTTCGTAATTCATTTGCCAAAAATGTAAACAAACACGAGTTTTAGAAATAACAACTGTAATGCCTACACATAAGGTTCAGTTTGCGCTACAACTCCAAGTTTTTTATGAGTTTTTCAATAGTAGTAGTCGGTCTAAAATCGACTTTATTTACGCTTGCATAAAATTGATGTTTGTCTTCGTGGATAATTCGTGTTTTTTTACATGTTTGGCAAATAAATTGCGAACGCAGATTAGGTACGTCGTCCAATCACAAATATACTTCTCAAAAAGAAAGAAACTCAGCAAATTCGTCATTCGCATTAGTAAATTCGTATAGGGGTACTAAATTTTTCGGTATTTATCAAACTAGCTGTGGCCCCGGCCGTGCTCAGGCATAATTTTATTTACCAAATCGTTTGAAACATGTTTTTGAAAGGAATTTATGTTTAGCTTTTAAGTTTAACCATCGATAAAAGTTACTGGGCACTAAAAAAAGGATCTAGGTACACTATTACTACGCAAATTGTTTCTTTGTACCGTAAAGTAAGATTATTCAATATACTTAAAAAAACCGGCCAAGTGCGTGTCGGACCCCGCACAATGAAGGGTTCCGTAGTTGGGATGAATTTATTTTATTTTTATATTTGAGTTGATTGAATGAAGGGTAAATTGCGGTTTACGATTTATGACGTATTAAAAAAGAAACTACTTACTAGATCTCGTTTAAACCAATTTTCGGTGGAAGTTTACATGGTAATGTAAAAAAAAATGAGTTTCAGTTCTAAGTATGAGGAACCCCCAAAATTTGTTGTTTTTTTTTCTATTTTTGTGTGAAAATCTTAATGCGGTTCACAGAATACATCTACTTACCAAGTTTCAACAGCACAGTTCTTATAGTTTCGGAAAAAAGTGGCTGTGACATACGGACGGACAGACAGACAGACATGACGAATCCATAAGGGTTCCGTTTTTTGCCATTTGGCTACGGAACCCTAAAAATGGCAACACAGTCGTGACTAAACAAAAGAACATTCCCTTTGAACGTTTGACAAAGAAAAACTGCCGGAGTTTTCGTTGATTCATTGTAAGTATATTTGCATTACGTCCGAGTGAGATATTTCTGAAACACCTTCGTGTTTTCTTGTAACAATTCTTTGTCTTTTTTAAGTTCTTTCTATATTAGGATTTTGTTAAACTTTGGATCGCTTTTGGAATTTCTTTTTACAAGCTTTATATAACGTGCTTCATTCAGTATATTTTTACGGTTACTCTCTTTGTCATATTATCATTTTGTTTATTCTGAAAGTGAGCAACGTCGCAAATAGATGTTAAATATTTCGCTGTTTTGATTAATTTGTCAATATTACTGTATGGAAATAAGAAATGTGGCTAACTAGCGAACTAGAATATTGATTATGAAATGCAATCATGAATATCGTAACACTGAATACCTATTTAGTTTTAGATGTAAAAAAAGGTATTTGGAAACTTTCCAAATGCCTTTTTTATACCTAAAACGGGTACAACAACAAATTCAATGTTATAATTGCAATTCATTATTTGCGACGTTGCTAACTTTTAGGCTAAACGCTCTTGAAAACTTAAAAGGCGTGAACGTCATAGTTACACTTAAAGATAAGCCTCAAGCTCTTAAGAACATATTAAAGTTCTATGTGTACGTAAGTTTTATTTAGTACTTTTTGTTCAATAAAAGCTTGTTTTTGATTTCATTAATTTCATCAAAGAACCATTAAAATCGAGTCTAATGTGAAGGGCGGGGTTTTTGGGGGACTGTCATATATCATTTTGACGTCCGAAAAGTGCTGATTCTCAGCCTAGTTTGAATAAATGACTTTTGAATTTTGAATTTTTTGAATTGTCTGCAACAAGTTAAAACATATTAATGGAAGATTAGTATTTCATGACAGTTTTAAAAGTTAAATTCGCTTCTGTAACTGGCTGTTTGTCAGTTAAATTAAATAGGCCCGTGGTGCTATTAGGCAACAGACTAACGGCCGAATGAAAAACACAAATCAATGTTAAGTAGCCGTTAATTCTTATTCCTTCTTTGTCACTTTTGGTGTAAAGTGTATAACTACAAAAAACTGCCAACAGACGTGAAAACTTCAAACTATGAAATAAGAGTGGGTTGTTTTAAATTTTCAAATTAATTGTGGTGTCACAAATTAAAATTTCATAATTTGTAAATTAAAATTATTAACATTAGTCTGGTTTTCACAATTATCGGCATTCCGAGCACATCAGTACCAAAAATTGAACGTCATACTCACAGGTAACGATAGGTTCAATAGCACAAGAGCATGTCGGTGACGCGTACCCATAAGGTTTTGCCCTACCAAAAATCACTCAAAGAAATTTTCACTTCAAAACTTTTAAGAACTTCCTTAAGTTTTAAGTGTAGTTTGAGTTTTCACAACACAAAAACACGGTTTCCCATTAATTTTACACGAAAAGTCACCGTTTCAATATCCGCGCTTTTAGCATAACTTTTTTCTCTTATAAGGAACATAGTGTATCGCCTGCTTATTATTCAACGATAATCATAACTTTCAGCATTACACTCACTTCAACTACGCGACTTCAGCACTTTAGAAATAAGCAATTTTAAACTTGACTTCCAATGTTTAAGTAATATCGTCTTGAAGTCAATATAATTTGTCGAACTTAGTTTGTTACGAGGTCGGAAGACTATGGCGGGAGGAATCAATCACTTGAGGGACTAAATGGAGTTCTATTATGTCTTGAATAGCTTTTATCATATTGTATTAACTTACTGGTGAGCGATCGAGCGTAAATTTTTCTTGTTGGGTGCTATACAGGTATACAGGGTCTAGTTCAATTAGCTAGCAAAACTCCGTGATGGGTATCGTGCACAAGTGTGAGTGCACTTGTACCACCCACCGCCACCCGCCGCGCTGAAGGTTATTCTCCGCTGAAATTGATCGCCATAGCCAAAATTCGGTCTGGAGGACAATTTACACGATACCCCTGGGTAAGACTTGACCTTCTCACTACTCGTAACGAATGTCAAAGATCTATGAATGACAGCCGGGACCAACGGCTTAACGTGCTTTGCGAGGCACGGAGGGGTCTCGATATGTAATGAATGATCACCCATCCACGTACCGACCGTGGTAAGCGTAGCTTAACCTTCGAAACTGAAAGATAGCTGGCTGCGAATACTGAAAGACAATTTAATAAGCCTAACTCAATCAAAATCAGTCGTCATTAAAGTGTAGAGGCCTGTGTAGAGGGTGTTAAGACTCTTTTGGCCGTTATTCGCCGCAATCAATTAGTCCAGGTTCGCTCCAGTTGGACATAAACCGAATCAACCTGGACTGGCCGTGTTGTCACTTCCAATCAGAACTGATTGATCAAGCGGCATTCGAGTTCTGATAATTTCACACAAGAACTGTTTGTTTGAAGACTGCAGTTTGGTGATGTGGGATTTGAAGGTTTATGTACGTTGTATTGAGTGAATCGTTTGGTAATAATACTATTTTGGCAAAGTTTATCAAATAATATGAGTAATGGCAAATCAAATCATTTATTCGTTCGCAAACATGGGTAAAGTAGGTAACCTACATAGATGTTTTACATATTCGTTCATTGTTCTCCACGGTCTGCCGTCACATGGGCATGCAAGCAAACGTTCACCCATTACCATCATTAAACTGTAATGCAAAATAACAATAGTTTTAACAAAATATTTATGGAATTAAGATTTGGTTTTTTCTCCGGCTTTTTTACTTCAACTGACTGACATCACTGTAATAATGTAGTTTGTTACGAAATAAATGACTTGGGAGGAGCAGGTGATCTGAAGAGGATAGGGAAGAGCGTTTATTTGACGTACCTATACAGGTTGTCCCTGGAAGTATGGATCAAATCAAATAGGGGCGTGGGCATGGTCATTTCCAAACTTTTTAAACCTGAGAATGTGGTGCAATTTTTTACGGTTCAAACGTAATGACCAATTTTTAGTTTTTATCAATCTATTCGAATAGCACTCAAAGAAAAACATCTTTAAAAAACTATCAGGGCTATCAATTTAATTTTGTTTTCAGTACGTTGTAGTTGAGTGGGCCTTTCCTGTGGTAATACTTTTACGCAGTTAGAAAACGTGTTCAATAAGAAAAAACATTTACTGCAAATGGTTCGGTCTGTCAAAAATTTTACTAAATATTCGAGCGATAATCATGGGAAAAAGTTACACTAGCAAAAGTTGACCACGTATTAGAAAAACTTTCCCGTGTCATAGAGATTCTTCGGAGGTATGAATCACTCGGATATTCTTTTTAGTTTTTTTAAACTAAAATACGACCTCCTTGTTAATAAAATTCTCTTACGTTTGTAAGAGAGGTCGTATTTTTACAATTTATATATTTCAGCTTAACTTTTTTATCCGCGATTAAAAATTACTTTAGAGATAGTAAGTACTAAGGGAAAGTACTAGTGGTTCATTTTGTGATTATAAAATCCCAATATTAATTGCTTCAACAGTGGGCACACCTTTGCCCAACCATGGGAAAACATTAAACTCATACATTTGCCACATGCCAAATGTCGTGATGGACCAGTGCACAGTGTTCCAAAAGCCTCAAAAAATTTCCCACTTGGGTTTATTGGATTTATAAGTCAAGAAACGTATTTAAAAAGCACGAGTAGAACTCCCACGTATTTATCTCTTTTAGTTTTTTTTATATAAATTCACGAAAAAGACGTGACTTTTCCATGAAAAAAATGAATATCAGTTCTCAAAAAGTAGTTGTTCAAGATAATAATTTGAAATTAATATTATTAATAGAGCTCATTTGAGAGCATATTTACACGTTTTTTTTTTTTTTATCTCTTTTAGTTTCGGAGTAAAAAAATATTTTCTTATTTTTGTTTTTATTTTTTTTCTCCGCAAAGACGCAAAAATGCGACTTGGGACTAGAACTGAGATATTGTCCACAATAAGGTCTATTACTCATAAAAAAATCAAGTCGCACTATTGCGGCGTTTAGGAGAAACAGGTGTTTAAATCTTAAGGTCAAATAATACACTCCAGGGTTGTCACTCTGAGGTCAAATAAATAAATACATATTTTATTATGAAATGTGTATTGCATGGACGTCTCGCTCAAACTATAGATTTACAGAGCATATAATAATTATATATATATATAGTGTTTTTTTTTATTTGGGACATAAGGAAATTCATAACCATATGAGATACAGAGATACTGTCTTAGGAAACATTTATTTTTGATTTGGAAAAAAATGGCATAAAAAAATTTTTGGTCAACCGCGAGTTGGCCATTGAGTAATTTTGATGAAAAAATGTTTTGATGATTGTATCGGAAGAAAAAAATCAGGACAACGGAAGTTAGTCAAATCTAATGAAAATATTTTAAAAATTCAAATTTATAAAAGGTCAAACAAAGTGACAGCCCTAGCATTAATTTTCAAAATTCTATTTCTCCTAAACGCCGCAATAGTGCGACTTGATTTTTTTATGAGTAATAGACCTTATTGAGAACAATATCTCAGTTCTAGTCTCAAGTCGCACTTTTGCGTCTTTGCGGAGAAAAAAAATAAAAACAAAAATAAGAAAATATTTTTTTACTCAGAAACTAAAAGAGATTAAAAAAAAAAAAAAACGTGTAAATATACTCTCAAATGAGCTCTATTAATAATATTAGTTTCAAATTATTATCTTGAACAACTACTTTTTGAGAACTGATATTCATTTTTTTCATGGAAAGGTCACGTCTTTTTCATGAATTTATATAAAAAAAACTAAAAGAGATAAATACGTGGGAGTTCTACTCGTGCTTTATAAATACGATCCTTGACTTATAAATGCAATAAACCCAAGTGGGAAATTTTTTGAGGCTTTTGGAACACTGTGCAGTGGTTAAGGCTCCGCCTCTCATGCTCGAGGTAGTGGACTTGGTTCAGTGAAGGAAGCACCGAGAGGAAACCTGGACTTATAGTTAATATAAGTCTGAAATCGTTATGTGCAACCGCGGTGATCAATGCTCGTGCCTTCTCTGTAGGAGAATAGGCCTTTGCCCTGCAGTGGGGCAATAAGGCCGCTTTCACATTAGGACGTTAGCAGCGCGGCAAAAGCAGATGCCTTCACATTATAAGAACATCCGCGCTACAGCAGCGCGGCAGTTTAGATCAGTGTGGCGCACTTCAGTTCAAAAAATGACTCCCACAGGGTTTCAATTTCAATAATAAATCGTTCAGTGTCAAACTCGCTCATTGTGCAGTCTATACCTAATCACGCGCGCTTGTTGTTGGGGCAGGTAATAATAATAACTTGGTTTACTTGTATGGCTTTATTTATATTTCATCATTCATGTATTTTTTTCTTCAACTGACAAGTGTAAATAAAAAGAACATCGACAATGTTAATAGACAATAGTAGCATAGACAATTAAATTGAGGTTGTATTGTGTAGGATAGTAGGAAGTAAGATAGTAGGATAGTAGGAAGTAAGATATTAGGTAAGTTGGAAGTAATATAGTAGGTTGGTAGGATAGTAGGAAGTAATATAGTAGGATAGTAGGAAGTTGTAAGTAGGATAGTAGGAAGTTGTAAGTAGGATAGTAGGAAGTAGGATAGTAGGATAGTAGGAAGTAGTAAGTAGGATAGTAGGAAGTAGGTTAGTAGGAAGTAGGATAGTAGGAAGTAGGATAGTAGGAAGTAGGGTAGTAGGATAGTAGGATAGTAGGATAGTAGGATAGTAGGATAGTAGGAAGTAGTAAGTAGGATAGAAGGATAGTAGGATAGTAGGATAGTAGGATAGTAGGATAGTAGGATAGTAGGATAGTAGGATAGTAGGATAGTAGGATAGTAGGATAGTAGGATAGTAGGATAGTAGGATAGTAGGATAGTAGGATAGTAGGATAGTAGGATAGTAGGATAGTAGGATAGTAGGATAGTAGGATAGTAGGATAGTAGGATAGTAGGATAGTAGGATAGTAGGATAGTAGGATAGTAGGATAGTAGGAAGTAGTAAGTAGGATAGTAGTAAGAGGTAGGAGGTAGGGATAGTAGGTTAGTAGGAAGTAATATAGTAGGATAGTAGGAAGTAATATAGTAGGATAGTAGGAAGTAATATAATAGGGTAGGAAGTTGTAAGTAGGATAGTAAGAAGTAAGATAGTAGGATAGTAGGAAGTAAGATAGTAGGATAGTAGGAAGTAATATAGTAGGGTAGGAAGTTGTAAGTAGGATAGTAGGAAGTAAGATAGTAGGATAGTAGGAGGTAGGATAGTAGGATAGTAGGAGGTAGGAGGTAGAGATAGTAGGAAGTAAGATAGTAGGATAGTAGGAAGTAAGATAGTAGGTTAGTAGGATAGTAGGAATTAAGATAGTAGGTTAGTAGTATAGTAGGAAGTAAGATAGTAGGAATGTGTAAGTAGGATAGTAGGAAGTAATATAGTCACTTGCAACACTGGCTTATCGTCGACTGAGCGAACGCGGCGGCCGCACTTCTGTATATATTATGAAATTCTGTCTGGACGACGTGCGACGCGCGTCTGTCGCGCGACCGTCGCGCTGCTGAAGTTGCCTTAATGTGAAAGCGGTCTAGTATTATACCAACGTATATTATTACTCGCTACATACCTTCAATTGTTGGAGCTGTTCCTTGAAGTCCGACTCTGCGAAGGTAATGGACGCTGCACACGTGATATTGGCGGCTTCCAGCTGGGTCACCAGCTCATTGACAGCCAAGGAATATATCTCTTCATTCTGGGAGAAGGCTGTCACTGTGTCCCAGCCGAATTGTCTGGTGGAGAAGACATGTTGTTGTAGTTGACGAGTTAACGTTGTAGAAATTGGTGATTTACGTCATTAGCGCAGCGAACATGGTCCGTTTATGTAGAACAGAATATAATGATTCAGTTACCCACAAGGTTCTGCTACATTTGATGAGATGAAATGAGGCTTACAGATAAGCCAAAATAAATATTTGAAGTAATTTTAATCATATTTTAAAGTAGGTATCCTAATAATAATTCATAATCTTCTTCTTATTGAAGGGAATAGATGGAAGAAAGTGAAAACAATAGATATGTATGTCAATGATATTAAAGATATTAGTTTTAAAATTGAATAAGTTTATTCAAACTGAAACTCAAAGCATTTATTTCAATTAAACCAATTACAGGCATTTTTGTTTGAATTGTCAAGGGTTCAGTCAGTCACAAAGATGAAGCTAGTTGCCTATTGCAAAGCGTAGGACATAGGTTCTAATCAGAGATGTTAGTGAGCTTCGATTCCGACTCCGAAAAGTCGGAACTTCCGATTAATGTTAAACCTCCGACTCCAACTTCGGCTCCGATAATTTTGAATAGGAGCTATACCGAAAATCGAAACGCAGCGATGCACGTGATTAGAGCGCGCACAAACAACTCTAAACTAGTCACCCGGGTAATTTTTGTACACGCTCACGCTCGCAGTCTCAGTTTATTGTTTTATATATATCAGACGAAATTAAGTTAAGAGCGGTGTATTAAGTAGTTTGTTGTGAACTTTTTTTGGCTTCATATTGAAAGCCAAAAAAAGTGTAATATGGAATATCTTTCTTCTACCTCCGCCTCCCTCTCCGGCTCCGGTACCGTCTCCTGCTCCGGTTCCGACTCCGACTCCAGTTCCGACTCCGATCAATCATGGCTCCGGTTCCGGTAAAACAACCTCCGTAACATCTGTACTTCTTATGAAGAACAACGTGCAAGAAACATTATTTGTCATATAATAAAATCCATAAATTAAAACAACAAACAAATCTAATAAGTACACTGAAGCAGCAAATTCCCAAGTGGATGCTCAAATCAAGACCCTTTAACGACAAAGGATATCCCGAAAATAAAATGATTGTAATTCAGAAAAGGGCGCCAGAACGGAATACGTGGAGTGTTGTGAAGTATCATTCATACTTCGCACCCTTTATGGTTGAACTCCTTGAAGGTCCAATTCAAATTCAGAGTCACACAAGATGTACTTGTGTGACGTCAGGAACATAAGTAGGTTAAGAGTATATCGAATGTTTCAATAGACTTTTATGAGAGAGGACTTTTATAACAAACATATTTGTTTGTAAAAACAAGAACGTGAAATTTTAGAGGTGACTATTATTTTGGTATGTTTTAAACAATACATACTCGTATAACATAACATCACGGCTTATCCGAAGGGTCAGGTAGAGGTATGCCTATAACACTACACTTATGTTTAAGTCCCATGTAATAGGGAGCGAGCCTATTGCCATCAACCGGGCTCGAATCCAGACTTCGGGCTACTTTATCTTCTTCTTTTCGTGTGATTAGTGACAAACCTGGTGTCAGAGTTTTAAAGCCACCCATGGGCCTCTGACTCGGCTTCACATGCCGTCGAGAAATATCTCTCAGGCATACTGGTTTCCTCACGATGTTTTCCTTCAACGTTTTTGAAGTAAGTGCTCGCGCACATGAATCCGAAAACTCAGAGTTTCGTGCCTTGGGTTCGAACTCGAGACCTATGACTTGGCAGTCCGACGGTCACACCACTAGGCAACGGTTACTGCTACTGTAAAATTCTTGTATGAAAAACTCAATAACACTTTGCGACTACACTGTCTCTTATTAGCCTATAACTTGTATGTTTGGTGTCTTACTACTGTTAGTGCAAGTTGGTGATTAATAAATAAATAAATAAATGAGGCAGTCCAACGGGGTTTTAAACAATAATTAGCAAAATTGCAGTATGAAATAAATTAAAAAATAATAAGAAGTCAAAATTCCAAAATGAATGAATGAATGATCATCTTATTTTTTTTACCGACTGTATCCAGGTACACTAGAAGCTATACGTTAGAAGTCTTTGTTCTCAAACGCCTGTACAATGTCCTTTTCTCGACATCTTGACAATGTACAGGAAATTATTTGTTACTTTGAAATATTGGTTGAAAGAATTCCGTTTTCCTCAGAAAAGGGCGCGAAATAAAAAAGGAAGATGACTAGTTCTATTTTCTATGCGAATGAAATTTGTTTCTAAAAGTAATCGATTTGGGCTCAAAATATGAGAGCCGTTAGAAAAATGAATGATAGTTTCTGAAATATTGACTGCTTTTTATTATTTGATGTTTACAAAGAGTTGAGTAACTATTTTAAACGTTTATTCACTTCCTACCGCCCCTGGTTCGCATGGATTTTACGACTTGACACGACATCGAGATTTATTTATTATGTTTAAAATGAATATATTGTACACATTTATGTAAGAGCGGGAAGGCTCGGGGATCTTAAATGATAACGATCAGACATCTTGTAAACACTTTTTATCACTCATAACCAACAATGATTCACACAACTAACAACAACAACAACACAGTTCAAAATACTGAATTGTATTTATTTATTTAAACTTCTCGCTCACAATAAGGTACAAAGGCGGACTTAATGCCTTAGGCATTCTCTACCAGTCAACCAAGGGTGGCGAAGAGATTAGATGGCAGGTGCTCCGATTGACTACGTATTAAGGAGATAATAATAATAAAAAATATTAAAAAGATAACATAATGAATTGTAAATAAAATAGGTATACAAGTACATAAATGGGTAATAATCTTATAATATACATACATATTGACTATGATATATACGAACATTATATATATGTTGCAGGCAAACTTTATGATTTGTCATTTTACAAACGGCGCCGTTCGTTTACAAACGCTGGCGGTTTTGCCAAATGCCTAAGGCATAATGGAAATTGCCCAGTCACTTTATAATATGCCTCAACATTAGATGGACAATTCAAACGCCGTTTCAACAACCTGTATAGGTAGTTTGGGAGCTGGGTGCAAAGTATTAAGGAGGTGATAGTTGACACCAATAAAGAGTTCACACGTCTTAAACGAAGTCAGCTTTATTATTTTTAACTGCATACTTTTAGTTTTTTTGTGCCAACAGTGCCCCAGCTTCCAAACATCGTATATTTAATTATGTGCACTTTTTAATAAATGAGCTTCTTTTTAATTTTCTGACCTTTTCTTACAGTTTAGCCCGACCACACGGATTAGATGAGCTACAACCGACCAACCGGCGAGCGCTACATCTAAATTGACCGCAGCAGACTTGGCTATTTAATATTGTTAGGACCTCAAAATAGGAATTATTTGAGGTTCACAGAAAGAGGCGCATTCATTTTATTAGAGTATCCAATAATATTTTTGGAAAGCAAAATGGGAATCATTTGAGGTTCGATTAAATACGAGCTATATTTTCAAGGCGCCAAAAATGTACGTAACACATAACATAATCAGCCTTTGATGTACCCACTGCTCGGACACATGTCTCCTCTCTGTTAAAGGCAGCGGGTTGTAATCCACCACGCGGGCCAGTGCGGGTAGGCAGATGTCACATGTCTTCAAATTTTTGGTTCTAAAAGTTCTGGTAAAAGAGTGTCCGTGGAGTTTCTTGTCCGTTCTTCTCCATAGGTACCTACTACGCTTTGGAATGGGGAACTAGCTTCATATTTCTGACTGACCGATTCCTTGACAATTCAAAAGTGCCTGTAAATGGTTTAATTGAAATAAATGACTCTAAACAAGCAAAAGTTTAACTAAAAATTTGCTGCGTCTCAAACTTGAATAACTTCCCCGTCTTCACTTCAACGTCACTAAAGAACAAATCAAATGAACTCTAATAAATTCAGTTACGTCAAGTTGCACTGTTACAGTTGATTAGCAGGTAGCAGCAACGTGATTTCATTAAAACTACCCTCGACAAAAAACAAATTGTGCAAATCTAAATAAGAAACCGTTGCGCAATCTGTACTCGGTGTACTTTTTATAAATCTCTCAGTCGGAACTTTGCGCTGTACAAATTAAGTGTTCAACTTTACGTAAGGAATTTATTTTATTTTATGCTTGTTTTGAATTATGAGGCCAATTAAATGTGCGGTCTTGTTTGTGTTGTAAGATGGTGATGAAGTTTTATTATTTTTGGCATTTTTGTTTTTATTGTATGGTTCCTGGTTTAAAAGTGCGTGCCGTACCCTGCGTACTCGCAAATACACGATCGCTCGAACTTTTTGATCGGTGAACTTGAACGCGTGGTCGCGCCGACAGAGGGCGCTATTCGGTTTTCCGAACAAAAAGTGACATATGCATGCGAACTATCGCGTATTCGAGCGACGATCGCTTTTAAATAGCACGCGGCCGATACCTACTGATAGAACCTAAACAGTTTCCAATTGGAACCTGCACAGTCAGGTTGCCTAATTTACCAGAGTTCTGTTTGCAATCTTCGCTATATATAAAAATAAAGTGTCGTGCGTTAGTCTCGCAAAAACTCGAAAATGGCTCGACCGATTTGAATGTTTTATTTTAGTTTTTTGGCCTCAATACTGCTTTGCAATTTTCTTTTTTCCTAAACCAACCCGGTTTAGGAAAAAAGAAAATTAGGAAAAGGAACAGCCGAAAAATCGAAAAATCAAAATTTTGTCTCAGGTGATAAGAAGTTCACCACAGGTCATCTAGTGATTAATAAATGTCAACGGTGTGTCAAATTCAATCATGAGTCATTCTGAAATTGCAGACTACTATGTTCCGAGATAATCTTTCATCGTTAAATTAATCTCTAGTGCACTTGACAACCTCGTTAAATTCACCTTAAAAGGTTTCCAAAACTATTCTTTCTTACATTAAAAGTAGGTTACATACGCCTTTATATCTCTAAGATGAGCGTAGGTATAAGAGACCGCTCTACTATTTGATGAGACCAATTATGTAAAGTTCGGAGCCGTGAAATACGGAGCGTTACAAACTTATTAATGTTGAGGCGATGAGGTTACGGGCGTCGTTACAGGAAAATAATTAGGATTTTGTGGTAAGTAATAATTGCTAAGAGTAGTGTTACGTGCTGGTATCTTTCCTACAGAATTAATGGAATAAAGTTTAGCGTTAAATCAAATTGCATTCTTGGCAATTAAAAACGAATTTTGTAATATAACCTTTTACAGAATGCTGTGATAATAATTTCATCCATTTTTTATTTATCTCGTAGATAGTACCTATCCGGACACTGTGTAAAAGCTTTTGTGAATTACTAGTCTGCAAATTGAATTTGATAATATTGGAACAAATTGAAATACAGGCTTCGGCTTAATTCAGGTGCTAGTTTCCAACAAACTCATTTGCAACTAGAATAACAATGTATTGGCACAGTGGCTGATCGATTAGTCCCTGAAATTCACTTTGAGGTTTCGATTCCCGCGAGGAACAATAATATTCGTAAGGTCTACGAGATCGTAGACACGTGCTACGAAAGCGTAGCTAGCGTAGCCGAACGACGCTACGTCGTAGCAAAAGCGTAGCCCCCTACGCAGTGCGTAGCGTATTCGTAGGTCCATTTGTACAACAAATCTAAACTAATTGAAAACATCGTTTTATTTCTTTCGATCGTTTTGTAAAGGACAAATACAAAATGATGATATAAATAACGTTTAGCGCTAAATATATTTAATGATTGGTGGTGTGAGGAGTGCTTTGAATTTCAATAAAATGTTGATTTACCTGATGAAGGCTATTCTAGCAGGATTATGTGAGGAGTCAGGAGCGACGGTACGGCAGAAGAGAGGGAACTCTGTCCTGTCACTCAGGGCTGGCGATGTGGAGCCGAAAGATACCTGTAAATAAAGTTTATTATTAGGACATAGCTGAAGTAATCCATTAATTCAGTTATTGTCAAATAGGGGTTCCGACAGGTTTATTAGGACTGGGCTCAGGTATTTAATTAATTTTTTGTTTGATTCGCAGGTTTACCTACGTAAGCAAAAAGCGTGATTATATAATATATCTCTTTCCATATTTTAAGTGTTAATTATAATAAATTAAGTGTTAACACAAATTTTGCCTCGTGTTATTTATTAGGGTCCCTAATTACTACTCCGCAACCCACACCTAGCACGGTTCATACTGTAACTCTGCATGTATCTGAATCAACGAACTAATTAAGCCGCTATCATTAATAATGATAACTACAATTAACATTAACTCGTGTGTGAAATTAATTACAATGATTGATAATACTTCGGTTAGGGGTGCCTCAAGTCCTTCTACAGCCGGAAAAAATAAAAGTTATGAAAACTAAAACCAAACTAGGACAAAAACGCCAACTAAAAAGATATAAACAAGACATCACAGACACAAATATAAATCCGGAGTCACACGTCATGTTAGGGCATAAATCGAACAGATTACGTATAATACGTATAGACGTATTATACGTAATCTGGTTATAGAACCAGCAGAAGAATTAAGAGTCCTTCTAACGATACCTCATTTGTCAAATTATGATAAGTAGTTTAGAAGTTATGAGGGAACAGTTGGACATACATATCCACATACATACATGCCGGTCAAAATCATAACCTTCCTTTTTGATTCAGCGTAGTCGGGTAAACAGACGCCAATTTTTTTTGGAATTAAACACCGCGTTTTGGTATTTGAGTATTACCGATACATGAGTTTGTTTGTCGCGAACATGGTTGCAAAGCATGTGGTTGAAGGATTCTCGTGTTGAAAAAACCGATACCTATTTGTATTTTTAAGTTTTTTTTTTTAACGCTTTTAAAGACAAGCTTAAGTGGGACTGGAGAAAACACGTCTGCTGCATGTCGAATGAGTTATGGGCCAAATCTACCACAATGTGAGTCCCAAAGAACGTCTGGCAACATCGAGACAGGCCCAGGAGAAGATGGCGGGGCGAGCTTGAGGCCTACAGACAGGATTGGTCCACACTAGCTCAAGGCGGAGAGAAGTGGAAAGGAGGTATTTGTCCTGCAGTGGGATAACATACACTAATAATAAATAAATAAAATAATAATAAGGACACAAAAAAAAACACTGCACAGGGGAGAATCAATTCCCTAGTAAGGCATTTTTTTATAGTCTATATACATTTTCAGTGCTCATTATTCTAAGGTGGCCTAATTGCTGTGAGAAACAATAATGTTAGACAATAACTAGTATCATCAAAATCTGGCCCATTTCGAAAATTTGACCAGAAAAAATAAAATTCTTTTTTTTATATAATAATAATAATAATACGTTTTCTTCAGTGTGGCAGCCCTGTATCACAGTTTTGTGAAAGCTAGATTGATACATAGTATTAAGGTCACGCTTGACCACAACTGGTTATGACTGGAGATTAATTAATTTATGTTGCCAGGCGACCCTAAATTATTTTGTTATTATTATATTAATTTCTGCTTAACAGAATTTTATTAAGAAAATATTATTGCTTCTGCTATCACATTATACCTAGTAGATAGTTACAACGATCCGTGTTATCCACGCCGCGGTTGAGCCGTGGATGGGTGACCATCTTTATATATGAAGATATCATCCCGTGCTTCGGAAAGCACGGTAAGCCGTTGGTCTCGGCTGTCATTTGTAGATCTTTGACAGTCGTTACGGGTCGTCAGAAACCGGAAAGTCTGACAACCTGTCTTACCAAGCGATATTGTATTACCCAGTAACTGGGTTGTGGAGGTCAGATAGGCAGCTCCATGTAAAATACTGGTATTCAGTTGCATCTATTATACTGAAAGCCGACCCCGATATAGTTGGGAAAAGGCTGGAAAGGTGATGATAGTTACAAAAAAAAATCATACAATTATTTATATTATGTAAGACATTCTCGCGTTTACTAAGATAGGTACAAAATTATATTAACTATATAGCTAAAAGAACAATTTGGCCGGCTAAATATCTAAAACGAATGTATAAATATCGAGGTGAATTTTCATATCAATTTTAGTTGAGCTCCTTTTGAATGAGGTTGTCTTGTTGTTCTTTTTTTACTTGTAGTGTAATATGCTGTGCCTTTTAATCTGTGCTAAATGAATGTATTTTCTTTATTTTCTGAAGTTTTCATACAGGTTCCACCTCATAAGTATTTCTATCATCAAAGAGCTTAGTTGTCTTACTTTGTGGACTTAAAACTCTTAAATACTAAAGTAGATTTTGATTTAAATAAGATCGAAAATGTCCTCTTACTGAGGCAGGCAAGAATAGTTAAAAACGTACATAAGCTACCTGTAGCCAATGACGTTAAACGAAGTACAAAGCATCAATTCGGGGCGAATTTCTCATCCAGTGTAACGTTTGATTGAATGGAATCACTTCTCTCTTGGTAATACGATTACTAGCAAAGCAAACCTAACCAAAATTCAAATATTGGATTTTGTGAACTACACACCAATTCTTCTTCAACCACACTTGAAAATTGTACTCTATTTTTACAGCACTTAAGTTGAAAATTGGTTGTGGTAAGTAAGGGTCTCAGATGTTCCGTATAGACGGAAAATCGAGTTGTCTATCTTGGCTAGGTTCGTTTGTTAGAGTTGACGTCGACGCCGGTAGCAGGTAAGTACCGGATTGAAGCGGATAGAACCGGTTCAAACTGGTTTAAAGTGGCTACAGTGAGTTCGTGACTAATTTGAGGGTAGTTGTTGATTTTGATGACTGGATTTGACTGGTAATTGATGTGGGTATTTTCTTGCGTTACATGTAAAGGTATTACGATAAAACTTTGATTTCAGCGAAAATGCGTTAAATTTTAGATGCGAATTATATATATATTCGGGTAGATATTTGAACGACAAAAATTAAAATATCGATTGCATCGAATCGGAATATCGAAAATTGTTATGCCTAAGCTTAAAATGTCTAAGATTGAAATGCCGAGTGATTAAAATACCGAATATACCCATATGTTCCTGCCTCACACGGAGCGCCACCTATCGAATCCAAAACTATCCTATCTTTCAAGTTCATGTCATTGAAATCGGTGGGGTGGTTTTGGTGATTAGCATGTACTAACATAGTGATTTTTGTATATTAAGATAAAGGGAGTCCGAGAAATTTACTGTTTAGACCATGAATACCTCCGATACTCGATAAGATATTTTACGATGAATAAATGATTATACGCAAACCCACTTGAAGGTTCAATTTCAATTTATTCAGTAACAATCTACATTGTGTTCGAAATTATCCAACATGATACACAAATATAACGATGTTCAAATATTATTATTAAAAAAACATGCAATTCAATTTAAATTACAACATATAAAGATTTTTTTTTTTGTAAAATAATGTGCGAACCTTAATTATAAAACAATATGTCAAACAAAATAAAAAATCAAAAGCACAATAAACGCAAACAATAATCAAAAAATAAAATTTTAACACAATATAACCCACAGAAAAATAATGACATATGAGAATAGGACTATAAATCATCTAATGAATAGAGGCATTTTTCCAATAGGAATGCCTTAGTGTGGTCGTGACGCGCAGTCGATCACATGTGTCGTTTTTATGAAACGAATGATTGGCCGACTAAGTACTCTTACTCGATTTAAAGTTTATGAGGTAGTCTGGAAATACAATCGCGATGAAAAGTAGCCAAGAGACTTACAAGGAAGGGTCTTTTGTCGCTTGAATAACATTAACAGGGGGGCGTTGTTGGTAAACATTTATGAAATTGTCACAGAAATTGTATTGAAAAACAAGATGGCGCCGTAAGTTCCGCTTTTGGCCACATGCCAATCAACCTTTTGCGTTGTATGTGGGCTTATTCTACTCAGCGCGAGAGGTCTTTTACGTTGCTTTTTCCTTACAAACTAATTTAAAAAAATCCCCAACCCTATACAAAAACTATTTTCAGAAAGTCTGTCCAAAGAGGAAACTTTTCGGGATTTGCCAAATTAAAGTCCCAATATTGCCGCCCCTAATAAAGACGCTATACGCTGGCAACGGAGCTAATATTGCCAAATTGCCGCAACATAAACTGACCACAACAAGAAAATACAACAGGAATCCCTTTTTTAGGATATTCTTTAGAAAGGGCGTCCGAGGATTTCTCAAGGTTTAGTTGAACCGGTCATTTCTCCGTAGGACCCGACCATCTAGTAAGAATTACCTCTACCAAGTTATGAGGTATTTGTAACCTACAAATACGGCTGTGTTTGTTTATTCGTTGACGAAACTATTGGTATTATGGCTGTGAGATTGGTTTTTAATATAAAATAGAATAGAATATTGTTTATTGTTGCTGCAAGTACAAATCAAGTTGGTCAAGATAAAAGTAAAAGTATCTGCAACATACCTCTAGGGTGTAGAATAATAAGAAAATATGTAAAAAATAATATTATTATATACATGAACAGAATACTTAGACAGAAAACAAATTTTTTGCGCGAATGGTTATGGTTTAGGGCCAAACATGGCCAGATGGTAATTTGAGCCTGAGTGGTTGGAAAACGTTAGATTTGCACCTACTATAATTCAGGAGATACTTATTACCAGTCGATCAAACAAAGTTTTAACGACGATAATGCCTCGGCCTATTTCAAATAGATGCATTTGACCCTCTATTCACGCAAGACGCCAGCAATAAGAAAACAGAAAAAAGCTAACCCAATCTTGGCAAAACACTGCAGAAAATAAAAACACCCAAAAATGTCCCTCACTAGGAACGTAATCTGTTTTTTCTCAAAAAAGCGGGAACTGCAAAACGCCATGTTTTTGACGGCGCGTGTATGAGCAGTGAAAATTGGCGTGTCCGCTCCACGCTTTGAAAGTAAACTGATTTTATCCAGATCCAGAGAGAAATTGGAAATTGTCGGACACATGCTGCTGTTGATAGACTGCGTTGAGTCTGTAGGTACTTAGGTATTCATTGAACAGATGTTTCAGAAGTGTTTTAAATTAAAGTGATCCGGCCGTATCTGTTTTATTCAGTCTGTAATGTCTGTAAGCAATTTCTTTTACTAATATGATAAGAATGCTGCTAATTAGAACTCTACCCTTATGATGTATCTTGCATTAAAATGAGAGAGTCATTCAAAAGATATGTAAAAAAAGGGGCTGCAAAAACATTACCTTAAAGTAATAAAAATCTTATTATTATTGAAAATAAAAGATATTGCTATTGAAAAATCATATTTTTCGTACCAAAATTACCCCAAATCCATGAAAAATGCAAATGTTCCACAGGGGTCATAAGTTATTAACACGGTAAAATTCCCGTTAAAAAAAGCGACGATTTTTTTTTTTCTGACTCTCAGTACGCTACTTAACAACATCCTCACGGATTGGACAGGTTTTTTTCATGTTGTATATATATCTTTAATAGTTTTTGTTCGAAGTATCGAAAATATAGTTTAGCATTCTTTCATAGTGACCACACTCGGCAGCTGAACATATTGGTATTCGTAGTTAAAACGTAAAAAAAGAAGTTTGCTGCCTGCTGTGATCTTATATATTTTATGATATTTGGCACACTAATGAGAAGAGTAGATAGTAACAGTTTTTTTTCAATATCAGACCAAACTTGATTGCGGACCACGAAAAACAAATTTTTCGAAAGTTTATTATGTTATTTACACGAACCATTTCAAGTATTTATCCCCGTACCCATAATTTTTCCAAACACCCTTACCTGCACAATATTCCAGTACGGCACAATCTTGGCGATGCTCTCCGTGACCTCGGAGCAGGCTGTGCCAAGTAACATCACCATGCGGGAGTCTCTCTCCGTATATAGCGCGTGGAAGAAACGGTCCACGCCTACTCCTGGGTCACACTGGAAGAAAAATAAAAGGGGAAATCTTTAATCCATCCACTAAAAACTTATTGACCTTCTAATGAAGTACGCGCGTGAGCCGAGTAAGCGCAGCGAGCGAGCCGGCGAGCGCCACATCCAGTATCCATTTAGTATTTTTAGGATTGAATGGAAAATGTTTATTTGCAAATTTAGGTAATGTGTATAGGTGAATTGTTATAAAATAATGTCTCGTTCCAGGTATTAAAAAAATGGGAATTATTTGAGGCTCACAAAAAGAGGCACATTTATTATATTAGAGTGTGTGTGTGTGAATATTTTTAAGAAAACATAATTACAATTATTTGGTGTTTGGATCGAATACATGCCAAATAAAAGGTTCAGGAACTCCATAGTAGGAGTTTAACTTTCACTAACGAGACATAATAGAATTTTTATTGATATAGACTTTTAAAGGAAAATCGACAGTTGAGCGGAGTTAAATGACTTATTTTATATGACTTTAAATAGCGGAGCTAAGAAAGTTTCTAGAACATTTTATATTTTTAGTTTATTTGGAACACAAAACTGTGTAGTATCATTTGCTTCAGTTTGAACTTGTAGGGGTGCACTACACTTAATTATTTCTTTAGTCTGCGTAAAGTTAAAGGAGAGTAGAAGAATATGACGGACATAATTTGTGTAATTCGAGCAATTGATGCCATGAACACATGGTATCGCTTGATGTGATGGATTATCCTTAAATATAAACAAGGCCTTTCTTCATAATATAGTACGTAGGTATATTAACACTAACAGACGAAATGTGTGTGCACCGTACCTACTATGAGTACACCTTACCCTTCGGGGAATACAGGCGTGATGGTATGTTATTTTAACTAATAACGGGTGTAAAAAATTCCCTTTAAAGAAGCCGAGAGTCACTTGTTGATCCCGTTATTATGATATTTTCTTTGTACTGAATCATACCTGGGAACCATCTTTTTTATTTATAATAACTTAACTTTAAGAACTTTCTGAGTTTATCTTGGCATCGGCGAAGGAAATCACTAATTGCACATACATATCACCCTAATTGCGTAATACACGATCAATCACAATCTGTGTCATTTTGACAGTTCAACAAAATTCATTGCGTTATTTATGTTGTTGAGCAGACAAATTTTTCGAAAATATGTAGCAATGGATTAACAATATGCTTCAAAATGATTCAGATTATGATTGATCGTGTGTTACGCAAAACTTATAGTAGATATATGACTGAAATCGCCAACCGGTCTAGAGCAAGCGTTGTGATTGATCTCGTGCCATCTCTGTATGAGAAAAGTCAAAGTACTTTTCTCGTACAGAGAAGGGCATAGGCTCTGCATTGGGGCAATAATAGGCTGGTAAAAAAAGGGGGTTACTCAAAGACGAACTGTTATAGACAATAACCATATGCTATATTATTATTTTGATTTTATTATCATGCTTTAATAATTTGCCTAAGTCCATGTTACTTAGGTATGTAATTGGTAGTATGTATAATGACTGCAAAGTGGTCCTCACAGTCGGAAAACTGATTTCAACTCCCATTTTGGTCTTTTGATCCAAATCATTATATCGGGTCCAAAGTATTTAGTGTAATTAAATACCTTTGTATCATTAGTGATGAGATGCAGCTTGTACCCTGGCAGAAGACCTCGTTTGTTGACATGGTCGACTGCCAACCTTGCAGCGGCCAGTTCTGATACTCCATCAGCTCTTGGAGAGTCTCCCACTGACAGCTCGAACAAGCCCAGGATTGAGACTATGCGGTTTGACTTTTTCTTTGGAAGATCTGTGAAGGAAATGAAATGTTTAGTGACTTACTTATTGCAAGTTGTGTAGTGAAGTGCTCGTGGGTAATTGCATAGATCGGTTGAAGTCAGTTTTGTAGACTGTTGGCTACTCGGTTATTCCCGTTCGCCACCGCCAGTATTGCCCCCTCCGGTGGCGACTGGGAATTATTCTAAAAAAATATCCCAGTCGCCACCTCCGGGGGCAAGCGGGATTGTTGGTAGTAAAAATCCCAGTGGCCACCCCTAAATATAGTTAACATAAAAACTAGGTATGCTACCTATTATCTTTATTTTTTTTTGGAATGACAAAGAATGTTAATTTTAGAAGTACGTAGGGTTAATCAAACGAGAGAGTTACAATATTTATAAATTGGTAGAAAATTAAACAAACATTATTTTTTACTATTTTTATTTTCAAAATCAACTATTTTAAACACAAATCCAAAATCACAGATAATTAGGTACTTTCAATAGAATATAAAATATTTCTTAAAATATACTTGAAAAAACAATTCTCCGCCTTCTTAAATCTACATTTTCATTTCCAAAATCAACAAGTTTTATACAAATTCTAAACAATCACATCAACAAGTCAACAATCATTTCTATAGGAAAAAAAAATATTATTAGAAAATATACAAAACAAATAAAGTATTACTCTGCCCTAATAAAAAAATATTTTTAACAAAATTAAAAGTATGCACTAAGCATAATGAGTATTTTCATATAATCACAGACATAACGAGACTCTACCCTACCCTAATCAGTATTAGAAAAAATCACAGATGCGTCCTCTCAATTAAATTCGTCATTAATGTACTCGTATCACAGAGTATTTACAGTAATTGGGTTTTATATGTAAAAAAAAAACTTAGAACTAGATATTTTGCTACTTTAAAAGCAAGGTGAATGCGACGACCACCCCGCAAAATTCAAATATTTTTACGTTTTTTTGCATTTTGTAGGTCAGTCGTAAATCCATTGTTGATGATTTATTGATTTGCGGTCGTAAAAGATAGTTTTTCTTTATTCCTTCTACTTTTCGCTGTAATTTAAATAATATATCAAATTTCTTACTATAAATTCACTAAATTTCTAATCTTCATAGTAAGAAATTTGATGTGTTATTTAAATAGCCGCGAAAAGTAGAAGAAGTGGAGAAAGGCTATGTTTTACAACCGCAAATCAATAAATCATTAACATACAATCTGAGACTGACCTACAAAATGCAAGAAACGTAAGAAAATTTGAATTTCGCGGGGCAGTCGGCGCAATCACCTTAATGCCTTACAGTTTCTAAAAAATGACCTACTGATATATTGCCATGTAACAGCTCTAACTGAATTTCCAAAATAAATTGATCAGTAAGGACATTATTTTTCTTTCTTTTTTTAAAAGGTGTCATTTTGGTTTTATTAATGTTATCACAAACACTGAAATACGCAGAATCTTTAACCAATACATTTAATAAATGAATAATATTAGGGTTCTTTTTTCCAATTTCTTGGTTTAATTTGTGATTCCAAGCTTCCAAGAAGTTAGTGGTCCTATGCTGCTCTCCGTAAGCACACCAAATTGGTATAAATTCTTCCTTCAGCCATTGTTCTTCAAAGTATTTTCTGAATTTTTTTAAATCCTCCTCTTGTGTACTGTAGCGAGTAATATACTTCCAGCCGTTTGAAATTTCGTGTGCAGGCAATAACGGTAGAACTGCACTTAGTGCAACCTCTCTTATTTTCTTCACATCTTTTGATTTTGTAATTTGAAGTTTACGGGCCTTCTCCCAAACCGCTTTATTATAGTGATAATAGCATCCTTTTGTGTTAACTTGCGGAAATAAATTCTTTATAGCAGTCATTGCCGCTTTTTCGAAGTCAGTTTTGTATTTAACCGGATTCCAGCCGAGGATTTGAGCTTTTATCATGGAAAACAGAATGAAGTACGATTTCACGTTTCTTTCACTCATAAGAGCGTAAACAATAGGCATTAAATTCGTACTATTTGATGTACTTCCCATATCTGCATGTATAACATATAGCTGCGAAAAAGGTTTCGGACAACTTTTAAAAGTTCCGTCACTGTAAAAATCAGTCGCTTTGCAAATTGAAAGTTTAGCTTTTTCTGTGCAGAAAATTAGAATTCGGCTGTCACCATCAGCATAATCAGCTAGTAAAAAATTTGTGAATTGGTTCGGGACTTCAACGTTTCTTACTAGCTGCGGCTGTAGACACTGTACTCCAGCTTGTGCATTCCTAAATCTGTACAAGGATGATTTCACGCTATTGAATGTTGGTATCTTGCACACCAAATCTAATCCGCTGTTTTCTAATGTTGCAATCATATTATTATAAGACTGAGGAACTGCCGGGTAATTCCCTTTGATAATTTCTTGTTTGCAGGAATAAAGCCGCTCATCAATTTCATTTTTTAGGAAATCTGGAGTACATAAATGCGGCGTTTCATTTACGATATTATTATTCTGCGAAGAAAAAAAGATTTTATTAAACATTTAATTTGATTATTAAATAAGAGTATAGGAATCAGGGTACGAAATTATAATCGATCCAGTAGTTTCGGATCCTATTCGTTACAAAAAATCTCTTTATAATACAAAGCAAAAGATATTGCTTACGATTAATAGGCATACAAGTAGAAAAACTTACACGAATCTTTATAACTCCTTTGCATTTCTTTTTTCGCTGGCTGCATTCCCACACACTTAGTCCACTTGGGTATTTTTTTTTCACATAATATTGGTGGCCACCGTGAAGCAAAACAACACCATGTTTTCTTTTAATATAAATTAATGACACTTCACCCGAGGTAGTACACGATGTACTTGACCCTGACATGGTTAGGAATGCACTAATAATGATAAGATTAGAAATGCCACAACGCATTGCCAGCCGATACTTGTTTTACATTTTAGATCTAAATGCATTGTACTTAAAGTTTATTTTGCAAGAATCACTCATAAAACCATCCCCATCAAGCCCAATAAAAAGCTGTTTTGTGTTTTTAAAGATTTATGACCTTCTGTCTATTGTGTCTGTTTTGGCTTTTCGGCATGTTTGTTATAGGTAAAACAAAGCACACGGCCTATTTTATGGTTTATTCCGAGACGTGAAATGGAAACAAAGGACATCGGCATCTTCAATTGAGCTACTAGAGTTTAAGTAGCAAAACAAAAGGATTAGTAATCCTTTCTCACGATAGTTTTGGCTTTTCGGCGCTCGTGTCATCGGCGGGTCGCCGCTGCGCAAGGCGCTCGCGCCGCTTCCTATTTTATGGTTTTAAAGACGTGAAATATTAACAAAGGACATCGGCATGAAGATAAAGCACAATAGATTATTAGTACATATTTTGTTACGTTATCCCAAAAAATAAAATGACGACCAGCCTGAGTAATTAGTATGCCAATTGATTTCATACAAAATTATATTTTACGGCTATTTCAGGAAAAATATTATAGTGAACCGTACCTATTGCCTAAATTTCAATGCATATATATCTAGATACATAAAGGTACCTAACTAAACAATTCATTTACTTTAAACATTCTGTGACGTCGGTAATTATTTTAAAATCATTCCAAAAAAATATATAGATATAGCATTTATTTTAACTATATTTAGGGGTGGCCACTGGGATTTTTACTACCAACAATCCCGCTTGCCCCCGGAGGTGGCGACTGGGATATTTTTTTAGAATAATTCCCAGTCGCCACCGGAGGGGGCAATACTGGCGGTGGCGAACGGGAATAACCGTTGGCTACTTAGTCAAAGTACTTATGCACACAAGCTCTATAAGGCACACAAATTAACGTTATCTTTGAGGCTTGGAGGAGCCCTGATTGGGCATAGATACAGTATCTAAAGGCTGTCTGCCCGTTAGTCAATCTGTTTAATTTTGACAGTTCAACAACATTCATTGCGTTATTTACGTTGTTGAGCAGACAACGTTTTCGAACATATGAAGCAAGGGATTAGCAATATCCTTCAAAATTATTCAGTTTATGATCGTGTGTTACGCAATTACCGCTGATTATTTTTAAATATGTTTTAACCAAGTAAAAAAAAAAAAAAAATTGCCTATAGTCATTGCAAATTACGAGCGCGTCGTGTGACTTATGTATTTAACATCATAAGGCTTAAAACGCTTGATGCGGGCTTGTGAAATATGCAATACCCGGTTATTTTTAGAAAATCTGTGTTCTGCCAACGTTTGTGGACGCCATTCAGCTGCCATGTGTGGTATTTTGATGTAGTATTCATGAGCTATCTATTATTGGAGGCTCATAGTCTGGGAATTGAGTCAATCCATTAGAGCACCTGTTTTTATTTAAAGTGCCTTTAGGCTATCATCACGATGGTCCAGTAGTTAAGGCATCACCTCTCATGCCAGAGATTGTAGGTGCAAGTTCCAATGTTAGTCACATTGGTACTTGCACCCACAATCTCTCACACTTCAATTTATAATTAATATAATTATGTACTTTCTAAGTTAATCTTGGATATTAATGACATTAAGGAAAACGTCGGGAGGAAACCTGAACTTATAATTAAAGTCTGAAATCGCCAATCCGCCTTGAGCAAGCGTAGTGATCAATGCTCATGCGATCTGTACCTATGATAAATCAAAATCAAAAGTCATTTATTCAAGAAAAGGCTGAGGATCAGCACTCGTCGAACATCAAAATTACATAAGACAGTCCCTCAAAACGCCCGCCTTTCACCATTTCCTAGTGCTTTAGCTGGGAAGAAGTGACGCAACAAACTGTCCAGCAGCACAGGTGTCTGTTCAGTTAGAAAAACTTGATTCTATACAGTAGTATGCAAATTAATTTTCATTACGCAACACAAAACATTAAATTAAATGGTTATATGCCATATCGCTGGCCCCGGGCAATAAAGCGGTAATATCAAAAATCGAAATTTACAGGAGAAGTAAAAATACATAACTTAGTCGTAAGAGAATTTTCCATGCAATAAAACTGTTATTGTCATTTATTCTACATAAATATTATTAAAAAAAACTGAATAAAATAAGAGTGATAGATTGGTACTCAGAGAAGCCAACAATCAAATAACATTAAAAAGGGCGTAACCGGTGTTTACCGCTATATTGCCCGGGGCCAGTGATATGTTAGCTAGCACACGTATATACAAAGAAAAAACATAAAAAATCAGTTATAAAAAATTTAAACGTTAACAGAATTTAATACCTAAATAAAAACCTCCAGGTATTATAAAGGGCGTGCCCATTTATACACAAAATGTAAAAAACCCTGTCCGATCAGTGAGGGTGGTGCTAGGTATCGTACTGAGAGTCTATTTATGTGGTAATTTACAGGAAAAAAGATTTAAAAAATTCGCCACGTTTTTTTCAATAGGAAATTTTACCGGGTACATGGGTTTAGTGGGTGTCTACAAGCTGAGACTCCTGTTGAAAATTTTCTAATTTTTAATGGATTTAGGGTAATTTTGGTACTTTCAAAACTTTTTTATTTTCAATAATAATAAAACAAATAACTATTAGGTAATGGTGTTGCAATTGTCTTTGGCCTCCGGCCCTGACAGCAAGCAATAGATGAAATTTGACAATTTTTTCTGTGTTATGGTTATAATGGAGGCTTTTGGCTAATTTGTAAAGTGCGAGTGGTATTGTATTCTGTTAATTTTTTTGTAATGTGCTTTTAGTTTGTGCAGAATAAACACATTTTCTTTCTTTCTTTCTTTTTACCTATGTGCCCCTTTCGGATCGGTCATGTTTTTTTTACATATTGTATAACTGTAACTGATAAGAGACACTTATCACAACGGATACTTTTTATTCTGGAATTACGTTCCCGTGGTATAGGCTAGGTAATAGGCAATAGGCTGGTAAATTGGTAGCCTATCTATATAATAATACCAGCCTCAATAGGCTGGTATTATTATATAGATAGGCTACCAATTCGGTACGGCGTGGCCCTTTACATCATTCGGTGTTATTGAACGGGGAGTAGGGAATTATGTCAAGAGGATCGCCACTACAGCCAGCGGTTTCCTTTCGGCCGTTATAATCATAAAATAACAAAGGCCCTATGGCTATCTAAGCCTCCGTCTGAGGGACGATGATTATAATTATGACTATACTAGCTTTTGCCAGTGGCTTCGCCCGCGTGGGTGTCGGCAATTACCCGACAGGAAGGTAATACCGGAATAAAAGGTATCTTATGTGATAAAGGTATCCAGGTTATAAACTATCTGTGTGCCAAATTTCATCCAAATCCGTTGTGCCGTTTTTGCGTGATTGAGTATATACTTTTTTTTATTATTATATTTATAAACTAGTTTCCGCCAGCGGCTTCGCCCGCGTGACTTCTTTATAAATTATAGCCTATGTTACTCAGTGATAATATAGCATTCAATAGTTGAAGGAATTTTTAAAATCGGTCCAGTAGTTTTTTATTTTTTATTTTATTTAATGAATGTATTTATTCTGTAAATAATCTTAATTATATATACAAGCTAACACTAAAATATATATAAACTATTAACTAACTAAGTAGACAAATATAAAGGGGGAAGACAATCATAGGGCATCAAAAAATTCGTCCGCATCGCTGTCAACAGGAAAAGTGCCCAAAAGGCTGGCAGCATTGCCACGCTGTATGGCAATGCTGATTCTCTGGCCGAAGAATAGGCCAGCCTTCTGGTCACATGAAGAGTCGACCAACCCAGTAGTTTTTGAGTTTATTCATTACAAACAAACATACAAAAAATCAAATCTTTTCTCTTTATAATATATATATATATTTTTTAAATATATATATTATGTAGGTACAGTGGGATCGTTTCTGGGTGGTTTAACATCATTGAGAGAACTATAACATAGCATTTGGAGTACAGTGTTGCCTTTTCATCACAAAATATTTAAAAAACAAATAAATAGGAATAAAAAACAACGGACAAGATAAACATTTTCTTTGTAAATCAAAGTGGGTGTTAAATACCGGCCATGTGGGTCATATATTAGAGACGTACATGGGGTTCCGTAACATTATAAAAATAAGTAGTAATTGTTTGCATAAGAAACTATCTTCTGTCCGCGACTTCTTTCGCGCGCAAGTTGTAAGATACCAAAATAACAATATACTAAAATAACAGCCACGTTACTCGCCCGCGGTATTATTTCGCTTTCGCGTTCTTTCTAACTTTTTTGTCTTTTTGCTCGGCTCCTAAGGGTCGTAGCGTGATGTTACATAGCCTCTAACCTTCCTCAAGAAATGGTTTGGAATTTTTCAAATCTGACTGGTAGTTTAAGAGATAAGCGCGTTCAAACAAACACACAAAAAAACAAACAAACTCTTCAGGTTTAGTAAGTTAAGTTAGTGAGGGTCACTTGTAAGTTATATGGGAAATAATTGGGCTATATTTTGCAGGTTGACGTTAATAAGTACTTAGCAGTTATTGTAAAGCACAACTGGAATTAACGTACATTATTTATTTGTATTTTGGAGCTGTAAAGCAAAACGAGGAACAATTGCTGTATGCCCTTTTTTAAATTATTATTAAATTTGCATTTAAATTGAAGATTATTGAGCTCTCACTATTAATAAGATTTTAATTTATTTATTACAACAGCACCTTAAATCAATCTTTACAGGTAGCCCTAATATAATAGTTAAGTCTACATATTTTCCATACTTAGTACTCGTAGTTACTAAATATCAAGATCGAGTGTAGATTTGGTGAAAGATGATATAGATAGAAAGGGCTAATGAGATGACAACTAATAGAGAAGTATGGAAGAAAATGACATGTTGCGCCTACAACAAATAAATTGGATTAAGGGCAGGATGAATGATGAGTTTTGTGTCGTCAATGATCCCTCTGACACCATTTGACCACGGAACCCTAAATATGAACCGGGTTCTCTCTATGCAATTTGAATAAAGCCAAACATCTGACGCCATCGTCGGCTTAACACGGGTACATCATATGTATTTTGGGTGAAAGACGAAGAGATAACATAAATCGTATCTCATATTATTTTATGTAGGGGCCGCCATGTTGTGTGATGAATTGAGTGTCGGCACGATACAGGAAATATGTTATCCTACCAAAAACATTTCAAGTAAGATAGGTTGCCAAGACTCAAATAACGCTTTCACTGTTAAAAAGTTATCAGATCTACTGTAGAGCCAAGCCCCTAACTCTGCAAAGCCTAACTCTACAGACCATCTTGGTCAAAATGCATGGCTTGGTCGTTTTGCGGCCTTCGCATACACACTCCTATGAGCTTATATTGAATTAACTCACCGGTATTTATGGTTGTGTGATGCAATGGTTCAATGGAACGACCAAGCCATACATTTTGAGCAAGATGTAAGATTTAGTGGCATATATAAATAATTTGGCAGAATTATGTTGTATGAGTGTCTTGCCGGCTCTTCTCCATAGGAAACGACCAATTGGAACCGTACTTTTCCCAACTATGTTGTGGTCGGCTTCTAGTCTAACCGGATGCAGCTGAATATCGGTATTTTACGAGAAGCTACTGCATATCTGACCTCCATATTTATTTATTTTATTTCTTCTTAGTTTTATTACTTATGTTGCGCATGACACTTGCCGTCAAATAGTAACCGGTTTTCTATCAAATATTTAGTGTATGGTAAGCCCTTATATTATATATGTCTTATTTTCCAAATTCTAGAGTACCTATTATTCCATCAACAAGATCAATAAAATTATGTGAACAATAACTTAGCTTCTACTACTCACATAATTGTCACAGCCTACAATAACAAGATCATTATTAAGCGGATCAATCAAATTCCCTCAATATATAACAGTCCTTCAAAAACAACATGAGGGGTGAAGCGAGTTGACATAGTGAATGTAAATGTTCAGAAAGTAAATTCCGCACAACATTGTTTGGCTTTGCTTAGCGGTGCAAGAGGTCATGTGTTTGAAACCGATCTGTAGAACTAGCCGACGACGGCTGCAGTTGCCTCTGGCGTTGAGGCGTGCGTGCCGCTCGTGTGTATGAGTACTTAACTTTTTTTTTTTTTTTTTTTTGAGGTTGGGAAATTATCAAATAACTTTTCCCGCTCTGGGCGGAGCAGGAGGGCATGTCAGACTTTTACTGACTAAAACCCACCCGTGTTCCTTCCGTTGCCTGTTTGCCGGGGTCGCGATATCCCTTTCAAAATTCAAAATTCAAAATTCAAAAGTCATTTATTCAAACTAGGCTGAGAATCAGCACTTTTCGAACGTCAAAATTACATAAGACAGTCCCCCAAAAACGCCCACCCTTCACCACTTCCTAGTGCTTAAGCTGGGAAGAAGAAGTGGCGCAACAAACTCCCCAGCAGCACAGCTGTCTGTTCAGTTAGAAAAACTTGATTCTATATAATAATGCTTTAATGCAAAAATAATTTACATAAGCACAAATTGCAATCAACTCATAAAATAAAAACATTTTAATGAGTAGATTATGTAGACAATAAATGAAAACAAAATTTAAAATAAATTGACTTACAGTCAAATAAAATAATCCAAACAATTATATGAGCTCATATAGTATCATGTAGTCTTTGATTCTAAAAACACTTGTTTGTTGCTTGGGGTACATTGGAGTAGCTTAATTAGTCCCAAGCCTTTTTGTCGTCTAAGTAATCTTTAACTTTATAGAAACCTTTTTGACATAGTTTCTGTTTAATAAATGATTTAAATTGATTGAGGCTCAGTTCTTTGACATGGCTTGGGAGTTTGTTGTAAAAACGTATACTTTGGCACTTAAATGAATTACTAATTTTTTGGAGCCTAGTCCTCGGCACAAGAAATAAATCTTTGTTTCTAGTATTTAAGCTATGAATGTCGCTGTGTTTAGAATATAGATTTATATTCTTTTTTACATGAATCAGGTTCTCATATACATATTGAGACGCGACCGTCATTATGTTTATTTCCTTAAATTTATCCCTCAGTGAATGCCTACTACTTAGTTTATAAATTGCTCGAATGGCACGTTTCTGCAGCACAAATATAGCCTGAAAGTCGGCCGCATTTCCCCACAACAAAATGCCATACGACATTACACTATGGAAATAACTAAAGTATACTAATCGAGCTGTTTCTACATCAGTCAAATGACGGATTTTATACACCGCGTAGGCTGCAGAGCTTAGCCGCTTCGACAATTTGGTTATATGAGGTCCCCACTGAAGCTTCGAATCCAAAGTAATACCTAAGAACACAGTGGTGTCCACAAGATCCAATTCTGTCCCATTTACTAGTACATTGGTTTTCACCTGCTTAACGTTAGGTGTCAGAAATCTAATACATTTAGTCTTTTTCTCGTTCAAAAGTAAATTATTAACACTAAACCAATGCACCATTTTAGAGAGAGCATTATTTACATCGTCAATAACGGTCTGTTTTCGCTTAAGCTTAAATATAAGTGATGTGTCATCTGCAAATAACACTATTTCATGACTGTTCTTTATGAGGCAAGGTAGGTCATTAATATATACGAGAAATAAAAAAGGGCCAAGAATTGAGCCCTGTGGAACTCCCATAGTGACAAGCGAACCTGGGGATCGCTTGCCGTTAACGTCTACTCTTTGGATCCTATTATCCAAATAAGAAATAAGAAGATCCAAGGCAGTGTTTCTAACACCATAGTGATGCAATTTCCTGACCAATGTATCATGTGAAACACAATCGAAAGCCTTAGATAAGTCACAAAAAATACCTAGGGCATCATGTGACCTCTCCCAGGCCTCAAAAATATGTGAAAGAAGCTCAACACCAGCGTCGGTAGTCGAGCGACCCCTTGTGAAACCGAATTGCTTACTGTTTAATAACTTATGTTTATTAAAATGTCTTTGCAATTGATCTAGCATCAATTTTTCGAATATTTTACTAAAGGTGGGAAGCACAGAAATAGGTCTAAAGTTCGTGGGGTCTGATGTGCTGCCCGATTTAAACAAAGGTATTATTTTACTACTCTTCATTAAGTCAGGAATTACACCACAGTCAATGCATTTATTAAAAATAATTGCTAATTCAGGCGCTACAGTGTTGATTATGCATTTAGCAACCTCTACGGAATTTCCCCATAAATCAGCAGTTTTTTTAACATTGAGTGTATTGAAAGTTTTAATAATATCTCGAGCACTAACATAGTCGAAATTAAACTCATGGTCACAAATATCAACATTTTCTTTCAAAAGGAATTCAGCAACAGTGGGTGAAGAATTTAAAGATTTAGTGGTTGAGACTGGAATATCTGCAAAGAAATTTTCAAAAACTGTGGCTACTTCTAAATCTTTTTTAATAACTGTATTATTAATATTAAGGCTGTAGTCACTACTACGCTTTCTGTCTCTTCCAGTCTCATTGTTTATAATTTCCCAAGTAGTTTTTATTTTATTTTGACTGTTTTTAATTTTTGAGCTTAAATATCGACACTTAGCTTCGCTACAAACTTGTTTAAATAATTTGGAATAGTTCTTAACATACTGACAAAATTCTTTACTTTTATTATAATTTCTTTCGTCATACAGTTCAAAGAGTTTGATTCTACTCTTAAATATCCCTTTAGTTGCCCATTCACTGAAAGTTGCAGAACCACTAACTGAGATCTGCTTTGGTTTAAATGTTGAGTTAAATTCTGTACAGTACATGGCAAAAAAGGAATTGTACAGTTCATTAGGATCATCACAATAAGGCAAGTAGGGTAATTTACTATTAAGTTTGTTTTTAAAACTCTCCAAGCGACCTGCAGTTTTTGGCACTACAGTGATATATCTCTTAGCCACTTTTTTATCTTGTTTACTAAATGTAATCATCTGTCCACAGTGGTCAGAATCTAGTTGACTTATAATTTTTTTATTGATAGGTAATATGTCAGTAAATATATTATCTAAACATGTACCTGATGTGGCGGTTATTCTAGTAGGCTCCAAAAATAAATGATTAAGGTTATATGACAGAAATAAATTTTTAATTTTTAAGCTCATCGATGAGTCCTCTAATAAATTAACATTAAAATCACCACAAACAATTATACTTTTCCCTAGTTTACCAAGCTTTTGTAACACATCATCCATGATACTCTCAAAGCAATCATAAATCGATGACGGAGGCCGGTACACGCTCAATACAACTAGCCGCTCCAACTCCACACAAGCTATTTCTATAGTCCGCTCAACAGATAGGCTTACAATATCCTTACGATCTTTGAATTTAAATTGTTTAGTTAACAGTATTAATGAGCCACCATGTATTGCATTTTCTCTGCTGAATGAACTACCAACCTGGTGATTACTGAAATTAAACATGAACTGATGGCTTTTTAACCAATGTTCTGTAATACATAAAATATCAATGTTGTTACAGTTCATGAATAATTCAATTTCAAGGTCTTTTCTCAACATACCTTGAATATTTTGGTGCACCAGGTTAACTGATTTAGAACTTATTCTGACATTTTGATGATTTGGACTAGTATTTAAATTTAAATTATTTCCATTAATTATGCAAGAGGTTTCCTCTTTTGTCTCAATTTCTAATTTAAAGTAATGTTAAGTTGTGTAGCCAAGTTATTGGCTGAATCATTGAAAATGTCAGGTAATTGCTCAATAGAAGCTACTGTTTTATTAGCCAATTTCTTGGCTGATAAATCAACAAAAAAAAAGTATAGCGATAAAGCTATTTGTCTTTTCAAGCATTTTGCTAAATACAATTTGTATTTTGTCACATATAAATATTTACTAACATACTTGTTAGTGTCAATGACATGAAAATTATTATTCTGTAATGTCAAATTATTGATCATTACATTTAATTTGTGCCTAAAATTATTTTCTTTCTGTGGCAAACTTTTACTATAAGGAAATGTAAACATAACAATCTGTCTTAAGTCTAGCTCAAACAGTTTGTCAATGTAATGAAGCAGGCTGTCCTGATTCACATTTCCTCTATTACTAATTAATATTATCAACGTTGTATCCTGGTGGAAATTTAAACTAATAATCTTTGTCACTATATCAACATAACTTAAGCCAGGCATACAATAATTGGTAACTGACTGTCCCTTGCAAATATTTGATAATAACTGGCCCATGTCTTTCCCAATGTCATCACTAAATATCACAATATCACTATTTATTTGGGTTTTTACACAATAAGGAATTTTTACATTAACATTAGTTGTTTTAGGGGAACGATCAGAGCTATAACTTTGTTGCAATGAAGTATCACATGCTGGCATCAAACAAGCCGGTGAGGGCTGCCTATTGTACAAGCTGTTGTTGGTAATTGATTGTGATCGCTCACAGGAACATGAACTAGCACTCACTATTAACTCATTCATCGCCAGCATGTATTCCCTCATTTGCTTTTCTGAGATTTTGTATTTATTTGTCATAGATATTAATTTTTGGTTTAGATTATCTATTTCAAAATTTAAATTTTGTGTGTCATTTTCATACTGTAAGGTATTGGTTTTACATTTTTGAGAATAATAATCCAGTTTATCAAGTAATGAAAGGCGTTCCCTATTTAATTTAACATTTTTAATGAAGAATTTCTGTCTATGAACTAGTTTTTGAGTTTTCCTAATATATTTGTTAATTTTTATATATTTTTTCAATTTATTTCTGCTACATTTGACCACCCTTTTTGCGTTGATAGACTTAATGTTATCTTCGCAGGTCAGATCTATAGTGACTGTGGGTTTAATGTCAATTGCAGCAGAAACCATACTTGGGGCAATGACCACCAGCTCATCAAACAGACTTTGGTTCAACGAGGCAGTGATGTTATGTTGAGTGCATTCTAATTGTGAAATTTTATTGTTTGCCTCATAAAGCTGTTTTTCTAAAGTCTGTATGCGGTTAAGAGCAAGCTCATACTCAGAACTGCACTGGTCGAACCCGTCTACAATGAGCTGGAGCCTGTCCCGGGCATCAATGGCTTCAGTGTGTTGAATATGTAACTGAGCCATTTCTGATTTTATGTTCTGGTTCCTTTTTAACAAGTTCATTACTTCCCTTTCATTGTCATCAGCTTCCCTCATCAATCGGTCACACAACTCCTTAGAAGCCTTGAGTTCGTTCAAAGCCTGGCTGAGTTTAGCCTCTTCCTGGCGAGCATAGGCTTTACGGGTCATAATCATGATTAGAAAAGGAGAGGAAACAGAGATGGAAAGAGAAAAATTAAAGCTAGAATATAGGATGAACGAATTACAGCGATACAGTTGTACAGTTGAAAAATTTGTCAAATAAGAAGAGAAGAAGTCGTGTCACCTTTGAATTAGGTTATGTTTATGTTTTTAAAAGTGAACTTAATGATGACTTGTACTTGTTCAAATATAATTAAATCAATACCAAGTGGGATAATTGTACGAAAACGTTCTATAATAATCAATTGGAATAGTTTTGTACCTGTTTACGAGATGACAATGCAAGTTTCACCTACGCCGGTAACTGTCACCGAACCACAATAGAATTTACACTTTAATACCACATAAAACGTTGTTTTTGTAAGTAATACACTTTAGTTACCCTTTCTATTTAGTGATTAATTGAAATTAGGGCTTAAATATACTAATAATCTAATTATTTAAAATAAAAATTACGGGACCAAATTTAAATCAGCTGTCAGCTTTAGTGTTGCCACAGAAAAAAAAAGACACGGACACGGACAAACTCGCAACCCCGGCAGGGATTGGCCCTTCCGGACCCCGTCAGTTGGTGCTGACATCTCTTTGAGGCGCGCGTGGAACACAACGCGCCGTCGACCCGGGCCTGGTCCCTATCGGACGGCGAGCTACCCATTGCTCACCGTCCGTAAGCCCGCGCCTACGGTGGCCGGAAGTCGGCTCGCGACTCCCGACGCCCGGGGCGTCTCCTGCGGTGACTAGGGGCGCGAGGGCGCAACTCCTGCCTCTCCCTCGCGCGCTCCGCCTCCTCCTTCGCGAGCATTACTGCTTCGCAGAAGGAGGTGACGGCCTCCCATGCACTCTCGCTTAGTACTTACCCTTAAAGACTGGTTCAAAGACGTTGCCGGACCTTCTGTACGCATGTTCTCTGTGGTAACTATAGGTACGTATTCAGCCTCCAGCGTCACCGAGATTCAATACAGTGGCGTGTTTTGTTTTAATTTAACCCGTTACTATGTTATTGTATGAATTGAACGTGCGGTAACAACGGAGAATTGTAATTAATTGGATATGACGAGCGTTTACATTGAAGGAGTAACTCTATGGTAGGAATGAATGAATTACGGCATAGAACGGTCTTCTGGTCGTTGTTTTATTTATGTTTTTTTAGGGTTCTGTACCTCAAAAGGAAAAACGGAACCCATAAAGGATCACATAGTTATCCGTCCGTCCGTCTGTCTATCTGTCAATACAGGTAGGAGGTATCAAGTAATGAAATTAATGTAAAATACGCAGCTCTACGGTTTCTTGGAATAAAAAAAAATCAAGCTTCTAAGGTACTTCCCATTTATCTAGAATCATGAAATTAAGCTAGAAGTAAGGTCTCACAGCACAAGTAAAGGAAAAATTACGATTCATCACATTTTATTTTCACGAAAAAAATTTACATTGCCTGGTCAATTTTCCAAAATTGACCGTGACGCATCGATGTATGGGTGAACATTTTTTTTACTATAAAGTTAAGTTTGTTCTTGGGATTCATTTATTCCTACTACGGAACTCGTCATTGTGCGTGGTCCGACACACCCTTGGCCGGTTTTTTTAAAAGAACAACTTTTCTGAATCGCATCGTGACAGCACATCTAATGAAAAAGAAAAATACATTTACATGAAGAATTTGAAGCCTCAATATTGGCTATAATTTTTTAAGTAGGATTTCACCAAATATGGCCACATACGAACTACGTATCACACCCACGTCACGCGAAATCCTGCATCGCGCAAGCAGCGTTAATCGCGTAGTCAGCATATATATATAACTTCCCGACATCAATCGTTGGGCAGTTGCCCAACAGACACGACATTCGTTTGGTCGGAGGATCCTCCCTTTTCTAAAGAGGATAAGTGAACTTTACACCCTGTTCCTCATACCTCTATTATATAGTATTGGTCCCTCATACTGAAAATCGTATCGAGCGTTCCATTCGTGATGGTTTGCAAGAATACTGAGACGTGTGAGTTCGCTCACTCTTCTCAGTGTAAACTTTTGCTCGTGGACCCAAGCCACAATACTATTCAAATGTCAACGAAACAGAAATAATTTTTCATCTATTAGGTTACACGATCCTACAACGTTCTTTGTTTTGTTAAATTGTCTTTTTCTTTATATTAATTCTCAGCAAAAATCCGTTCAACACTGAGATATTAATTTATTTTTCTCATCTTAATTTGTACAATTAAATCTTCTTCTTTTCGTGTGGTTAGTGACTAACCTGATGTCAGAGTTTTAAAGCCGCCCATGGACCTCTGACTTGGCTTCACATGTCATCGTGAAATATTTCTCAGGCATGCCGGTTTCCGAACAATGTTTTCAGTCACCGTTTTTGAAGCAAGTGATTTTGACAATTGAAATTATCTTACAAATTAAAAATCAGTTTTTACTCCTTTATTTTCACTAGAACGGGCTAAGTACAGACGCCAGCACATCAAGCTACTACAATCTGTCAGATTTCTTCAATAGATTTTGAACTTTATTCCTATTGTATAAGGTTCAAGGTTGATTGGGAAAATTTGACAGTTTCGGGTAGCTTGACCTGCTGGCGTCTGTACATCAATGACACCAATAAAATGAACTAATTTAGTCTTGAATGAGTGGCTTTCTTTATAAAAACACAATTTTGTTGATCAATTTGAATCAAATCGAAGTCTGTATTTGCTTGGAACGTAAGTTTAGTGTAAAATATTAGATGATTTACGAGATTATGAACTGCAGGGTAATTGCGTCACATCAAATGACAATCGATCGTCTTTCATTTTGATAGTTCAGTGACATTAATTGCGTTATTGACGTTGTTGAGCAGACGAATATTTCAAACCTATGGAGCAATAGATGAATGTAATATAGGAATGTCCTTCAAACCCCTCGGATTGTGATGGAAAGTGTGTACGTAATTAGTGTGCTGATATACTATGTAAATTCCCTTAGCCTAATTCACGGAGCGATTCCTGTTATTTTGCTACGTAAAATTCGGCATAGAAATTAATCTGGTTCGTTAACTAAAACGCTGTAAAACTCAGTTTTATCTCGCATCTTTTTGTCCCAAAAATTGTATGTCTGTAATCTGTCAAATGTGCAGTGTACGGCGGGCCGGATCTAACGTTCCCGGCAAATCCGACGGTATCTGTGATGCATTAACTGTGACAATCCCTCGCTTGTCTTTGTGAGTCAGTCAGTCAGTCTGTCAGTCCGCTGAGTTAGGCGATTATCACACTGCATCGCGTTCCGTCGCGTAGCGCGGGGGTTTAAAATTATATCAGTTTGTATAGAAAATACAATCTGCGTGTGCGCGCAGTTTGTTTGCTATGGCCGCCCCGCGCTACGCGACGGACCGCAGTGCAGTGTGATAATCGCCTTAGTAGAGGCAGGAGTAATCTGATGCGTTTGGAAAGTCATATAGTTTGAGTTTTCTATTGTTCTTTTTGACAGCTGTCCTGTGAATTGTTGTGTATAAAGACCCTTGTACTGTTGTATGCACTACAAGGGTCTTTTGGCGCGTGGCCAAAATCGGAACGAACACCGCCATTTTTTTTTCAATACAATTATTTCTGTGTTTTTTTCACTAATGTTTACCAATAATGCTCCTCTGTTAATGTTATCCAAGCACCAAAAGATCCTTTAGATCTCTAAGCAATTTTTCATCGCGTTTGTATTTCCAGATTACCTACCTCATACACTTTAAATCAAGTAAGAATACTTAGTCAACCAATCATTATTTTCAAGACAACAATTCGGTTTGATGGCTATGATACACATATGACGTATGAAATTTAAACTAATTGTAATTAGTAATAATAGTCTTCCAGAACGAATTTCGGCCATGGCGAGCAATCTCAGCGGAGACAAGCCTTCGGCGCGGGAGAATTATTATAGTGCACAAGTGCGTGCGCAGACACAGTTGCACTATTTTTTATACTCAAAACGTAATAAAGTAATATTATCCTTAATTCCTGTTGAAGTTTAGATTTTAGTTGATTAACAATTCCTTTATGGGCTTTATAGCATCGTCTATGTTTGTATTCCGTTTCATTATTGCTTACAGTTTCTAGCTTAAAGCTTCAATGGTCTTGCTTAGTTAGGTAAATGTTTAACGATTTGTAATTTCACGTTTTGCTAAGCAAATATTCAAAATATTTTGAAACTAGCTGTGCCCCGCAGTTTCACCGCCTCGTTCGGGGTCGTAGCATAATGTTAAGCTTGGCTCAAACCTTCCTCAAGAATTGGGCTATCAAATACAATATTTTTTTTAATCCGAGTGGTATTTCCAGACATTAACGCGTTCAAACAAAACAACAAACAAACTTGTGACGACATCTACATCGCCACATGCGAACTACGCATCACTTTTGACGTCAAGCAAAATCCTGCATCGCGCAAGCAGTGTTTACCGCGATATAAAGTAACTAGCATATATACAAGGTCCCGAAGTCAATCGTCGGACAAAAGCCCATCAGACAAAACACCCGTCTGGTCGTAGGATCCTCCCTTTCCTATAGAGGATGAGGGAACTTTATACCCTGTTCCGCATATATCTATAAACTCTTCAGCTTTAGTATATTAGTAAAGATTCTTTGCAGAGCTTGGAAACAAATTCTGGTTCCTTTACAACTAACCTTCAAACTATCGCTCCGCTCAATTACAGCAAACAAAAATTAAACGAAGCATTCTTTTTTAAATCCAATAGTTTATTGATAAAATAAACAAAAGCCTCAAACTATTCCGTAAAACGAGCACGCGCCCTGTTGAATGAACAGTAACGAACTTTGTAGAACAACCAATAAGTTTGCTCACGTCAGAATTCAAAAATAAATGTATAACCTCTTTTGTATTTAGTTTGTAATTTTATTATCTGTGGCCTTTTGCCCGTTGCTTCAAGCTGACTACTGATGTTCGAGATTTAAACTTTACTGTTGTTGATTCATAAATTAATTATTATTTTGTAATTCTGTGAATATTTTGAGAAATGGGTGAAGCCAAAAGGAAGCCTTATGTTTTTAGCAGTCTATGTATATATGTAGGTATGTTTGTATTTACGTATGTACTATTTATCCAATTTTGATGAATGAGGCTGGTGTCAATCGATTCGTTATTATAGTCCGGGTAACATTAGGTTACAATTTTATTTTTAAGAACAAAATGACAGAAATTACATTATAAAAATTAGGGAATTGGTTTTTCTGAATTTAATCATATTAATTGAGATGTCAAATTAAAGGTCTTAAGGAGTACCTACTTTGTAAAAATATATTGGATTGGTAACCCATAAATTTTTTATATATAAATAAACCCCAAAATAGAAGAAACCCAACTACGACAAAAACGTCAACTAAAAAGGTATAAACCAGACATCGATATTGATTTTTCAGTCGTATAGGTGGAATCTCACGTAATATAAACACTTTATGCCTTAATTACATGAATAAGGTATCACGTCACGACATGAAATCAGATATATGTATATACGTTCTTGAAAGATTTCGAGTTTCTCACATGCTTTTGGAACTGCGAGACATGTTCAAAGCTAAGCATCACCCGGATATCCTTTATAGGGGCCTAATCGCTTAAGCAATACTAATCATGACCTCCATCGAGCGAGCTAATCGCGCGAGAGTCACAAAGGCCCTCTAATCGTCCACAACATTACATATACATAGAATATGTAATTTATACATAAAGTATACTATAAAGCGATAAAATATTACGCATACATAACAAAGAGCATCCATCAAAAGGTAATAACCCGGCGTCGTAAGATTCACATTTGACCCTTGAATCTGTAATCTTGTTATAAAATTCACAATGGATTACGTTTGGATGTCTAGTCTGCACTGACTGGAATATTTAGAAGGTAGAATAGTTGATTTATGGCTAAATAAAATGATTATATGGATGAATTTTACCAATAAACTAAATGCAGCACATCTAAATTGCGTTCAAAAGCTGCCAGGAGTCCGTGTCACCACTGAAGTGCATTTGACGTGGTGCTAGTGTCTATGCCATTGCAGCACATTGCATTAAAAAAAATGTAGTTCAACAATTTTCCGTCGGCCTTCTTTCTTCACTCACTCTTTCTTCGTTCTCTATCAATATTCAACAACAATACTGACACTAACAACTCTTAGACGCGGCTTAGATGTGGTGAAATTTGGCCCAAGGACACGGAATTTAATTATAATTTTAGTTTTTGGGGCGCGTTAGCAAGTTGCTAACACTTCAATGCGGATTGCATATTCGATTTGATCTGTTCTTTTGTCGCAAAACGTACTCACGAATTTCATGATGTGGCAGGTATAAAGTATATGATGGGTCTGAAAAATAAAATGACAAGAAAGGATATGCACGTTGAGACCACAGCCTCGAGCGATGAGACCTGCGACACCACTTGCGGCAAGCGACACGAGCACTTCACCTGCAGTGCTATTCTACCCATATGTAACCATCTCACCGTGAAAACTTAGGTGAAGTGAGCGTGGAGTGAGCTGTCATTCCACCTAATGCTAGAAATTGACACTATTGATAGCTTACTTCACCTAAGTCTTCGCGGTGAGTTTTTATTTACAGAATACGTCGGCTGTTTCCGTCCGTCGCTCCGCAAGTTTCGTCGCGGTGACTCGTAGCATGCTCTAAGCAACTTTGTTTTCTCCGCAGTCACTGTAGCAAGATGCGTGTCTAGCGTATAGCTCGTGGCCACGGGTACGTAAAGGAAAAATACTGCATACAAGATAAATGAGGTTAATTGCAGGAGGCTGCTGATGATATAAGCTACTGCAAACACAGAAGTGAAAACGTTTTAACTAAAAGCGAACGTAAAGCGGATGAAAGCTCGCCCGGGACACTTTCATGATCCTATGACATTTGCCAGATACACGAGCGCTTCAAAAGGTCAGATGCGAGCGGGCCACTTGAAATCATGCGATGAAATTAAGCTGGACAGTTAATTAATCGATGTATAAAGCGATGGATTGTAATATTAGACTATTTTTTTCTCACAAGGAAGGTTTAAGTACATACAAGCAGGTACCAGTGTTCATCACATAAATTCACGGTGTGCTGAAGGTTTTAGACTTTAAAGTCCAGGTGTCTACGATGTTTTCCCGTTTCAAAGGTACTCAAGTAATGTTTAAATTCATCATCATTATCATCATCATTTCAACAGAAAGACATCCACTGCTGGACTTAGGCCCCAAGCACCACCTCTTCGACCGGTTCTGTGCTTCCCGCATCCAGCGGATTCCTGCGGCCTTCACAAGGTCATCGATCCACCTTGTGAGAGGCCTTCCAACGCTACGTCTTCTGGTACGCGGTCGCCACTCCAGAACCTTTTGGTCCCATCAGCCATCTGTTCTGCGAGCAATGTGCTCTGCCCACTGCCACTTAAGTTTGGCATTCGTCGGGCTATGGCTATTGTTGGAGTTTCCGTACTAGGAATGAAGAGATCCGCAGGAGAACCAAGATAATCGACATGTTAAAATTACTTTAATATTACCACAATTTGACTTGCCAGATTTTGGAATTCTTAAAGAGTCAGTCCAACTCCAGTCTATACTACCATTTTTGTTAATATTTTACTTGAAAACTTCTGCAGTTTCTAGCTTCGTCGATAGTTAATAAAATAAACCAGCTATCAAAAATATATTAACCCTGAATCATACCTACGCACTTAAGGGCCAGAAATCCATCAAAAAGCAACGAGCTGTAAAGATCGCATACAATTCCCGTCCGGACATTAGGACCAAAAGCGGATTTATGACGATGGTTATTAAAAGATCATAGCACACATCCCCTTTATGGGATATGTACTTTAACGATCATATTCCTTGCCGGATTTATTCCGGACCTTAACCCCTATTATTATATTGAGAACCGTCTTAAAATACCCGTCGTAAAAGAAATTGATTTAAATGTCAGTCATTGTAGTCAATTCTTTCAATTGAATGGCTTTTGCCGTGATGAGTATAACATTTACATCTTTTGTATCTCATTCTTTTGTCAAGCATTTTTTTCAAAAATATACGTTATAGCTTGCGAAATGTGGGTGTACCTACTGTTGGTACACATCTGCCTAACCCCTCGGGGAAACAAATCGTGATGTTATGTTATATGTTATACATTTTAATCAGCTATGAATATTACGACATTCCACTAATCTTCTTCTTAGCGTCTCGATGGCAAAAATAACACGAAAAATATTTTTTTGGCCCAAAACTCAGTAACGCGAATACCGTTCGTTGACGCAGCCATTAGGTCCTCACGTGTGCAGGTGACAGGGCATGTGATGCAAGATGGGCGGTGAGCCATTGTCTGCGGAGAGACGCCGTATACACACTGAGATCTGAACCGTCCTCGGACCCCCAATTATTGTCCTTGCTGCAGCCTACTTGGGTACCTAGGAAGTCCATTTAAGGTTTTCCAAGTAGGTCTCGGTAACTTGTGCCCGGATGGGAGGCTGTCTGATGGAACCTTATTATACAGACAGGGAAATTTATTGTTACACAAATTGACACCCTATGTCCAGTTGCCGTGTTAGCCATTTTATACAACTGTCTAAGAATGTGATTTGATTATACGGACGATTTAAGTTAGTAGTCAATTTTATGAACAGTTATTTTCCATGACTTACACTTACATTTTCCATGACTTATACAAAGGCTCAGTTTTGCCCTTAACTGTGACTGAGCACAATTATCGACGGAATTTCAGTTTCCAGGCAAAGCAGAATCTGGATGAGTAAGGAACTGTCCATCCGAGAACTGAACCCAACAGATCGGTCTGCACGGTAACCTACCTACCTTCATAACAGGCCGTCGAATATACGTGAATAACTCCAACTTCAATTAGTTAAAGTTTAGTTATTAGTTAATAGTTATAATTACTTCATAACAACATCTTCCAAGAAAGGTTTGGTTTACATAAAGCAAAGTCTGTATTGACGCTCAGTTTGTACTCTAAGTGGAATTTATAATTATTGTTGCGCCATTATTTAATACAGAATCAGCGTTTCAAGGAACAGCCAAGAAAATTTTAGTCTGTAAAGGTTAACTTCGTAAACAGCTTCGTAAAACTTTTATTTACCCTCATAATTGAATTTAGAACGACTCGCAAGGGATAATTAGGAAGTAACGACCTACTCGTATTTTTCGTTCACTTCAAAATCTACGTTTAATTTATAAGTTCGCGAAAATCAATTTTCCACAGGTCTCCGAGAATTCTCAATACAGGATAATAGGTTCAGTTTTTCACGTCTCTGTCGAAAATAATCTCACTAAAATTGGGTTTACTTACGGCTTAAGGATTGGTCCCTTTTTACCGAACTTTACCCTATTTCAAGTAGCTTCAGGGAAGGATTTTAATTATGTAGGTAGTTTTCCGTCAACGGAGGGTGAACTGATTTCGATTTTACTGTGGTAATTTTAGTTTAGTAATCCATGAATTCATAAACAAAATCAAAATATTTTATTTCACTTAAACTTATATGGACAAGAACCTAGGTGCACGGTTCCAATTGGTCATTTGCTTTGGAAAAGAGCCGGCAAGAAAGTCAACGGTTACTCTTTAAAAATAATTGGCTTTTACAATATTTTCAAATAACAGTGTTAATAGGTATGGGAGGACAGTGCAGTACCGATATCAAGGCTGAGTGAACGTTGTAGAGCCACCCGAGCGAAACCACATGAAAAACAAAGCTTTAATTTAAGTATAAAAGCATTTTTACAACGCAATAAATCTCCAAACTGGCCGCTATTCCAATTAATACCACGACAAAATTAGCATCCGGAAATATTATGCCATCCGGAATTCCGTTAGTGCCTATGGTTCGTCCTAAAATTTAAGCGATAAATTTTAAATTGCAATTTTATTGGACTCTCGTAAATCCCAGGGGCTTTCTTATAAATCTAATAAAATGCGTTTCATCCACTCAGACATTGTAGGATCGCTTAAAAAGTTAATTTCTTTAAAAGTTTCAAAATGGCGGCTCAGATTTCCCGCGCTAAGTGCTCGGAAGGACTTCAATCAAGTTTTTGTGGCTTTTTGATTGGATTTCTTTCTTTCCGTTGTGTCGTTGACGGATATTCATATTTTAGAAATGTAATTGACGGATTAAGATTTAATTTATTGTTAATGGAAAGCGAGGACAGAGTTTGTACTTGTTTTGCCTTCTTATTACATTTAATTTTGTGTAGTTTACTGTCTTGTTTTTGAAAGTCGTGGATGATAGGAAGATTTTATTGGTCTGTACTTTAGAGGTAGAGGAACAGGATGTAAATTTCACTCATCCTCTATTGAAAAGGGAGGATCCTCCGACCAGACGGGTATTGTGTCTGGCGGGCAACTGCCCAACGATTGATATCGGATAGTCTTATAGAGGTTTCGCGCGGTAAACTCTAATTGCGCGATGCAGGATTTGTGTGACGTCATTATCAGAGATTCACAGTAGGTATGTTTTAAACACAAATAAAGGAAAACAATAAAAGTGTAAAGAATTATGTTCATCATGCTTAGCTGTAGAACCAATGAACCCAGTTTGTTGTTGCTATGTGTTAAACGTTATCTTTTAGTCGTATTTTTCTAAACCAACACCACTGAAAAATCTACCCTAATCACGGTACAAGCCCATAATATATCTTTTCAACTCAAACGTTTGCCCACCGTTACTACCTACTACATAATATTTTAATTTACAATATAAAGCCGCTCCCCGACGGTTCTCCCTAACTAACCTGTTGACCTTTCTCCTCCGACCTTTGGGTCTAAATGCACTTACTGTGGGTCCTGGCTGTTCAATTAACACCCGTAAAGTGAAGGTAACTCGATGGGGATTGCTTTGAGGGTTTATTTTTAGCTTTTTCTCGTTCTATATTACATTTTCGACAAGAAACGGCGCGGTCATTCAATAATTGAACGATTTTCAACTTATTTTCTTGCTTTCTAAAGATGGGTATTGCCATATACCTTAATATGGTATTAGTCTATCTTTGAGAGGCAGTTAAATTATCTTTACCGTTTTCATGTGTGTTCCAACAGAAGTAGATTAACATGGTTAATTTTAGATAGATAGATAGAATATTCTTTATTTTGTACACCATAAAAATTACGGATATAAATGTAGAAATTTTACATAGAGTTACACAATGGGTGGTCTTATCGCTAAAAACGATCTTTTACAAACAACCTTTGGATGGATTAAAGTGAGAAGGAGAGACAATACTGTATGTAGGTAGTCAGTGGTGTGCCATTTACATATACAATAAATACATACATAAAGCATATACTTATCCATAAATATACCTTTATGTATATATACAATAATAAACATGGAACTAGAGCAAGGAACTTTATGTACTCGTAATGATGATGTTTAAGGAGAGAGGAAGTGTTTTTTCACCAGAATTTTAAAAGTGGATAATGATGAGCACGCCTTGTCGACACGGGCAAGGCATGCCATAGCCGTACTGCTTGAACTGTAATAGACTTGTCATAAAAGCTGGTGGAATGCATCGGCATCTCTAGCCTCAAGTTTTCCGATGACCTCAGATATCTATTATGTCTTTTACATGTCATTGTGATCTAAATACATCCATAATTATTTGATAGTATAGATAGTACTTTACAATATTCCGTGTAATAGTTAATAGTTTGTCATCAACATCTGCCTAGCCTTTTCGTTGGGGTCGGCTTCCAGTCAAACTGGATGCAGAAAAATACCAGTATTTTATATGGAGCGACTGCCTATCTGACCTCTAGAACCCAGTAACTAAAATGCGGTAGTGGGGCGTGTCATTTCAAACTATAATACGATACCCCTACGTAAGACTGGTTGTCAGACTATTGGGCTTCTGACGACATGAATGACAGCCAGGACCAACAGCTCTACGTGCTTTCCGAGGCACAGAGGAGTCTGGATATGTAAATAGTTTTGTACTATGAGTCTTTTGCCTAAACTGACGAAATTTAGAACCATTCCTTACAAAAACCTAGGTAGGAGGCGATTGTTTGCCAAAGAATGCTCAGGAGACAGTTCTTGATCAAATTTTAATTGAATATTGATGCTGAGGGTTACTTTGAATAAATTGGGATAATGGTATGAGAATGGTGGTGATGACTTAGATCCAGAATTAAGATGACCCACTTTGGTCATCGTAAGTACGCAGTTAAGACGATAGCATGGGTCACTTTTCTGCTTACTGCCTTAATAGGTAGTCAGTAGCAAGGAATCGTTGTACACTTGGCCGGGGGATTGGTGATCCAATATGTATAGCAGTGCAATCGGTTTGGCAATCTCTTCAGATAACCTCGTTCTTTTTCAGTTACGTGATCTAGGATCAAGAAGCAAGCAAGAATGCTCAGGAGAAAGGTTTCTCCTGAGCATTCTTGCTTACATCTCTTCCATACATCATAATCTAGATTGTAATTCTATACAGGGTGGCAGAGACATCGATGCACAACCTGTTACCATGCGATTCAGTTCATGATTCTTGACGCGCCCCTGTGTTGAAATTTTAAAAGTGCAATACCTAGGCAGTCAAAATGTATGGTCCCTGAGTACTTGGTACTGTACCTGATTGATTCACGATTTTTTTTCCAAAAAGAACCACTTTGAACAGTGGCTCCGGTAAAATTATTTGTTTTATTTTATTACAGGTAAGCTTCTCCTGAGCTAGAGATTTATCCTGGCAAAAGATAAGCCGATACTGAGCTATGTTAAAAAACTCTCCCTTTTACCTTTCTCATCCAAAAATTCTAAATTCAGGACAATTCAGACCCTGTTTACTAAACAAAGCCAACGCAGCATACGGCGGGCGGGCGATCCAATGTGCCTCAATATCGGACAATGGCCGAATATAGGCATTGTTAGCGGTAATCTTTCAGCTAAATGAGCGGCTGGATTAAGGTCAATCATTAAGGTTAAAGAGGTTTTGAATTTTCAGGGATACTTAAATAATTTTGATGGTAGCGGTTATGATAACTTAAAGTTCTTTTTGTTTTTAAAGGTTTATAACAACATTATTTTCTCTAAATGGTGTAAAAAGTCGTTTACACAGGTCGGTAACACAATGTCGCTACTAATAGATAATTCTCTTACAAAATTGTTATTTATCTTTAATATAGTTTTTTTTCTATTTTGTGAATGTGAGAAGATTGTAGGCCTAGTAGACTGTAGATTTGTTGACCATTTTCTATTTTGATAAGTAGGTACCTAGTAATTGTTGAAAGACCAGTGTCTTTCAACAATTACTAGGTACCTAAAGGTAAGGTAAGGTAGGTATTTTAAAAATAATTGGCTTTTACAATATTTTCAAATAACAGTGTTAATAGGTATGGGAGGACAGTTCCTCCCATACCTATTAACACTGTTATTTGAAAATATTGTAAAAGCCAATTATTTTTAAAAGAGTACGTGGGGTTTCTTGCCGGCTCTTCTACATTGGAAACGTTCAATTGGAACCGTGCACCTAGCTTCGGACGTTTCATAAGTGCCCATGTAGGTATATGAAATAATATAGGTATTTAGATTTTGAACATAAATACTTTACACTTATTTTGATTGAGAGATTGTCTCTTAAAATATTGGTATAGAGAGATTTTATGATGAACATAGTATTATTGTAACCTTATTATTATGAAATAGGTCTTTTCTCAAAGTTGCAATTTTTTTTAAAAGAGAAAAACGCTTTTGTGTTTTGCGTAACTGTAAGGGTTTTTGTACACGGCACGGTTTCTTTAAAGTACGGCGTATAAACCGCACCGTAGAAAAAACGTGTCGGTCAACAAGCTTCCATAGTGATCCATGTAACACTGACGAGCGTGTCCACAAACGGCGAAAACCACTTTACTGATTTTCAAAAGTTTTCGATATTCAGACTACTTTTATAATATAAATATAAAAAATCTAACCTTTCCAAAAATACATCAGAAACAACAAAAGACAAAGAACTTCCTTGAAACTGAATTTTATCGAGCAATTAATTGTTTCGCCGAAAATCCCACTTTTTATCACAAAATTTTAATTAAAAGCGTCATGCGGAAATTTTCGTCAGAGGATCAGACCTACGAAAATGTTGAGTTGAAAGTTTTCAAACAACAGTAATGGCGGAATTTTGGTGACGTAAAAACAAGGCGATTGATGAAAAAAATAACTTTGCCGCCATAATTGGTTTTTTCCAAAGTGTTAATTGATACTTTTTGGTGTCGATGTTAAAAGGGTAAAGTTTTAATAAAAGGTGGTAAAAAAAGGTGACTTTCGATTTTGTTAGATTCCGAAGCATTTTACTTTGCTTCGCTTCGTTACTAGAAAATACAAAGTTCTCATATTTCGTTACACGACATGATTAGGGTTTATGCACACACATCAGTCACGTCAACGTCAAGTCCGTACGTATCTAACTATATTTTTTGACGTGAGTGATCGGCATCACTCACGTCAAAAAATATACTTAGGTACGTAGAAGTTGTAGGACGTTGACTACACACATCAATCACGACTACTGGCGCGTCTCAGTCGACGTCGCGCCACCGGCAAGTCCAAAATTGTATTGCTTCGATCGAAACAGGCGTTGCTATGACTGACTGACTGATTATCTGTTCACACACGTCCCTGAAATTGACGTGACTGATTGGTGACGTGATGTTGACGTGACTGACCTGCGTGCATGAACCTTTATGATTTGACTTACTTAGGGCGAATTAAAAAAAACAGACATTAATAAACTTTTCTTTTCGTTTCTGCTAGTAAAATTGTGTACTTTCAGTTCAGCGCAGAGTGGCGCGCGTCCGCAGAGTGGTCACTTGCTTGCTGGCGCCCGAACGGACGTGTGACCTCTGCCGTTGTACAGTGAATTGTCATTTAATATACCTACTCGAATACTTCTTATAACGTGGTGAACACCACAATGCTACATACTTCATAGTGCCGTTGTTCGTACCGATGTAATAAAACTTTGGGTATACGATACCACGAAGGCGCTTCGCGGCTCAACGCATGTGCATCGAATTGCTTCCACACGACTTCACTCCTAATGGCGACACCTATCTTCTTGAGCATGAATTACCGGTATAGATAAGGCTTCATTGTACACCAGTGAATAATGAATTTAAGTGAATAGGTAACTTCTAAGCCAGCGTACATCTTCGATCGGTATCGGTATCAACGCTTGTCCGGTGGGGTGTTACAAACATATTCGAATTGGCCTGATTCGGTAGAGCCAGGCGGCAAAATTGAACATACATTTATGTATTCGGCTTAGCTCAAATTGTGTCGACCCGAGATGATTTAACGAGACTAGATGCAGAAAGGAGTTTGTCGATTGCCACTGGATAAAAGCCAAATATGTGTAGTAATTTCTTCGGGTCGACTTTGTTATTCAACAAATACTGCTGAATCGATATGCCAAACATGGTGTGTAGCACTCCTCAGATAGCGGTCAAACGCGATTCTGTTGAATCGCTTTTTCTTTAGGTTGAGTGCACAAGGCAGTTGGGACTGCGCGAAGATTATATCTGTCACATTAGCCTCGGTACAGAAAACCCTAGAACGGAATTGAAGTAATACGACTTTTCGTGCGTGAAAGTTATTAATTCTGTATGTGTTTTCCAGTTTTCACTATAATTATGAATTTCCCGTGAAAACATATAAATTGATATAGAAGACGATCGATTGACCGAATGAATAACGAATGCATCGGAGTCTACGTAAAACTCTTGAAACTATTAATTTAATTCGAACACTTGAAAAACCCATTGAAAGTAAGATCTTTCATTATCAAGTAACAAGCTACAGTTAACTGTCTGCAACTATTTTCCATTGGAACTTATCAGTGAGTAGTGCCGTCGAAAACCAATTAAAGACTTGCAACGTTTCAAAGTCTTTGAACTCTGAATTAAGTTCAAAGACTTTGTGACCGTAGTGAGTACACAATGCTGCTTTGTGTGACACTGACATGTTTAATTACTGCGTCAGATTCGGTCCTGTCTGTACTCTTGTGCTCTTCCTAGCTAGTGGTCACTTTGTGGGTTTCTGAATTAGGATCCTAGATCACGTAACTGAAGGAGATCGAGGCTAGATAAAGAGATTGCCAAACCGATTGCACTGCTATACGGATTGGATCACCAATCCCCCTGCCAAGTGTACTGCAGCAATTTCCTCTTTGACTTTTCGACGTTCAGAAGATAAGTCATAAAAAGCCAGTAAGCAGAAAAGTGACCCATGCTATAGTCTTAATTGGGTACTTACGATGACCAAAGTGGGTGATCTTAATTCTGGATCAAAGTCATTATCATCATTTTAACCGCCTCTGTGGTCTCGTGATTAGCCCACAATTTTCTGTTCGGTTGGTTCTCTTACAAACAACAATCTTAACAGCATTTTTGTGTTTCGACAGTTAGAGGTATGATGGCTAGTTCCTCTGTAGTTGAGGATTCCCGGTGAAGCTCGCTTCCACCTTTGGCCTAATCATCACTTATCATCAGGTGAGATGCAGGCCAAGAGCCACCACGTAGAGGTTAAAAAAGAAAATATTTTTTTAACCTTATCCCGATTTATTCAAAGTAATCCCGTCAGCATCAATATTCAAGAAACATTTGATCAAGAACTGTCTCCTGAGCAGTCTTTGGCAAATAAGCGCCTCCTCCCTACGTTTTTCTTAAAAACGTAGTTCAACGTTACGTAGTTCTCCCTACCTTTTTCTTAAAAACGGTTCTGAATTTCTTCAGTTTAGGCAAAAGACGCGTAGTACGAAACGAAACGAGAGGGGCTCGGCTTGCCGCGGTTGGTCCGTGGATGATTGACCATCTTTACATACCAAGACCCCTCCGCGGAAAGCACGTAAAGCCGTTGGTCCCGGCTGTCATTCCTTGATCTTTGACAGTCGTTACAGGTCGTCAGAAGGCCGAAAGGCTGACGAGCAGTCTTACCAAAGGGTATCGTGTTACCCAGTAACTGGGTTGTGAAGGTCAGATAGGCAGTCGCTCCATGTAAAATACTGCTATTCAACTGCATCCGGTTAGACTAGAAGCCGACCCCAACATAGTTGGGAAAAGGCTAGGCAGATGATGATGACTCGTAGTAAGAAACTCTCCATCACCACAACATAGTGGGGTATTGCTTAGGTAGATATAGCGCTACAAGATTCTTTTGGCGCGTGGTGAAAATCGGAACTAACGCCACCATCTTGTTTCTCAATACATTTCACAAAACAATTGCACAAATAATTACCAACAACGCCCCCCCTGCCAATGTCATTCGAGCGCCAAAAGATTGTTGTAGTAGCGTAACAAAACAGAACAACCATCTATTAAAGCCAGCTACATCACAAAATTTCGATAGGTTTGCATACCCCGGTTGAACGCATGTGCACTCAAACGGTATGGGTCGGTTCAGCGCACACTGTGCAACACGTAATATCGTTTTACGATTCACCGGGGTTGCCAACCTTTTTGTATGTGATTCGATTTTGTGATAGTGTGTTTGAATGCTGTGTGACACAGTTATAGCAATGAAATCGATGTATGTAATCAAATTGTCAATAGGCATACTTCGTTTTCACGCCAATGACCAGTCAATGACGCTTTTGGCTTAAACTGTTTCTTTATTTAAATGTGTTTTTTTTATGGGTAACATCGTTCCTCTTGCTTTCCTGCAATCACAGAACATATATACCCTGAATTGCAAGTGGTTTCGAGAAAAGGGACGGAAATGTGTAACAGGAAGCCGGGGAAGCGCGCGCTATTTGATTTGACCAAAAGAGCGCGCTTGGTGCTAGAGTTGGCCGTCAGAAACGACCTTGACGGGGCCCAGTCCCTTTAATGTTGCTTATTTTCAAGGTCAGATGTTACACATCATATGTACTGTAAGGTTCGCTCGTTTTTTTTTAATGTGTTTTAATATCAAAACAATACACTAATATTGTCGACTTAAGATTTTTTTTTATTGTAATAATATTATCTGTCTTAGAGAATCATGATAATAACAACATTCTAATAAGGTAGTTCTGAAGTTATATGTAAGAGATGTTGTTTTTGTAGGTCATTATTTAAAGCTAGCTTCTGCCCGCGACTTCAGCCGCGAGCCTTCCTCAACAGTTGGGCTATCCAATGCAAAAACAATTTTTCAAATCCCACATTCCGGAGATTACCCTACATACAAACTTACAAAAAAAACAAATTTTACCTCTTTATAATACCTATTATTAGTATTAGTGTAGATGACAAAGACTGCTACGTTAGTCTAGTGGTCGCAAGCGCTACTACTGAGCATGAGGTCCTGGGTACGATTCCCGGGTCGAGCAGTATTATTAGTTTGAGGGGGGGTTTTTCCATCTGGAATTTCTCAGTAGCAGCCCGGAGTCTGGATTTGTACCCGATTGAAGGCAATAGGCTCGTCCCCTATTAGATGGGAGTTAAACATAACTGGCGAAATAGGGACACCTCTGCCCAACCCTTTGGGGAATACAGTTGAAACATTGGGTACATTTACTGGCAGTATATCTTAGGATAAATCAGACGCTATGTGTGACGAATTATTTGATCGTTGCTATAAAATTACATCCATAGACATATTATTTTATGCGCAATGAAATATTTATGCCATCGCCTCTATTTTTCTGTTCTGTATTTTTACTTCGCGATAAAATATAAGAGTAAACATAATCTGTGATTTCATCTTGAGTGCGATAAACTACGAGCACTTGGTATATTGCCAAGTAGGGGAATACTGACGCTAAACGGAACAGATGACTTGGAATAACACTGTATGACGATTTATCATAATATTCATCGTCCGATTATGAATGGAAAACTAATAATAATCTATTTCAAATTAAATCTATCTGTATTTTGAACAGGGAGAACTGTGTTTCTTGCCCAACTGAGTGACCTAGCACCCAGTCTTCCGATTCATTATGTAAAGTTTAGTTACTAAGCCAATGTCAAGATGACAAGAGGAAAGGGAGTAGCGTTTACTACTTTTTCCCCCGACTACGACGAAGAAAAAAGGAGGTTTATGATTTTGACCTGTATGTATGTATGTTCAACTTCTAAACTACTTGTCATTATTTGCAAAATGACGTATCGTTTGAAGCGTCATAATCGCGCGTCTTAATTGTCCGTCAAATAAAAAATCTGGAGTCACACGTAATCTGAAGGGCGGGCGTTTTGGGGGACTGTCTTATGTAATTTTGACGTTCGAAAAGTGCTGATTCTCAGCTTTGAATAAATGACTTTTGAATTTTGAATTTTCTGTTCGATGTATCCCTAGCACGTTTGACTCCGGATTTTTAATTTGTCTGTCTGTGATGTCTTGTTAACACCTTTTTAGTTGCCGTTTTTGTCGTAGTTGGGTTTTAGTTTTTAACAACCTGAAAATAGAACAGAAAATAGTTCATTCGCCAACCCCAACAAAAACTACACCAACAGCCCAGTTTAAACGAAACAAACAGTCAGTGTACCTTTTACCTCGATGTAGCAACATGAAAAGCTTGTAACAATACACGCATACTGTACTGTTCAGTATTCATTGTAAACAAACAAGTGAGCGAGCTGTAAACTATTAGTAAACTACAAACAAATGCTGACTAAATACCCAGTAATGCGTTGTAAGCGGATTTCATGTTTTATGCAATAAGTAGACTGTTTAATGAACGGTTTTAGGGGACATTGCTATAATCCACCAACTTATTTCATAAATCAGTAAGCCTTCAAGCTTTACTCCATTTATAATAACAATTGAAAAATAACGGTCATCATTATCACCCTCTCGTTATTTTGATATAAACGTATATAAAGTTCGTTATTTCACGATAAATTTAAAGCAACGTTATCTATTTACCATTTACATAAAAAAAATACTGTAAAGAGCAATCATTTCAACAATATTACATAATAACAAAAAATTTAAAAAAATGAAATAAAATAAAATAAAATGAATATAATGAATTTAATTAATTATTAAATGGAGTATAGATGCTTCATAAGCGTAAATAATAGCCCTAACCTATACAATCTTGGGTGTATTAAAGGCTTATGGCGATATATTTAGTTATGAAAGTTACCAGCGGTAAAACTCTTAATAGACTAAAACAATGAAATGCAGTTAACAAAATAACTTTATTTCTGTCTCTGTCCTCAATTTTTAGGTAAATTGCTTTGTTTAATAGCGACGATTGTACTTCTAATATTGTAAAAGGGCTCAATTTCAAACTCCGGTAACTTATAGAAAATTTCTGGAAACATACTAAAAGGGACCTGAATTCATAACTAATTAACCTTACTAGTGGTCGCTCAGAGGTCGAAATTCGACCATAATTCATTTAAATGTCATGATTCTAAGGTAGCCATCTTGTGTCAAACGCATGGTGTGTAATGTTCTTTTTATTCATTTAATTTATTTCTAATGTACATTATATAAAAATATTAGCTTTCTGCACTCCTTCTCCATATAAATTTTAACTGTGCCAAATTTCATACTCCTCCGTCCGCGTAATTTTCGTAAAAAGGGGTACAAAGTTTTTGCTTCACGTATTAATATAATAATTTCAGAATTGAAGGCAACCTCACATTCAGCAGAAACCGGCAGTCTTGCACCCAATGAAGCAAAAAAAGAAGAAACTACCATTCAGTACATAAACAAAAAATAAATGCGAACTCAGAGTCAACAATAACAAGCAGTAGCAGGCTTGCTAAAAACGAACCGACAGAACGCCGGACAAACAGCACAGTTTGTTCCGAGCTGATATAATTACGGAGCAAAAAATTGCAGCTCTTTAGTGCAGAAATAGAAAAGAAAAGTTGTAGAGGCGTCGGGCAGCGACCGTAGCTGTGGGCAAGTACGAGCACAAGCTTCGGTGCGAGGTTTTTACGTTAACTTTTGTTTATTAGTAGGTACGTTTCGGCGCCAAGGGCTGACTTTTCAATAGTCTGACAACTTTTGTATGAGGAATAAATATATAATATATTGGAATATATTGATAGGTTTAGTAAAGTTTATTGATTCAGGCTTGACCTTGCGGAAATCCATTATAAATTATAATAGACGTAGTAGATTAGTAACCTATTCCGCTTAATTATTCCTAACGAGTCATAAAAAAACCCTGTAAGCTCGACTCTTTTACGATAGTTTAGTCGCTCGATATGCTGTGTTTTGACGATCAATAAGATCTTGTCTGATGTTTGATCCTGTCGCATAAACATTTACTCGATTTGAGATCACATCATGTCGATTGTCTCAAATTGAGCAAATCTGTAAGCATCTTTTCATAGCCTTGGGAAGAAATGAGTAAGTTTAAAAGTGTATTTTTATGAGAAATAACCCAACTCAAGAATATTATTTCATTGGCTTATTCCACAAATAATTCCACAACACAAATTGATTTCCCTTATATATTTCCTATTTTACTTACCAGCGAGAAATTGCATAAATTATCGCTGAAAATCAAACAATTCTATTAGATTTATTAGAGCGCAGATCAGTTTAAATGTTCTATTACAAAGCGCGGTTTCGCTAATTTAACGTTATTTATGTTCGAAGCTGAGATTAACTTATTAACGTGATGTGTAGGGTGGGATTACACGGAAAGGTTTCATGTGAGGACCTGACGCGGTTTCGAAAAGGCATAGCAAAAGTTGTTTTGACATTTACGTTGGCCTAATCTGACGAGCAATTATCTGGTCAACAACACTTCTTCGTTACTCGTTTTTAAATTGAATATGGGAAGATTTTAGGCCGTGGAAAAATATAAACCACAGTCAGCAAGGTGGTTACGGGGTGCCCAGACGTATGGTCTGTTCCAAAAGTATTTGAAAGAAATGTAAACAAATGAATTAGAAAACGCACTTGTGGACGCCAATTTTATTTGTACCACTTACAAATTGAGTGCTCTGATTTGATTATTTCAATACTTAAACCTGAAATCTTCTATATACAATTTTGCACACAGCTTCCTTTTATAATGAAGGGGAGCACTAAGCAGGGGTTTTGAAAATTCCACCTTTAAGGGGGCGAAAAGAGGGGATTTCGTTTGTATGAAAAATCTTATTCTTTGAGTTAATACTCTTGAAACTTGGCACAAAAAGTACTAGGCTTGCATGAATTCAAGATATTATTATACTTTTTTTTTATCCCGGTAGTACGTTTCCATCGGATAATTTTCGACTTCCACGCGAGCTCACCCGCGCGAAAAAGCTGCTTCTAATATAATATCACATTAAAGATGTTTTTCAGTTGATAATTGACGTTAATTTTATAACCTCAATTTGTGTCGATGACTTTTTGATTACAATTTAATAATGCTATTCAAACATTAATGTTTGGAGAAAGTGGTGCGATAAATTTTTTAAACCTAAATACAGATCAAAGTGTTACTACTTCCATTTGTTGAGTGATTGGATTAGAATTTAACCTGAACAGGGTGTGTTTACACTTTCATCATATACTATTGGAACAGACTATACATTTAAGCATCTCCACTCGTGGAAGCTATTTCATATGACACTTATTAGACACTAGCTTTTATTCGTGACTTCGTTCGCGTGAAATTTCGGCCCCCGACCCACCGCGTCGCATCCCATCGCCCGCCAGCGCTATTACTCGTTTTCACTTAGCGTTCTTTTTGTTTTTATTTCATTTTGTTCGGCTCCTAAGGGTCGTAGCGTAATGTTACATAACCTACACCACCTTCCTGAAAATTAAACAATGCAAAAAAAATAACTAATCCGATTGGTAGGTCCGTAGATTACCCCCTACTTACAAATAAACAAACAAACTAATTATATTAAGTATATATAGATTATCTTGGTGGAAAAAATGGCTTAAATGTTCTATTAAATAATAAAAGTCTCTGAAACAATACCCAAAGATGATTTTAAAATCTAGATGAGAAGAAACAATTTGTAGGTATGTGTTATTTTAAAAGAATCTACAATTTAATTCTTTTTTACGATGCAAAAGGACAGTATAAGATTGTAACAGGTGGCGTTCTGTAATTTCTGCCTATGCCCAAGAGAAAAGCGTGAGTTTTTTTATGTATGTACTTTGTAGGAATCTGGAAATAGAACATCGAAGTTAACTCGTTTGCTAAACCGGTTCATAGTTATACAAACCGGGTTTAAAAGAGAATTGCAAAAAAACTGGGTGAACCGCAAAGTAATCTGAAAAACTAGTTAGATTTCAATCGTTTTCTTTTTCCTTTGCGTTTTTCCTTTCCTTGAGTGCAAGCTTTGCTGCTAAATGTATAATAACCTCGAAGACATATGCTGTAATGTTTGGTAATATCAAAAATATAATAGATGCACTCGACCTATTATTTTAATTGATATTCATCTAATGATGAATATAGATCTCATGATGATCTTTCTATCTATGTATAAAAAGAGGCTTTTGGCTGCTGTGGGACATTCGCAGGACACTCCTAACTAATATTAAAAATGCGAAAGTGAGTTCGTTTGTTTGTTTGTTACACTTTCACGCTAAAACGGCTAGGCGGAAATGCTTGAAATTTGTCATATGGTAGACCATGACCTAGGTGAGGACATAGGATACTTTTTATCCCGATATTCCCACGGGATCGAGACTTATGCGGGTGAAACCGCGGGGCGCAGTTAGTAATATTATAAATGCTAAAGTGAGTTTGTTTGTTTATTTGTTACGCTTGCACGCTAAAACGGCTGAACGGATTTGGATGAAAATTGACACATGATGATGATATATTTAACAGTCTAAAAGTCATGATTAGCGTTCCGATTTTGAAAATGTTAATGTATCAAACGAAAACCAGTCCATACCATAAGAATATCGGGATAAAAGTATCCCATGGCCTAGGTTAGGCCATGTCAAGTCTACCCATGTGCCAAATTTCATTCAAATCCATTCAGCCGTTTTAGCGTGAAAGCGTAAAAAACAATCAAACATACTTCCGCATTTAAAATACATATTAGTCAGGATAGTTAGAATTGGGGAGTATAAAATATTCGAACGCTAACCCTATGCATATAGCTACAATCTACAATAGCATTTCCACAATTGGGATCTGTAGTGTCCTGACATAGCAATGCGGGCTTGTGGTAGACCGCACAAGGATATACACGGCACACGATGAGGGCACTGGCTTGCGACTGACACATCTGGAACTCATGGGAATAGAGTTTTGTTTAGAAATGGCCGATGTCAAGGTAATTTAAATAAAGACAAGTTGTAAGTACCTGTGTTGTACCTACATAAGAAATTATTATTTAAGAAATGTATCGGTAAAAAACTTGGGTTCAAAGCCCGCGGATTCTTAGGTTGTACCATTATTATTTTGAAGAAGTCACTCCTGCGCAAACCTACATAAATTGACGTTTACACTGTCAATAAAGACTGAAGAAAGAAGTCTTTATTGAAGACATTTTAACAACGGAAAAGGGTGTTTTAGAATACAAGAATTATGATATTTCACCGTCTACGCCCTTTTTCCACATCCGTATATTTTTACTCCACACGTTAACCAGCAAATTCCATGTGCAGGATTGCTAAGCATTACCGGGTTATACGCTAAAGTACTGTCGAGTGCTTATTATATTGCATGGCGGTGGAAGCCGACTGTGAAACTAGTACTGCTGAGAACAACAGCCTGCTAATATGGAGTTTAATGCCGTTGGGTTTAAAAATAAAAAGGTAAGCAGTTTCTGTATGCATAGTTTTGAATTTTTTGTGATTTTATACTGACGATCTAAATTCTAAACGAGTAGTGTTAATGATTTGGAAAAAAACATACGTTAAATTAGAGCATTTTCTTAATAACTTAATAAATGAATATTTTAGATTATGATTTAGATTAACTTTACAAATTAATATTAATTTCACTTTGTAGTATAAAACTAGAAAGTGAAATTAATTTGTAAAGTTATGTATAACGCGGATAAAAAACTGAGAATCACGCAAAAACTATCAAGCGTATTTTTCTGAAACGTTCACCATTTTAAAGATAATTTAATTACTGGTCTTTTAGTTACGTGTTTTATTCAAATACCTTGTGTTTTTGTATAATAAATTCATAATGCGTCTAATTTGCGATAGCGCTCCTTGATGGGCGAGTCCTATTACTGAACTCACTTGCTTCAAAAAGGGTGAGAGAAGAAAAAATGTCTGAGAGATTTCTCGACGGCATGTGAAGACAAGTCAGAGGCCCATGGGCGGCTTTAAAACTTTGACACCAGGTTAGTTAATAACCACACAAAGAGATGAAGATTACTGGCTCGACGTACGACGCGTTGCGTGGGCTCAGTACAGAACACGTAACCTAACCACTCAAGGTCACTGGCATATATCTGCGAATGCAAATCGATACTTTTAATAAATATATTTTTTTCTTGAGGCGAATCGATTTCTGGAGTTGCCGATTCGCCTACAAATGAATTAAATTCGGGCAAGTAAATTCATGCGAATCACCAATAAGCCGAGTTAGCTTGTATGACAGTGTGTGAGGTGGACATTTGCCGCAGATATAATTTTGTGCAGTTTGTCAGTGAATAGCACCCCAATTGCGTATCACACAATCAATCATAATTGAATAATTTTGAAGTACATTGCTAATCCATTGCTTCATGTTCGAAAAATTTGTCTGCTCAACAACGTAAATAACGCAATGAATGTTGTTAAACTGTCAAAATGAAACAGATTGTGATTGATCCTGAGTTATGCAATTAGGGCACAGGTCCACATCTTAATCTACTAAAAAAAATATCGTGTTTTTTATGGATCATGTGTTCTGCAATAAAGATGTTTATTTATATATTTATTTTATTTTTTATTTGCTGAAAACGAGGCTCCAATGACTAGTCGTTGTTAAGGTATTCACTTGTTAAAATATTAAATAATTTTTCGTTAATAGTCTTTTTCAGCAGACGGGAAAATTAAATATTTTATTTTGTCGCGTTACACAAAATATTCCAATCATAGCATGTTTGGTTCTCGCTAGCAAACCAAGCCATGGAATTTCAAGTTGGTTCAGCATCAACAATTACGTCCGGCAGCCATGTTCAAAAGAAAAGAGAAAAAGGTCTGTTTACACCGTTCTACGAACAAACGCGGTACACGATGGAAAAGAAAAAACTAAATTAAGTCCGGGAGCTGGTGACGAAAAAGCTTGAAACATGCTTTTTCTCATATTGAAAGAGAAAAATGTTGAGAAAATACTTTTAACAACATAACATAATGTCACGCCTGTATTACCTTAAAGGATGGGCAGAGGTATATCTTTATTTAGTACACCCACATTTCGCCATATGTTTAAGTCCCATGTAATAGGGGGCGAGCCTATACCTAAAATAGTTTTAATTATATCTTCAATGCGGACAACTTGATGACAATGATACAGAAAATTAAACTTTTAGACCCTTATGATGACAAATACTCCTGTATATAAATAAAATGAATACTAGATGTTGATGACGAATCTTAATATCCTAATTAATTTTTAATTTTATAAATGTGAAAGTTTGGATGTTTGTTACTCAATTACGCATTAAAGACTGAATGGATTTGGATGAAATTTGGCACACAGATAGTTTATAACCTGGATTAACATATATTCTATTCCGGTTGTACGTTCCTGTGGGATAATTTTCGACCTCCACGTGGGGGAGGCCAAAGGGGTGGGCAAAGGCTAGTAAATAAATAAATATTCACAACAAATTCAATAAAAATTTTACATTTGTATCTGTAATTTTTATGGTGTACAGTGTGTATTATTTCTATCTATCTATATTTTTTTAGTTTGTAACTTTATACCTTATAATAATTAAGTCATTTCATCATCATGTCAATTATTATTTATTTTTTACTTAGTCATCCCTCTGTCACACTTTCACCCTCACTGAAACTCACAGACACTCACACAAACACACACAAAAACTCACACAATATAATATGCGCTTTACTAAACTAGCATGATCTGACATATTTATTTCCGCACAATCGCATTCCGACCCCAAGATACAAGCCCTGCTTAGTTTGGGGGTCAACGGTCAAACCAAAAAATTGTGATGTATATATAATTGTATCTATGTAAGATCACTATCTACTTTTCCTTTGCTAATAAAACTTTTTGTATTTTGTATCTTGTAGTTACAATCATACATAGGTATACATATTTTCACAAACACGAGCTCCTAAACTATAAAGCCAGAATGAATTTCCATTTAGCACTCAGAAAAATCCAGGCATTTTGCAAAATTTGTGAATAACCAATTATATTTTCTTTTTGAATGTGAGTTTATTTTTCTGCGGACAAAAGAGTTGGACGCGGACAGGCTAAGCTTAGCTTAAGTTTGTAAGGTACATGGCATATTTACATTGTTTTCACTTGAAATGAATTTAGATTGTTAGGGTTTATTATTATGAGTTTATTTTGGAATTAAGTATTATTATTAGAGTTTTGTTTTACTTAGATAAAAAGTTAAGATTACGATATATAGGTGAAATATCTACAGCTACACTAATATTATAAAGAGAAAAGATTTGTATTTTTGTTTGTCATGAATAAGCTCAAAAACTAATGGACCGATTTAAAAAACTCGTTCACCAGTAGAATACTATATTATCTCTGAGTAACATAAGCTATAATTTATAAAGATATCACGCGGGCGAAGCCGCTGGCGGTAGCTAGTGTTAAATAAGTCTTTTAAAAGAATCAGTGTGTAGGTATCAATAAAACTGAAATAGTTTGTTAATAAAATGTTTGTAACATATTGACTTAATTTGGTAATAACGGAAAAGTGCTAGTCCAATATACCTATAAATTGCAAAGCAGCCGATCGATTCTGTAAAAATATCACCGTGAAACTTAGGTGAAGTGAGCGTGAAGTGAGCTGTCAATAGTGTTAATCTCTAGCATCCTGCCGGTCGATTTGTGACAGTGACAGCTCACTTCACCTAAGTTTCACGTTCGACCTAAAGGACCCACTTATTACAATCTATACATACAAATAAATAAAATTAAAGTGTTTATTTGTGTGTCAAAATAACAGCTTCTTACTAAATGCTCAAGAAAGTATACACGGTACATAAAATAAAAAATTGTCAGTCTGTTTGTTCCGACCTGCTAATCTCCGAAACGGCTGGACCGATTTTGACAGGACTTTCACTGGCGGCTAGCTGATGTTTTATGGAGTAACTTTATATTAGAAAATAATAATTAGGTTTAACACGGGCGCATGCGCAGGCAGCAGCTAGTTTATATGTAATTAATCACTTCTATCGTCAATCTCATTAGTATCAATTTACCACCGACTAAGAATGACTATTACTTTTGGGCTAAACTCAAAACGTATGGACTTGTTAAAACAAAAACTATGTATCCATTACTCAGCGTTCACAGTCCATCGAATGAGGGGGCAGAATAAATAATAGTTATTGTGTACGCTAATGGAATACTGGTATTCATATGCATTCGGTTAGACTGGAAGCCGACCCCAAATTACTAAGGAAAAGGCTTGGTAGACAGGAAAAAATGGAACCCTTATAGGGTCACTTCGTTGTCCGTCCGTCCGTTAGTCTGTCAAGACCCTTTTTCTCAGGATCGCGTGGGTGTATCAAGTTAAAATTAATACCAAATACGTAAGTCTACGGTCCCTTGGTGCTCTAAAAATCAGGCTTTTAAAACAACGTATTAAAAAAATACGGCCTACTATGCGACATATTTTGATACTCTTAACTAAATCAAAACCTACAGAGTATTTCCCGTTGAACTAGAATCATGAAATTTGACAAGAAGCAAGATCTCACAGCACAAATAAAGACAAAAGTCCGAAAATTGTTAATTTTTGACCCAGTGGGAACGGCCGTGACTTACGAGTTGTAGGTCGTAGATTCGAATCCAAGCAGGCATATCACTTTGTGTAAATTATTTCATCACCATTGCTCTCAAAACGGTGAAGGAAAACATCGTGAGGAAACTGGCATTAACTGGAAACAAAAATTTGGAAACATGTGACATCTACCAACCCGCACTGGGCCCGCGTGGTGGATTATGGCCTTCTCACAGTGAGGAGGCCTGTGTCCCAGCAGTGGGAACATTAAGCTTCGTGCAAACTGGCGCGACGCGACTCTAACAAAACAATTTCTAAGAAAACATCACGGTAGAACAACGACCGGTGTCGCGTCGCGGCACTCTGTACGGGGCTTTTTATACGCTGATAATGCTATGCTATAAGTAATCACATGGCTGTAAATTGCGTGAAAGTATCCAAGTCACCTACATGTCACTGTGCTATAAAAACTTTTGGTTGGTGAATGTCATAAACAACTACCTAGGTACTACGGTACAAGAATCTTGCCGTGGGTGGCCGAAATCGGAACTAACGCCGCCATCTTGTTTTTAGAGTTCCGTACCCATATGCTGGAACCCTATTACTACGCCTCTGCTGTCTGTCCGTCCGCCTGTCAGTGGGCTGTATCTCATGAAACGTTATAGGTACACAGTTGAAATTCTCACTAATTGTGTATTTCTATAAAAAAAATGATAAAAAATAAAATAAAGTAAAAATTTAAGGGGGTCATACAAGAAATGTGTTTATTTACTAAAGTAAAAAACGTAGTGTTGAATATTGTATACGATGGGACGGTGAACCCTTCGTGTGCCTCGTACTTGGCCTATTTTTTTCAGCGCAATTTCTGATTCAATTCCACAATTGTTTACCAACAACGCCCTTTTCAAACCTTGACAAACATGCCCTTTTCAAACAACGATCTTTTGGTGCTTGAATGACATTGACAGGGTGTCAATGTCATTCAAGCGCCAAAAGATCGTTGTAGCACTCTACTGTGACCTCTAAGTTCGATTCGGTGGTTCTTATCAGTTCTTAGAATAGGTTATGAATTAGGACGACTTCGTCTTGTTTTAATGAATGTTTTGACGTGTGAAAGGGTTTAGTAAAATCAATTTAAATAAATAAATATTACATAAAATCACTCCGTTTCCCCAAAGGGTTGGGCTGAGGTGTAGCTGAAGTAGGTACACCCACATTTCGCCAGTTATGTTTAAGTCCCATGTAACAGTAGGCGAGCCTATTGCCATCAACTGGGCATAAATCCAGACTCCGGGACGCTACTGAGAAATGTCAGATAGAAAAACCCAATAACACTTTGCCCGACTCCGACTCGGGAATCGAACCCAGGACCTCATGCTCAGCAGTAGCGCTTCCGACCACTAGACAAACGAGGCAAACAAAAAAAAAAAAAAACATTATTCATCAAATAACCTAACATCATGCCAAAATTCAAATTCCTACGTTGCGTAGATCTCGAGAAAAACCTCTGTGACAGACGGACAAAAAGTGATCTTAAAAAGGTTTCGTTTTTAGGGTTCCGTACCCAAAGAGTGTGCACTACTATGGCCGCTATAACAAAAACAGTAATAAAGAAAAAAATTTAGGTCTTTAAAGTATTAAAAAAAAAAAAAGTTGTACGGAAACCTTCGTGTATGAGTCCGACTCGCACTTGACCGCTTTTTTAATTATTAGGTCGGGACCTTAAAAGAAAGTGGCAACAGACGACGACTTATGCCAGCCACTCTCCTTCATTAACACTCTTTGAAAAGTCGTTTCAAAAGTCGCGGTCGGTTGCTTGTCAAACCGGCTTGCAGTCCCACTTACAGGGCAAGTTGCTCAGTTTCACAAGACTGAAGCTTGCCGCTTAGTAATGCATGTTACCTCTTGTAAAGTTGCCAACTAAGCTAAATTGCTTCTTGTACAAATAAAACTCAAGCAATTGAAGGTTTCTGCGGCTTTTCTTGGTGCTTGGTAACACAAACATACGTAGTTTGTTTATAGCAACTGTTTCTGTAATTCATATGCTGATAGTTCGATGACATGTTAGCAAAGTAAATGAAACTGACGTTTTTGTAGGAGCTCATTAGAAAAAGTATCTTTAAAAAAAACCGGCCAAGTGCGAGTCGTTTCGTATCACCATACAATATTTAGCAAAAATGCCGAATAAAACAGGTTTCTTGTATGGGGGTATACAAGAAACCTGTTTTATTCCTGCCCTTTAATTTTAATTATTTGTTATAATAGCTCGGTGTTGTGTAGGAGCTCGTGGCTAAGTAATAACAGCCGCACGGGTCGATCCATCAGGTTAAGTTACGTTTGCTGGGGTTGGTCCGTGGATGGGTGACCATCTTTTCATACCGAGACTCTTCCGTGCCTCGCTAAGCCGTTTACCCGGCTAAACTGGAAACGGCGGTTAGACTGGAAGCCGACCCCAACATAGTTGGGAAAAGGCTAGGCATATTGATTGATTTGTTGTTATAGCTTATAGCGGCAATAGAACCAATCAATCAGTGAAAAAATCAACTGTGTATCTATTACGGTTTATAAGATACAGCCCGCTGACAGACACAGACGGACGGACGGGTAGACGGACGGACAACGGAGGCTTAGTAATAAGGTTCCAAATTCTCTTCGAATACGGAACCCTAAAAAGACAATTTCATTTCAAGGATTCACATCATAATTTCATCATCTTAAACACCCCTTTACAACTATATAATTTAAAAAGCACAGTTATTTCTATTATTTAGTTTTCCAGACGATCTAACAATACCTATTCTTCGCTGTGGGTAAGCAGATCATCGACGGATTTATGACCCATCTCAGGTTATCGTCTGTTCGTGCTAAGACTCGCAGAAGATTGCCTCTGAAGCTTTCATGACTTATAGAGCCCAGCGAATACTATCGCTAGAAGTCTGCACTGTTTTTACCGACTCAAAATTGTTTTTTTTTTTGGTCCGCGATCCTCCCGTTTCCATAGAGAATTTATCCTGTTCATGGGTTAAAAAGGGATTAAAGTGTGTTATGTTAGCCGATGGGAAATCAACACGGCTTGAATAATAGAAAAAAAAAAAGTTTTATTAAATTGTCTCAGCTATCTGAGACAATTTAATAAAACTTTTTTTTTAAAGCCGTTACTATTATCGGCTTTATGAAAACCAGATTTATCTTTAGGCCCAGTTTTAAACCATCGCGCCATTTTTGAATGTCAAACTTGATTTCGACTATTTTAAAGTTTTAATGTACAAAAACTAATTTTAAACCCGAGTCTAAGCTGAAAAGTTTAAACTTGGACCAAGTTAGTAGTCGTTTATTAACAAGACGGTATTGGTTTCGGGGGCCCTAGTTGTTTGGATGGCAGATTATGTACAGGGCAGGAGCGAGTACATGACAGTAACGAGCAATTAGTCATGATGCGTATGTACCAAGCGTAAGTCTCTCAGCGAGTGTTTTGCACGCCAAGCGAGCGTCGCTAAGCCAGTACACTCTTTGGTTGCTCTTGTCGCTACGACAACCGAGTACCTGCTCGTCGGTGCGGTGTGAACAGTCAGTGATCAACTATTAATATATGTACGGGCCATGATTGTAACCTACAATCTTTTCTACGTTTCTTGAGCGAGAATATCGTAGATAGCTAGTCGCTTCCTCGTCGGCGGCGGCGGTGGTTCAGGTGCCTTATCAGTTGCTTTACACATGGTACAAAATCGCATGAAAGACGTAGTAGTACTGTAGAACACAATTTCCCAATTTCACAAGCAATAACATTGTTATATAACATCTCAAGTTCGGCCGCATAATATGATTTTCTCGTAACAAAACCGCACTCAACTACCAACCCTAATAACTACCACGTACGGTTGGTTTTAGCTCGTGTCTACAGATTACAATCTTGACTCATGTCGCGGTGTGAATTAGGGGATGTATTTGTTATTGTAATTATTAATAACATCGGGTTAATGTGTGGCTGTGACGTCATAAATTGTGGCTGTGACGCCATAATGTAATGTGAGGTGAAGGGCGACGAATCAAGATGGATTGGAGAATATAAGGAGCTCCACACCCACTTTATTAGACAACCCACACTCTTACTCTTCTATCAACCATTTGGTTGCAGACTTAGCACTGCTGTAGGTACTACTATACTAGTTTGTCTGCTGTGTTATATTGATTTTTTTCTGAAGTTAAATAATACTTTTTCAAAATGAGTGTGTAAGCATCGTAGGACATAGCGCTCTATATTTGCTGTCTACCCCCGTGTAGGGTTATCAACCCTCTAGATTTGTCGTCTGGTTTTGTCCTTCTGTCCAGAATTTTCGATTTGATCGAAAACCAATACTTAGATGAAGACTGAGAATGGAAAAAAAAATTGTCTGTACCTACTTTTTTGCAAAGACTGCTATGAAAATCGTACCCCTATGGGAAAAACGCATGTGGTATGCATAATTAGCATAAATTCTACCAATCTGTATATTTCCCCTAACATTTGTTTCACCCGAAAACTGAACCTGAACCACGACCTCAAAAGGCACTTACAACCACTAGGGCATTACGACTAATGTGTTGTGCGAGGGGGTACTAATGAAGACGAATGGAAGATCTCTTGTGTAATGAATGAAGGAAAATGTGCTGATATTTGTATAGACTAGTTGTTAATGTTTAGATACAAACGTCGCTGTGGTATGGGAGAAAGGTAATGATTATTCATAAGTCGGTAAAATAAAAGTGATAAGAGGAATAATCACGAATGATTTATTGTAAAAAATGGTTTGTGTCCAGTTCATATTTTGCCTGTCCCGTACAAACTTCAGTAACTACTGGACCCAAATGTATGGGACGGCTGATTATTTTTTCTCGATTATGATATTGGTCCCATGAAGAAAGTTGTTCAGTTTGATGGTCTGTACCACACCCTTAAATTTGACCACATCTTTCTGATGCACTCTGTATGTTAGTTGCGCGGTAAACTCTGCTTGCACGATGCAGAATTTTTTCGTGACGTCAGTGTGATGCGTAGTTCGCATGTGGCGATGTAGATTCTTAATGCGTGTGGTTTTTTTTATGGGATGTGTTTAAAATTCTTTACACGTCGTCGTAAATTTTCCTACGCCCCGCGGTTTCACCCGCGTAAGTCTCGATCCCGTGGGCATATCGCGATAAAAATTATAGTAGTCCTAATCCAGGCCATGGTCTACTCATGTGCTAAATTTTATCCAAATCTGTTCAGCTGTTTTAGCGTGGAAACGTAACAAATAATCAAACTCACTTTCGCACTTTAGAATTGCTGCTCGTGGAGGCTATTTCGAGTCTGCCAGTAGCAATTATGAATTAATTGGCTAGGCTGGACATCACTACTGATAACGCGTTACGAAACTACACCACACTAATGTAAATCCAACTATAAATACAACACAAACACAAGAATTCCATTCCCTAAACTCAGCCACGTCATTTGCCAGTCAAATCCACAGAATACTAATTCAATTTCAAACTGTAACCGACTAAGCGGACTATCAACCCCAAAACGGTCACAGATTTCCCCTTTAACCGCATTGACAACTAACCCTCAAACTCAGGAACGCAATAACTCAAGCAGCTCTAATTTAACCTGTGACAGCTGATTCGAGGCGCCCGATTAAAGACTAACTTTGTTGAATTTAACTTGTTTGTATTGATTGCTGTTGAGGGGTGAAGTGTGTTAAGTTTTAGTTATCGATTGATTGGAAAGCTGTTTTCATTATTTGCGTATGGAAAGAAGCGGGACAATCGCAACTAAGCATTTTGTTATTACTAGCCATCTACGAGTAATCAATCAGCACGCTAATTACGTAAAACACCTTCAATCGTAATCTGAATGATTTTGAAGGATACTGCTAATCCATTGCTTCATATGTTCGAAAATATTGTTGCTCAGCAACGTAAATAACGCAATGAATGTTGTTGAACTGTCAAAATGATAACCATCGGTACTGTAAGTGTGTTACACAATTAAACCGCTGTGGCGGCATCTACACCGCCACATGCGAACTACGCATCAAAGACTTGACGTCACACAACATCCTGACGACACTCAAATCCTGCATCGCGCAATTAGAGTTTACCGCGCGGTGGACATATATACAAGCTCACGACTTCAAATCTCTGGGCAATTGCCCGCCAGACATGACACCCGTCTGGTCGGAGGATCCTCCCTTTTCTATGGGGGATGAGTGAACTTTACACCCTGTTCCTAATACCCCTAAATTGGTGACCCCGAGTATGAACGTCAACGCAGCCTTCGTGCGACTACTTCAGCGTGACGTCATCATCATCATCATCACTCCCGCAAGCTTTCGTGAGGCGAGTCACACAGCCAGCCAGCACCCACGGCTTCAACGGGTATCCTGACCACCAGCATGCAGCGAACGCGCATTCCTGGTCATCACCCTCAGCCTCATCAGCAACCTTGGCACAGCACCTGCACTTTCGGCCGGTCTCACAAACAGAGCCCATTTTACCCTCTCCTGGTCGACGCCAGCAGCCAGCCACAACCCAGCGCATTACCACATCCGACCCACTGGATCAAGACGCAGCGCCACCCCGACTCACTGGGGAATCACCGCAAGCACCGCAGACAGTTCCGACTCACCGCGAACTATGCGGCAGACAGTTCCGACTCACCGCGAACTATGCGGCACCAGATTCCGACTCACTGGAACCACAGCTGGTACTGTGAAGCATCGCAAGATACAAGACTCAGCCCACTATCGACCTCCGGTCTCCGGAGGGGAGTGATGTGGCGGCATCTACACCGCCACATGCGAACTACGCATCAAAGACTTGACGTCACACAACATCCTGACGACACTCAAATCCTGCATCGCGCAATTAGAGTTTACCGCGCGGTGGACATATATACAAGCTCACGACTTCAAATCTCTGGGCAATTGCCCGCCAGACATGACACCCGTCTGGTCGGAGGATCCTCCCTTTTCTATGGGGGATGAGTGAACTTTACACCCTGTTCCTCATACCCCTAAAACGCAAAAAAAAAAAATTGTCCGTCTGTCAGATAATAAAAAAACATTGGACACGTATTGTTTGCTTTATCATATTAATAAAAAATGGTTTAGATATAACGCATTAAAGTTGACGAGTGGGGGCTCGCTACGTTACAAGTCAGTATAGAATCTACCGGGGAGTGACGTCATACCACATTTTAACGTATTTTTACTCAATGTATTGCCATAATCTTTTTATTACGTAAAAATAGAAAAAATACGTATACAATATTTTTTAATAATCTACCTAAAAAAAAATAGTCAACATCCCTATTGCGGACGCTATGTGGCGGCCGCATTCTTAGGAAGCCCTAGCTAAGCAGCGTAAGCCATGTTACACATTTTCATAATGAGACAGTATTTCAACATTCTTAACGGTATATTGAACATCTAACACAGTTTTGTTAAATTGGGTTTTAATATCAATGTTACTGTGGCGCCATCTACATCGCCACATGCGAACTACGCATCAAAGACCTGACGTCACACAACACCCTGACGTCACTCAAATCCTGCATCGCGCAATTAGAGTTTACCGCGCGGTGGACATATTATATACAAGCTCCCGACGTCAACATCTGGGCAATTGCCCGCCAGACATGACACCCGTCTGGTCGGAGGATCCTCCCTTTTCTATGGGGTATACTTTACACCCTGTTCCTCATACCCCTAAATTACAGTTAAAATCCGTGTTTAGTTAAAAATGAGTTTTCACTACTTAAAACTACTTTTTACTGGATGCATTATTTCTTAGTTATAACTCGTACCGGGTGAAAACACGTTCAATGGGTTTTAACTGTAAACTCAATAACAACAATTTATTACTTCACTAAATGTATAAGATGGATTCCTATATCTTTACATTGAATTAACGATAGGAAAATATTACTTTAACCTAGATATAAGTGTTTCATTCACAGCCAAAGATCAAAATAATGAACTTAATCTTTCAATTAAACCCTTAAAAGCAAAAACAAAGCTTATGTATCTTTTGAGAAGCAAAGACACGAATCTGAGACGCCTGCGCTTCAGAAGATAATATAGTGATATAGTTCGCAATATGGCTTAAAAGATTAATTACTGAGTCTTATATACTAGGTTGGGTAATTGTAGAAAGAAAATGGCGCCAGCCCTAAGATCCCCAGCTAAGGAGACAATCTTTTTTCTATCTATTACACTGGAGAGAAGATGGCTGATTACTTTTTATCCTTTTAATTCTTTTTGCTCTTGCAATATTGCATCTTGATAACTGCTTAGAACATTAATATTTTTACCGATCTCTAGATTTTAGTTATTTAGACATTATTTGAGCTGGATATCTCTGCAAGTAACTTATATGAAAAAAAAAACAACATAAATAACTGCATTTACTGCTAATACCACGTTATTTAATAATCTGTTCCAAAGGTATCTGATGAATATGTAAACAAATGGATCTGAAACGTACCTGTAGATGCCACTTTTGTAGTGCCACTTGCAAATTGAGTGCTTTGATTTGATTATTTGAATACTTAAACCCGAAATTATAATTTAAAAATTAGCTTATGAATAGATGTTTTTCATTTGATAATTGCGGTTAATTATATACCCTCAATATTTGTCGATGATTTGTTACAATTATGACCAATAATTGTTGAAAAAAGTGGGGAGATTTGAAGACGAAACCTTCTAAATACAGATGAATGTGTTGGTAATTCCCTTTAGTTAGTAACTGCGTAAGAATTTAACAGGGTTTGTTTACAATTTCTTCCTATACTCTTTGAATAAACCATACCTACTATTGCTTCAAAATACACAACTAACGTATTCTGAAAGCTTTTTCAATTCGATCAGTAAACTTGACGCAATTAATCTCAGAGCTGTGTTGATGTTGGTAAATAACACATATAATTAATCATTTGAATTTATACAAGACTTCGCTATGGATGTTTACCACATACAATTTGTCTTTCGATCCACAGAAGCCCACGTCGAAGCTGCGCACTTATACTTCGACGTATGATAACGTTGGTGGGATCGTCCACTGTGACCAACGGCCACGCTACACACGCACATGGAACGCGCGGATAACGTGGCAAACCTTTCCGTGCACATACGTAACAGTGGACGGTCAACGGTGACCTTGAAATAACTACGTACGGCCGCTCGGTAGATCTGTTCTATTCACGCACTCGATACTGTTGCGTACTGATAATTATACACTGAGATTTCGAAGGGCGTCGTTTTCTATGAAGACATAATACTGTTACTTATTTACATATACTGTGTCTTTAAGCAGATGCTTTTTTTCCTATCTAAGTAACATTAAAAATGACCCCACTTCAAATTGTGCATTTTCCAACAGCTTTTCAATTAGTACCTCAACAGTTACGAAAGGGTCTACAATACTTTTCCCTATCACCCCTCTTAGGAGGAACTCATTAGAGGCAAGTTCCGTGTTGTTCCTCGACTGACTTGTTCTGCTATTATTTATATAGCGGCTGTTTCTCAAGCTTGGGTAATTAACAGAAGTGCGTGGTTGGGCGTGGTGAGGGGTTTTTCTTGAGGCGTAAGCAGAGTTTTTAGTTGTTCGACGTTGTAAGGGTTTTTCGAGATGTTTTGTGAGACATCTTGAGTTTAAGTGAATATTTTTATATGGAAAATATTGCGAAGGCATCTTTTAAAGACAATAATGAAACGAACGACGCATAGGCCTCGTCAAGGGCGTTACTGACGGCTAACTCTACAGGTACAATAGAAAGTGGTCAACAAATCTACAGTCCACAAGGCCTACTACGTTCTCACATTCACAAAATATAAACAAAGAATCTATACATGTAAAAGATAAATAAAATAATACAAATAAAAACCAATTTCAAACCAAATGACATGATTGCCACTACAATTGTAACAGATCTGAATTGTCCTGTCTACAAAAGCCACTAACGAAGAGTTGAAATTAGAATTGTAGGTAATGTCAAATAATAAGAAGATTATGTCAAGGAAGAATGTAAAAAATTAAATATAGAAAAAAAATGTCGTCACTTGTGTGCAGTTAATAATAATAACATTAACATAGTTATGCCGTTAATGAGGTACTAGGGAAGCCACATGTGCAGAAGGAATTATTGCCTAAGTTCCTTGTCTTCAACGTAGTCTTTAATCTTATAATATGCTTTTTTGATAAGGACACGTTTGATGTGGGTTTTGAACTTTCCATCGCTAAGTTCTGTAACCGAGTTTAGCAAATCCCTTCTCCTACTCGTATAGCCACATTCGTACTCAAAACTTTCCAGGCGAATTTACCTCATTCCTCCACATCTCATGCTCATTACCATGACAACCATTTTTAACAGTAGGTACTATTTACAAGGTTTTTAATTTATTCATAAGTACTTAACTAATAACATTGGATATTTAAATAGTATGAATCTCAAACGTTCGGGTCATAACGATAAAAGTAATGGTTCAAAGCTTTTAACATTAGTAGTACCTGGCACGGCTCTCATGACGCGAATAAAAAGCAACAAAAAAAGTGAAATTCTGTCTATTTGCACCTTACAGTGTTAGAGAATTTCCAACGTTGCAATGTAGCCTTTTACCTAGCAGTGTGCTGTTGGAATTCAACGTGTGAAAATGCAGTCACATGTGAATTTAGGCCCATCGTCCATGACACTACTCTAAAGTAACGTGTTAAGCTGTGTTCAGACTAGCGCGACGCGACAGCGCGACGCGACACAGGTTATTGTTATACCGTGAAGTTTTCTTAGAAATTGGATTGTTCGAGTCGCGTCGCGCCGTCGCGTCGCGCTGGTCTGCACAAGCCTTTACTAACTCAAATCATCAGTGAGTAGCCAGAATATCTTTACACGACGTGACTTACCTATTAACGCATTATTATAACTGCGTTCGCGATTTAGTTTAAAAAAATGTAAACAAATACGTATTTTTGGCCAAAAAAAACTTAAATATGACTTTTTCAATAGTACTAGTAATTCTGAAATCAACTTAATTTACACAGGCCTAAAGATGATATTCGTTTAAGTGGAAATAAAATCAATTGGAAACAAAGATTTGAATAGACTTTAACTAGTTTATCATTGGCTGTGTCGTGTACGGACAACCAATGAAATATTTGTGCTGCGATATTCTGACTACTCATCGGTGATTTAACGTAAGTGGCCCATGGGGCCGAGAGGTTCTGGAATGGCGACCGCGTACCGGAAGACGTAGCGTTGGAAGGTTTCCCCAAAGGTGAACCATTACCTGGTGAAGACCGCAGGAAACCACTGGATGCGAGAAGCATCAGACCGGTCGAATGGGCGGTGCTTGGGGGAGGCCTATGTTCAGCAGTGGACGTCTTTTGGCTGAACTGATGATGATGATTTGTGATTTGAGTTTGTAACACGTTACTTTTGAACAGTGTCGTGGACGATGGGCCTTATTCAAAATTCTCACTTGCACTACGGTGCCAAGAATGCATTCATTGGGTCCGACTCAGGAAATGAAAAAAAAAAACATACAGACGACCATAGAACCTCCTCCTTTTTGGAAGTCGATTAAAAAGAGGTTTGAGAATGGAGTCGCGATTCAGTAAACGATTCTGAATAAACTACTTTCATAATGTACATTGAGTAAAGACTAAAAATCCAAAGTTTGACTACGTTTTAATACGTAAACGTACGGTTTTGATACGTAAAGAAAGACTTCGCCGACTTTCAATCCAAAAAATAAAATAATTTATAACAACATTTGGATTTGAATAAAATGAGATCCATTGAATCGTGTAAATACACTTAATCCATACTATCCTAACAGATTATTTACGTCCAAGAAAATTCTTTATTCTCTGCATAACGGACTGCTGACGTCATTATACGCCGTAGAATGGAACGTATTTGTGCTGGAGCCGTGACAATATTCGATATCCTTGCTACGACTGACGTCTGAACTCTGCACGGATAATAGGGTAACCACTCATGTAGAATGATTAGGATGTTTCCCAATTGTTTTCTGATAGTTTTCGATCCTTTCACTTTTTTTAAGTGGAAAAAGTTTAATGAAAGCTTTGCTGCTGGGGAGTTTGTCACGCCACTTCTTCCCAGCTAAAGCACTATGAAGTGGTGACAGGTGGGCGTTTTGGAGGTCTTATATGTAATTTTGACGTTCAAAAAGTGCTGATTCTCAGCCTAGTTTGTTTCCTTTTGATTCTTGATTTTTTTGGTGGTATTATTTTTATGATCTCTATAGGATGGTGCCTTTTCTTGCGTTTAAAGTAACGGTGTCCTCCTATGTGCTAATAGCGCACAGGTTTTACCAAATTGTCTGCTAAGCTTGGCATTTTCATGCCAATAAAAGGTCAAAGTTACCATTTTAACCTAGACCTTTAATTCAGCGGTTGTAAGTTAGCCATATAAACCGTAAAAAAAAAATACGTGTGGCACTCGAGGACTGCCGCGGTAAAGCTATTGCATAGCATATATTCAAAAATAAGAAGATAATATTGTTGATTTAAAATATTTTCCCGCCGTCGACTCGTCGCAGGTCATTCTTATCGTTCTAACTTTTAAAATATTAGTCCAAATTACTTAGTGTAAAAGACAAATTTTATCTACATTAAATACCGAAGGCGATGAAGGTATTTATTTTGATACGAATTAACTAAATACTCTAAAATATGCAACTTAAAAAAAATATTCAATTTAAATGTATTTATAGCTCACTATTTTGGCTATAATGGCTTCCACATAAAAGGTAGATATATGCTGTCGCGGACTTTTATTTAGAACTCTTTAAGACAAACAACCCCACAATACATTCTTTTCATGTAACTCCAGCGGTTTAGGCAGCGCACGCAAAGATAGATCTCAGAGGGCAGGATTTTTTCCGACTTACTGGATACTTATCGTTATATTATGGCTAAATCACATAAAATCTTTATAAATTGTAGCCTATGTGTTATTCTGATATATAAGCCACATTACTGTAAAGTTTCATTAAAATCCGTTCGGTAGTTTTTGCGTGAAAGAGTAACAAACATCCATCCATCCATCCTCACAAACTGTCGGTGTCAGGTTTTTTTTTTCGTTACGGAATTTCTACATTCGGTCGCCGCGCTCAGAGTCTCCGATAAAAGCTATGCAATAGCTTAAAAACATCGCATTCTAAAAAAAATACTCTCCTGAAATTTTCCAAAAACTGAAATTAGACATTTAACTTCGAGACTTAGCCAATACGTTCCCACTTCTCAAACGACACAGGCCTCCTCTCTGAAAGAGAGACAAGGTCGTTTTCCACCATGCGGGCCCAATGTGCGCTGCTAGCAAAAAAAATCTAGTCTGATATTTAGTACGTCGCAGTTTATTCAAATAAACCGACTGTAGATAAGGTCTCCTAACAACCAAAGATTCAAAGATTACACACATTTAAAGCCACTTGAGCACAGACGTCTTGAATGCTGGTAGACAGTCGAGAATCTTCAATATCCTGTGGAGTGTTCGTTGCCAACAAGTGGGGCTTCAACTTGACAAGAATCGTTGTAGCAATCTGAATTTCAGGTAGATTCGTCAAGTATAAAGGCCTATTCGGGTATAAGCAATTTCGCTGTCGCGCTCGGTACTGACCAGAATCGCTACCGAGCGAGACAGCGATATCGCGTACCGATTCGGTATCCTTACCGAGCGCGACAGCGATATCAATAATAAAAATGTCTGAAATTGACATACAAAAAAATATGGTTTAAATAATGAATTAAAATTTATCGTTACGCTAACTGCTGTGTAAAAGATGTCCTGTCGATCCATTCTGTAAACATTTCACCGTGAAGAGTGAGGTGAAGTGAGCTATCTATCAATAGTGTCAATTTAGCTGCAATGACAACTCACATCACGCTCACTTCACCCAAGTTTTCACGGTGAGATGTTTGCAGAATAGCACGGCTGTATACCATAACATAATAATAATAAATGGGTAAAAATGAAAGCAACATTTATAAAGCCTACTTTGTTTAAAGAAAAAAGTGTTGTCTACAAGTTGTTAAAATTTTAATGAGCTCCAATTACGTTTCCTCCGTAATGAATTAATTAGAAAGAACCAATCAAAGCGTTTCCCTATTTTTAGTGCTCCGTGCCAAAATATGAACATCCTAACTGTACAGGGTGGCATGGACAGCGACGCGAAAACTGTTACTATGGATTCAGTACATGATTTTGGACCCTCCTACGTCGGAATGTAACGTCGGTTATTTAAAAAAAACTGCTGTTCCATAGATAAGTGCGGTCAAAATGTATACGGCAAAAATGACAGAAATCCATTCAGTAAACGATTCTACATAAACTACTTTCATAATTTGCATTAATTCAGTTACACATTGTATATTAGCTTGAAATTGCCAAGCTGCATTGAGCAATGCCACCAGTCGGTCGATTCTGTAAAAAGATCAACGTGAAACTTAGGTGAAGTGAGCTGTCACTGTCACAAATCGACCGGCAGGATGCTAGGGATTAACACTATTGACAGCTCACTTCACGCTCACTTCACCTAAGTTTCACGGTGATATTTTTACAGAATCGATCGGCTGTTACTACTTTGTACGAAACGTGGCCGTGTGAAAATAGGCGTGTAAAGTAAAAAGTTATCCTGAAATTTCTCCCTAATCATGGTCAGTTTAACTAATCGTCTTGACTAAAGGTCAAGGTATAAGTTCTACAGATCGGTTCTGTCTTACAAAGTTTATTCGTTCTCCCAAGACATATTAGGGTAGTTCACAAACACTCTTCCAACTGCTTCTACGTGTCATCGCTTATTATTAGTTTTTTACTTACATGGAGAGTTGTTCGAGTTTTACGACGTAGTCTTTTTTTTTGTAGAGAAAAAGAGCTTTTTGGTCGTAATTGTTCTTCTTTTGTAATTGTTAGTCCGGAAAATAATTAGGCCCCGTTCTCGCCCTCGAGCGATGCGACTAGCTTCAAACGACGCTGTTTCCGTCCATCGCTCCGCAAGTCGCGGTGACTCCTGGCGATGCTCTAACTAAATTCCTTCATTTGTTTTTCTACAGTCGATGTCGCAAAACACGTGTCGTTTGGGTGGGTAGCTTGTGGTCACGGGCTTAGCCTCATACTCAAGTTCTGGCCACAAACATCGAATGTGCGCGTCGATTGACTCTAAGCGCGAGTTCAAACAAACAAACACCAAACACCTTCATACAAGTTACAATCGATGCGAGCGAATTTCGTCCCACATCACGGGCGGGATTCGCTTCAGTTTGGCCAGAGCTTTATTCTTGCAACAACTCTGTGTGTTCCAGTTTGAAGTGCATGGGTGTTAGCGAAATTATCATCACAATTGATTATTTTACTTTTATGTTAGAAATGTATCATACCTATAGGTCAAACTCAAACGGAAAACTCAAATGATTTGAAATTAAATGAAATGTAATTAAATTTATTTCAATCAAACCAATATTACAGGCACTTTTGAATTGTCAAGGAGTCGGTGAGTCATAAAGTTGAAGCTTAGATAGTAGTTGGCCATTCCAAAGCGTAGTAGGTACTATCGCGGACACTTGTAGTTGACCACTTTTCGACCTTATTGCTTAGGCAATACCACCAGTGTCTGCGATGGTACCTATGGCTAAGAACGGGCAAGAAACTCAATGGACACTCTTTTAAATCAAATATTGGGTTACTGTAAAACCCCTTTTGTTGCAGGTGCTTCTGCAGTAACCACTTTCAACAGTATAAGTTACAACAGTACGACAGCTAGTAACAGTTTAACTTAGTGTAAGTATTTAATTAAAAATTCAAAAAGTCATTTATTCAAACTAGGCTGAGAATCAGCACCTTTAGAACGTCAAAATTACATAAGACAGTCCCCCAAAACGCCCACCCTTCACCACTTCCTAGTGGTTTAGCTGGGAAGAAAAAGTGGCGCAACAAACTCTCCAGCAGTACAGCTGTCTGTTCAGTTAGAAAAAAACGCAAGAAATATGTCTAATATTTTTTTATTATCTTACTGACGGACTAATTAGAATTTCTTCTTTTTTACCCAGGCATCACCCCCATTGTCGAGGTCGCTAGCAGCCCACATAGTGCAATACAACTCAAAAAAATCATTGTAATGAGTAGAATAAATAGTAAGTAATAATAGTAAGTAAAATTAAATTAAAATAAATTGACTTATACAGTCATATAAAATAAACAATTATGTAACTCATATAACCTGTCAGTAGGTAAGCTGCTGTGTTGCTGTCTGTATAATTTAACTATACTGTGGTCTGGTCAGGCATCGCCTTTCGTCTGCCAAGAAATAGAAGAAAATATGGTGCTAAATACCAATTTTCTTTTACTGGAAGAAGTTCGTGTTTCCTGTTCAACACTACATTTTATTTATAACTGATCTCGACCTCAAAGCATAGACAATGAACGTCTTGCTTTCCTTCCTTTATAAACAAGTTTAAAAGAGAAAAGCTGGCGCTTCCTAGGGCAAATAACCGTAACTTGAGTGAACAATATAATAATAATACCAGCCTATTATTGTCCCACTGCAGATTAAAGGCTTCTCATACAGAGAAGGCACGAGCATTGATCACCGCGCTTGCTTAAGCCGGGTTGGCGATTTCAGACTTATATTAACTAGAGTCCGGGTTACCACACGATTTTTTTCCTTCACTGATTTCAGTGAAGTCCAAGATAACCTCAGAAAGTACGAGTACATATGGATAGTCATAGTCATAGTCATTTATTCATGAACAATTATTTGTATCTGAATTTACACATTTTAAATAATAATAACAAAAAAGATATCATTAATAATAAAATAGATTCAAAATAATTAAAACACATACAATGACAATAAATACAAATTACATTAAAGATGTCATGAAATAATAAATTAATAACAAAAAAATAAATTACACGTCTTAGAATTAAAAATAAATAACACAAAATACATGTCTTTATACCTACAAAAATTACCATTACGATGTCAAGATCAATAATAAAAAATAAAAAATAAAACTAACAACAATAAAATACAATCAGCATGTCAAAAAAAAAATTAAAACGGCAAACAATACATATATACAGACATGACAATATTATAAATCTTCTACGGCATATAGACACTTACTCAATAGGAAATTTTTTAATTTTAATTTGAAAGAGCCATTATAAACTAATCTTTTTATGTCTAAAGGCAACTTATTAAATAATTTAACAGATTGATAACGCGGACTATGCTGAACAATTTTGAGGTTATGATTGGTCATATTATTTTTTAAATCCAGTCTACGGGTGGCTTCCCTTATCAGCCGCTCTTCCCCTGTTTCGTATTCATGCATGTTTTTAGCCATATTAACTAGAAGTACATGCACATATATACCAGGTACTGTAAGTATGCCTAAGTTTACAAAATGTTGACGGCAACTTTCTCTTTGAGAGATGCGGATCATAGTACGAATAGCGCGTTTTTGTAGTATGAAAGCCCTTTAGATAGAACAATATACACATTGGTACTTCCCGGGATTTCAACCCACAACCTCGTGCATTGAGAGTAGAGGACTTAACCACTGGCCCATCACTATTTGATGAAAAAAAAGGAGACTGAAAAAAGAAAAAGTTTTTTTTAAGGATTCATCAAACTCGACGATCAATGCTCGTCTTTTCTTTGTATGAGAAGTCTTTTAACATACAGGGCAGTTGTTAGGTTACACACTTTTTCGGGTCGGCACATTCGATACAGCAGTATTTGTGAACAAAAAAGGCCACCCGAAGCAATAGTGCTTAGGGTCGCCTTTGTTGTTCAACAAATAATTTTAGTTAACAACGACTAAAATATTTTTCTTGTCCGTCAGGTAGACTATTAAAAATATTGGACACGTATTTTTAGTTTTTTTACGTAATCAAAAGATTACGGCAATACACAGGCACTGAGTTAAAATGTGGCATGACGTCACTCTCCGGTAGATTTTCTACTGACTGGAGACGTGGCGAGCCCCCACTAACTCACTAACTTTAATGCGTTTTATGTAAATCATTTTTTATTAATGTGATAAAGCAAAACATACGTGTTTAATATTTTTTTGTTATCTGACTGACGGACAATTTTCTTTTTTTCTCGTTTCTATGTTCCTATTAATACGATTGTGCCGCCCAATAAGTGTGTAACACGCCTTGCTAGCCAGTTCCTAATCATTGTTTATTTAACCTGCGGGGTCTTGAGTAATGAGACAATTAATTATAATTACATTATCCCTGGGGGCACACGGGCAGCAATAGATTAAGAGGCCGAAAATTTAAAGGCCAGAAAGAAGAAATACTGGGTTCTTACGAAAAAAATACATTAAAATTTATAGTTTTATTATGTAGTTATCCCTAATGTGCAATCGACCGTTATTATTTACTCGTAAAGACCTAGAGTAAAGTATTCATGGCTAGTCTTCCCTTGCTAGTCTAAGGGATACTACACACATATTCGGGTCGGCACATTCAATTCGGCAGTATTTGTTGAACAACAAAGCTGACCCGAAGCGATTACTACACATACTCGCTTTTAATTCGGCTCGTGCAGATCGACAAACTTATTTCGACATCTACCCTGGCTAAATCATATTTGGGTCGGCTCGGCACCATTCTAGCTTAGCCGAGCGACTTTTTCACAAACATAATATCTACAATGATCTTCGATTTTGACGCCCGGCTGTGCCGAATCATGCCGACCCGAACCGGCGTGTAGTACCCCTAACAGAAAATGATTCCTATTTTATTCGGTATACCTATCTAAAAATTAGAGATAAATTCTATTATATCGTGCCTTTTTATGCTCGACAATCGTTCTGTTAGCTTGGTTAGTTTAACTGCCGTCGTCGTGAGCGCTAACTTTAACGACTTCTCTACGATGCTAATTTCCGTTGTTGATTTTTATAGCGCGCTGTTTGTCCCTAGAATGCTATGATGTCATCTTTTCATCGTGTTTTGTTATGGCTCGGGATTTCTTAAAAATATGCTTACAAAATGGGTTAAAACGACTGATCGTAAAAGTATGCATGTTATTGAAAAATAAAAACAGTGTTTAAACAATATACCTAACTTAACAAAAAAATTGAGATAGATTGGTAGGTAGGTAGGTAAAGTTGATATCCTTCAAAGGAGAATTTTGAAAAGACCATATTTTTCTGGCTATTTTCCCCCGTAAGCCACGTGGCACGACCACAGAACTAGTAGTTTTGTCGTCGTACATTACTTTTTTGCATCCAATAAAAATTCTTCGCGATTTTTATAACGATTTACGCAAAATATTGTGTACGTAATAAGAAATAACCTTAACTTAACAAGAAAAACAGTGGAGAACAAACTGTTAGCTTCGCCACCTGAGCTTACAAAGTAAATAATGAAGTCCACTGACGCGCCTGCTACCTACGGCGGCGAGGTGGCTGCGGCCTTATGCTAACTATACCAACTTTGAGAACATTAATAAGTACGTAAGTAGGAATTTATCTTAGGAACTGGAGACCAATTTGGTTGAATTTTGGCATATATATTGTGGCCTTTTTTTCTAACTTCTCCCGCTCTAACTAAAACCCACCCGTGTTCCTTCAGTGTTGCCTGTACGTGACACTAAAAACATAAACTCTACAGATTTACCTACGGTCGAGCAGCAAAATATAAATAGCCCAAAAGTCTAACACTAATACAACTCAAGTACACGATGCAATTTTGTATATCCGAAGATAGCTGATGATAATTACCGAAGCGCATACTTTTCACGCGAGATCTATACTTACATCGCGGACTATTTGCAGTATTGTTTCTCCTTATCTCAAAAGTATACCGTCAAAAGAGTGGGTCGCGATTCCTCCAATCACATAAAATATTTACGCCAAAAGGCAACCTAATTAACATGCATGCACCTTCAGTTAGGAGACCGCAGCGGTCTCCTAACTGAAGGAGTAGGTACACCTAGATGTTACCCATTATTCAATGTATCTTGTATTGTGTATATCTTATGTTGCAGATCCGAAATAAATAAATAAATTGTCAGATGGCAACACTACCTTTGCTTTTTAACTACAGAACATTACTTGCAGAAAACTATAAACTCCCGTTGTCAATATCAATCTACTGACCCCTAAAACCAGGTAAAACTAAATAAAGCTACCGGTATAACCAAGTCATATTGCTTGAAGTCACGAATGAAATAGCCAGTTCCGTTTAAAGAGCTGTACACAACACAATGGTTTCCAATCTCACTCACTGAATGAAGGCAATAGGTTTCTTTCTGTTACGACCAGGGTGTAAAGAATGGGTCACAAAGGGGGTGAAGAGGGACGGGAACGGGGACGGTATTGTTAACGGTTGATTTTTATAGTAAAGTAGCTTTTCCCGCGGCTTCGCCCGCGTGGATGTCGGAAAATATCCCACGGGAAAGTAATACCGGGATTAAAGGTTCTCCCTATGTTTTAATCCAGGTAAACAATGTTTTGATTCTGTGATACATTATTTTCATATAACTCTATTGGTTTACGCGGCGCACGCCAGTACCTAAATTCTAGGAAAGTCGGCATGATGTTCGACATCTTCAACAATCGTCGTCATATTTTAGCCGATTTACACAAAAACCTTAATGAATTATACACCTGAACCTTCCTCATGAATCACCATTGGAGAAAACTGTATGAAAATCGGTTTGGTAGTTTTTGAGTTTCGGCGGAGACTTTTGTAATAAATAATAATATAATCATAATCATTTATTCATTTGCGTCATCACTACATTAATATATATGTAGAGATGTTTGTCGATTGATGGTTGACGGTAAAGGGTTGATAGCGTAGGAGTTATGTCTTGAACAGCTTTAGTCGCTTGTTCATTGCCCTCGCTCTGCTTTATGATGAAAAGACTCTTAGACCGTTTTCATTATGTCAGGATATAAACGTCCATAACTTATACACCCCACGAATTAACTATAGTAACTACCATCTTGTCTGATGGATTGATCAATACTATTAGCACAGTATAAATAAGTAACAGTATTATATCTTCATAGAAAACGGCCGAAACGACGCACTTCGAAATATCAGTGTATATCAGTACGCAACACAATCGAGTGCGCGGCAGTCACGCACGGACGCGGAAGGTTTATCTACCGAGTGGCCATAATAATTTTAAGGTCACTGCCTATATAAACCTAATACTTACTGTTACTTTATTGTACTGTGACAATAATCACTTTTCATAAAATCTATGGGTAAAATCCACTCCAGCAACAAAGATGGTATTGTTTGAGCATTGTCCTCAGACAACTTTAAGCTACACCCATTGTTACCGCTGAAACCAACGTAAATAAATTAAAACCACAACTACCTACATTCGAAAACAGACTACTCGTAATTTCGACGACCTATTAGGCCTCTTTAATAATAAATATGTAGTCTGTCATCTCGGGTACTCGGCACCGCAACCACAATGTCACGGGATCCTACACGGCAAACAAAACACATCACGGAGCCATCATCTAAGTATTCGAGAAGAAAATTCGCTGCTTACGGTAGGGCGCAACGTAACGCACGCAAAACGTTATACTTATGGGTGCAAGCAACTGTACAGGGATCGGGGGAAATTTAAAACTTGTTTTCGTAAATAACATAATTCTAACATTAAAAGAATTGAATTTTTAGGATACGACAAAAAAAAATTATAATAACTGGAAGAATAAGTGGGTCTCGGCTTCGTTAAGGGAATTTTTGCAACCGTTGTACGCCTTATGAAAGTTATGAAATCACGATTATCTTTGACAGCCACTTGTAAACTGCTATCGAATTTAGTCGGGTAATACTTTCCAAAGAAATTGACAACGGGCCGTTTTGTTGGGCCCCAGTTGTTGGCTACGCGAAAGAGATAGATAAAATATATTTCTGTCGCTTTTACACTTACTACTGGTTCTTATACGCATGTCCTTGTATCATTATTATTATTTAGACTTGTCTATTGCTATCCTCTGTCTACGGCCGGGACGGATCCGGCCGAATCCGACCCGGTGACGTGAAGGGAGTCAAATAATAATTGAAGACACGAGACAGTCTTTTGAATTTATAATGGGGATTGTGGCAGGGTTTATTGTTCGCTGAATAGTGGAATGTTTAGGGTAGTGGGAAGTATTTTTCTTTTAAATCTAGCTGGATTTTTGAGCTTTGCTATTAGCTATCAGCCTTTAATGTTCCTTCTGCTGGGACACAGGTCTTATCTCTATGCGAGGGAGAGGGCCATATAATCCACCACGCAGACCCAGTGCAGGTAGTTGGCAGTCACATATTTTAACATTTTTGGTTCTAGTACATGCCGGTGTCCTCACGATGTTTTTCTTCACTGTTCTGAAGGTAGTGGTGATGAAATAACTTACACAAAGTAAAGTGCCTGTTTGGGTTCGAATCTACGACCTGCAACTTGTAAGTCAAAGCCGTTTTTGCTCGGTTTGGCTTAAAATACATAATTATTTACACCAATATTGTAAAGAGGTAAAGTTTGTAAGTTTGGATGTAGGAGGTTATCTCCGAAACTACCATTCGATTAAAAAATCTTTCACTAAGAGAGAGTTAATAAGCCGAGTGCCATAGAATATATTTTATGTTGAAACTAGCGGATATAGTCGCGGACAGAAGCTAGTGTCCCTATGATTTGAGTTACTTTTCAATACTTGTAATCTTAATTAAAATACTACAGGAACACTCTGGTCGTTAATCTTAATCGTACCAGTTAATCCGTTAACAGGATAATCGTTTCACCTCTCGTCCTGCTCGTGTCGTTCCAACACGATAAGTGATGAAGGACCACAAACTTGAGTTGGAAACCTACTATCCAAGTGTTACTGATATCATTTCTTTTAAAGCACTCGTAAGACTCTTCGATCTTTTATTTTCAGAATCTTATCTGCAAACTGTATCGTCCCTTAGGACTTTCATAACTTGGGATTCCAACTTATTGTATTAGTAAGACAGTTAAGTGCTCTGGGACATCCGTAGGGCTCAGACCCTCAGGTGTGTAACGGAACTCTTTTCTTGTTTTGATCAGCCTTTACTACTGACAATTTCATACCAGGTACATAAGGAACTGTCTTCGCAGCAACTGGGAACAGAGTATAAAAGTATACTCTTTGTTATGTTCACCATATGAATACTACATAAACGTTAAAAAAATATATAGGGTGACAATTCGGGCGGTTTTATCGATAAAAGCGATTTTTTAAAGAAAGCCCTCGGATGGATTAAAAGGAGAATGAGGGCACGTCAAGATAGGTTAGTCTTACCAAGAGGTATCGTGTTATCCAGACACTGGGTTGCGGACGTCAGATAGGCAGCCGCGCTATGTATAATACTGGTATTCACCTGCATCCAGTTTGACTGGAAACTGACCCCGACATAGTTGGAAAAAGGCTAGGCAGATGATGATGGGATAAAGGTATCGGTTACAGGTAATGTTAAATAAACGGGAAGCAATCTTTGTTCTGCTAAATACAACATCCTTTATTTCATCTGAAAAACGTCCTGCAGTGGATATGTCGCAGCCATCTGGTTAAATTAGCCAGCTAATTGGACGCCTAGGTAATGACTTGGCTAGTTGTCCTTCAGCTATTTAATTGGATACCGGCGTTTAATAAACGGTCTAGGCATCCAATTTGCTGGCAAATTTAACCAGATGGCTGCGACAGATACATAATCTTGAAGAATTCACACGACGTAATATTACTGCGAGGCGGTTGAAATTTTGTAAGAAATCTGAAATTATGAAAAACGTCTGACTGACTGACAGATTTCCAAGACATACCTACCCTCCTACCACAAATATTCCGTTTTCCTAATTTCAGCGCGGTTCACTAAACTTACAAAAGAATCTTGAAGCCATTGAGTTCAAGTTTTAAGGTTAAGCACGTCAATCGTTCACTCGATTACGTTTCTTTTGTTGTCAAAACCAACGGAAATCATTCAACTTTAGGTATCAGGGTACTTCAAACTTAGCTAATTTAATTTCCGAGAAATTTGGGAGATTTTTCGTTCTATTTCGTTTATTGGATCCGCAATGCGAAATTAGTTGGACGTAGAATTACTTTCAGTGGGTTTCAGGATGATTGACTATGAATTTACGAATTACTTATAAAAGTTTTATAGCTATTAAACAGGTTTTACAGTCGCGCGCGCGCAGCCGTAAGCGTCGCTTGCTTTTTGCTACGATCGGTATTTTTACGTCGAGCGAAATGTCCGCCACAGTAAAGTGTCCTCAGTGTAATATTGTTATTAACGAACTGCTATGTTACGTGCAAAATAAGCTGTCAGTGAGTGATGACGATACCCTGATTCGCATATGTTCTTCGGCCTTCAGTAAAGACGAAATCAAAAATTCAAAAACGTTACTTTTTGAATCCGTTCCGACTAACCAAAGGAATATCAATCGGAAGCAGAAGGGCAAGGAACACCGTGACTTAGCTGATATAATTGGCTTGTTCAAGTCTACTGATCCTGATGTCATCCCGATTTTCGTCGCGCGGCACCTTGACAATCTACCGCCCATCACATTTGACCACCTTGATGTGACTAAGTTGCTAAAGGATCTCACCCTACTCAAGGAGGAAGTGCGAGAACTGAAGTCCACTAGTGTGACAGGAGATCAACTGCAGAAACTCAAATTGGATCTTCAGTATGATTTTAAATTTGGATCGTTAATTGAGCATGCACGGAACGAACAGTATGTGAATGTGAAACGAGGGGGTAGCAACCGAGATATTTCTCTTGGTAACTCGTCATGCAGAAGTGTGGAGGCCTCCAAAAATGGAATGCATAGTCCAAAAACCCAGGAGAGTATCGTAAAACGCCCGGTTCATACCGCCGATAAACAAAGTCCACTTATGCAAAGCGGTGGGTATGTTGTGAGCGAGCGGCCGTTATCAGTGGTGAGAACCGGTTCTATGACGCGGACTCCGTCGCCGTCGCCCGTACAAACAGCTGTGGGTGTTACGTCACAGTCGCAGCTAATTAACTCAGGCAATAAACAAGTACCTCATTGTAGTAATGTTTTGCCTAATAAGGACAATGAAGGATGGATCGTTGCAACACGTCGTAAACCGAAGCAAAACTACCGTTATGCTGGTAAAACGGGGGTTGCTAAGGACACAGTAGGGTGCTTTAAAGCTGCTGATAAGAAAGTACCAATGTTCATCACGAATGTGCACAAAGACTCACATACAGCTGACATAATAAAGCACATTGAAATAAAAACCAGTGAGATAGTTAAATTGGAGAAACTGTCTCTTCGTAAGCAGGTTGATTATGATGCGTACAAGTTTTTTATACCTGAATCAAAAGTAAGTGCATTTTTGGATGAAAACATCTGGCCGCAAAATGTAATATTCAGACGTTTTGTACATTATAATCAAAGACGTAAAACCGAGTACTCGCCTAAAGTCGGCTCTGTAAACGACAACAATGACGGAAAATAGTTTGTTGCGATTTGCCAGCTTTAATTGTAAAAGTGTCAAGCGTTCCGTTGAGGGCGTTCGTGCACTATGCGCAAGTTGCGACATAATAGCGCTTCAGGAGTGTTGGCTGCTACCAGAGGAGCTGCCGTTCCTTAGCACCATCCATGGTGACTTCAGCAGCACAGGAACATCGGCCGTCGACACGTCTGCGGGCATGCTGCGTGGGCGACCCTATGGAGGGGTGGCTCTGCTGTGGCGAAAAAGTGCGTTCAGTGATGTGTCGGTCGTTCCGAGTGATAACCCGAGAGTGTGTGCGATACGTGTTGCTACGAGTGAAAGGCCTTTCATAGTGATGAGTGTGTACATGCCCACGGATGCAATGACTAACCTGCCCGAATTCACACATTGTTTAGGACTGGTAAGTGCGATCGTGGACGCTAGTGATGTGGAGGCGGTTTATTGTCTTGGTGACTTTAACGCACATCCGCATGGACTATTTTTTACGAATCTGTTAAGTTATTGCAGTGATAACCACTTCTCATGCGTTGATGTAGATAGGCTAGGATTGATGTCGGACACTTACACGTATGTCAGTGACTGTAACGGCGCTAGACGATGGCTTGATCATTGTCTCTGTACAGAATCGTCTCTGATAACAGTTCGTAGTGTTAGCGTTAAATATGACGTCATGTGGTCGGATCACTACCCATTGTTGATCGAATGTGACATTAATATAATTAGGCCGAAAGTAAAGCAGAGTTTGTCCTGTGACAACTTAGTTATTTGGGGAGAAAAAAGCTCAGATGCTATCTCCACTTACAGGCACGAATGTCATCAACGATTACGAAATATTGATTTCCCGTGTGCATTGTCCAATTGTTGTGATCGCATGTGTAGTGATTCGGACCACAATTTAATAATTGATTGCCTGTATCGGGATGTGGTATCCGCTCTAAGGGAGGCCGCTATTATTAGCAGGAAGACACGAGTCAGTGGTAGGAGGCCGAAGCACGTGGTGGGTTGGAATAAGCACGTCAGCGGGGCTCACGCGTACGCTAGGCTTAAGTTTAATGAGTGGCTAAACTGTGGCAAACCTACATTTGGTGTGATTTATGAGGAAATGTGTGAGACTCGAAAAAACTTTAAATCTAAATTAAGGTGGTGCCAGAATCACCAGGACCAAATCCAGATGGATTTATTAGCTGAGTTGCACACTAAAAAAGACTTTAGGGATTTCTGGAAGTCTACAAAAAAGCACAACCTTAGGCCTGGTTTGCCGGTGAGTGTCGATGGCGTGTCTTGTGAAAGGGATGTTGCCAATGTTTTTAAAGCTCAATTTTGTGTTGAGCCAAGCAGTATTCCACCCTCTGAGATGGTCGATGCTGAGTCACAGTGTATTGTCCTGGAACCAAGAGTTAAGTTCTCAGCTGCGGACATAGCTAAGACCATAAGGTGTATGATCAGAGGTAAGTCTCCAGGACATGACGGACTCAGCATCGAGCACCTACAGCACGCTGGTCCCCATCTGCCACGTGTTTTGGCCATGCTATTCACGTTCTGTCTTCGCCACTCGTACGTACCGGATGAGCTGATGAGAGCGGTCGTAGTACCAATTGTTAAAAATAAAACAGGAGACATTTCTGATAAAAACAATTACAGACCGATCTCATTGGCGACAGTCATCGCGAAGGTATTTGACAGCATGCTTAATGCTCAGTTAAATAATTCAATATCTTTGCATGAAAACCAGTTTGGGTTCAGACCCAAACTATCCACTGACACTGCTATACTGAGTTTAAAGCATGCTGTCAGATATTACACAGATCGGAGTACGCCAGTATACGCCTGCTTCCTCGATCTGTCCAGAGCGTTTGACCTGGTCTCATACAAAGTGCTGTGGAAGAAGTTGCTTGATAGGCACGTTGAGCCTGAAGTAGTCAGAGTATTCCAGCACTGGTATGGGAACCAGGTTAATAATGTTAGATGGTCGGGAGCTCTGTCGGACTCGTACAGGTTGGAGTGCGGGGTGAGGCAGGGAGGGTTGAGCTCACCAACGCTCTTCAATCTGTATATCGATGGACTTATTGCTGAGCTCAGCAGCCGCCATGTCGGATGCCATGTTGATGATGTTTGCTTTAACAACATCAGCTATGCTGATGATATGGTGCTGCTGAGCGCATCAATAGGGGGACTCAGAGAACTAATAAGTATTTGCGAAACGTATGCTCATACACATGGCCTAAAATACAACGTAAAGAAGAGCGAACTTATGGTTTTCTGTGTAGGTTCCAAGTGTCCGGCAGAGGTTCCACCAGTAATGCTATGTGGGGTGCCTTTGGAGCGGGTACATAAATTTAAATATCTGGGCCATATTGTTACGTCCGACCTGAAGGATGACGCTGATATTGAGCGAGAAAGGAGGGCGTTGTCGGTGAGGGCGAATATGATTGCCCGCAGGTTTGCTCGTAGCTCCAAGGATGTGAAGATCACCTTGTTTCGAGCCTACTGCACATCTTTTTATACGAGCAGTCTGTGGGTGTCATATTTGCAGAAATCCTACAGCGCTCTCCGCGTTCAATACAATAACGCGCTGAGGGCACTGCTGCGGCTGCCTCGCTTCTGCAGCGCATCGGGAATGTTCGCAAGCGTCCGTGTTGACTGTTTTTATGCCAGCATGCGCAAGAGGGCGACCTCGATAGCGAGTAGAGTGCGGGGCAGCAGCAACAGTCTTCTTACCGTTGTTGCCAACAGGTTGGACGGGCCTTTTATGCGGCACTGGCAGGCCTTACATGCACCCGTATATCAGGCGTGGGGCAGGTAATAATTTTATAACTATATAAATGTATATTTTTTTATTTTTTTATAACATTTTCAATTTGACATTTTATTATATATTTTTTTTTTTGGCAATTTTAATTATTATTTTGTTATGAGTTGTTGAATATTTAAATTTAATTAATCACAACTTTTAGGTTTAGGTTTTTAAAATAGTTTATAATTTAAATGTGTGTGTAAACTATGGACTAGAATTATGTCTGAAATAAATGAATAAATTAAAATTAAAAAAAAAATTAAAGCCAGTGACAGGGTTGTGGAGGTCAGATAGGCAGTTTCGCCTTGTAAAATACTGGTATTCAGCTGCATCCGTAAGACTGGAAGCCGACCACATAGTTGGGACAAGGCTGGGCAGATTTTGAGGCAGATGAGCAATTAAAAATATGGTGTATTCAAATAAAAGTCCTATTAGTGATGTATTTTGTACTGTAATGCTGATTACAAAAGTCATTGTATTTAATACAATACTTATATTTTTTTATACAAACAACAAACATATTCTAGTTAATGTTAACATTTTAGGAGGAAAATAATAATTATATATAGTTATTATAAATGCAGCGACACAATCTTTAATAATGCATTGTATGCCTTGCGTATTATCTACACAGAGAGTGATAATAAGTATAATAACTTTAATAAAAAAGTAAATAATTACTACTATTTGGTCTATTAATATTATTCATAACTTTCATATTTTAATGGCCATAAGTAATAACAGATTAAAAAAATGTTGCAAATATCATTAGATAATTGCAACCAAATTATGTATTTACCTACGATAAATATCAACAATCATATCATACAACTTAGCCATCGTACCCACGGGCGGTTTATTATCGCGCTGAGAGTTGGAAATCCAACAGTGTATTTTTTAACGCGCTGGGATGCACTCTGTTTAATTATATCAATGCTCGGCTCAACACTGAGAGTTGAAAATCAAGAGCGCGATAAAAAAAAAGCGGCCAAGTGCGAGTCGGACTCGCCCATGAAGGGTTCCGTAGCAGCAAGTAACATAATATAAAAGTTCTTGTAGTTCGTTGTAACTTTGATCGATGTTTACGATTTATGACGTATTAAAAAAAAAACTACTTACTAGATCTCGTTCAAACCAATTTTCGGTGGAAGTTACATGATAATGTACATCATATATTTTTTTTAGTTTTATCATTCTGTTATTTTAGTAGTTACAGAGGGACACACATTTCACCACTTTGGAAGTGTCTCTCGCGCAAACTATTCAGTTTAGAAAAATATGATATTAGAAACCTCAATATCATTTTACGACCTATCCATAGATATCCCACACGTATGGGTTTGATGAAAAATAAATTTTGAGTTTCAGTTCTAAGGATGGGAAAATTTTTAGTTTTTTTTCTATTTTTGTGTGAAAATCTTAATGCGATTCACAGAATACATCTACTTAACAAGTTTCAACAGTATAGTTTCGGAAAAAAGTGGCTGTGACATACGGACGGACAGACAGACAGCTAGACATGACGAATCCATAAAGGTTCATATACATATATTTACATACAATATTCCATATCTTTATCCAGTTTCAAAAAAAGGCTTATCAGTGTCGTATTATCTTTAATACAACCATTTTGATAAAGAATTCACATTGAGGCGAATATAACCCTCTTTACCAACTAGAAAACTGGGCCTAAAAGATTTCTATATTTTGTTTATTTTGTATTTTGGAGAGCAGTGGTTGCTCAATGGTAACGACTCCCATTTACGAGTTGCAGACCGTGGGTTCAAACCCAGGTAGGCAGTTTACTTTGTGAAAATAATTTTATCACCACTGCTCTCAAAACGGTGTGGGAAAACATCGGGAGGAAACCGGCATGTCCTGGAACCAAAAATTAGAAAGACAGTGACGTCTACTAATCCGTGGTGAATTACGGCCCACTCCCTCTCATAGAAAGAAATGACCGTGTCGTATGTCGATGTATAGGATTTTTCAATTACGACCTTAAGTTTGTTTTTGGGATAAATTCATCCCAACTACGGTGCCCTTCATTGTGCGCGGTCGGACACGCACTTGACCGATTTTGTTTTGTAAGGTGCGTCTTGTTTGTGCAGAATAAACTTATCTTTCTTTTATTTTCTTTTGTCTGTGTATATTAGACTGTAATGTTCCCATTGCTGGACACAGACCTTCTCTCTCTGTGTGTGAGGGAGCAGGGCCATAATCCACCACGCTGGCCAAGTGCTGGTTGGTGGATGTCACGTGTACAATAGGCTGAACAAAAGCTACCTGGGTTGAATACAGCATGTTTGAATTCCAAGTTGCCTAAACCTATGATTGGATTTGGCGGCCACTCCTTTCGGTTTTAGCAGAACACCCCGAAGCCGGGCATTAGGGCGGACGAACACTGACCTTTTCCGCGCTTTTAGGTGGGTTTTAGTCAGTAAAAGTCCGCTCAGAGCGGGAAAAGTTATTTGATAATTTCCCAAAAATAAAAAAAGGCTTTACCGGACACTCGGACAGTCCTGTGTGCAGGGCGTACATTGAGGCTGCGAAAACCATTTAACAAACACTAAACACCTCTTTCAATGCATATCCGTCTTCCAGATTATAAGAGAAACCCTCGGGACACCCAGATTTTTCACGGAGGTTCTAAACAAACCAGAAGAAATGATCAACTTCTGGAGTGAGTTAGGCTGGTTGGAATAACCACTGACAGCCACCATGGCCCCCGCACAAAGTCAAAGGAAATCTGTGATTAAATTATCTAGCCTATTTAGCGCCAACTGAGGCAATCTCAGACGGAAAGTCAAAATAGCGTTATCATTCTGACTCTTTCTCAGTCGGTGCTAAATTTCAAATACTCGACGGCGACGGCGGGGCGCAATAAGCGATACAGCGCCGCCGCGGTGCCCACCTCTAGATTCGTTATGTTCACAGGTGATAGCCTACTCAGTAATAGCTACCTACTTATTAGGTTGAGATCTACAACACAACAAGAGACAAGAGCAGACATTGTGGCGAAGAAAAGAGAGGTGCGAGTGTTCTTTGCACCATAAGCGGAGCGACAGTGGTGACCTCATCCAATCTGCTTCAGCATCGCTCCGTTCATCTCTTGGGATGTGTCGCAAGTTACAGCTTAATGAGGTTTTTGTGTAAACTGTATAATACCTACAACATCATAATCACATACACACAAAACTTGTAAAACACACCTCGCGCCTGAATTTAATTTAATCTGTGCCGGGGTGGCAAGCGCGGAAAATCAAGCCGTATATGTCGAAAATAATTGTTTGCTTTGGTATAGCAAAACTCGGGAGTAACATTAACAATGAAATAATACCAGAAAGTTTCGGCCTCATTAAAATGTTTGAAAGTTGTACAAAACTACGGAGGCGTTATTATTTGGTGGCAACACTGAGAACTGGGTTATGTGACGTAAATATTTGTGTACTGACTTCAGGCTTTTGTAAGACTGGCTCTTGAACTAACATGGAAATATGGTTCATAATGTAACTTTATTTATACGAGAATTTTTGTGTGGTCGATTCAAAGTTGTCGTTCAGGGTAATTTGATGTTAAAGGCAGATTACCTATAAATACTTTACCGAAGGCTAGTTGGCTTGTTCATAGGCCATTTCTACATATCTATATTATAAAGCGTGGTAATGCAAATGCAAGTCTTAAAGACATGCTACTACATAGACCGATGAACAATATAGAGACAACAATACGATAATAAATGAAAACACTGGCAATAATAATGCATAAGAGTATTTTGTAACTAGCAAATAAATCCAAGCATCATCATTTCCCTGCCCTTATCCCTGTTACTTAGGGTCGGCGCAACACGTATTCTTTTTCCCCTGTCCCCGGTCTACTGTCACGATATCATTCACTTCCTTCTCTTTCATATCATTCCTGACACAATCCATCCATCTTTTCTTTGACCTTCCTCTCCCGGTATATCTATCAACATTTATATTCATTACTCTTTTATTCACATGGGTTTCCTCCCTCCTCAGCAAATGCCCATACCAGGCCAAATGATTTCCTTTCAACTTTTCTGTCACTGGCGTCATTTTTAAACTTTCCCTAATATACGAATTTTTAGGGTTCAGTAGTAAACAAGGAACCCTTATAGTTTCGCCATGTCCGTCTGTCTGTCCGCGGCTTAGCTCGGAGACGGTTAGTACTAGAAAGCTGTAATTTGGCATATGTATACATATTAATCGCGCCGACAAAGTGGTAAAATAAAATCAAGGAAAAATTTTTAGGGTACCCCCTACACGTAAAGTGGGGATATATATATTTTTTCATCTGTGCCATGGTATGGGGTATCGTTAGGTCGTTCAAAAATATTGTGAGTTTGAGAAAACCATTTTTGGATTAAAAATTAAAAGCTTAATATTTCGCAAACGGATCCCCCGTTTGCGAAATATTAAGCTTTTCCCCCTACCAGCTAAATAGTTGTAAGGATTTGTGAAAAAATTCACAGCAGTAGTATAAATACTCCACACATGCATCTCAACTTTATCATCTCCGCTACATACAATATTTTTTCATCCGTATTCTTCACAGCCCAACATTCTGATCCGTATAGTACGACAGGCCTTAGTATGGACTTGTAGATTTTCCCCTTTAACTTGAGGGGCATCCGTGGGTCGCCAGTTTAGTTAGCAAAGAAATCCAATTTTTTTCAAACAAAATAAATAGTAGTGATCGGTCAACTATAGATTTTAACAATCTTTGACTATCCAATAATGACTAAACTATTAGATATATTTGATTCAAGTTTCGTATGCAGTCTGGGAACGTCATTAGATATACGTAGTTTAATTTATTGTCGTATTGTCATCTCCACCTTGTAGATGGTATGTCAAACAGGCTTAAGTTCGACTTGATTAAAGAGACTACACTTGACAATGGTAATAAATACACCAGCAGACCTAACAGACACAAGCGACAATTACTTATTATCGCGAGTTGTCTATTTCTGTCACTTTTTTCGTTTTCTGACAGCGCTGCCTTATACAAAATACTCGTCTCGTTCCGTTAAACTTGATGTTTTCTCGACAAACCTTAACATGGCACCTTAGTTATCTCGATTTGTGACAATTCAACAAGAGATAATCTGCGATTTTTCTGTCATTTTGTCGTATTTACACGTCCTTGATTTTAACGAAGAGAAGAGTAGATAAAATTATGATATATAAAAAAACTTCAACATAGCGTGGCAGTTTCCTAATTGTTCTTATTTAAGTCATAATTTTATTTTACAATATATTAATAATGAAAATACTTAGTTTTAAACTACTATTTACATTGGAACGGAGTTCCTTTCGGCGGCCGCGAGAGAAACTGTGGCAGGGAGGAACACTATTACCTAGATGAGTATTACTTTCAGTAATAACCAGTCACTTTACCAATTATGGTGATTAACGAAATCTAGGGATTATGGTTGGGTGGTGGTTGGTGGTATGGTTCGTGGGAGTATGGTGTATGATTAATATCAAACCTTCGGAATATAATTACTAAAATTGCTAGTTCATTTCCTAAGGGTGGTGATTAACAACGTTTAGTGTTTTATGGTTATAATAGCGAAATCAACTCCAACTGCATACCTATTTATCTAAACTTCAGTCCTTTTGGTAAGTGTGGTGATTAACAAAATTTGCAATGTCATGAGCTATACGATGATTGTTGCAATATCACACTTCGATTTGTCAAATTGCAATCGTCGGCGCATTTGTCATTTGTGGTGATTATCTAGTGAGTATATTATGGGCCACTAATTTTCATTTCCGTCATTTTGTATTATAATTTAAGCATGCCAAAGTAAAACATTTAACTTTAATCAAAAAAATCGGTTACTTACACAAAAAACGAAACAAATTAAAAGAGGTGGACGTATAGTCACTATAGGACATACCAATTAAAATTGAATGAATGAAACGGAACCTCAAGCCGATATTGTTATCATTTTTTTTTTTATAGTTTGCAACTTTGGTCTCTCGTTGCGAGATAAAAAAGTGTCAAAGTGCCCTTTTCGAGTTCACTCGTCGTTTACGGTCATGTAGGCATTAGAATGACGTCAGAATCGAAGACAAGTTTCGATAAAACGACAAAAAGGGCGTTCTCGCGCATGTCATGTTAGCCGTACAGGCCCAGTTTGTCGGGAAATATAATGGTTACTTTTGATCAAAACTTTTTGACGTGTAAAAGAGTTTTTGCCAATATATTTACGGAAATAAAATCATTTATCATTAAAACATTGCACATTGCACCGATCAAGCACAGATTCGGTGTCAAAATTAAAAGTCTTTAGGTAAATTCAGGAAAATCAATTGTTTGCCAAATTGACACACATCACCAATTTGTCGTGTTATAACTGTAGCGGTTACACCGCCCATACGAACTACACATCAAAGACAAGACGTTACACAAATCCTGCATCGCGCAATTAGAGTTTACCGCGCGAACGACATATAAGACTATCCGATATCAAGTTTCGAGCAATAGCCCGCCAGACACGACACCCGTTTAAAAAAAAAAAAACAAAATTTAAAAGTCATTTATTCAAACTAGGCTGAGAATCAGCATTTTTCGAACGTCAAAATTACATAAACCCAAAAACGCCCACCCTTCACCACTTTCTAGTGCTTAAGCTGGGAAGAAGAAGTGGCGCAACAAACTCCCCAGCAGCACAGCTGTCTGTTCAGTTGGAAAAACTTGATTCTATATAATAGTGCTTTAAATGCAAAAATAATTTACATTACCAGTTTGGTCGGAGGATCCTCCCCTTTCTAATGAGGATGAGTGAACTTTACACCCTGTTCCTCATACCTCTAAATAACCATTTCATTCAACAGTCAAAGAAGTCCAGCCATTTCATGGACCAGTCAAGTTGTGTTTCAAATATACAGACAACTGCGTTAAGATAAGATACAACACAAATTGGGGTCAGTGATAGCTCGGCCCGAGTCAGCTCTACCCGAATTATAATAATACCAGATATTTTACTCCCGATTACGATGATTTGTACGGTCAGACAGAAAACCGATATTTTAAAATAAATCATTACGAATTTAAATTATGTTACCTTAAAATTAAATCTTAAAATTAAAGTAAACTAATTAGACCTACATCACAAAAGTTAGTGCTTTCTTCGAAGTCCTGAAAATTTTCCGAAGTGCATTAGCAAACAACGGTTTACCGGGTTTCCATCATAATGACGGCTGAGTCAACAGTAGCTTCACGAACGAAAATGTTTGAGTTACGATCTAAAAGTATTCGCTAAGTTCTTGATTGTTTTATGTTTTTTCCTGCGAATTATTTTTACGTAAAAGGCGTACTTTTAAAAATACTTAAGTACCTATATTGTTAAAGAATTATGGGGGAAGGAAACGTTCGGAATCGTTAAGTACCTGGTACTTGTTGAAAGACCTACACTGTCCTCCCATATCTATTTGAAAATATTCTGGAAGCCGACCCCAACATAGTTGGGAAAAGGCTAGGCAGATTGATTGATTTGAAAATATTTTAAAAGCCTATTATTTTAAAAGAGCCGTCTCTTGTCTACAGGAAACGACCAATTGGAACCGTGCTCCTAGCTTCTGACGTTTCATAAATGTCCATGTAGGTTTATGTGAAATAAAATATTTTGAAGTTTGTTTTTTTATTTTGTCAGCAGAGTTTTAAATTAAAAATAATTGATTTTGTAACTTGGAAAACCTGAACTGTTGTTTATGTTATGTTGATTAATTGATTGATGATATTAATCTAATTATGATAAAATGTCTTACTTCTCGAACACATAAACTTCAAGTCCTGACATCCATAGTAACCTTTCAGTTGTATAATTTTTTTTTTTTTTTTTTTTATAAAGTTACACAATTAGTGATACTTTATTCACATTACAATCTAGCCTATTAGCTAATAAGTAATTTAAATATAACATAAACTGCTAAGTAACTATAAGATTAAGAAGTCGTCCAATAACGTCTTTCTTATTCACTATAGGGGGAGACACTTGATTCACGTGTTCTTTATAAAAGTCAGCACTTGCACTACAGTTAAAAGTCACTTACACTGCACTAAACTAACTCAAAAGGTTTTACCCTCTTTAGCCTTCGCACTAATTCAGTGTTGTCAAGGAGTTGGATCGCCTCAACATTCACGTGATGATGAAGTCTGTGTTCATGAGCTTCTGCAAATTTTTGTATAACTATGTTTATGACATCCATCTTCAGGTCCCGGTGGAGGTCACTATTTCTAATGTACCAAGGCGCGTTGACTATATCCCTTAATACTTTGTTTTGAAAACGTTGTATGATTTGTCTATTGCTTTTGCTGGTGCAGCCCCACAGCTGAATACCGTAGGTCCATACAGGTTTTAAAACTTGTTTATATAACAACAATTTGTTAGGTATTGACAATGGTTACTGTCTACGAAGTAGCCAATACATTTTTTTGTACCGAATATCTAATTCTGCTCTTTTCTTTTTGACATGCTCTTTCCAGCGCAGTTTTGCATCCAGGGTTATGCCGAGATACTTAGCAGTATTCGCGTATGGTATTTGATGGTTATTGATGAATACCGGGAAGTATTTTGGCTTTTTATTCGTAAAGTCAACGTGGATAGACTTGCTTTCATTCAGTTTGATACGCCATGTTGTAGTCCACTCATAGATACAATTGATGGAATCTTGAACCTTTTCTACAGCTTCCTCGTGACTATTTCCAACAGCCATGATAGCTGTGTCGTCAGCAAAGGTTGCGATGAAATTATTTTCTAGCTCAGGAATATCGCAGGTGTATAATAGGTACAGGACCGGACCAAGTACACTTCCTTGGGGTACTCCAGCTTTTATCTGCCTAAGGTCTGAATAGGCATTTCTTTGTCTTATCCTAAACAATCTGTTTGTTATATATGATTCTAAGATGTCTGAAAATTGTTGAGGCAGCATCGATCTTAGTTTATATATAAGGCCTTCATGCCATACTTTATCAAAAGCCTGAGCTACATCAAGGAGGTATAAAATTTGACTGCTGAATTATTACAATTCAATTCAATTATTACAAATTTCATGTGAAAGATAGACGGTTTAATTTATAGTTTAGTTTATTCTGTAACTAGCAACACGCCCCGCCCCGGCTTCGCACTGGTAGCAGAGCATATATGATTACATATTTTTTTCTGTCGTATCAGGCTGTTGCGTCTAGCATGTGGGTTAGATTATAATGTAACTGATATTCATCTTACTTGGAGTATTCATCATCATCATCATTTCGACCGGGTCTGTGCTTCCCGCATCCAGCGGATTACTGCAGCCTTCACAAGGTCATCGATCCACCTTGTGGGAGGCCTTCCAACGCTACGTCTTCCGGTACGCAGTCGCCACTCTAGAACCTTTCGGCTCCATCGGCCATCTGTTCTGCGAGCAATGGCACTTAAGCCCACTGCCAATTAAGTTTGCCAATTCTTCGGACTATGTCGGTTACCTTGGTTCACTTGGAATAATATATTTATTATATTTCAGCCAATTTACACAAAACCTTAATGAATTATACACCTAAACCTTCCTCATGAATCACTCCGTCTATTGGTGAAAACCGTTTGAAAATACGTTCGGTAGGTTTTGAGTTTATCGCGTTCAGACAGACAGACAGACGCGGCGGGGGGACTTCGTTGTTAACCGACTGTGCAAAGGAGGGTAAGGTGTTTATTATGTATACTAATATAATGTAATGATAGTGATTTACAAAATCGATATTATCCTGACTGCCCGATATAAGATCGTAATCAGATCCTACGACACTACCGGGAAGAGAAGGGGTTTCGTATTTTTAGCAGGGGACGCGGCGTGAACTACGGTAGGCATAATATAATATTTTATGCACACAAGGGCTATAAGAAATAATAAATGATTCCCGTATCTTTTCAGCGCGTTCTGCAAATAAAATATGATAGAAGAGGCAATATGGAAGTTGTGTTTGTGGTTGTTGTGGCGTATGTGGCCAAATGACACCCATACTATAAGTACACCTCTGCCTAACCCTTCGGGGAATACAGGCGTGATGTTGTGTTATGTAATGTTATGTTATGCAACATGTAAAGGGCAGGGTGCCCCTTACATTACGGAAATGTTATTGATATGTCGTACGTGTCAACACATTGTGAGAACATGTATGGTACAAAATAGACGCTTATTAGAACGAAGTACACAGCATATTTTTTTCAATTACTTCTATTCAAAAAGAGCAAATTTATTATATAAGATAAGGTAATTTATTTGCGTAAAACACAGTATACATATGTGTTATTAAAGCTTAAGAGATCATACATGTTTTGTTTAAAAATTAAAGCATTCAAGCTTCAACGAATAAACTAATTTGAAATTACACATTTCCGTAAAATTTCTAGTATTAGTTTAGCGACTTTCATATCCTCTGTCCACGGCACTGAGCAATTAATCAGGAAAATTCTAGCCTCCACACTGATTAATTTTGATGAGCCGTGCTTCACCGAGGCTATGGATGCCTGGAAACTCGCTTGCCCGAACTCAGATCTACCCGATTATCCATTTTCCCAAAGACGGTGGGATGAGCCGCTCTGCAGAGTAGTACAGAACTATTTACTTAACACGTCTGCTACCACTGCGGAGCGTGCGCGCCTGCTGGCTGTGGGTAAGTGGGAATTGGGTCTATGGCTTCATGCACTACCGTCGTCAAACATTGGTACCTTGTTCGACGACACTACATTCTGCCTCGCTGCTTCCCTACGACTAGGAGCTCCATGTTGTTCTCCTCAGCGCTGTCACTGTGGCGAAGTTGTCAATAGTCTCGGACATCACGGCCTGTCTTGCAGCCGAAGTGCGGGTCGCTTAGCGCAGCACGCGAACATTAACGACATCATACGACGAGCTTTTGTCACCGCCGGCGTTTCAGCTGTATTAGAACACAATGGCTTGGTACGCGACGTGGGTAAGCCTTTAGTCTGGGATGCAATCTGTGTCGACACTTGCGCCATCCCATCTTCCTAGCTCAGCGTACTGTGCTGGTGCTACTGCTGTGGCTGCAGAAGCGGCTATTTGACACTTCCCGTGACCCAAGGACTGGTTTTTACCTTGGGCAGAGGCTTTGCGATACATCGTGGCAATGCGGCCAGTCTCTTGGGTACATTACTAGTCGACAGCGATGCGGATGAATTTTTAGATGCTATATTTTAGTTTGTAAATAGTTTTAGTTAAGTTAGTATATAATTTTACTACTTTTATTAATTAATTAGTTATAAGTTGTTTGTACCCACTTGTAAATATGTATATTAAAATAAATACCATAATATAAATAAATTATAGTCAAATTACAAACATTATAATTTATGTTAAAAAAAAACCTTAATATTACAGAAATTATTTTTATACGTTAACAGGGACTAAAATACACTCTTTAATCCCTAGGGACTAAAAGTGATTTGAATTTGGATTATGGATATTGTTAGTAAAAAGTTCTAATCACAAAAGAGATCAATCACGAACACTGTAATGAACAAGTAACAGACTGTATGATAAAGTAGATCGAGCGCGACCCAAATAAAAAAGAAAGTTTATGAAGAAATAAAAAACGCGCAAAATAAATTCCACCGTCGTTCGTAATTTTTTACTCGAATTCGGATTTTACTTAGTTTTATGAAAAAATTGTGCGTTTTCCTCAAATAGTAGAATGAAATAAATAAACGTAGGTTACTATTCTTATACTATAACATAACTTGCATTTACTTATCTTCTCATAGAGGTTGATCAAAAGCAGAGTGTCCACCCCAGGAGCAACACAATTTTAAGCTCGAATGACATACTTTAAAAAAGTTTACTTTCAAAGTTACACTCTCGCCTTTATAAAAGTTGTTTGCTCCCTAGGAAAACAATGTACTTAAAAGTGCGTGGTATTCAGCTGTACCCGGTTAGACTGGAAGCCGACCCCAACATAGTCGGGAAGCCTAGGCACATTGATTTTGATTGCCTTTTTCCAATTTGCTAACTGGCTAGTCTTTTCCCCGTGGTATATCAGTCTGCCGTAAGAGACAAGAGATAGAAGAAAATTCCAACGACTACTAAATTCGCAATATTTTCTCCAAATAACATATAATTTCATCCAGTCTTGGTTTCGTTACAGACGGGAAGCGCACACAGTAGAAGATTAAATTCTCAGACGCTTTCCTGAATGGGTAACGTGTACTCTGTACATCGTACAGCTGTGTGTAGGGCTACCATCCAACCGGATATGTCCGGAATCTGTTCGGCCTTGTCATTTGTCTGGAGTTTTCTACTTTCGAAGTAAAATAAAAATAAAAATTTGTACAATTTCCATTTTTTTTTGACTCATTAGTCTAGTGGTCGCAAGCGCTAATGTTGAGCATGAGGGTTTGATTCCGGGTCGTGCAAAGTGTTATTGGGTTTTTCCATTTGGAATTTCTCAGTAGCAGCCCGGAGTCTGGATGTGTGCCCGGTTGATGACAATAGGCTCGCCCCCTATTACTTGGGACTTAAACATAACGGAATGTGAGTGTACTATAGGTACCTACGACACCTCTGCCTAACCTAACCCTACGAAAAAATAAGCGTGATGTTATATATTTTTTCAAATGTCCAGCTTTTTGTCAGGACTTGTTTATCGAAATGGTAACCCTAGCTGTATTATTATTTCTTATTTCTTGTTCTGAAGCACTGGTATCACGCTTTTCATGCACTTCGCGTGTTACACGTTAAAGGCTGCATTGAAATGACAGACGCTGATACAAATGTTTTGCACTGAAATAAAACCTGTTTATAGGATAAAGTCTGTTTTCTTAGATGTATCGAACTTTTTTCACTATTAAACGTACAGGAACTGTTCCGGACTATGAGCCTCCATTAATTTATGGATGTCAAGTGATCCATAATAGCTGCTGGGTTACTGGTAAATGGGTTGTGGAGTTCAGATAGGCAGTCGCTCCGTGTAAAATACTGGTATTCAGCTGTTTCCGGTTAGATTAGAAGCCGACCCAAATATATACAGGGTGGCAGGGACATCGACGCGAAGCCGGTTACCATGGATTCAGTACATGATTCTGAGCCCCCCTGCGTTCAAATTTTTCGTCGGCTATAAAAAAAAAAAACAGCTGCTCCATACATTTTGACTGCGTAGGTATTGCACTTTTCTATGAAACATGTTTTTTTTAAAATAACTGACAAAAAATTTCAACGGTTCTGCGTTCCCCGGTTCAGAATCATGTACTGACACCATGGTAACCGGCTGCGCGTCGATGTCCCTGACACCCTGTATAGCTGGGAAAAAGCTAGGCAGATTGATTGAAGTGATCCATAGTAAGAGAATCGCAATAACCAAATTACTAACGTCTGTGTAATTCTGAGTCTTTTCGGTACAAAATACAATGGAATAGTGCACATATTTTACAATATACTATCTGTACCATACCTACGTTTAATAAAATAAATGATTGATTGAATTAAAACTGAATGGAAATAAAAATCCATTCATTAATAAAAAATTCAACGAATAACAAAATTACTTTCAAAAAGCCAAACTACATTTATTTCCAAATAAACTTTTAATATTAAATCCAATGTATGTCCATCAGCCGAAACATTGATGCCAAACACCCATAAAAACGTCAGATTTCAACGAAATCGAACAAAAATGATTCGGAATCCGTCCATATTGTGTGTTTTGACATCAAATCTAATAACAGACTGGCATTTGACTGGCGTTAGTATCGTTTTGTTGAACGAGATACTAATTTAGGGTTCCGTAGGTATCCAAAGGGTGCCAGTGCTAAGGACCCTAGTTGTACAGACGCCAGCAGGTCAAGCTACCCGAAACTGTCAAATTTTCCCAATCAACCTTGAACCTTATGCAATAGGAATAAAGTTCAAAATCTATTGAAGAAATCTGACAGATTGTAGTAGCTTGATGTGCTGGCGTCTGTACATCGCTACAAGGTGGCGCGTGGCGAAAATCGGAACTATGCCGTCATTTTGTTTCCTCAAAACAATTTCTGTGGCAATTTTCACAAATGTTCCAACAAAGCCCCCTGTCAACTGTCAATGTCATTCAGGCGTCAAAACTTGCTTGTAGCATCAGTCACAGGGCTGCAGTTTTGTAATCATAATAGTTAGCCAGTTTTAATTTTTCCAGAGTACGGTTTATCTTTTCCCTTTTTACCCTATTACAACTTATACATACGTGAAAGAGGTATTCTGCGAAAGAGACATTCTGCGAAAGTGACATTTTGCGAGAGAGACATTTTGCGAGAGAGACATTTTGCCCTTAAACATAACGGTTGAAATGTAGGTGTACCATGTAGGTCACCTCTGCCTGACCTATCAGGACATACAGGCGTGGTATTATAATATGTGTATTAAGGGGAAATTCCTTACACAAAAAGCCTTGAAAAATAGAATCCTTTTCTAAAGTAAAATCGGTTCCCTTGCTCTATTTAATGGGACGGAACCCTCAGTGCATAAGTCACAGTTAGTTGGCCGCGTTTTTAGGTAAAAGGGTCATATTTTATAGGCGCAGCCAATTTTGTTTTATTCATTTGGTTGGATGGAAGCCATTTGTTTTAGCTTTTAAAATGTTGGGACTCCATTTTTTTGTTTGTTTGAAAACGATGAAAGCTTGTGTTTATTTTATATTTAAACGTGCTGTAAAAATAAACGCAATGCTCAAAAAAAAAAATTATACAAAGATGTAGTAAATACAATTAAACCTCGTAACAAGGTCAATTAAGTCAAAATAAAATTACTTAAGACCCTTACAAGCTTGTCCGGAACGTAACTTTTGATTTCGAAGCAATAGTGTACACAAATCCTTTTAAAACCTTAAATTATTCAGCAAGTTCCAAAATCATGTCTTAAAGTAGTAGACATAAAGTTTAAATTGACTTACCATCTAGAAAGCTGGGCCGCGGCGTGTGGTGAACATCCGTAATTGAAGGAACATGATAGGATGTGGGAGCCCGTGTGGGGAATCCTAATGATTCATTGGAGATCGTCTTTGTTTCTTCTCGATTTACCTTTACTTTAATCTCAGCACTATCCTGTGTCTCATTAGTTTCACTATCAATATCAATTTTTGATTGGTTCTTATAAATTTTAACTGTTTTGGAAAAATCATTGAATATTTTTGTTCTTGTGACATCGTCAACTCGGAGTTTCTCCATAGAATTGTTGTCAAGAGCACCTTTGTCATTATCATCTTCCAATTCAAGATCTATTTGATAGTCATCTTCAATATCAACTGTGTTATTCCCTATTTCTGTTTTTTCCGTTGTGTAATTATCTTTTCTTCTAAACCTGTCTATTAGTGTTTGGTAGTTTTTACTACTTACTGTATTAATAAGCTCGTTTTCTTCATTTTTGTTTGGGGTTATTGTATATTCTTCTACTTTAGTATAATTAAGATTAATTTCGTTTAAGATATTTTTGTGTTTGTTTGCTAGGTTTGTGGGAATCATTTGTGTGTTGGCTATTGGCAGTAGGAGGAAGGAGAGGGATAGGACAGTAGTGAGTATGTTCCAGGTTGGATCGTAGAGGGGAGAGTAGAGGTGTTGGGGCGAAGCGGGACGTAGTTGACGCGTCATGCCAGGCCGACGTCAACGCAGACTATCCTGTAAAAGAAAAATATCATTATAATTAATATTATTTAAGTATTTTAGTAAGCGTAGAAATTAAGGCACCTAAGAGACTTTTGTTTTTTTTAGGGTTCCGTACGTCCGAATGAAAAAACGGGACCCTTACAGGATCACTCGCGTGTCTGGCTGGCTGGCTGTTTGTCTGGTCTGTCCCAGCCAATTTACTCCGAGTCTACTGGATGAATTTAGTTAAAATTTGGTACACAAATGAATTTCTGTGACCCAAACACGGACGTGTAAAGTAAATAAATGAATTTTGAATATGGCACTTTTCGAGAGCAAATAGGAAAATTTAAAAAAAAGTTTAGCAAACTGTACCGTGTGACATATCAAATGGAAGGACTTGTTGTGAGGATCTTAGATCTACATTTTTTTAAATTTTAAAATTCATCCTTAAAAAGATATTTAAGAAAATTGATGAAAATTGACCATTGACCAAAAATTTTGAAAATAAAAACAGGAAATGGTTCTTAACTCATAGATTACCTCATTATTAGAAGAAGTCTACGGTCTTAAAATAACATGGTAAACCTCTCAATATTGAACGTACAAAATTACATTTGCAGTTGGAACGTATGGGAGAACATGTTTTTCAACTACAATGTTAAGTTTGTTCTTGGGATAAATTCATCTCAACTACGGAACCCTTCATTGTGCGTGGTCCGTCACGCGCTTGGAGGGTTTTTTTTCAAATTAGAGTTTCATGGCGTAAATGTCCAGATTATTTCTATTCACTGCGGATTACTACGGATTTAAGGATGTTACTGTGAACTTCCCAATTGAAAGTGACAATTCTACTACATAAAATATAACGAAAGCCATCAAGCTTGGCGAGAAAACTCCCACACCAGATGACGCAAAAACAATTTCATTAAAGCTTGTCTAAATCTATTAACCGACTTCCAAAGTTTTATTAAATATTCTAGACTAACACATTTAGAAAAATTTTGTGTGAAAGTTTTGGCACTAGTTTTTTGCGACCTAATTTTACGCCTCTCACAGATAGTAAAATTACACACACTAGTAGAATTAAATTTCTATGAAAACTTCATGGAGATTGTTCTACCAGAAACACGACGCACTGCCGTGTCGCATCGTGCCTGTCAGCGGGAACCTTTAAGTTGGGAGATTTAAAAGAAGATTAATGATAATTCTGCCATTCTTTAATAATAGTAATTGTTTTGAACTGCTCTATCGTTTAGACTTTACAAAGTTTAAAAGCTTTTGCACGTTATTTTCTTTTTAAGACTTTCGAGAGTCAAAGAATTTTAAGTGCGTTAGTTTCAGAATGTCACGAAGTTATAAATGAATGTTAGAGAACGGTGATGATAATCTGTCGTGGCATGTTATTTTTATTAAGATTTCTTTGTGTATTCCTCTCGAGGCTAATAGTTTTTTCTTAAACTGAATTCCTTTAAAAACAAGGTTTGTTTAAACAACTGTCAAGGTTTGCGTCAGCATTGGTTCTTTAAAGATAAAAAATAACCTGAAACTGCCTGAAAATGAAATGTAAGTAATTGTAGGTATGTTAATCGAATTGATACAAAAAAGTTGTGAAAGATACGCCATTTCTGTATGAATATTTCTATATTTATCTTCTTGCACACATACAAACATGGTATATAGCAATATTTAACAACCTATTTAATTAGGTACGCAATATAATATCAGTACAGACTGAACACTTCTTGAGGACAACCTTTAGGTTCCGAGGCTCGAAGAGAACTAACTTAGAAACTATATTATCATGTTTCCATCCCGTTCCTTTAAAAAAAAACAGATACATGAGATACTTTACTGTAAAAGTATTTACTTTAAATTTTCTATTAAGTATTTAAAATCACTACAAAACCCATTAATATTTGAAAATCATGACAGAAGGCTTAAGAAACATTTGAATGAATAATACGAGTTTAATACTAAGAGAAGCAGTATACAAAATATAGGATTACCTCTTTCTTTACATTCCCAGTATCTTTCTCTACCTACACAATACTTCCATTCCTCCCTTTTAAAAACTCCTCTCTTCCAATCTAAAATCAAGTTTGGTCCATTGTGATCTCAATCACAATTAACTGTCTTCTATTCCTTGCTGACAAAAGTAACAATCATTTGCAAAGCCTTCACATTGTCAACTGTATAAAATTAAACCTTTCCGGCCAACACCGAAGGCTCAAATTTGATTAATAGAGCCCGAATAGAAAATTTCATTGAAAGTTAAGAAATTCCCCCTCGCTTGATTTAAGCTTTTGTGCCGACAGTGAATTCTTGTCTGATTTTTTCAAGAGATTTTGTAGATGTGAAAATAACAATATCTAAGATAAATTGACCTTTACACAAATTTATATTGGCATTCTTCTCAGTGTATCCAAGTCTATTACAAGTTTAAGAATTACAATTTATTGTTAGAACGCTATAAGAAAATTGATATAGAGAAGATTTAACGCGCTTTATAAATCAGCCTTAATCGATTTTCAATTTTGGTTCTTTGTCACGATAACGTGGCTAAATCGTATCGTGGTTGGGTTAACTTATCGATGGACTAACGATATAGGTAGGTAAGCAATTCGAAATGAAGTGATGATGATGATGGTGTGTGTTGTGTGATGTGTGTGTGTGGGTATCTGTATGTGTGTGTGTGTGTGTGATGACACAGGGTTTGAGCAGCTTTTCTCATTCTTTTTTTGATTGTGCAAGTTACCTGTTGATGCAAAAATACATATGAGCGATAACGCGGTTGTCATGTCAGTTAATCTTCTAATCATCTCATAGATAACGTATAGGTGCCTACTTCTGCAGCGTTCATCATTGAAGCAATGTCTTGATATGCATTCAGGCCAGACCAGACAGATATGCATTCAGACGCTTCAATTTTATTTTACTTAAGCCGTTGGGGAGAGCACGTGCCCTGTGCCCCCCCCTGGATCCACTCTTGATCGCAATAATATACGATGGGCATTAAGTTTCGTAATTAGGAGAAAAAAAGGAGGAAGTTATGCTTTAGAAATTTATTTTATATTATTTCCTATTGAAGACTGACTCGTTGGTCTAGTGGACGTAAGCGCTACTGCTGAGCATGAGGTGCTTGGTTCGATTCCCAGGTCGGGCAAAGTGTTATTGGATTTTTTCAGCACGAATTTCTCGGTAGGAGTCCGGAGCCCGGATTTGTGCCCGGTTAATGGTGGTAGGCTGGGCACAAGTGATAATTAAACAGTACGCACATGCAATCCGAAAAGTCAGAGGTGCGTGCGTTATAGTTGTACGAGTATCTCTCCTCAACCGTCTAGCCATTTAATCATAAACATGTCGGCTGATCGATTGAGATCAGTTAATTTCCTGAAGCAGGGAGCGATGCTACAAGTTTTCGTGTTTGGATGTTAGACCGCTTATTCTGTTTAAACGTATTTTAGATTGAGGGGCAATCAGTTGGTAACAGTGTGGGGTTGAGATGAATTATTAACTTATCAAGCGACCACTAATGAGACACAACGAATTATTCCATATGTATTGGTACGAGACTGCTCGACAGAGACACTTTGCTGTTTTTTAAGTTTCCGTACTTACTTAAAATAAAAAAACGGAACCTTTTTAACATCACTTTTTTGTCCGTCTGTCACAGAAGTTTTTTCTAGGAATTTAAATTTTGGCATAATGGTCTCGGTGACGCACATACATCTGTGTGAGACACATTTTAGACAAAGGGCAAAACTTTTGTTATTTTTTTTTTATTCAGTGTTAGATCGTCAACGCCAAATTTTCATGAACATATTGTGTTTGGTATAGTTTAACAGAACTTTCTAATGATATTAAAATGTAGTTCTTATACCTAATGTTTGGTTCAGTCGCCTTGAAAATATAGCTCAAAATCTAAAAAAAATACCGTCCTTATCACCTAGGTTTCGAAAGTTATTATACAATTTTTGTTTCACGTACTACTCAGTGTAGTTTGGGTTAGGAACCTTAATTGTGTCAGGCCGGTTTTTATTTTCTATTTAGCAATACTTTCTGACTCTTCTGGCTTTTTTGGTTATTGAAAATACGCAGTAAGTATGTATTTATAATAATCTATATATATATATAAATCAATTGCCCTGCTTAGTCTCGCAAAAACTCGAAAATGGCTCAACCGATTTTTATTATATTTTTGGGTTTTTTTCGCCTCAGTACTTGGGTGGTTTAGGAAAAAAGAATATAAGGAAAATCATGAACGAACAGCTGAAAAATCCAAAATTTTGTCTCTCGTGGTACGTTCACCGGGTCATATATACCTTGGATATACCTTGCCTAAAAACATTTCTAGGCTCTACTTAAAAACATTACCATTTCATGGTCATTCTGAAAATTCAATGAGATTATCTGTTATCATTTTGACTGCATGAAAGAACACAAAACAAAAACTCAGCAATTTTTTCATGCCAGAATGAAATTTTAACAATAAATAACAGCAAAATACGCGCAATATACGAACTGAATGGAAGAATGAGTGAAGTATTAATTAATTTTGTCAATCATTCCTTTGTCATTCAATCCGTTCATTATCAGATCCAATCAATGTGTTTGTCGGTGCGCGATCGTGAAGATGAAGGGATGACGTGTTCCAATTTTTTTGGTAGACTTTCGAGAACTGGGGCCCGTGACTAAGGAACAGCCGAACGGGTCGATCCATTAATGTTGCTTTACGCTAGCAGAGGTCGATCCGTGGATGGGTGACCATCCATTTCATATCGAGACCCTTCCATGCCTCGGAAAGCAAATTAAGCCGTCGGTCGGTCCCGACTCATTCGTAGATCTTTGGCAGTCGTTATGTGTAGTGCAGTCTCAAGGGGTTTCATGTTACTCAGCAACTGAGTTGTGAAGGCCAGATAGGCAGTCGCTTTATCTAACATACTGGACGGTATACAGCTGCATCCGGTTAGACTGAAAGCTTATCCTAACGTGGTCTGTTGGGAAAAGGCTAGGCAAATTATGAAGTAATAATATTTTCAGGGCTTTGGTACGTATTATATTTGATACACAATACTCAATCATTGGGAGCGTAGCCCAGTGGTAACGGCCGCGACTTACGGGTTGTATGTCTCGAGCTTGAACCCCAGCAGGCACTTTCCTTCGTGTTAAATTAATTCATCACCACTGCTCTCAAAACTGTGAAGGCAAACATCGTGAGCAAACCCGCATGTTCTAGAACCAAAAAATTCGAAGACGTGACATTCATCAACTCACACTGGGCCCGCGTGGAGGGTTATGGCGCACTCCCTCTCACAGAAAGAGGACGCCTGTGTCCCAGCAGTGGGAACATTATAGGTTGATATACCACTCAATCATTTAGGATTGCATTCCACAATGTGTACTTAGTTGGTAAATTAAAATGTAATGAGATCATTTTCCATAATGATGGGGCACATCCAATATACAAATCACAAGTACATAAAATTCATCACTACCATAAAAATAAAATACATTAAAATTTATTACATCATTAATTAATAATGATATCTCAATAATGGTAATGTGCTTTTGTTTTTCTGATAATATTGGTATTTTGTATCGATCATGGGGAGGTAGGTGGTATGTTCAAGCCTATGTATTGATAGCAAAAAACACACAGCGGGAAGCAACTTGTTGACATATTTTAAGCATGAGGCCTGAATATCTCATTGTAGGTACTGTGTACCTATTTTTCCCCGGAGTATAAAGTATCATGAAATGTGAAGCAAACATTATCTTGAAAGTGCTACTCTTTGGTATACATGTCGCAAACATGTAGCTGTCAATTCGTGACAAATAAACTACGAGCACGAAGCTAATATGCGCGCGAAATAATACGTTAGTCTCTTTGTACACTAGGGTTGCCGCGTCGAGTTTTGTTTGTACCTATAGGTAATGGAAATACAGAGTGTTTCAGAATGGTGTGGTACAGACCATCAAACTAAACAACTTTCTCAGTGGGACCAACATCGTAATCAAGAAACAAAGCGCGAGCGGGTCGCTAGTCTTTAAATAAAATTAAAAAAAAAAAACAGAATTTTTATAACTGTGTCGGTGTCCCAATGCCCCGGATACACGAGGCTAGTTTTTTGTGCTAGGATAGCAAGCAAGTAAAATCTTGGCTAACTATCCTGGCTTGGCACCATGCTAGAGCTGTTTACACAATGGTAGTAAATTTTAAACCAATAGCATTGCGGTGACTTAGTCCGTAGAGTAAAAAGCGAGAAATAAAAACGTTTTTACAAAAAAAACAACTGACTTTCAAAAAAAAACACTACAATGTGAAAAATTACTTAATTTTCGGAAAATTATTTTAGTGGGTCAGTTTGAAATTTATCCAAGTTACAATAGCCTAATGTCAACTATTCATCGCCTATTATTTCAGGCAGGGACGTTAATCGTTGAGGAGTTCTGCTGGTACTTCACCATCAGCTCCTCTTCTACATATTGCGGCATTCCGCTGCCAAATAGGCCTCTTTACACGCGTTTGTTTGAAGTCAGTTGTCAGCTAGGTTTGGTCACCTGAGCATGTATTTTTTGTAAAAAAAAAATAGTACTTGTATATATAAAGTAGGGATGATAACTCACAGTCAACACAAATATAATCTTACGTAAATTGGTATTTAACACTTTACAACCCTAGACACGTCCTTCAGCAAAACTTTTTTTTAAACCCTTGTACACGCAGACAGGCGCGTCGTCCAATAAAATATTTACATGTTGGATTTAATCGTCTCGTTTCGCACATCGTTAATTATTCGGGGGAATGGAGGAATTGAAGGAATTACTTGTTATGATGTGTGCTTACCCTTACGATTGGGTGTTAAATTCCCGCTGGTAAATTATTCGATTTAGAACGAGATTCGATTTAATGTGGTTATTTTCGAATTTCGTTCCGATGTTGATGATTATTTTATGACCTTTTTTTAGAGAGCAAGATATTCAGCTGGTTATATTTATACCTTATCGATTTTTGTAACTTTCACATTTTCGAAAGGTAACGAAAATGTCTCTCAACTCTACGTTTATATTTAGCATACGTTGGGGGCCTCCAACTACCAACTGCCTTTTACTTAAGAACACATTTTGGCCTTGTTTGGTATTTGATAAAAAAGTATTTCTAGGGATTTGGGGACAACCAAGCGGCACCCTGTGCGCTCGCCCTTTGTCCTTCAGTGCTAATGTTAGTGATAGGAGGCCTGTGTTTTTTTTAACCGACTTCCAAAAAGAGGAGGAGGTTATCAATTCCGATGTTTATACATATATTTTTTGTATGTTTGGTCATAATTCTGTCATTATAGACGTTTTTGTGTTTGAAAAGGTATACTTCCGAGATGGTCCCATTGTCATCAGGTCAGAATCTGATGATGGGATTCTGGAGAAATCGAGGGAACTCTTCAAATATTATAGACACACCTATTATATAGCGATTTGGGTATTTTTTATAGTAACTCATGCAGTTGCTCTCGGAAAGCACCATTTGGTAAAGGGGAACTGATGATGAAGACCACAGATGGCCACCGGAACTTCTCAATAATAAGTATTTCATGGGTTGCGATTCGATTACTTTAATATAGTTGCCAAGCAATTTATGCTCGTCACAATGCATATGGAGAAGTGGAGCTGATGGTGATCAGTACCAGTAGAACTCCTCAACGATTAACGTCCCTGTATCGGGAAAATATTTTGTAAAAGGTGATGAGCAGTTGACATAAGGCTATTGTAACTTAGATAAATTACAAACTGACCCACGAACAAGCAAATAATAACTTAAATTTTGGATTTTTATTTGTAAAAAAGTTTTATCATAACATATTAATATCTTTTATTACATTTTTCAACATAATAATTACATTTTTAAATATAATAATTACATTTTTAAACATAATAATTACATTTTTAAATATTTTTATTAAAACAAGACATTTAAAAATATAAAAAATTCCGCTATTAGGCCATTAACCGTAACGATATCGGTACAATGATTGCAGAGTCCACGTCCCACATGTCGACAACCTCGTATGCTAAGTCAAAATACTTAATTTATTTATCTTTCTCAGCTTTTACGAGATTTTCGTCATGATCACTGCGACATCAACAATCATTGCACGGCGCTCTCGTCGATCTATCACTACAATATCAGCCTTATTGGCTACAATAGTCTTGTTTGTTATGATAGATCGATCCCAGCACAATATGGTGTGACTATTCTCGAGAACTGGGTCGGGCAGATACCTGCCCGCCTGCCGCCTGCCTGCCGTACCTGTAGTACGGTACTTCGGATTCCACCACGTTGTACTGCAAGGTAAGTTGCTGGTGGATAATCCTAGGCACTAGATTGTGTCTGTGCAAGTTCTCGCCGTTAGCAAGACGAGAACAATCGAAAACAATATATCGGATTGATTCACCGGGACGGTGGCATGCCCGACAGATGTCAACCGTACCGTCCTTGACAATGTATTTCCGATAATATTTCGTCATGAAAATTCATCCATAATCGCACAGACAAAATCTTTGGTTTCCCCTAAGAGCTGCCGAAACGCAGCCAGGATACAGACGCCAAAAATTTTACATCAGGCCCGGAAAAAGCGTCCGCGAAGCTCTTTGCCTATTAGACAAAGTTAAAAAAACTTATAATAATTTATTCGTCATTTTTAACTTTGTCAACAAAAACTTTTCTAATTATCTTGTGATTTTAATGACGTATGTATATCGCTTATATTACAAAGCCTTTATGTAAGGGAATAATTTACAGTCTTCTATAATTATATATCTACGAAGTCATTAGTGACAGAATTTTAAGCTTGGTAGGTGAATTTGTTATCATTACACATTACATTACAAACGAAAGCTCAGTAATAGTAACAGTCAAAAACTAAACATGTAACACACTTATTCGGGTCAAAATTGAAGATATGTAGGTATTATTTTTTCAGATTTCAGATTTTCTCGAATTAAGCCGACGTGCCGAGTCGGAGGGTACATGAATGAAGTTTGTTAATCGGCACGAGCCGAAAGAAAGCCTAATATTTGTAGAATCTAATTGCTTCGGGTTGGCTTTGTCATTCAACAAATACTGCCAAATCAAACAAGTGTGTAACACTCTTTACATCCTACATCACAATCAACTGAACAGATAAATAATATAGGTAAAGGGGAAAAGCACACTCGAGCGGAATACGGTTCGCTTGTTTCAATACGATGTTTCTATCGCCTAAAACAGAAATGAAAGGAGTTCTTTGGTCGTATTAGTGTTTGCTGAAGCGATAAAGCGGAAAATTCATGCTTAAGCTGATATATGATTAGGTTGGTGGTGATTCGAGTAATATGAAGAGCAAATTTTGGTGTAAAGGGTAGGGAACTTTGATGTGAAATGTTTTTTTATTGAGGAAAAACTTTGAATTGATTTCGATAAGAATATTTTCATTATGGACACGTTTGACCTGAAACTATGTTTTTTTTAGATTGCTTTTTTGAAGGTTCCGACCTAAAAGGTAAAACGAAACTTTTATAATATCACTTTTTTGTCCGTGTGACATAAAGGTATTTTTTGCGTACCTGGGTAAGGTATATATTATTATGTGCAACTGAATTTTCACTCACTTTTTCATTAGCTTTTCCAACATCTTTCAGTGACTAAAAATAACAACCGATGCTCACATACGTAAAGGTTGTTTGAATCAACCCTTATGTTCTGATCGTAATTGGATCGAAACAAAAAAAAAAAAAACAAACAAAAATAATATCGTAGTGAAAGAAAGAATAACTTTTAATTGGACACAGTTCGTGAAACACAAAATAAAAATAACAAAATTAAAAAGTGAAAATAATGTTTAAAATCAATAGTGTGTGCCTCACGGCTGCGCCAAAAACGTTCATTTCAGCATTAAAGCCAGACAGAGGCTGCCTGACTCTGGTTTTCTAATGAACCTTTAGGGACAAGTGACGGGGAGTACAAACGGGTTCAACATACCTAATACATATTTTTTGCAAAACAACCTTTTATAAAGTAACTATAGCGACTCGCCCCTGCTTCGCACGAGTATTCTATATTATATATTAGTTTAATTTAAGCGTATTATACACATAAAACTTCCGGAATAAATTCTCTAAATGATGGTGAATATCGCATCAAAATCCGTTGCATAGTTTAGAAGAGCAACGAAATATATAATAATTTATTTATTTATATATACTTTATTGTACAGCACAAAAATATAGTATAATATATATAATACATAACGAGAAATAATAATTATGCACTACATAATATACAATGGGCGACCTCATTGCTTTCCGCGATCTCTAATAATAATATCATTATTTTTTATATTTTTAAATGTTTTTTATATATTTTTTTAAGAAATATTTAAAAATGTAATTTATAAGTATTTTAAATTAAATAAAGGATATAATTATGATGTATATGTCGCAGTAAGACGGTTGAAGCCGTGATATAGTTATATCCCGAGGGATATAGCAATATACCGTAATATAGTTTCGTGAAAGCGGTTCATAACTATCGGAGTGCGCTAATTTTGTTACTGCGACCAAAACATTTAAAAAAAAATTACGGGTTGGAAATACTCATGGATGTCCTCCGCTCTGGTGCGGACGGAGGGGTCTGTCAGTAGACGTCTGCCAGACCCCTCCGTGGGCCGTCTCTGGACAGTTCTAACCTAACCTATTTGGTCGGAGTGCCCTAATAGTTATATTACTATATCGTGCTCGTATATGAATCGCTTTCATATAACTATATTACGCTATGTAGCTATGTATATCCATAGATATCCTTAGGGATATAACAGCTATATCACGCTTCAACCATCTTACTGCAACATATAGATATAGATTTGACGTTCAAAGAGTGCTGATTCTCAGCCTAGTTTGAATAACTTTTGATTTTGATATGGTGCTTTCTCTGTATGAGAAGACCTTTGCCCTGCAGTGGGTCAGTAATAGGCTGGTTATTATTATTATAGACTAGCTGACCCGACAGACGTTGTCCTGTCCAACCATAATTCATACAAAAATTACGTTCAGTTATTCCTGAATTTGAATATTTTCGGAAAACTTTTCCAATTTTTCTTTCAGTAAGAACCTGATTCGAACTATTACAAACATTTTGAAACAACAAATAGCCAATTCGGTCCAGCCGTTCTCAAGGGATGCGCTCACCAACCAACAGCATTTCATTTTTTTTATAGACTATCTAATGCTATGCTATGCTAGGCTTTGCACCTGGAACCTTCTCCGGCGCGCACACATCAACTTACCAAAGTTTCATCATTATCGTTCGAGCCATTTTCAAGTTTTTCCGAGACTAACGTACGGTAATAGATTTTTATATGTATAGATAGATATAGATGCTGCCAATGTCATGCATATCATGGCTCAATATACTGCCTGGCATGTATATTCGTACTAGCTAGGTGAAATGGAAAATTATGAAGAAAAAAATACCTCACATCATGACGTTGTAATATAATAACAGAAATGTCAGTCCTGGGGTGGAATACTAACAAGGACAGGGGTGTTCTAGGTGTGAGGTGTAATTTCATTCTTAGATTCTCAATCTACGGGTGCAAATTGTAATGCGCGTATGATTTGTAGATAACTGACTGAAAGTAGAGAAGTTAGACTTTTAGATTTTGTGTCTACCGATGCATAGTTTGTATTTAGGGCATAATATCACGTATCATGTCTCGAAAGGATAGGCAGAATTGTATTATTATGTCAGAAGTTATATGGATGGGTCGACTGGGGCCTCCGTTCACGGCCTCGAGCGACGCGACTTGCGTCAAGCGACAGGCGTGCGCTTCTCCTGCAGTGCTATTCTGTAACCATCTCACCGTCAAAACTTAGGTGAAGTGAGCGTGAAGTGAGCTGTCATTCCACAGGGATTGACACTATTGACAGCTCACTTCACCCAAGTTTTCACGGTGAGATGTTTATAGAATAGCATGGCTGGTCCCGTCCGTCGCTCCGGAAGTTGCATTACGGTCACTCATAGCATACTCATAACAATTCTTTAATTTGTTTTCTCCGCAATCGCTGTCGCAAGACCCGTCTCGCTGGAGCGTGTAGCTTGTGGCCATGGATATACAGGACAATTAGATCTAGAACTCAGGACCTGTTATTGAGAATTACCTAATACAGGGGTTCCCAAACTTATACAGTTCGCGGCGCACTTGCCAGTTTTGTATTTTGTCTCGACGCCCTTTCTAGTCGAAATTAAAACATTCACGATATGAATCTGAGTTTTTGTATTTATATTGAGACAAGAATACATTATATTATTTTAAAAAAATTGAAAATAAAATACAATGGCAACTTAGTCAATGTGAGGCGTGTGCGGACATGACGTCCACACATTTTTTCAAGGCGTGGGATAAGTCTTGACACTGTTTCCGGAGAACGGTAAACAGGATCGCCTGCGGGCGCTCCTCTTTACTCTCTACGGCGCACCAGGGCGCCGCGGCACACACTTTGGGCTACCCACTAAGACTGCCCGACTTGGAGATCAAACCCAGGACCATAGTTGCCCTTGAACAATGAAGATTGCTTAAAAATAATATTACCAGCCTATTATTGTGGGCGCAAAGGCCTCTTCTCATACACAGAAGGCACGAGCATTGATCACCACGCGTGCTCAGCAAAGTTTGAGATTATAGTTGTGAACGCATTGTGATCTCAATTGGTACAGAGTCAGAGTTAGACAGGATGGCAATTCTGAATGCTTTGTACGAAAGAAGGAAATGCAATTAGTTTGATTTATTTTAGTTTGTTTGTTTGATTTTTATATGTGTTCGTTTCGATGGGTTGTAAGATTTTATTAGGTACTAGCTGACCCGACACACGTTGTCCAGTCTTTTCAATAATTCATACGAAATCCCATAGAAAAAAGAACGTTTTTCCCGACTTTGAACATTTTCCGGGAAACTTTTCCAATTTTTCTTTCCGTAAAACCCTGATTCGGACTATTACAAAAAAAACAAAACAACAAAACAAACACTACAAACTGAAAAATAACTATAATTTCGGAAGTCGGTGTCTTTGAATTTTCGTTTTTTTGTCACCGGCTTTCGAAATTTAAGGTATTTTGGTTTTGTTGTGGTAACAACCCCACACCAATTCGCATACCACTTCCTCCTATGTAAATAACTGTGACAGGAACCTATCATCATATCATCCACATAGACTAAGTGGGAAAAATACTTATTATTGAAGCTAACTCTAAAACTACCCAAGCAAAGTTAATAACATTTATATGGGATCACCTCTGAAGTATAAATTACTAAACAAAAAAAGATTCATCAAAATAAATTTATAATTGGCGGATTAATTGCGTAACTCCTCCTTTTTGAAGTCGGTTAAAAATTGCCATATCGGTCTCAAGTAATCCACTTACCAACGAACAACCTTCGTGTGGCTAACTAACCATACGAAAAAGAAAAAGAAGACTAACGAACATCATTTCATTTTTATTTATATACCTAGATTCGTTATGTCCAGACAATCATGCCAATCATATTTTCTTTATTCTGCAACAATGTTTTGTTCACGCTTTTTAGCCTTAAGCTTCGTGCAGACCAGCGCGACGCGACGCCGCGACGCGACTCGAACAATACAATTTCTAAGAAAACTTGACGGTATAACAATAAACGGTGTCGCGTCGCGCGACAAGTCGCGCTGGTCTGCACAAAGCTTTACTTGTATTTTCAGTTTTTACACGCTGTCTCTCAACAAAAACTTAGTAAAAAACGAAGAAAAGATACCTACTCTTTTCTTTGCTAAGCTTCTACAATACCTAATGCTGAAGTACTTAAATAAAATAAATGTAGATAATAAAGAAAACTACATCTTTTTTGCCATTACTTTAAGATTAGATGTTTTTGTGAAATTTTAAAATATACACACATACACATACATACATACATTTACTTCAAATAATTTGACCCCGTAGTCTGCTTCTAACCTGGAACTCTAACATTTTTACATAATAGCTGAGATGAAGATTTGCACCATCTTTTTCAGAGGTAGATACACCACCAACTGAAAACACTTGAACAGACTATTCTGTTCAAGTAATATCGCAAACTAACTTTATTTTTATATATTTTTTCCAAAAAACACATACGTAAATATTTTGTTTACATTTTTGGAAACTAAAATTGAGAACGCATATAACATGGGCCTCACTAAACTTTGCCGTATTGCGATTCTTTAGTGTCAAAATAAAGGACAACAGAGGTGCGGACAAGAATATTAATGTTACGACCCTTGGAACCTTTCGGAGCACATGTAACTTGAAATATTTCCGAAAATAGATGATGATAGATTACGGGTTTGTTGGAAACAATGTTTTGCGACGACGTAAGGTGTGTTATTGAGCTATATTAGGACTAAAGTTTGGTACAACACGTGTAACATTTATCAATTTAAACATAACATCACGCATTTTTTCCCCGAAGGGTTGGCCAGAGGTGTACCTATAGTACACCCACAATTCGCCAGTTATGTTTAAGTCTCATGTAATAGGGGGCGAGCCTATTGCCATCACCGGGCACAAATCCAGACTCCGGGCTGCTACTGAGATATTCCAAATAGAAAAACCGTAAAGTACTATTGCCCGACTTGGGAATCGAACACAAGACCTCATCAGACCTATCATGCCCAGCAGTAGCGATTGCAACCACTTGACAAACGAGACAGTTTGTCAGTTCATCCATTAATACAGCTACCAGCACCCCGCGCGCCCCTGCGTCGCATGGTTTTTACGACTTGACAAAACATCAAGATATCTATATTAAATGTAATTTTAATCTATGTATATATTCACTTAAACCCTCCGGAATAAATCCTCTAAATGATGGTCAAAATCGCATCTAAATCCATTGCGTAGTTTACAAGAACAACGCAGTCACACAAACAAGACACGAAAAGCGACTTTAATTTATAATAGGTATGTGAAGATATGTATAGATATAAATGAGGATGTGAGGGTTTGTATGGTTTAGGTTGTTATTAAACCTGTAAGGGTTGTATAAGGTTTGTTTTACTCGAGATATTGCTCATGGACATGATAAATGTCGAGTCCTCGAGACGCCATACACAGAGTGTTAAAGATGAACCTAATGCATAAGGTGCGTCAAACTTTTTGGAATCAAATAGGTACTTTGAATTGGTACAATTATTGGCGATGTTCTTCGGTAAGGTCTGGTGCGTGGTACTCGAAACCGACGTTCGTGTATGACTAGATGTTGATTTGGGTTCGTAGATTTGTAGATCATCATCATCATCATATGTTGGTACCCTTGGTATCACGTATTTATGTAATAATAGATTTAATGTCTTGCTTTACCTACCAGACAAGATGATGCCCTTTCACATAAAGATTAATCTTAAACTCTTGTTTTATCCATCACAAAATTCACAAATGTTTTTACTTTCTAAATACCCAAAAAAAAAACCTTTCTTAAAAATTCCTTAGCTAAGGTTTTCGCCGAGTTACCAGGATCGCATGAATTTATAAGAAGTCCGGGGCCGAGCACTCGGTTCTTAAAACGTCACTAAATGAGATTGGGGAATGGGACTCGTCCCGCGACGTGTACCTAATGAAGAACAGGAAAGTGTTTAAGAAATGAAAAAAAAAGAGATAAAAGATTATTTATTTGTAGAAACATGAGTATAGAGTACAAAATGAAGTTTGTAAAGTGTTAAGTTACTACCAAATAAAATTAATTGGTTTTCTTTATATATAACCTCATTTTCATTGTGGAGCAGTGGTGGCCCAGTGGCACTTTATTTTGTGTAAGTTATTTCATCACCACTGCTCTCAAAACGGTGAAGGAAAACATCGTGAAGAAACCGACATGTCCTAGAACCAAAAATTCGATGACATGTGACATCTACCAACCCGCACTGGGCCCGCATGGTGGATTACGGTCCTCTCTCTCTCGCACTGAGAGAACGTCTGTGTCCCCAGCAGTGGGAACATTACTTATTGGCTGATTATGCTATGCTCATATTTTGGGGTAATAAGGGCTTGTAATGCATTTGTAATGGGACAAATTATATTTGATTGGAGGGTTATTAAACTCAATGATGAAATTTTTATAGACGTGTCAAAAACAATTTCAATATATTCAGGAAGGATATTTAAAGGATAGACCGGTTATGATATCGAAATGATAGACTGGTTGTCAGACCAGAGTTTAGAGAAAGTTCTGTGTGTCAAACTAAAGTGGTTTTTCAAGCCCAGAAAAACCTACAAGGCTAAACTTCTTACTATTTAAATATTCACTTCAAGGACATTCTGTAACGCCATTTTAAAAGTAAAAGACAGTTTTTGTTTTTACTTTGTAAATGGGATTTTTGCTCACGTTCCTTACACAACTTCTGGAATGTTCGCTCTTCGCTTCAGAAGCGGAAATTAGTTGGCTGTTCATCTCCTTTCACATTTCACGTTAATACATACATTCACTTCGTTTTATCTCATTTCTAGAAAGATGGTGGCAGAAAATCGTACAGTAATATCATATCTTTTAAATTAAATGACTGTGTATAAAATAACAATGGAACCCACCACCACCACCACCAAGCACCACCATGGTACCTATAGAATATTTTGGCGCTTGAATGAAACATTTGTGTAATTGTTTTGTGAAATGTCACTTGGATTGTATTCAAATAACAAGATGGCGGCGCTAGTTTCGTTTTAGCCACGCGCCAAAATAAGTTTGTAGCGCTATACACGCCTACGTTACGGTTGAGCAGATGGTTCGAAACATGCTTATAATATTTAAACATCATCATCATTCGTTTGCTGCGGTTCCAATTTAATACGAATAAAAAAATCCTTTTAAAAATCAATATTTTTTTAACATACTACCTATTACTTATCTCTCTATCGGTGAATCAAACAGATTAGTACAGTAAACGTTTCATAAGAATACAGTGTCCACTTATTTCTTTATTCTTGACATAATGTACCTACATCATTCTCACAAAATCTACATTTTTGATAGACTGCTTTTTCACAACACACATACATTAAACAACCTTTGACCTTGAATTCGCCTAAAAGTGTGGTATGAATTTGATTTTCAGGTTACAATTTCTGCTCAATTGACGGTTACGGGTCGCGGTCAAAGGATATAACTACGAAGCAGAAAAAGATCATACATCAGTGCTATTAAAATTCTACGGTAAAACCAAGATTCGTGTTAAAAATGTTACCAATCCGAAAAGTATGTTAATACAGATTTACATACGAAAGGCAACGGATTCGCGCTCGCGAATTATTTGAATTTTAAATATGGAATTTCTCGTGACATATTGCGGTAACACTAACTTCGAACGCAATTTTTTTAGGGTTACCACTGAAAATAAAGTGGTATTACGAAGAGTGTTTTTATTAGCGCTGTTTCGAATTAGACTGAATAAAAATGTTAAAATATTTGTCTTCTATATAGGTCTTACTATTGTATTTTAGGATAAAAATAATCATAATAGTAACTGAAACAAGAGACCATTAAAAATGGGATTTAGTTAGCTCAGAGCTTTTCTGGCTCATCGCCAAGATCCACTGTCTTCAAGTAAACTGGTGAAGTAGTCATTAGCAAACACTTGACTAATTCTTTCATAAAATATGATATCTTCAGTTTTCGAATGAGTGCCATCTGACTTCTGGAATTGCCAGGTTAAGCATCATGTTTATAAGTAGGTATACAGCCAAGAAATGAATATTTTTAGCACCAAGGTTACGGTAGTCGGTCATTCTTTCAAACAAACGTAGTATGGTGATTACTCGTCTGTATGACGGTGTACGTTCAAAACTAAAAATTATATCAATTTACCTCGTCATTATCTAGCCCTGCAAGGAAGCAGAACTGATAAAAAAAATTGGTTTGGAAGTTATGAGCGTCGAAACTTCCATATTTCAACACTAATTTTAACTCGTCTTTGTGTGTAAATAAATAAAATGTAAGAAAATGGCAAAATAGAAACCGTACAAGGATTTATTCAAAAATTCAAATAATTTTATTTTGAGTAGATACATCCACTAGTTTTTTCATAATATCTATAGGCCAAAGGTCTGTTCATGAAATTTTACGCACTCGTTTTCGTTGTAAATCATCGTCTATTTGACTAAGTAAATATATAAAAACTAGATAAATAAATACTCAATAAGTAAAAATAAATAAATAAATACTGAATAAGTTAGCATACATTTTAGCCACGCCCACCAACGAGCTCGAGCCGTCGACTTAAGGCAACCTTTTAATTACTTATTAGTTTGTATCGGGATACAAGTTTATCTCGCCTGTTAGACAGGTCTGTTTTAGGGTTCCGTACGTCTGAATGAAACGATATTAATCACGCGACAAAGTCGTAAAATAAAAACATTTTTTTCTGGGGTATTTCCGCTACACTTAAAGTGGGGATGTTTTTTTTTCTCGTCTATCCCATAGTGTGGGGTATCGTTCGTAAGATCGTTCCAAAATATTGGCAGTTTATCAGAACCATTTTTCGATTCAGGGATCCGTTCGCGAAATATTAAGCTTTAATAAAGTGCAAATTTTTGTTAGAGTCAAGTGTCCGCCCATTGCCAGCTAAATGGTTAGTTTTGGATATGTGAAAAAATTCACGGCAGTAGCATATATAACGAAATTAAAAGGAAAATTATCACAGCTAAATAGGCTTTGCAGGTTAACGAGTAATAATCGACCAACTTAAATTTGCGGTTGCAAAAAGATGTTCTCCTATACGGAATGTATGGGAGAACATGTTTTTCAATAAGGTTAAGTTTGTTCTTGCGATAACTTTATTCCAACTACGGAACCCTTCATTGTGCGTGGTCCGACACGCACTTGGCCGGTTTTTAATTTAACAAATAGTATATATAATTTATTAAACTTTGAAAAACATACGGAAAATAGTTCTAGGAAAACGTATAAGAGTTTGTCAACTAAGTTGTAAGTTGTTTGTCTTGAAATAATATGGTAAATCTCCCAATATTGTGCGTACAAACTTACAATTGCAGTTGTATGGGAGAACAGTTTTTCACACAATGTTCAGTTTGTCCTGTAGTGCAGAATTGGAAATTTATAGGCGAGTGAAGCCAAATGCAGTCAGGTACAGCTTTGAGACTGAACCCTCAGGGCGCGAGCCCTACTCGCATTTGTCCGGTTTTTTATTTCTCTTCTCTATCTGACTTTCGTGAAGGGTAAAGCGACTGAAAAACAAAGTCGCTCTGCAGCCGGCTTCACACTGGTTAGACCTAAACTCACCCGCTGCCGCACCCGCTGCCGCACCCGCTGCCGCACCCGCTGCCGCACCCGCTGCCGCACCCGCTAAATCAGTCTTACGTTGCACCCTTAAACTGATATCAGGCGCTTCATTCGACTGTTCATTTTTGTTTCATTCCACGTCCACACGTTATCAGCAAAATTACATAGGAATAAACCTTTTTTTCGATCATTCGGTAGACGAGTGAAAGAGACCGAATGCCAAATGCCGAAATCTAACATCGTTGGATTGGTTCACTAATGAATTCATTTTTCACCTTTGATTTATTTTGTGTTCAGACGTTTCATTTCGAGGGAAAAATGACGAATGAAAGACAAAATAGAAGCGTCTGATATCTGATTTAGGTTCAAAACTCAAAGAGCGATTGTTTTACTCCTCATGTTCAAAGGTTTCGCCATCATTTTGAAGCCCAAATGAGATTTTCAAGAATACCTATCAGTCCGTAACGAGTTTTAATAAGTGCCTTTATTATGTAAAATGACAATTAGCAACTGATTGCTGGCGTTGAGTGGATTCTCTGCGATGAGGGCAACGTTTTTTTTTATGAGATATAACTTTCTGGGGTTGGCTTAAGTCAAAGTCAAAGTCAAAGTCAAAGTATTTTATTTGTTGAACATAGGTAATATGGTACATGGTATAAAATTTGCGTTGTATCACTATGTTTTGCCTTGCAAGGCGTACAAATTTGGTGTAAAAACCTACAAACTAAATAATACTGTTTGAAACAAGTAACGTCGTAAACAAGACAGAATAACAAGTGGATCGGACATTTATTTTATTTTATGCTTCTATCATCTAAAAACTCATTTATAGAGTAGTAAGCCTTTTCAATCAAGAATTTTTTAAGTTGCGATTTAAAATGGTTAATGTTGGTCATGCTTTTTAAAGTTTTTGGTAGTTTATTGTAAATCTTTGGGCCCATGCCGAGACAACTCTTTGAGAAAAGTGCAGTATTGTGTTTTTTTGATTTTAGTGTGCTTTGGTGACGTCTAGTATTAAGTTTTTCAAATTTAGATAGAAGTGAATTGTCTGATTTAGGCAATTGTGGTGAGCTTAAAGGATTTTGTTACGGTTACAATGACTGAATTATGGTTTTCAGAGTAAATTATGCTTGGCATTATCCTCGTTTTATTTGCTAAGTTGAAATCCGGCTGTTTTTCAACAATTAGGTAGCTTTAGTTGGTTTGAAAAATTGTGCGTCAGCGTAGTTGGTTTTTCATTGTAATATATTAATTTAATAATGGAAAATATGAGCCGGGTAGCAGCGCGGATTCTGCCTCTGCATAAACAAAACACACTTATACGTCACAGACGCCAAATCAATATATTTTGATCATTTTTGCATGATAGAAAATCATTGAACCTTTCTAAAAGGCCCCTTTTTACCCTAAAGCCCAAAACAATGGTTTCCTAATTGCCACTCCTGCAACTTCGTTACCTTCAATCCCAACGTCTTACGCGAAAGCAATCTAAAATAATCGTGCAATTACTTTGCGACCGTCACTCGCTCCAGTTACATGATCAAGCCGGCATTACAGAGGTTTTGCTGTGAATTTAATGGGGAAAGAAAAGTTAATTACAATTATTATATGCTCGGCTGTTTAATATTCATATTATTATACAGGATGGGGACGTCAATAACAGGAAATAAAATTAACCTTCGTATAACTAACTAATAACGGTGTCAGTCTACAAACAAAAATGCAATCCAATACAAAATATCCAATTAGTCTCAATAGCAAGTCGGGTGATGACTAAACGGCCCATCACGAGGTACTAAATAAATGGTAATAAATGGTTTGAAAACAAAAATCGGTGCTTCTGTTTATGTATTTCATGGTTTCTAAATACGTTAAATATATTCCAATGCACTATTGGCAATATTATAGTATTTTCATCCCCACATGTCTTAAGCACTAGGAAGTGGTGAAGGGTGGGCGTTTTTGGGGGACTGTCTTATGTAATTTTGACGTTCGAAAAGTGCTGATTCTCAGCCTAGTTTGAATAAATGACTTTTGAATTTTATAACACCATTTCCTTTTTTTCATTAAGTTAGCGAGGTCGCCCTGACAAAACTTATTGCAATTTATTATTATTTCGTACAACGTACTACGTACGGTCAGTGCTCTGTATTACCTGACCCCCTCTTACAAAGAAGAAGAGGGGAAGAGGGGTCAGCTTATGCAGAGCACTGACTGTACGTTTCGTTATACATACTATCTTAATAATTTGTCATCGGAGACGATCTAGGGTAAAAGAAAATGTCAGGAGTACCTATTCACAAATCAGTAATTATCATCTGCCTAGCCTTTTTCCCAACTATGTTGGGGTCGGCTTCCAGTCTAACCGGATGCAGCTGAATACCAGTATTTTACATGGAGCGAGTACCTATCTGACCTCCACAACCCAGTAACTGGGTAATACAATACCCCTTGCTAAGACTGGTCTCAGACTTTCGGGCTTCTGACGACTCTTAACGACTGTCAAAGATCCACGAATGACAGCCGGGACCAACGGCTTAACGTGCTTTCCAAGTCACGGAGGAGTCTCGGTATGTAAAGATGGTCACACATCCACGGACCAACCCCGGCAAGCTTAGCTTAACCTGATGGATCGACCCATGCGGCTAATTTTACTTAGCCACGAGCTACTCCACAAATCAGCAATCGTTGTGATTAATACTCGTTCCTATTTTGTAAGACAAGAAGCCAATTTAGCTGACATTTTACAAACAGGGACTTATGTAATAAAATCGACACGCGACAGGTGACAGATGATAATCTGACAATTTTACAAGTTACTTTCATAGACTTTCTGTTTTTTTTTGGCCTGTTAAATGAAAACATGTAACTTTATTTTTTTGACAAAAATGTCGCTTTGTCAGTAATATTAAATAGGGATCTGATTGTATTATCTTACAGATTGGCCTCATCAACAAAACTGACAAAGGTAATAAATAATCTCGAGATGGTTGTGCCAGCTACAGTCATTACAGTTTATCCCCCAACGAGATACGGAGATAGCAATTAGATACAACTGGGTAAGTACCTTATTACTGGTTTAATTTCCTTAACCATCCCTACAGGGATTCGGGACAATTCCTGGGGCAATTACATGGGTTCCCAAATGTGGGAGTGCTCCCCGAGCCTATAATAAGGTAATGCGCACATAATTGAGCGCGTAATTATAATGTAAAAGAAAATAAATTTGTACTCATGTGGGGGGGCCATGTACCCACGTACATACACTGCTACAAGGATATCTTGGCGCTCGCGTGACGTCGACAGGGGGGCGAGGATGGTAAACATTTGTGAAAAATTGTTTTGAGAAATGTATTTACAAACAACCGGACAAGTGCGAGTCGGACTCGCACATGAAGGGTTCCTTACCATATTAAGATCAAGCAAGAAACGTCGAAAAAAACACGTTTCTTGTATTCCCTTTAATTATTAAGTTTATAAAATTTTTAGGGTCCCGTAGTAAACAAGGAACCCTTATAGTTTCGCCCTGTCCGTTTGTCTGTCTGTATGTCTGTCCGTCTGACTGTCCGCGGCTTAGCTCAGAGAAGGTTAGTACTAGAAAGCTGTAATACCTACCTATTACGGTTCATGAGATACACCCCGCTGACAGACAGACGGACGGACAGCAGAGGCTTAGTAATGGGTTCCGTTTGGCACCCGGGTACGGAATCCTAACAAGACTGCGGCATTAGTTCCTATTTAGGCCACGCGCCAAAATAACCTCGTAGCGCTATAAGTGTTTTGAGATTCGATTCTGTTTGATAATGTAGGTATATTGGTGATTCTTGTGAAATAATATATATTAAGGCGCTGACAAGAGCGAAATTCTTAAAAAAGGAAGGTCTAGTTTTTTTTTGCTAAATTTATTTAGTCCCCGCGTCCTAACCAAAACCGATCATCGCGCTAGTACGCGATGATTTGTATGAATTATGACATACAAAAGTGCCTTCATTGACCGCGCAAGTATGTCATAAGCCGCGTCCTCACCAACGCGATCGCCGCGCGAATATGCGATTGTCGCACTAGCGTCGTAAAAGCTTCTCAAATTAGAACAAGAAACCTTATGTCAAACCAACAACAAATGTCGCAAGAGTAATTACGCAATAATGTCTTTGGTCCGTGGCCTTAATTAAAACAATGTTGTTCATTGTTTGATGTCAAATCAACCAATGAACAACACTGTTTTAATAATTTTTTTATTTATTCGTTGAATACGAGGCCTTTGGCGACTTTTGTATGTGTGTATTTTATGTCTTTTTGGGTTTATATGTGCGTTTTGTTTGTGCGGAATAAACAATTTTTCTTTCTTTTTTCTTTAGCTTTCTTATATTTTGATCCTGTACCGTGTAAGTATTGTGTGGAACAGCAGATTTGTTTTTAAATAATCGACGAAAATTTTAACAAAACTATCCGACACACATCAAAATTGGACGGACAGACGGACAGAAGTGTGAATGTCAATTAATATTTTCCAAAAATTGTTTGTTATTTCCGTCCTTATATTGTTATTATTTGTTGAATGTTATAAAATTAAAGGTCCGGCAGACGTTCCTTTAATTCAATTTTAAGCAAGTAGCAGTCACAGGGTTTCAGAGTCCAAGCTATATTATGTTTAAATATACATAGAAACAATGTCAGTTTAAAAGTTTAAATCCGCTCCAAAAGGACCTCCCAGTATACCTAAATTAAATTGTGTCTCGTCGTTTTATATTTTAATGAACTAGACTCCGTTTTATTGTGTTCATTCTACTTCAGATACTTTTACAAGAATTTTGTGTACTTAATTTAAAAAATATTTTGTTTTTTTCGTTCTTTTACAATTGACTATACTTCATTTCATACTTTCGACCTACTTGTATATTACCTTAAATGAAATTAATATATAATATAATAATTTAGATTGAATCCAGGTGGACAGGATCGTGATCAGACATACCTACTTTTAGTCACATGCATAGTATCAGATATACAGTCGTGGGCGCAGAATTGGGATACGGGTAAACGGGAGAAATGGCTCCTTTAACTTCTACACAGTTTATTGTTACACAGGTAGTTACTAACACTACTGTACTAATTAATACTCTGAACTTAAAATGAAACATTGAGCAGTTCCTAGGTCAGTATGTGTCGCGACCACGTATCAATGATCACTTTCGCTCCATGTTCCGTATCGGTGTATTAGAATGTTATATATAATAATAATTAAAGATTTAATTTCTAACATAAGCATCTTGAAAGTATGAAATATTGTCAATTGTACAGAAATATGTAAGTACCTACTTATATTCAAAAATGTATAAATCCTTATTCTGTTCGGAAATTAAAGTGTTTTTTTTTTATTAACCATAAGGCACGGGACATACCCAAGTGGCGAGTGGCGTTGCGCCGCTTGTTTCACATTTCATACAAAATGTATAGGAACGACATGGCGCGGATAATACACAAGAGGCGTGGCGCGAGGCGACAGGCGGCGCAACTCCCGCGCCGCTCCGTCGCCACGCCCACGCCTCTCACCACTTGTGTATGTCCAGCGCCTAAGGCACAACCCTCTGTCCGCTGTGCCTTCTATATGTGTATTGTATATCTATATATACATATTAAAAAATTAAAGCCGCTTTTCGTTTCTGCCTGTATGACCGCGTTGTTCTTCTAAACTACGCTACGAATTAGGTATACTACAAATAATATTTAACTTAGGAATAATAAAGAAATCTCGATATCTGTCAAGTCGTAAATCCGTAGGATGCAGGGGCGGGTCGCTAATTTACAGTAAAGCGAAAAGTAGTACTGCATGACGTCCTCTTACTGCGGCAACTCAACACCATTCTCCTGCGCAGCGTTGTGATTACTTATGACAACTATTTTTGACAGTTCATAGAAGCGTTTATTTAATTATTTACGTACACCCATTAATAAAACATAGCAAAACCCCTTTTGGTTTTTCTTAAGCCTCTTTTTGTTTCTGTTCTCCTAAACTGTTCCCTGGCGACTGGTTGAAGAATAGTGTAGTAATTTGATTCAATGCCAAAGAACCTATAAACTATCCGTTGGTCAACTGACCGTTTAATTGAATAAAGAAATTGCATTTTAATCATTTTGCCAGCAGAGTACTAAAATAATAGTTTCTCAAACAAGTCGATCTCATGCACTAGGTTTTGGATTAAAATCCGGGCAAATACCAATGTGAATTTTTCAAATCCTGCAGCGGGACAATATTAGGCTGGTATTATATCAAACAAGAACATAACGTTTGCACTGAAAACAAATCAGTAAACGGTGATCACAACATATATTATCTGTAATGGATATAACTCGTTCGAAACAAAAAGGACTGCGTCTGAGACGTGGCTAACTGCGTCCCAACACCAAGGTCCCAATGGACGATTGGTGCAAGTTGAGACCTGCGGAGCTTTCGTGAAATTGGCGTGCGTGTAGTTTGCTTACCCCCATGGTAAAAAAGAGTGAGCTTATGTATGAATCCGCTGTTTTACATAACCGCTACCTACTGAACGTTAACACGCAGAATTGCATAAACGTTTTGCATGTGTCAATGCAGCGGGTTAACGATTAGAGGTTATCTAAAACAACGTGAAATTAAACTAAAGATTGTAGTTTTGGTTTAAAATATTTTCGCTCGGGGTTCTGTGTGTAGTAATGGCGTCCAAAACAGGAATAAATAAAACGTTAAGTGATATGAGTGAAAACAGTGGTTTTATAGAACATTTTAAGTTATCAGAGCTTTATGAAAGTCATTCCTAAAAATACTAAAAACCCAAATAACTGCGACTTGGAAGTAGCGCTCGTCGGCTGTTGCCGCGGCACCGATTCATAAATTCGAGCGATTTTACGATTTTTCGTGCTAGATCATTGGCTCTTGTTAGGTACTACCTCTGTCATCCGGTTCCATCGGGTATCTTCGGAAAAGCTGAATGTGAGTGATCCAATAAGGGAGTGACTGAATCAGTGCATTATGGCAGGAATATAAATAGCTAGATTTCGATTGGTCGAAATTAATGTTATTTTTAAAATTGCAACCCCGCTAACGCGTATAACTAAATCCACTTACGTAATTCCCTGAACGATATACCTTTTATTGCGTTCTGCCCACTGGGCTACTACATCGCAAAGACGCGATTACGGGTCTAGTAGAACACGATTAGGAGTCGTCAAGATCTCTTAAAGCTGGTTCGTTGGATAGTAGATCAGTTTAAAATCAGTCGTAACTTTGGGGAGAATTTTCGGTTAATATAGGTTTGGACCATATTTTTGGGGTTTCGTGTCGTGACAAGATATTTATTTAAGAGCCTGAGAGGAGCCAAAGCATAATTATGTGAGTGATATTTTCAGGTGGTGGTGGTACCTATGAATAATCACTATTGTATATTATAAAACAAAGTCCCCTCGCCGCATCTGTCTGTCTGAACGCGATAAACTCATAATTATGGTTTTCACCAATGGACCGAGTGATTCATGAGGGAGGTTTCAGTGTATAATTCATAAATATTTATCTGGTCTTGTCTACATAATTAGTTTAACTGTTATTGCTTCATTTTTAATTCTTATACCTATTGTGGTATAGTGATTTTATTCTAGGTGCATCGACTTCACGTATAATTATATAATGAATGTGTACAATATATTGTAAAACATTTTAAAAGAGGTAAACGGTGGAGTTTCTTGCCCATTCATCTCCATACGAAAACTACCTTTTGGAAGGGGCGACTAGAATCAATTCTATTTTTTATTGTAAAATCTTGACGTTCATACTCGTAAGTGCCTTATAAGTGCCTAATTGAAATAAATTATTTGACATTGACTTTAAAGGTTTTGTATAAATTGGCTAAAATATGACGATGACAAAATACTCCAAGTAGGGTGAACATCAGTTACATTTTAATCTTCCCCACATAATTATATACTCGATGCAACAGGCTGATACGACACTACGACGCTACCCGTGCGAAGCCAGGGCGGGTTGCTAGTACTTACTATCTATACGACACTACGACGCCACCTGTGCGAAGCTGGGGCGGGTTGCTAGAACCTACTATCTATTTTGTGTATAAGATCTCCAATGGATCGAACACACACTCTTTCTTTGTAGGTAAAGTAATAAAACAGACGTAAACTAGTTATTTTTTCTACTATGAATGATAGAAGGACATGCCAGCTTCTAACCCAACCAAAAGGCTAATTGCGTAACACACTTACGATGGCAATGATTTTAAATATTCATTGCCTCATTAAGATTTTCGAGCAGACAAATTTTTTAAACATAATATGAAACAATGGTTAGTGAATTTCCTTCAAAATCCTTCGGATCGTGATCGCAATTGTATTACGCAATTGAAATGCAGATGTTTACAAAGAACGGGTGTAAAAAGACTCATAACGAAACTAGTCATTGAGATATTTTTTTGTACTGCACCATACCTGCTACTGGTTATGGAAATATTGAAGGTCAAAGTTGCGACTTAATATCACGTTTTTTTACGAAAACAGCTTTAAATGTTATAACTATGAATACCTCGAGACCCCTGTACTGTTCCATGTAACCATAAGCACAATGTTTCGCGTGCGTTACATTGAGCGCTACCATAAACAACGATTTGTCACACCAAAAATAAAACTTGTTTGCCAGCAATTACTTTTGTGCAGTGTTACGTAGTTTGTTTGTAGCCCGAAAGTCTGACAACCTGTCTTACCAAGGGCTATCGTATTACCCAGTTACTGGGTTGTGGAGGTCAGATAGGGCCGCTCCATGTATAAGACTGGTATTCAGTTGGAAGCCGACCCATACATAGTTGGGAAAAGACTAGGCAGATTGATTGTTACGTAGTTTGTTGTACAGAATGCGTAGTTGACGGGTATGTGATGGGTACTGTGCTACCCTGTACTGCCTTCCATGTTTGTACGTTATGTTTCTGTCCGATGTCAAAAATACCTTACATCATAATTTCCCGTGGGTCTCATAAGCCGAATAAGGGATAATGATAATAAGAGCAACGGGTAGCTTATTTATGGTAGTACGTATTTTTCAATTGTGTACGAAACGAACAAAGTAACTGTAGATATGGCAGTCGTGAGGGGTTCACATCGGTGTCGAGTCGACGATGAAGTACCTGGGACTCGTCCTCGACAGCCGGTGGAACTTCGTGGAGCACTTCCGACGTTTGGCTCCCAAACTGCAGAGGGCAGGGGCTGCTTTGAAGCGGCTTCTGCCCAATCTAGGGGGTCCAAACGCCTCCTGCCGGAGGCTCTACGCGGGGATCGTGCGGTCCATGGCCCTTTACGGGGCACCGGTGTGGGCGCGTTCATTAAGGCTGCGACCAGCCCAGCGGTTGAACGCGTCCCAAAGGGTCATGGCCATCAGGCTGGTACGAGGATACCGCACGGTCTCCCGTGAGGCGGCGAGCCTCCTTGCCGGACTACCGCCATGGGATCTGGAGGCAAAAGTCCTCGCGCACATGTGGGAGTTGCGCGAGGAGGCGAAACGCCGGGGCGTAACTCCGCTGCCGCGAGAAATCGCGGCACAGCGGACAGAGCTCCGGCGGGATCTCATGGCGGCATGGAGAGTGCGATTGTCGCAACCCAGCGCTGGGCACGCCACAATTGTGGCGATAAGTCCCCTCTTTGAGGAGTGGCTAGAGAGGCGCCACGGCGTCCTCACCTTCCGCCTGACACAGGTCCTCACCGGACATGGTTGTTTCGGGAGGTTCCTGTTCAGGATAAAGCGGGAGGAAACGCCCGGGTGTCACCACTGTGTGGATCGCCCGGAGGACACGGTGGAGCATACGGTGGAGGTCTGCCCAGCTTGGGCGGAGCACCGCCGTGTCCTCACGGAGGCGATCGGCGGCGGCGATCTCTCGCGTCCGGCCCTGGTTCAGGCCATGGTCCGGAGCGAGAGTGCATGGGAGGCCGTCACCTCCTTCTGCGAAGCAGTAATGCTCGCGAAGGAGGAGGCGGAGCGCGCGAGGGAGAGGCAAAATGCGCCCCCTCGCGCCCCTAGTCGCCGCAGGAGACGCCCCGGGCGTCGGGAGTCGCGAGCCGACTTCCGGCCACCGTAGGCGCGGGCTTGCGGACGGTGAGCAATGGGTAGCTCGCCGTCCGATAGGGACCAGGCCCGGGTCGACGGCGCGTTGTGTTCCACGCGCGCCTCAAAGAGATGTCAGCACCAACTGACGGGGTCCGGAAGGGCCAATGCCTGCCGGGGTCGCGGGTTTGTCTGAAAGGGATATCGCGACCTCGGCACACAGGCAACGGAAGGAACACGGGTGGGTTTTAGTCAGTAAAAGTCTGACACGCCCTCCCGCTCCACCCAGAGCGGGAGAAGTTATTTGATAATTTCCCATCCTCAAAAAAAAAAAAAAAAAGATATGGCAGTCGTAAATGGTGTATTTTGTATCGTTTTGTACGTATGCACGGGTAGGGTTACCATTTCAAAATTTGAAAAGTCCTGACAAAACCCGCTCTGCAAAAAATTCCAGACATTATACTTTTTAATGTTTCTTTTTTTAGTATCTACTCGTTTAAAGTTTTCTATTTGCAAAAATAATCCCCTTAAGTCGAAAACTCTCGACAAATGACAGGGCCGGATAAAGTCCCAACGGGAGAGCTAAAAAAAGGACATGTCCGGACAAATCCGGACGGATGGTAACCTGTGTACCGGTGATTTATATTTTTATTTATTTAAGCGACGCTCTCCTGCTTCGCACGGTTTTTACGACTTGACAAAACATCGAGATTTCTTATTTTTACGTAACATCAATAGTAACGTATTATACACATAAACCGTCCGGAAAAACATCTAAACGATGGTGAAAACCTCATTAAAATCTGTTGCGTGGTTTAGAAGATCAACGTGGACACACAGGCATTTTGATTATACGTTGCTTTATAATGCCGGTATTCCCCAGCAGGTAAGGTGCAGCTGTACCTATAGTAGGTACCCACATTTCGCCAGTTATGTTTAAGTCGCATGTAACAGGGGCCCTACTGACATCAACAGGACACAAATATAATCTCCGGTATGCTTCCGAGAAATTCCTGCTGGAAAAACCCAATAACACTTTGCCCGACCTAGGAAACGAACCAAGGACCATTCACTCGGCAGAAGCGCTTGCGACTACTAGCCCAACGAGGCAACTATATTATTGTTTGAAAGTTGCCTTTTTGGAAATTATCTGAAATGTGTTTATTCTTTGAAAGCCAGCCTATGCCGTCTGTCTTGGTCGGTTGTTGATGTTGTTAAGTAGGTACCTTTGTTACGAAGCTATCAACGGATGTCTATGCTATTTATAAGGTACTACAATCAATCTGCGTAGCCATTTCCCAACTAGGTTGGGGTCGGGTTGCCGTCTAACCGGATGCAGCTGCATATAAGTATTATATTACATGAAGCGACTGCCTATCTGACCTCCACAACCCAGTAATTCCCTTGGCTGGCTGTCGGTTTTTCGGGCTTCTGACGACCCGTAACTACTGACAAAGATCCACGAATAACAGTCGGGACCAACGGCTTAACGTGCTTTCCGAGGCAAGGAGGGGTCTCGGTATGTAAGAATGTTTACCCATCCATAGAGCAACCCCGACAAGCGTAGCTTAACCGGATGGATCGACCCGTGCGGCTGTTATTACTTAGCCACGAGCTCACGAGCTCATTTATAAGACATTACACTCAATAAAAAACAAGGTCTGTCACAATAATCACGGGTCTGAAATAGCCTGAAATATTAAAATATTAATAAAAGAACTTCAGCTCACACAGCTCTTAAACCTCACTTTAATCTCCGATATGAATCGTTAGCGATTTTTTTACATTAAGCTACGGTTAACGACGTGAACGCTATAAAGCGCTGAGTTAAACGGAAATATAAAATTGAACTCACATGGCTCACGGCGGAGGCGTTCAAATAGCTCGCGGAGCTCAGTAGCTCACACAGCTCATGATATTGGTATTATGGAATACTCCACGTTATGACATCGAAACCTAATATTCTGTTAAAGTTCTTTTTCTACATTACGCTACGGTTTCAAATTATCTCACGAAACTATAAAAAAAAATATTGAACACGACTATTCGCTAGATACTTATTCATTTTAGGGGCCTTAAAGATCTCTTCCAGCTCAGACATCATAACAGTAAACATGAATGAATTCATGCATGACTGATTTAATCTTAGATGGTGGACAGTTTTGGGGATCCAATGAACCTCGTACGTCTTACGACTTAGCACATGTTTCCGACCCACTGGTTCCATTCGACGCGTTTCGGTGCGAAAAAAATATTTGTTAGAAATTTCATACATTTAAGTATGTGAAAATGTAGAATTGAAAATGTATTGTGTTGTAATTTGATAAAGTACGAAGTAATTAAAGTATTATTCACATTTTAAATCGAATAGTACTTGCTTGATAGGTAGTACTGAGAACTTCTTTTAAATGTGACTTTTTCAATTCTAAACTATCAAGTTCAGAATTAAAAAGTCACATTTGGTACTTGCCAGGGTTCAAACCCACAATGACACTCACCTTCCTCAAAAAAGGTACATTACAGCCAAACCCAGATGCAACACTCAATCCAAAGACAGTATTAAGGTCACATTGGCTCGACAAGGCGGCTATCAAACGACTTTATATCTTATATTTGGAAGTCAAACGTGGATGGGACCCCGAGACTGTTTCAAACGAAGTCGGATACCTTTGGGACCGATATACACGTAATTGCCAAATCTAGTTTTGGAAAGGTCGGCCAGTTGGACACGAGCGCAAAGTTACAAGATAGGAATAGAGAATAGTTTATTGTCCAGGTGACACAGTAAGCAGGTTCACAAGTTCAAGCTGAGGCGATATTTTTAGCTTAAAATACAGATACATGCTCCAGACTTGAAATTTAGTATCTTGGGGCTCGGGGTACGAATTCCAGAGTTCAGACAAGAATAGATAGACACATTGTTTTTGCTGGTGCATGAATTAAAGTTTTGCAGGCTGCTCTATGCAAATCCAGCGCTGGATACTGGATGCTGGACTAGTTTGGAAGTTTTTATAAAGGCTGATTTACATTAAGCCACTATTGCAATACTGCGCTTGAATCCAGTAAACACTGGATCGAAATTTGACCAATTATAGGCTGCCACTAATTCAGCGTTGGATACTGGATGCTGGAATTGATTGAAAAGTGTTTATAAACATAGCATCACGCCTGTAATCCCCGTTGGGTTAGGCGGAGGTGTGCCTTTAATCGATCCAGTGTCACCGCATTGAAAAACTGCATGAATGTAAATCAACCATTACGTCAAACCGTTCACGGCATCGAATGATGCGACTTGCCGAGCGACTTCCGTCAAGTGACAAGCTGCTTCCATCTTTCGCTCCGCAAGTCGCGTCGCGGTGACTCATTGCATGCTCTAAACAACTTCTTTCATTTGTTTTCTCCGCAGTCGCTGTCGCAAGACGCGTGTCGCTCGAGCGTGTAGCTCGTGGCCACGACCGTCCGCAATCTTGAACATAACTTATCGGAGGAGCGGTCGTGAGGTCAAACTTTCTTTCCGAGTCGCAGCTTTTGCAGCCGCGATTGCGGCCGTTCGTGCGACAAGTCGTTGTCGCGGCCGTATACTGCACGAAGTCCCATACTGTATCAAATATGCCATTTTGTTTCCTCCCAAGACTTTCGTGTAAAAGGGAATTTTGGTTTGTCATAAATTATGGAAATTGGCGTACGCATCCACGTTTAAGATTTAGGCCCTTATAGGAATATAAATTACGAATATACGTTCTTCAAGTTCACATTAGAATATTTATAGTTGAGTGAACGAAGTCGCGGGCACAGACAGCTATCTGGTAGAAACATAAATATTGTCCAGAGAAGTCGGTTGTAAAAAATATTTTTATATCAAACATAGCTTGCATTGAGTAGGGTCAGGTGATATTTACATATTTATGCCTGTTTGTGTAGAAAATGTTAAATAAACTTGTATATAATATGGCTGAAGGTATTTCATGTAGAAATAATAAATTTAGCTCCAGTGTTTTCGTGGATTACGTGATTTTTATCCGAGTGCCTCAGAAAGCAGGTGATATTTTGTTTTTGTTGGCCAGTGTTGTTGTTTCTAATGTTTTTAACCTTTTAGGTACCATATTTCTGTACATAGCTATAAAATAATAATGGTTGTGGTAAAGAGTATGGAAAATTCTTAAACTGCGTGCCATATCCAAGAGTATCAAGTGATTTTATAAATGTAAAATAGTTTTTAGTTCTTGTTTTCGTCAGATTTTAAGCAAGTCGAGACAAAAATAAGTGTTATGGTTTTTACTTGCAAGGAAAAAAATATTACGAGTATGAGAAGTAAAAACAAAAGAAAAAGTTTTCGTCAAGAAAAAAACCCGCCTAGTGCGATTCGGACTCGCACACGAAGTATTAAAATATTTTTCTTTCTTTCTTTCTTTTTATTACGATCGAGAAAAAAAGTAAGTTTCTTGTATGCCTCTTTTAATTATTAACTTAATTTAATTGTTATTATGGCAAAAAAAATACACAATCTGTGAACATTTAGAAATGTCTACAAATTACGGTTCATGAGATACAGCCCACTGATAGACGGACGAACAGACAGCGGAGGCTTAGTAATAGGGGTCCGTATAGCACCCTTCGGGAACGGACCTTTAAACTACCTTTATTTAACGCTAGAAGGTTCTTTAGGCACGTGGCCAAAATCGGAACTAACGCATCTTGATTTTTTCAATACAATTCCCAAAATAATTGCACAAAAATGTTTACCTACAGCGCCGTGTCAACGTAATTCAAGCGCCAAAAGATCCTATCAGCTTTGTAACTTCTACATCATGTCAAACTGCTAACGTCATACAAAGGCCTGCCCTGGAGGACTGACTATTCTTAATAATGCTCCGATTCCGATGTTGATTGCAATTGGGATCCCGATAATGGTCTATAGAGGGACTGTCGGGACTACATTTGATCGGTTCATGTTAGGAGGCCCGGAAATACTCGTTGAAGATACGTAAAGCTCTTGTTGATTTTATATATTGTGTTTCTTTTTATTTTGTCGGATTTTTTCTGTATCAATTTTTTCTGACTAAAGTTAAGTTTTTAATATAATACTAAATTGACAACTAAGGCCAGTTTGCACCATAACTCACTAAATGCGTTTAATGCTAAATGTGTTGAAAACATCGTACTGTTTCTGTTGTGGCGGAATTTACATGCCATATGTGAACTACGCATCTCACTGACGTCACGCAAAATCCTGCATCGCGCAAGTAGAGTTTACCGCACGACCAGTATTTATACAACATCCTGACATCAATCGTCGGGCAGTTACCCACCACAACACCCGTCTAGTCGGAGAATCCTCCCTTTTCTATAGAGGATGAGTGAACTTGTGAAGATGATAGACACAGAATGCTGATTTAAATATATTTAGTATTAACGCATTTAGTGACTTGTGGTGCAAGTGGGTCTAAAGCCTGGTTTATACGATGGCAGTGACTGGCCCCAGTGACTCAAAATTTCGTGCCCAGTAAGTGGTTTTATGTAGACGAGATCGGCAGTAAGTCAGTAAATCAGGCGGGGGAAGCTACTGGGCCCGAAATTAGACGGGTAGGTTATTCAACTGAACTGACTTGAGGGCGTGAAGTCAGCACTGGACCGGGTTGAACTGCAGCAGCAGCGGGCCGTGACACGAGCCCAGTTGTAAGTTTCGCTGGACTGACTTACGGTACTGTCACATTACTGCGCTCGTTTAAACCTGCCTTCTGACTTCGTTTCAAAGTCAGTTTTTGTAATGCTTGGAAAGTTTAAGCATAAACCGTCATATTTCTGTTAGTAGTCTCCACTAATATTGTAAAGAGATTTATTTTTTATTTTTTTTGTAATTAATAAACTCAAAAGCTATTGGACCGATTTTGAGAATTCTTTCACCTAGAATGCTATATTATCAGAGTAATATAATTAATAGATATCATTTATCGGGCGAAGCCGCTGGCTGAAGCTAAATAGTAGTTTTATAAAAGCCAAAAAGCAGTGGATGTGTTCTACGATAGATTAGATTTTTTTACTATAATTAACAAGCGACCCGCCCCTGCTTCGCACGGTTTTTACGAGTTGACAAAACATCGATGTTATATATTACATTTAAGGATAAAGTAATAATCAGGGCGCCAGCGACAGAGTCTACAACATAACGCTCGACCGGGGTTAAGCAGAGTTTGTCGGTGGCGGTCAAGCAGTGAACACGCTTAGAAACTGTCGCGCGTTCCGTATAGTTTTGTCGTGTGCCTACAGTGAGTAAATTGCCCGTGTGATTAATTTGATTGTAAATTATAATTTGATCTGAACTGCAAACGGTTTTTTTATTGCGCAATAACCAACACTACCCACAGTACGCCTACAGTAGTTACAATATGGCTGATGATAACGAGAGAGACGTATTGTCCGTCATACACATAAACCTTTCGGCATTAATTCTCTAAATGAGGTTGAAAATAGAGACTTTAATTTATAATATGTAAATATAGGTAGAGAAGTAAAACATGTACATAATAGGTACGCTTACAGCTTTCCTATTATACAATTAACATTATTATACAATGAAACAATAGCTTAAACTGAATTATTAGGCTATTGAGAGGCACGAGCTGAATTTCACCTGTTGAAATTTAGTTTTGAACTCAGTTCTAGACCAATCAAACATTGTATATTATTTTAATGTGATTTCTGTACAGATTAACACAGATGGTTCACTCCGCCAAAAAATTTCTTCCAAAAAAAAAGAAACGAAAATTCAAAACCAAAGACGAAATTAAAGTTATTTTTCACTTTGTAGTGTTTTTTGTTGGAATTCGGTTGGTTTTTTTTTGTAAAAAGTTCTTTTTTTTCACTTTTTAGTTGTGGTACCTACCCCACACAAATTCGAATACCACTACCAGCCTGCTATGTAAATAACAGTGACAGGAAGTTACGACATACTAAGTGGGAAAAAAAATATTATTGAAGCTAACTCAAAAACTATGCAAGTAGAGTTAATAAAATTTATATGGGACCAACTTGAGAGCACAACCCTTTCAAACAAAAAAAAGGATTTTCAAAATAGGTCCACAATTGACTGGGAAATCGGTGGACATACATTTAAAAAAAAGTACGCTACGAACATAGGACCTCCTCCTCTTTGGAAGTCGGTTAAAAAGTGACTTTTGCTACGACACAATAAAGTGCAATTAAGGTCGCATATCGCTAATTACCTAGTTATATTCAACTAGAAGTTGCCCGTCTATCGCATACCTCTTGTATCTTCTGACTACGTTACGCTTACTGAATTGGCCCGACAAGACGAGCCCGCTTGTAAAGAAAGAATGAAAGAATAATGTTTATTGATACACAGTTCGTGAAACACAAAATAAAAAAGTGAAAATAATTTGTTAACAATAATAGTGTGTGCCTCACGGCTGCGCATTATACCTAAAATGCGGAGTGCGCCTTCTATATTATTCTGTGGTTTCACTAAGCTTCAGGCGTTCCAATGAATAATGAAATGTTAATGTTTTAGTATGGGTCTATGGGACAAAGGTAGGTAGGGAATATAACGTTAAAATAGGTTTCAAATTCAAATAAGTGATTACAACCGCGAATAAGCGCGTCGTCCTAGGGTCGTTCTCCGTCTTCTTGTTTGTATTTCTCAGTAGTAGCCCGTAGTAGGCTCGCACCCTATTGCTGGGACTTCAACATAACAGGCGAAATCAGGGTGTACCGTGCAGCTCAGCCCTCAGCGTATAACCCGTCGGGTAATATAGGCGTGATGTTATGTAATTTAAAAATAGGTAGCCATAGGACGTGGCAATGCTGCCAGCCTTTTCGGCACTTTCCTGTTGACAGCGACGCGGACGACTTTTTTGATGCCCTATGATTATTTCTCCTCTTTTTTTATACATATTCATATTATTATTTTCTAATTTTTCATAGTTTTAGTTAAGTTAGTATATAATTTTGCTACTTTTATTAATTAATTAGTTATAAGTTGTTTGTACCCACTTGTAAATAGTTTAATATTGATGTATTAAAATTATTTTCCTATATTTCATATATATACATATAATTTCCATTTTTTTTTTTTTTTATAAAAACAAACAAAAAAAATAGTAGCCTACCGGTATCGGGAACAGGGTCCAAGCTACCGGCGGTCAGGGCTCCAGAGAGAGGAACCTCCTGATAATGCGAGTCATGTCCAAGAGTACCGCTTCCTGAATCAGCCCTTGATCCAGCTACCCAACGAGAGCCTCCTTAGGTCTTGGTCGAGGGTCTTGGCAATTAAGCCATTGGCTGATATGACTATCGGCACAATGATTGCTGAGTTCACATGCCATATGTTGACAACCTCGCGAGCCAAGTCAAGATACTTGATTTGTTTATCTTTCTCGGCTTTCACGAGGTTTCCGACATGCGGGACCGTTATGTCAATAAATCATTGTGCGCCGCTCTACTCGATTCACCACTATATAGGTTTATTGCAACCAATAGTCAATAGTCCTGTCAGTGATGATAGATCGATCCCAGTACAATGTACATACCTGTAGTACGGCACTTCCGATTCCACAAGACTGTGTTTCAGAGCAAGGTCCTGATGTATAATCCTGGCTACAAGGTTGTGTCTATGCAAGTACATTTCGTTAGCTAGACGAGAACACCCGGAGATAATGTGTCAGATTCTCCCGGACGGTGGCATGCCCAACAGATGTTAACAGTCCCGTCCTTCACAATATCTCCGATAATTGTTCGTCATCATAATTCGTCCATAATTGACATAACAGACCCTTGTCCATCTCGATGCATCCCACGTCGGCTTCTAGGAAATATTCCCTGAGACTACATATCTTGCGATTGCGGAGGGTCTTAGCGTTTAAAAAGCCTCAGCCTCCACACTTTCGCGGGATATACAGTCTCATTACCGATGACCGTGGGTGATGCATTCGATATGCAGTCAGCAGCGTACGGACCCTCCTATCCAAGGCGTCGACTTCGGTCTGAGTCCATTTGAGTACGCCGAACGAGTACATCAAAACCGGCATGACCCAACCGTTGAAGGCGCGCACCTTGTTTCCGCCTGATAGAAGACTATTCAATACTTTCTTCAGGCGGCCAAAGAAGCGCTCCTTCAACGATTGCTTCTTGTCAGTAACATTGATGCCCAATGCTTCCGACATACTCAAATACCTATAGGTTTCGGATGTGGAGAGGGCACTAAGGTTTATGAAATCAGCGAGCTGGGTTCCCATGCATTCCATAATCTCCCATCGCTTTACATGCATGACCGCACATTTTTCCACACCAAATTCGATCCACGATGGTATTTGGTGTGGTGGATTGGATAGATAACTTTCAGAAGCTCCATTAGTTGCAAATTGTTGGGGCAGAGTTTTAGGTCATCCATGTAGAGGAGGTGAGATATAACCTGATCACCTCTCCTTAGTCTACATGTCAACATGAAGGTGCGCAGAGTTGCATGTACTTTATACAACTCCAGCACCCTCATGAGCCATATACGTGGCACCGAGTCATAGGCCTTCTTATAATCTATCCAACATGTCGACAGATCCTTTCAGGAACGACGAACCTGTTGGCTAATGGCCATATCAATGAGGAGTGTTTGTTAATTTTAGCTCTCAAAATAGATGTAAGAGCTTTATAGACCGTCCGTAAACATGTGATGGGCCTATAATTTTTGGGTTCCGCGGTGCTACCAGATTTCTGGAGCAGGTGGGTAACTGTTGTCGTTAAAAACTGTGGTAGCGAACCAGACTCCAATGCACTCTGGTACTGAGCCGCCAACCGAGCTTGCGATCTTATAAACCATTTGATTCAGAAGTTGTGCCGCCCGTCCGGCCCTGGACACTTCCAGTTAGGCAACGGACGGACTGCACGAGCTACTTGGGGGCAGATGGTAATAGCCCCCATTTCTGGTATCGGATCGCAGGCTTGCTCGACTTCCCGAGTCGTTTTACCGTGGCAATAGCGGCCATTGCCCTTCCCCTACTATCTGTTGATTGAAGACGTAACGGACTTTATTTCAGTTTTTGAAATAAAGAATGCTAGAGAATTTTGTTGGGTCAATGACCGCTATAAATATATTAAAGCGGTTCGGGTAGAGTTCCTATTCTTGAATCTCAACGAATTTTATAAAAGTTCGTACGTCTCATTTCTCTCATGCTGTTTTGGTTTGAAAAATTAAGGTCAGCTGAAATGTATGGCAGAGGTTTTAAAAAGCGACTAAACATTTTACCGCGGACCGCAGGCACGCTTCCAATATTAATTACTGTAATTTCTCTCGGATCCATTTCGGAGTGATTTCGCTTTGATGTAGTTAAAGTTTAATTTTAGATTTTGTGGTGAAGTAGGTAAGTGATTTGCAAATTCATGAGGAATAATAGAGAAGGAACAAACATCTGGGGAAGACTGCTGCATTCATCGACTGTTGAACTAATCTGGGGTTCGATTCTTAGGTTGGGCAGATTTCAAAGTTTTTTTTTTCTCGTGTTGTTTTTGACTAACCTGATGTTAGAGTTTTTATGCCGCGCATGGGTCTCTGATTTGGCTTCACATGCCGTCGAGAAATAAAAAGAAGAATTGAAAAGTAAATATTACAAACCTTATGCTAATCCTTTCACACAATTCTATATGGTGTCTTTAATAACCTCCTTGATTAATGCATGAATGGAAATAGTCGCCAGTGTGTCAATAAAGAAAATGCCAATATTTACAAACAGGTAGGTAGTTCATAAAACTATATTTAGATAGATGAAAACTTGTATCCAACTGCAAAGTTCTAATAGTCTCAGTATAATGTACTTACATTAGCAGATAATCAAACTCCATTCAATACAGTTCCCATAATTGTAATGGTAGGAGTTTCCATAATTGTAATGAAAGCAATGTAAATGCAGCCGGAATATGTTTAAAGTTTTCCGTCGACTACTACGTAGCCCCTACGTAAGTGGACGGTCGACTTTAACGGAAATGGTTGCCATTTAAGTCGATATCAGACGCTGCACTTCACTCGAAGTGAAACGTCTGAAAACAAAATAAATCAAAAGTGAAAAATTAATTCACTAATGAACCAATTCAACGATGTTGCATTTTGGCACTCGGAATCTTTCACTCGCCTGCTCGAATGATCAAAAATTAAATGCAAGGAGCAGATAAACATTAATTCCTGTCATGAACACCTGAGTGAACCATTCACTCGAGTGAAGCGGTCTGATATCGGCTTTAGGTTTGTCATGCTGCGGAGCGCGCGAGGGAGAGGCAAAATGCGCAACCTCGCGCCCCTAGTCGCCGCAGGAGACGCCCCGGGCGTCGGGAGTCGCGAGCCGACTTCCGGCCACCGTAGGCGCGGGCTTGCGGACGGTGAGCAATGGGTAGCTCGCCATCCGATAGGGACCAGGCCCGGGTCGACGGCGCGTTGTGTTCCACGCTCGCCTCAAAGAGATGTCAGCACCAACTGACGGGGTCCGGAAGGGCCAATGCCTGCCGGGGTTGCGGGTTTGTCTGAAAGGGATATCGCGACCTCGGCACACAGGCAACGGAAGGAACACGGGTGGGTTTTAGTCGGTAAAAGTCTGACACGCCCTCCCGCTCCACCCAGAGCGGGAGAAGTTATTTGATAATTTCCCACCCTCAAAAAAAAAAAAAAAGGTTTGTCATGCTAGCTGCGCGGCTCATTTGTTTACCAGCCACGTATTCGTGCGTAGCGTGGGTTGCAGGGGACGATCGCGCCTACATTGGTCTGGGTCTATGAGCTGCTACAAAAGTATTTGATGAAAATGTAAAATAAGGCTAAGCGTATGCTGAGACGCAGGTGACTCAGCACTGCACAGTACAGATTTTGCAGATTTTGACGCAGCTACACAGACACATTCGCGTCCTAGCTAGGACAAACAACGGACGGCTGTGCTGCGTTACCTGCGTCTCAGCAACAAAACCGCAGAAATCTGTGCCGGCTCTACAACGAGACGCAGAGCAGAACAGACACGTGTCTGCGTCGCGCGTGCCTATGCTGCAGCGTACTGTAACTGCTCTGCTCTACGCTGCGTGGATCTGCGTCACCTGCGTCTCAGCATACGCTTAGCCTTATTGTTGGAAAAAATGGTGACACACAGAGTTAAATTAAATTAGCCAGCGGAACTCCGCAGGCGTGATGGGTATCGATAATCTAAACGAGATAAAACAAAAAAAAAACCGGCCAAGTGCGAGTCGGACTCGCGTACCGAGGGTTCCGTACAAACCTGTAGGTATATAAGTAAAGGAAAAAGGTAGTAAGTTTAAAATTATTAAAAATATTTTTATTAGATGTAACAAAAAATTTATGCTTTTCGCAATTTTTCCTTTATCTGTGCTATAAGACGACGCCTAGCTAATTATTATTATTATTTGAGCGTGTATTAAGATGAAACCTTCTAAATACAATGATGACTGTATTACTGATTCCCTTTAGTGAGTGATTGCGTAAGAAATCTACCTGAACAGGGTTTGTTTTTACTTTTATCTGTTACTTTTGGAACAGACATTACACGTTTACATTACAGCTTAGCCGTGGGCTGCTGTGGAACGGTACCTTAACATCGAACCGGCCGATAATGAGAGTTCCCTAATGGCACGACTCAGCACTAACCTGTGCCGAGGAGTAAAAGGTAGGAAAACCGTCGAGTAATGATAAAAAATGTTTGAATGGTTGTATGTATTTACTGTGGCTTTAAAGTTAATGTTAATATGGTATGTTGGTTAATTTTAAAATGAATGGGAAAATATATTACTATTTAAACAATTCCATGTGATAATTTGTAAGTACTTTATTTTAGTAAGATTCTATTAAGTTCACCTCGAACCTCACTTAAGTGAAGAAGCATGTTCGCAGGTAGACACAGTTAAGCTCTTGCCACACTGAGGTGAATCCCGCGTGGGATACGGGACCCGTAAAGCACCAGTTTTTTTTTTTTACTGTGGGCTCTCGCAGTTTACCTCTGTGGAGGTCGTAGCTGCTTAACCGGGCTTTCCTGTGGCTGCCTTAAGCTACTAACTTAAAGCTTCCAGTCAGATCGTAAATATACCTTATAAACTAGGCCAACGCTCGCTAAGGGCACCGCCTGTGGGGTACGAACTTCGGCTTAGGGCATCGCTGAGGGGAGGACAGCAAGACGGGACAGGCTGGATCAAACATGGATAATTATTATTATCAGGGGAATTTAAAGCTACTGGCGCAGCTTCGACGTGGGCTGGCGTATTGTCGAGCAAGGGTCGGGGGATGAAGGGACGGCGCTCGCCGCTAGTTTTAATAGAAAGGAAGTCACGTGATTACTTGAATTGTGTTCCTACTTCCCGCGCGGGATCACTTCAGTTTGGCCAGAGCTCTATGATTTCGAAGAGAGGCTTAGAGAATCCTATCATATATCTAAAAATATTTTGAGCAGTTTTAATATTATATTATGTAAGGGTTTATCCATAAATTACGTCACCAACTCCCTCCCCCTGAGGGAGGGAGTTGGGGTCAACAAAATGTGACATCAAGTTTCAAGGTTTCAAGTTTCGTAACATACAAGAAAGGGGTTTTTTTCGGCCATTTTGGTAAATATCGTACGGTGTACGTGGCATACGGAACCCTTCATGTACGAGTCCGACTCGCACTTGGCAGGTTTTTGATTAAGTAACGTAGTTATGAAGTAACCAGGAAGAAAAACAGTGATAAAGCATACCAACAACAATTATTAATCATAAGAAAGTAACGAAAAAAGAAGAAAGTTTGATAAATAATTTAAATATTTATCTCCTACAACTTTTCGGTGCAGAAATTCAAACCGATTCCACTTTACTTGTCGGAATTTTATTTACAATTTTCTGTGTCTGCAGCTATTGTGGTCGCGCTCGAATGGTTTCAGCATTTTATTCAGCGTGTTTTCAGCAGACGTCGAAACAATGCATTTAAAACATAATACTGTTTTAATCTCGTTGTGGTCTTGTAAAACAATTTTATTGAAACGATGTTTTTCAGGAATCATTTTAATTCCTGATAGTCACAACAGAGGTAATGGTCACAAGATGGGGTAAAGTAGCTCAGTGCCCTAATTGCGTAATACATGATCAATCAGAATCTGAATCGTTTTGAAACAGATTGGTAATCCATTGCTTCCTAAGTTCAAAAAAAAAATCTGCTCACCAACGTAAATAACGCAATAAATGTGGTTGAACTGTCAAAATTAAACAGATTAGTCGTAATCGGTTACGTAAATATGTTACGTAATTAGATAGCGGGTATGTGCAAATAAGAAAAAACTTCATCAATCACCAAATCGACTGCTAAGCATGTTGAGAATACATTACGCAAGAAACCTAACAGTACAGAGCCCTGCACCTAGTATAAGTCGTACGTTTTTAGGATGCTGTTGGGACTGCCGCAGCGCTGCAGCGTCTGCTATGTTAGCTGCAGCGTGTATGGATGGCTTCTAAGCCATCATCCGCAAGAAAGCAAACTCCTTGCTGCACCGTTCATCCTTAATGATATTGCTGCTCGTTTTCCAAAATCACTGGATGGACAGCTATAGGCATCGGTTAGATTTAAGATACCTACAAACATCATTTATGTTTTAATGGGTACAATTTGTTATAATTATACTTATGGTTATATTTTTCTTCTAGGTCGGTTCCTTATCACTGTTATCTTATCGGAATATATATTTTATGTTTATTCTAAACTAGCTACCGCCAGCGGCTTCGCCCGCGTGATTCCTTTATAAATTATAGCCTATGTTACTTAGTGGTAATATAGCATTCAACTCGTGAACGAATTTTTAAAATCCGCCCAGTATCGCATAATTCGCGTTTGGGTTTATTCATTACAAACACAAATACAAATATTTTCTCTTTATATTATTAGTGTATTTATTAGTGGTATGATACAGTCAGGGAAATAAATTGTTAAGCAAATTTACACAACACGTCAATTTGCCGTATTATAGCGATTTGATGCAACTGTCAAAGAATGAAAGTTGTGATTCGAAATATGCGGACAATTTAAGTTGGTAGTATTTTTTAATCATCAATTAATGTCACTGACTTTCATCAATAATGTCAATTTTTTTATCGTTTTAGTTGTACACATGGCTACACATGCGAGGTCAGCTTATACTGGAAATGTATAGCTTGATGTGTAGCCGTGTGTACAATGTCGTAAAACTAAGTAACTGTCGGTGTACTGCCCGCGCACGGCAGCCTGAAGCGTGTTGTGAGCGCACCATGCACGGATCAATCTAGCTAATAACTAAGAACAGGTTTTGATGAGACTGGTCTTGTTTTTGTAATTATATTTGATTACTAGTTTATTTATTTACAAGTATAAAAATTATGTATTAGTTATGTTGTTTGTACTCCCCGTCACTTGTCCCTAAAGCAGTGGTGTAGCTAGTAGAAAAGGGGCCCTGTATCAATATATGTTGGGGGCCTTTTTATCTCACTGTAGCGAACCTCAAAATGAGGGTATTCTTATTTGAAAATTTATAAAATAATATCCTGAGTCGACATTGTGAAGTTACTAAGAGAATCCAAGAGCGAGCGAAGCGAGCTAGAAAGGTGTCTCAAATGTTTTAAATTTTCATTGAAGAGCGAAGCAGGTTCGACAAAAGAAGCATTCTGAACCGGGAATTTTGAAGATTTCATTGTCATTTAACTAAGAGAATGTTAGAGCGAGAGAAGCGAACTCAAAACTTGAAGCATCGTAGGTTAGATTTTCTGTGTAATTTTACTCAATGAATGTAAGAGCTTGAGAGTTGGACCTTGCCTGAAGCCTTAGCAAGCCATAAACAAATTACGTTCAGTACTCCTCATCAATAAGAATTTGTAGGTTTTGGATAATATTGTACGTATTTTTCTTACACACCTGGGGGCCTCTGTAGCTTGGGGGCCTCGTATCATTGATACGGCCGATACGGCGGTAGCTACGCCCCTGCCCTAAAGGTTCATTAGAAAACTAGCGTCAGGCAGCGTCTTTCTGGCAATAATGCTGAAATGAACCTTTTATTGTGTTAAATCATTATTTTGACTTTTTTATTTTGTTATTTGTATTTTGTGTTTCAAGAACTGTCCAAATAAACATTATCCTTTCTTATTCTTTGTTTATCACAAAGCTGAGTCTACAGCCGGTGTACTCGATTGACTCTCGCTTCAGAACAATAGCCTAGCGGTTATTCTTGACAACCGAGTCTCGCGGGAAATTGTCGGAAGAGCTCACAAATTGCACGGAAGGCTTTGCCGCCGTAAATCTGTGAATACATCTGAAACTATAACTAGTGAGAGGTTTAAAGTGTTTAGCGTTAGCGTTTAGCATCAAGAAATAATCCGGTGATGGGTGACCACCCATCCACGGACTGGCCTCGGCAAGTGTAGCTTAACCTTCGATCGACCCGTGTGGCCGTTATTATTTAGCTACATGATTTACATGTAGGTACAGTATACAAAAGGGTTCGGATCGCAGGTATTAAACAAAATTGTGCTTTTCTCCACCCGATTTCCCGCCGATCGTGTCTGGTTTCTGAACACCCAGTTAAGGAAGTTTTGATTAAATTGATAAGTCGAATGACTGATTTGAGACTTTGACTTCAGAAACAAGGCATTAAAGGTAAGACACATTTTGACTCTAAGTTTGTTTCGGCCTTTCTTGTCTAGTTTTAAAAATATGATTAACGTGTAAAAATGTTTTTACAAACCCAGTTATAGCAATAAAGTTATTTAGCATTTATCAGGCGAACATTGACAAAGGGTTAAACATTCAGCATATTCACAATTTGGGTAACCAATAATTTGTCATAAGCAGGTCGACAACCTATGTATTATATTGTTGATATAATATTTTCGTCTGAACATAGTCATACGAAAAGTTTCTCAAGGGACTAACCAGTGTACTGTACGGTTTACAAAGAAGAAATTAAAGTAACACTGTAAAGAGTCAAAACAAACAGACATACAGAACAGACATAAAAGTTCTATTACACTTATCTGTGCATGATTAATTATATCCGAGCACTTTATTCCGTATCTGAAAATAGTCGTAGCAATGAATGCGTAGCCGTGCGGCAGAGCGCTACGTGCGTAGACATGCTACGTAATATCTACGTGCCGCAAGCTTCTGCTACGCACGTAGCCGCCTACGCGAGTCGCCTCGTATTTATCTCTAGCAAAGACAAAATGACGCTGTGATTTAGCTGTTAAGATTATGTAAAACTTTTTTCATTATTCATAAATTTATAAAAATATCACTAAAGCCATTCTCTTCAGTAATGCCATAATGATTGTTATTTTAAGGCGAACACAAGAATTATGACTTATGTGCGTGACTTGATAATAATCAGTTTCGGTTAGGGTGTGGCGTGAAGATCATACAAAATAATATGAATTAACATGTATACGATTCGATTATCATCTGCCACGTTGGTGTAGTGGTCGCGAGCGCTACTGTTGCGCACGAAATTTTGTTTCCAGGTTTCGATTCCCAGGCCGGGCAAAGTGTTATTGGGCTTTTACCATCAGGAATTTCTCAGTAGCAGTCCGGAGTTTAGATGTGCGCCCGCTTGATGGCAATAGGCTCGCCCCCTATTACATGGGACTTAAACATAACTGGCGAAATGTGGGTGTACTATAGGGACACCTCTGCCTAACTCTTCGGGGATTACAGGCGTGATGTTATGTTATGTTATATTATGTTATGTTATGATTCCTATAACTTAACATATTATTAGAATAAAATAGGCCGATCTAAATAAAAACAAACACTTACCGACATAAACATAATTTTCTCATTTTCAAACAATTTCGAGTAAAATTCTCTGTTATCACAAAAAACATTTTCTTAAGCCTTTTTCATTCAAGAAAAACAAATTTTCAGCAGAAGCAGGCAATTTACTTTTTGCTTGTTCCTGTCGTTTCGTTTAGCGTTTCGAAGTGTATTTTTAAATTGAAATAAATGTTATCCTTTTTATGTTTTAAAAAGAAAGGTATCAATGTATTGCTGGATCTCTTTTGTTAGAAATAATTAATTTCTGTAAGAATGGAAGAAGCAATTTGGGGTTACTTTCTTATTTGTAATTTGGTACGATGAAGTAGGATCTTTTATTTAGGAATGTTTGTGGTTGTTTGATCGCCATTCTTGTTAGTTCAATCTATAGCTATATCTGTACATATTTGAAATGAAGTTTCTTTTCGCTCGAGGTTTAATCAAGGTCGCTAGTGAATGATAAAAAAGTACAGAACTACAATTTTTTTTTAAGTTCCCGTCTTACAGAAAAGGTTTTACCTAGTAAAAACTGAACCTACTACTAGTCGCCTTTAGTTTCTGTAAAAAAACTTGGTGAATTTTGAGTTTATCTACCAACATTCAGTCTAAACTAATATTATAAATAAAGAAAAAAGATTTGATTTTTTGTTTGTTTGTAAGTTTGTATGTTATTTTGTTACGCTTTCACGCTGAAACAGCGTAACGTATTTGGATGAAATTTGGAACAATCGTGGATCATGACCTGCATTAGGACATCTTTGAACCCATACTCATATGGGTTGTATTTAAATACACTGTATAATAGTATAATAAAATATAATTTATATATTTTAGTGTTAGTTGTATATTTTAATCTTAATGTTATTTTAATACACGGTCAAATTATGAAAAAAAAAATAAAAAACGGTTAAAATGACGAAAGACAATGAATGTTTTTTTTTTTTTATGACTGATAATTTTTAATGAATGTTTTATTTTATTTCATGATAACTTTAATGATACGTTTTTAATGATAATTTTTAATGATTTATTTATTTATTTATTTTATTTATCATCTTACATCTACCCTTACAGCTAACCAATGCGGTAAATGTGCCTTAATTAATACTTTAACATAATTGTTCCTTATAACTAATACCTATAACTAATTACAAATAAAGCATTCCTTGTGAATTCATTCAGAGAACAACAGAATAGGTCTGTCTCACTCGCTATGAGGTTGAGCGTGCGGATTGCACGCGTCAGCGGCGCCTCCTTCAGAAGGTTGGTCCTAGCACGCGGTTCCACCAGCAGTCGTGGCTGCCGTCGTCGCCACACGTACCTGTCCGGAACACACAGACTCACCTGGCCTAAAACAACTGCATTATGCACCTTCCCTCTCAGTATTTTAAATATATATGAGGCGAGTGCAAGATCCCTCCTAACCCTTAGCTCGTTGTATCCTACCATACCTAGAATAAATAAGGTTGGATACATTAACGGGTAAAAGGGATAGACTCCGTAATAAATATAATTTTTATTGATAATTTTTAATGTTTTTACTACTTATTTATTTAATTTTTTTGTATATGGGTATTTTTGCCTGAGATAAAACACTATTTATTTATTTATTTTATTTTATATTTTCAAGCGAAACTCCGCAAACGTGATGGATATGTAAAAAAAAGTAATGATTTTTTTTGTGTCGACGACCTCTTGTAATGATGTTACTTGAAGTATGAGTTCTTAAAATCTGTTTTTTACCATTGCCACTCGAAAAAAGGCATTTGATTAATCGATAACGGTGAATAAAACTCTCTTTTAGTGACTTTTTTTTTTTTTTTTTTGAGGATGGGAATTTATCAAATAACTTTTCCCGCTCTGGGTGGAGCGAGAGGGCGTGTCAGAACTGACTAAAACCCACCCGTGTTCCTTCCGTTGCCTGTGTGCCGAGGTCGCGATATCCCTCTTTTAGTGACTGAGTGAATAAAAACAATTTGATTTGGGAACAAGTACGAATTATACAAATTATGGACAAACAATAAATAAAATGTGCTGGATAAATGGAGCTATTCCATAGAGCTAAACAAAAAAAGTAATATCCCGCCCTTTTCAGTCTGTTATCGTGGTGTTTTTATGTCATTGGAAAATCTATTAACATAATTATAATCAAATGAGTTCTTCCAGTGACGAAAATAAAACACTGACTGGAATCATTTCGTTAAAGCAGCAATTATAGTAGATAGTTTGTTGACGCCAAAATTTATTTTCTCGTACTCAATGGTAAAAAGTAGAGTAGGTATGTGACACAAATCGTGAAAAGAAACATTCTTGGTCCTTGTATTCCTCGCTCCGCTCAGGATTCTAATCTAGAATCTTTCGCTGCTCTCGGGATCTAACTTAGTCCCTCGAATTAAATTCCATTTTTTCACTTGATTACACAAAAAAAATATGTTTAAAGAAATGTATTATTGAAGTGACTAGATTACCTGCGATTAATGAACCCCAAACAAAAACTCATTAAGTACATGAATTTCTTTTTTCTTTTATCATGTTTACATAATCTATACCCTTCCTGTCTGTGGAGTTTCGCTAGTTAGTTTAATTTGATCCTGTATATGTAACGTACTGCGCCCCGCGGTTTCACCCGCATAAGTCTCGATCCCGTGGGAATATTGGGATAAAAACTATTCTATGTCCTAGACTCCTAGCTCAAGTAATGGTTTACCTATGTGCCAAATTTCATCCAAATCTGTTCAGCCGTTTTAGCGTAAAAGCGAAACAAAAAAACAAACTCACTATCACATTTATAATAGTTGTTAAGGATTGTAATTTTAATTGATACTCAACGCGAAAATGACTGAATAACTGCTAATCATAAACAAGTGATTGTACGTACCCTCTCGTACTGTTCGTAGGTACGTACTGTACTCCTACGTACCTTCTATCCTACCTGAAAACGGGTCTCTAAACAACGTGATAGTTCTCCAAACTTTAACACTTTAATAACTGGTCTAGGCTGGAATTTAGACACGTTCTAGCGTTAATAATTCCAACGAAATATTCTAGAGTTAGACCATCAGATAACCGTATGTAAGTTATTTTAAATTCAGAGACCGTTTCTGTATCTGCTAACTTTATTCTCTCATATAAGTTAGCCATGAAATAAGTTGTGGCGGCTTTAGGAGTCTCTGATGTAGTTGAGAACCATGACATACCTAAATTAGTAATGTTTTAAATAGAACCTCAAATAATTCACAAAATATTATTGAATACCTACTCTAATATAATGAATGTCCCTCTTTGTATGAAAACCAACGCACGTAGGTGTGCCTGTGATCAACACGGTTGGTCACAGGTCATAATTTTCTTTCACAATTTTCTCTTGAAATATAAAAAAAATAGTTATTTTTAACCTCAGACGCAAAAAGAGGGGTGTTATAAGTTTGACCGTTGTGTGTGGCACCGTAACTCCTAAAAAGGTGAACCGATTGGAATGCGGTTTTTTTTATTTGAAATCAAGTTGTCTAGCGATGGTTCTTACACATGTTTTATAAAAGTCAGTTGAGCCGTTTGAAGATTATCAGCTGGGAATAGCAATTTTTTTTGCTGTGCTATGGTAGTGAAACGCGCGTGCATGACAATGTTCTTTTCTTGAAATTCATAAAGATACCACGAATTGAGTAGTGAGAATGTGGCTGTTTGATGAGTAAGGAAGGGATCGAAAAAGTAAAGGAGTTGCGTAATGAAATTTAGTACAACATTATAACACTCGTTTGGATGATATTATGGTTACTATGACACTGATTGTTTTAATGTTGGCAATAAGCTAACTGTTTCAGAAACTTTTATAGAGGATTTATAGCATGGGTGTAGATAAAACCTGTTTATGAGTATTTCTTTTGTAAATAAATCCTAAAAACAAAAACGCTAAGTAAACACATGTACATCCGTACATATAAAAACATTTCCTTTCCATTTAACAGTCAGTTAACCAGTACTTAAGGCGAGCTCTTCGCTACAAGGTCGGGATACTCTGCACAAGAGTACCTCCCAACAGTGTCAGCGATACTCCGCCGCGGCTGTGAATGGGTGGATAACACGCGCGGCTTCAGGGACGGATTTAGCGGCAACTTTTGGAACGAAGTTTCTTATTGGATTTTATGCTCTGCAGACTTGGCAAATAAGAGCTAGACCGAAAAAAGTGTAGCATTTTGACCGTCATGACATTTTTGTTGTAGAAATTTTGATGTTTTGGAACTTAGTTCCTTATCTCACGATATACTCTGCACACTTGCGTCACGACACTTCTGTTCACTTCTGCACATAACAATCGTGACGGTCAAAATGTTCCTCTTTTTTCGGTCTAGCTCTCATACGCCAAGTGTGCAAAAGCTAAAGGAACTTCGTTCCCCGACTCCTCTATTCCTGTCGACTGTTTTTTATGTAGTCTTGTGTGATTAACATACTCAACTGTTGAAAAGTGGGTGTACTAGTACAACTCTGCCTAACCCTTCGGGGAATATGAGCGTGATGTTTTGTTTTTATGTAGTTGATTAGTAGTCATTTTATGATATCGTAAAAATTATTCATGATTTTTGGTTGCAGGTACTGTTGCTTACTGGTAGACCACTGTTTCTTTTGGTGTTTAAGGTAGGTAAGTCAATTACATCTTCAGCGTAGTGAAAAATGTATACCTATACAACTATACAATGTTACAGCATCCTCAAACAACAAGTAATTGTTGTAAATTGCCTGAATCCTTGAAACTAGAGAATTCAATCTCACCAGCATGCCATGTGATAATATTTTTCAGAAAAGTGACATGTTTATGTTACCAACTAATAATCATTATTAGTCCTTATAAAAATAGTGTGATGTTTCAGTGCGAGATTATTCAATGTATTTTGTTCCGCATGTTTGCCTTCTAAGGAAGTGGCAAGTACGGTACATTTCTACACCTTGAAAATTCAGAATAGGTAGATATTTGTGGGCCTAACCCCGGCCCTGTACGTTTATAGCAACCTCTCCGCTAATACCCGTGGCGCAGCGTCGTATATCACACAACCGGATTCATAGTAAGCCTCGCACGACTCAAAAAAAAAGTTGGGTATTAACCTGGTATTAGTACAGATATTATGCTGAGCAGAAGCTTCTTAATACAAGAAGTGGTTGTTGTTATGACCCATACAGTAACAGGTATTTAGATTTGCTATAAGCACCATTGCCTTTGTGCAATGTGTATAAACAGCCTTCTGACGAGGTCAGATCAAAAGCTGCATCAGCAAGTGTGTAAGTAAAATACAATAGCTAATCCGCTTAACTGTTCTTAAAGAGTCATAAATAAATAACCCAGTATGAAATCGACACGTGTTTCACCTCTCAACGAGCCATCCTCAGGATGACGATTGACTTGTTGCGAACCCGGACACGACATGTTGCCACGTCAAGCGCCGAACGCAATGTGAACGAAGTGTGTGAATTTGTATAAAAAAACTAATATTTTGTCTCTAAATACCATGGCAGGTGTAGGTACCTCAATAAACATACATACATACATAAACTCAAGCCTTCTTCCAATGGGGGTAGGTAGAAACTACAGAACGCTTATGTGGTTTAGCCGCGAAAGTGCAAAAAAGATTATTATTAGTTACGAATGAACAAAAAATATGAAGGTAATACGACTGAGCTTGCGATTTTGATGATTTAGGATAAAAGATCGTAACTTACTTTTCATCCTAAAAACCCTAGTTTTCATCCTATTAAATTAAACATAACAGTCAGATGGAGCTATAACCATTACTTAAACTAATATTGTAAAGAGAAAAGATTATATTTTTTGTATCTATGTTTATTTGTTACGCTTTCACGCTAAAACGGCTTTACAGATTTGGATAAAATTAGGCACAGAGGATACTTTTTTTCCGTATATTCCCACGGGATCGAGACTTATTTGGGTGAAACCACGGGGCGCAGCTAGTTCAGAATATTAGTACAGATTATCACACATAGCCATTTACAATTAAACCACACACATGGCCACGGTTCCACGGCGATAGTGCAATAAGAAGCTTTGTGGTCTCAACTAGAATGTAATGCTGGGATAATTATAGCAAGGTTGGAATACTGCGACCAGGATTAAACCGCACTACCACATTGTGTGGTCGGTGAATAGTGTTAAGAGGGCTTAAATCACGAGGCTTTGTTCATATGTTTCAGTACAGAGATTCGGAGTGGCTGCATCTCAGACTTAATAAAAAACCAAGACATAGCGCCGTCAACAGTGACGTGAGGCCGGTTACGTAAACACGTGTACACTTAGTGCGGCGTAGTTTGATTCTAAATGGTTGTAAATGTGAGCGTGTGAGCGTGTATGCACAGAGTGGAGGTGTAGTTTTGGCATGCTTCACTGTATTCGCAGCGCTATGTCTTGGTTTCTTATTTGGTCTGAGGGCTGCATTTCTCTAATTTGAGGGTCACACACACTGAGTTGATAAAAATTCAGAGAGATGAATGAAGGTGTAACTACATTGCAATAATGATCTTTTGGCGTTAGCTGCGGCCGCTGTTGATAAACGTTGGTGTAATTATTTTGTAGCAGCAGTGATAGCCTAGTGGTGTAGCCGACTGCCAAGTCATAGGTCTCGAGTTCGAAGCCAAGGATTTGATGATTGACCCTTTTCGAATTCATGTGCGTATTGTATAATTATCACTTGTTTCAAAAACCGTGAAGGAAAAGATCGTAAAGAAACGTATGCCTGAAAGATATTTTTCGACGGCATGAAAGGCAAGTCAGAGGCCCATGGGTGACATAAAAAACTTTGACACCAGGTTAGTCACTAACCACATGAAAAAGAAAGAAGATTGTTTTAGAAAATGAATTGATTAAGCAAGATAGCGGCGTTAGTACTGAATTGGGCCACGCGCCAAAACATCATTGTACACCTTGAGCTTGGTTTCGGCAGTATGTTGGAGGGTTCGGTCTAATAACTGTCACCCTATTACTGACCTTCGACAACACAACACAGCTGCTTCTACGTTGCATTCTTCTTCTGCGTGTCGACAACACGACAGTGTTTACATTTATTTTGTATTACATTTTATTGGCCCTAAACTTTGCCACATCCACGGGGTCGTCAGTGGCAGGGCAGAGGTCGTTGCTTTAAAATAAAACCACGACGCGATACGTAGAAGTCGCGCACACCTGTGTCACAATATAAATATGGAAAGTTTGTTGAAATAATTACCTATAATCCATTTTTTAAAAGATCGCGCCGACAACTCGTCTCCACACGGCACCCGCAACTGACAGCACCGCGACAATCGCTTGGGGTCTACGAACGCTTTCTACGTAGTTTCTGTGCTGTCCATATATTCTGTGCCCGCTACCTCCTCGACGACTGCCTAATATTTTGCCCACGAATGAGATATTCTCGTTTGTGCCGATACAAAAACAAAGGAGAAGGCGTCATAAGTTTCAAAACGAATACGTCACGTCGCAAAGTAATCAAAACAACGAAACATTCGGCAGCCTCTTTTAAGGGTAAAATTGTTCTATTGGAGTCGCGTCGCGTCTTTCTGCCTGTACAGTATTGCCCGTTGGATTATTCCTCTTTACCGTATATTTACTCACCCTGCAGAAGAAGCAAAGGGTTGACTAAAATTCAAGTGGTACTGATATGGGTTCAGAAGTATTTTTGACCGGATTTTCAGGCGAGAAAATATCTTTTTAGCGATGTAGATATGCAAAGATCTTATAAGATCTCGGATTGTATCACATGACAAAAAGTAGGGATCCTTTTATTATCAAATCAAATCAAATGAAATTATTTTTATTTCACATAAACCTACAAGGGCACTTATGAAACGTCAGAAGCTAGGTGCACGGTTCCAATTGGTCGTTTCCTATGGAGAAGAGCCGGCAAGAAACTCCACGGTTACTCTTTTAAAAGTAAATGGTTTTTACAATGTTTCCAAGTTACAGTGTTAAAAGGTATGAGAGGACAGTGTAGGCCCATCAGCAAGTACCAGGTACTTAGCAAAATATTAAATGGTCCACCGATCTACAGGCTGTTATGTCTACAACGTTCTCTCATTCACAAAATTTAAAAGAAAATAAGCTATATAAAAGACAAATGAAATTCCTAATAAAAATAAAAACCTATTTAAACCAAATTATCAAAGGCACAGATGAAAACAGATGGTTTACTTCGCAAGATAATTTAAATAAGAAGCGATAAAGTGCAATTCAGGTCACACAGCGCTAATTACCTACTTATTCACCTAGAAGCTGCCTCTCTGTCTATCGCGTAACTCTTATAATATCTTCTGCCTCCGTTACGCTCACTGAATTGGCCCGACAAGACGAGCTCGCCGCGTACTTATAGCTTCATACCTAAAATGTGAAGGGAACCATCTGTATTCATTTGTGTCAAAACCCAATCTTGGTCGAGTACTACTAGGGTTTTGAAATTACATTATACTCGTACCTAGTCACCGTTATTCAAAAGGGTTGATGTTAGTCCTTGGTACTATTATTGAAGCTCAAAGATAAGTTGTGGGTAACAAGTTTTTCTACAAATTTGGTTGGTATTTTATGGTCTTAATGGCTTTTGCCCACGGCTTCGTCCGCGTGGAGGTCGGAAATTAGTCCACGGAAACGTACTACCGGATAAAAAGACCTAACCCAGGTCATGGTCTACCTATGTGGCAAATTCCATCTGAATCCGCTTAGCCGTATTTATAGATATATTTTGATTAAAAAATATATTAAAGCGTATGTGTAAAGTAAAATATCGGACACGTATTTTTTCATTTTTCGTAATCAAAAGATTACTGCGATACATTGCGTTAAAATGTGGCATGACGTAGCTGGCCTATGTAGATTTTATAGTTAGTTATAACGTAGCGAGCCCCCACTCTTCAACGTTAATGCGTTATACAAATAATATATATGCGTAATATATATAAATAAGAATACATATGAAACTGACATAAAAAATACATTAATTGAAGCGGTAATGTGGCTTAATAATAATAATTTAAAAATTAATATAAATAAAACTTTGATTATGCATTTTAGCCAACGATCCTCATTATTCTCTAGACTTGACATCGAATATAATAATAATAAAATACAGACAGCTAATACTACAAAATTTTTAGGCCTAACAATCGACAGAAACTTAAATTGGAAAGCGCATATTGAGGCTCTCGCCAAAAGAATAAGTAGTGGTGCATATGCGTTATATAAATTATCACGTACTCTAAATATAGAAGCGCTATTAACGGCCTACTATGGGTTAGTTGAATCCGTCATTAGATATGGTGTTATCTTCTGGGGTAACTCAACCGATAGAGATATCATCTTTAAAAGACAAAAGTGCTGCGTAAGATCTATGTTTAATCTCAAAACTACCGATACCTGTAAAAATTATTTCACTAAATATCATATATTAACATTACCTTCACTTTATATATTAGAAATAGCAATGTTTGTAAAAGTAAACCCACATTTGTTTCCTCGTATGGCAGACAAATTTCCAAGAAATAGACGTGATGATAGCAAAATATGTGGACATAGATCGAAAACTGCACTTATGCGCAAAAGTGTTTTTTGCATGGCACCAATTATCTACAACAAATTGCCCAAAAGTTGGAAAGAGCAAACTATACCTAAACTTAAACACACACTGAAATTGTTTTTGGCGCAAAAAGCATATTATAGTATTCCAGAATTTTTAAATGACAAGGTTTTTTAAATAATTAAATATAACTAACATAATAGTAATTATTAAGGTCATGTAGTAGTGGTGAACTACCTATATTATAATTGAATGCCTATTAAAAGTAAATCGTCATTGCGATAATTGTAATTAGTAATAATAGACAATGAAAAATAATAATAAATAATTGGATAATGTACCTAAATGATTGAATATAATAAATTTATTGAACTGTTATTATTGTTTAATGTATAAGTGTAAAAATTATTAATCAACTCAATAGTAACCATTTGTACTGAATATTTGCACGCTATGAAAAATGGCAGACATGTCGTGAGCCACTCTTATTTTAAGATCTTGCATGTATGTATTGTTTTGTATCTGTATGTATACACATGTCCGAGCAAATAAAATTTCTTTCTTTCTTTCTTTCTTTCTTTCTTTCTATATATATAAGTATTTTTTTATTAATATGATAAAGCAAAAAATACATGTATAATATTTTTTTATTAACTGAAAGAAGGGTTAAATTGAATTTCTTTTTTTTGTATCATATCATCCCTATGAGGTTTATCGTTGGAACAATTTTTGACCTGGTTTTTAAGCGTTGAAAGGCTGACAATTTTAAAGTTAAATACAGCCGAGTAACAGCCAGAACGAAAGACGACGTAAAATTGTTATTTTTTGTCTTCTAAATGTTCGGTTGCTAACAACACGCACAGTCATAACTTAGGTTTAGAAGTCCTGCTATAAATCAAAATGACGGCTCGCTGGGCCTCGACTGCGTTCTCTCCGACGAACGAAACTGTGTTATGGTAGATAAGGCAGCTCCTTTTTTGCAAAAGTCTGAGGAAAGAATATATTCATACAAAATGGGAAGGAATAACCGGCCAGGTGCGAGTGCAACTCGCGCCGTATTAGTATCATTTCTTGGGGGGACCCCTTTAATTTAGAACTTTCTTTTATTTTTATTATAGCAGCCATAGTAGTGCACACATTGTGAAAATTTCAAGTGTCTAACTATTATGGTTCAAAAGATACAGCTCTGTGACGGAAAGATGGACGGACGGACGGATGGACAGCGGAGCCTTAGTAATTGGGTCCCGCTTGCACCCTTTGTGTACGAAACCCTAAAAAATGTTTAGTGAAAGACGTTTTGCTGTCATCTTTTCGTTAAACACATATTTTGCTGATGAATCGTTTCGGCGACAGCACATTTTGTCGACACACGTTTATTTTGTCGTCGAACAAAATTTCATGGAAAGGACCTTTTGGCTAAAAACTTGCTATGATTGCGCCAAAATCAAGATCACGGACGTTACCCAGAAAGCCGCTAAGCTAAAGTGGGACTGGGTCGGACATGTCTGCGCATGTCAGATGACAGATGGGCTAAGATAACCACCGATTAGGTCCCACTAAACGCACTACGACATCGCGGCAGGCCGAGACGAAGATGGCGGAACGAGCTTGACTCCTACCGAAAAGACTAGCACTACACAAAATTGTGTGGAAAGGCAGAAGCAAGCCTTTGCTCAGCAGTGAGACAATACAGGCTAGTTAGATTAGATGGCAATAATTATAAGATAACCTTTTAAAATAACGTTCATATTCAAGGGGGCAATGTTGCATTCAGAGGATAATAATAAAAATAAAATGATACCTTATTCTAGGTCCGGTATATCTTTAAAGAGTTATTAATTAATAAATATTGCAATTCATATTTGCTGTCACACGAACAACTACAGTTCCTGGCCGGATATTATGTACATCAGTAAAAAATCTGCGTTTTTTCACTTAACAAAAAGTAGCAGATAATAAGCATTTACCATTTCTAACAACATTGTCCATAACGCAAATAACAATAACAGGACTAAAAAAAAAAACTTTTTGAAGTCCCGTGATCTAATTTAAATTTAAATTATCATTGCTGGTCCGGGATAAGGATCTCGGGACATCCGGCGCCCACTCTAATCCCGGTAATGTTTAATATTAATAACAAGACAATTATATTTAAGGATATTAAGCTTATTTTGTACAATGTTAGCAGCAAGCTTTTGTGAACGTATAATTTTGGGTTTGGGGACGTAAAATTTAATGTTATTTGGTGGAAAAGTGTGTGTGTAACACACTTTTACACCAAATTCACTTACATTATTTTATCCTAAATTCGGAGTTGGAAAGCCTGTGTAAGGGTAAAGTTTGTTAGTAAATCTTAATATGGATTAACATAACATGACATATCATTACGGCTGTATTCCCCGTCGGGTTAGACAGAGGTGCACCTGTGTACACCCAGATTTCGTTATATTTTAAGTCCCACCGAAACTTTTTTTTTGTTAAAATTAGACATCAGCTGAGAAGGAATTTAAAAAAATCTGGTCAAAGTGAAACGTTTTTTAGGGGTGTGAGGAACAGGGTGTAAAGTTCACTCATCCCCATAGAAAACGGAGGATCCTCCGACCAGACGGGTGTCATGTCTGGCGGGCAATTGCCCAGAGGTAGAAGTCGTGAGCTTGTATATATGTCCACCGCGCGGTAAACTCTAATTGCGCGATGCAGGATTTGAGTGACGTCAGGATGTTGTGTGACGATAAGTCTTTGATGCGTAGTTCGCATGTGGCGGTTGTAGATGCCGCCACATCACTCCCCTCCGGAGACCGGTGGTCGATAGTGGGCTGAGTCTTGTATCTTGCGATGCTTCACAGTACCAGCTGTGGTTCCAGTGAGTCGGAACCGGGTGCCGCATAGTTCGCGGTGAGTCGGAACTGTCTGCCGCATAGTTCGCGGTGAGTCGGAACTGTCTGCGGTGCTTGCGGTGATTCCCCAGTGAGTCGGGGTGGCGCTGCGTCTTGATCCAGTGGGTCGGATGTGGTACAGCGCTGGCTTGTGGCTGAGGGTGATGACCAGGAATGCGCGTTCGCTGCATGCTGGTGGTCAGGATGCCCGTTGAAGCCGTGAGTGCTGGCTGGCTGTGTGACTCGCCTCACGAAAGCTTGCGGGAGTGATGATGATGACGTCACGCTGAAGTAGTTGCACGAAGGCTGCGTTGACGTTCATAATCGGGGTCACCAATTTAGGGGTTTGAGGAACAGGGTGTAAAGTTCACTCATCCCCCATAGAAAAGGGAGGATCCTCCGACCAGACGGGTGTCATGTCTGGCGGGCAATTGCCCAGAGGTTGAATTGGTGAGCTTGTATATATGTCCACCGCGCGGTAAACTCTAATTGCGCGATGCAGGATTTGAGTGACGTCAGGATGTTGTGTGACGTCAAGTCTTTATTTATTTATTTATTTACTTTATTTTACAGAAAGCTGACAGACTAATATCAACGTTAAATTATATGATATGCTTGAGGACATTTGCTAATAACAAGCTTCCACATATATGTTAGAAATTAGCAAATCTCAACAACATTTGATGCGAATACAATTAAAATCGGAGAAAAACAAACGAGAAATGAAGAATTACATAAAACCCATTATCGTCTATCGAGTTTCGCTAACGAATTTAAATTGACCCAGTATACCTACTTAAATGATTAAAAGGGAAATGAAGAAGAATATCACAACGTTTACACAAAGCAACATTGTTGAATATTCCCCATTATTACGAGCTCTATTTTATACAGGTAAAATCGAATAGTTTTAGTTTTCCAATTGTTGCTAGTTCCATATCACGGGCGAATAGATTCCCATGGCACCTGATTTATAAGCAAAGTTTTATTCAACAGTGTTTGTACCCCTGGCTCCACCCGGGTATATAACTCATTAATTTTCCAGGGTTACCTTTGCTTATGTCGAAGTAGCTACTAGTCAGAAGATCTTATTAATTGGAAAGTTTAAGTACCTACCTAAGACTTATTTTACTTGGATGAATTTCTTCTTCTTCTCTAAGACTGACAGGTCAGATCTTCAGGTCTTTAACAGTCAGTAACAGAGCGCTGGCAACACTTGCGCTGTTTACTTCACCCGCGTATTTAAATAACGAAAATAAATAATATATCAACTAAATTACTATAACTAGTGGTGCAATAGACTATTACTATTCAGATTGACAAGTGTTATTGATTGTGACTATTTACTTAAAGTGTGATAAACATTATGACAAGTTTTCTCAGTAATATCTAAATCTGTGCATAAGCGATTAATAATCAAGAAATCAGTGTCCATAATAACATATGCAACGTTCTGCCTCAAAAGTACAGTCTAATAACGAGCTCCCACAACGTTTACATCAAGGTTAGTGAATTACTTGGAAGAAATCAAAACAAAATAAACCGTTTCAAAAAAATATTCAAAGCATGACCTTTGGACTCTGCATATTGTACGTCAACTAGCGCCAGCAACACTACATGTGGTGAATAGACTAACTACAAATACTGCTACTCGCCGTCAGAGGGCGTGAATAGTGATACCAGTGCAAAAATAAAATTGTATTTGGTGGAAAATTATTATTTTTAGAAAACTATAAATTAAAGTAAACATGGATGAAAATATAACATACCGCAATAATAACCAATTCAGAACAAGCTCTTTGCCCGATATTACTGCAGAAAATTCGGATCTTTTTGATCAAACCATGGCGAGTTTACCGAATGCGTCACTAAACATGAGTCAAACAGTATTAGATCTTCAAGAAAAAGTTGAGCAATTGTCTAGTGATCTACAAAGTGCCCAACTAGAAATTGAAAACTTAAATTCAGAAAACTTCAGACTGAAAACTGACATCCAACAATATATTAAAACGATTAGTGTGTACAAGAAAATAAATAATGTTGACATAAATAATTTGACTCCGTGCTCGGAACGTAAACGTAAACGAAAATCAAATCAAAACAAAGTAACGCCTTTGAGAGAAAAAAAGCAAACAATCACACCGATGCAACATGAAAAAAGTGAAGAATCAACTGAGTTCATTAGGACAAAAATCACCAAATCTGCAAATATATTGGATTGTAACTCCACACCAAGCTCTGAATTGAACTCAACGCTTATCCACAATGTCAATCGGGCTGACCTACCAGCTAAAAATTCAGACCAAAATACTTCAACAAATATGTTAGACTGTAGCCCAAAACCAAACACGGAATTGAAGCATACTACAAATAGTACTTTGATAACATTATCAGAACCCGCCACAAAACCGGAAGTACAGAAAAAGAAAGTTATTGTCATAGCTGATCAACAGGGGCGCTATACACAGAGAATCCTTCAAAAACTTATAGGCGAAAATTTCTCAGTAAGATGTTTTTGGAAACCGGGAGCATGCCTGCAAGAAATCTTGATGACTGAAAAATCAGAAATAAATTTGTTAAATAAAGATGACTACGTAATTGTCTTGGGAGGTGTAAATGATACCAACCCAGTGCTAACTCAATTATGCCTTAGTAACTTTTTAAACAATACAAGACATACTAATGTTATGGTCTCTGAAGTACTTTTTAACACCCATTTAAATCAAAAATGTTTAAATTATAAACTCAAATTTATTTGTTCTCACTACAATCATTCAACTTACGTAGACATGAATTACTCAGCATATGTGCCAAAGTATCGCTTTTTACCATTACATATATCTCAATTAATTCTGAAAGAAATACTAAGAAACGTTTATAAACTAAACTATGACAAATATACAAAGGAAAAGCCTAACCCTGACATTGCAACTACTACTTGTTACGACAAATCTACTCAGACAGAACTCAATTATGACGATAATGAAAATTCTCCCTCAAATAATGATTTTTTTCGTGTATAATCACATAAACATACTACATCAAAACATAAACGGTTTAATCAGTAAATTAGATGAGCTAACAGTACATTTACACTCGCTAGGTAAAAATAATAACCACAACCCGGTCGACATTCTATGTATAACTGAACATAACATGACAATTGAAGACAGTAAACTACTTAAACTACCAAACTTTATATTGGGAGACATTTTCACACGAAATAAAAGACACGGGGGGTCCTGTATATTATTAAAATCAAGTCATAAATTCAAAACTATAGCTGAAGCCAAAACCTTCAGTATCAAAGGTATTTTTGAATGTAGTGGTATTGAATTAATCGACCACAAAATTATAATACTATGTGTTTATAGACCACCTAAGAATAAAAAAGACTGTATGGACTTATTTTTTACTTCATTAACAAATTTACTGAACAAAATATGCTACTCAAATAAAAAAGTTATACTTTGTGGTGATTTTAATATTAATAGATTAGAATGTAATAATGTATCGCAACAATTTGAACAATTACTAGCAAGTTACAACTTAAAATTAACTATAAATCAACCGACCAGATTAAGCAGCATGACTTGTATTGACAATATCGCCCATAATATTAGAGGGTCTAAATCTGGTGTTCTGGAACTTTCGCTTTCTGATCACACTGCACAAGCGTTACGGTGCCCAGTAAAGAAAAGCTACCGCATTACACACTGGTTTAAAATGAAACGAGACTATTGTGAGAATAATATTATAAAATTTGCCAACTGTATTAAAAGTCTTAGTTTTACGGAATGCTTCATAGAAAACAACCCTGAAACGGCTTATAATACCTTCCATGATTTGTTTAAGCTATTTTACGACTTGTGCTTTCCTACCATTAAAATTAAAGTACCTATTACTAAGAGACCTGTATGGTTAAGTAAAGGTATTAGGTCGTGCTCTAAACGTAAACGTCAACTACTGTGGAAGTACCGGTTAAATTCAAATCCTAAGGATAAAATGTACTTTAAAGAATATTCCAAAAGACTAAGAACAATTATTAAAAAAACGCAAAAATCACAAAACAACTACTTTATAAGCTCATCTACTAATAAAAGCAAAGCGACATGGAAAGTTATAAACAACTACAAAACAGTAACACCAAAGGAGAATATTAGCCAAATAAAAGTAGCTGATAAATTAGTAACAACGCCGACAGAAATAGCTCAAGCATTTAATAATTACTTTATTGACGATATTAAGCCGACGCCAAAGGAGAATAACTCTATTGTAAACACACTGACATATAATAACTATAATTCAATATTTTTAGGACCGACAAATCCACATGACATTGACCAGATAATCAAAATGCTTAATAACACAAACAGTACAGGTTATGATAACATAAATACTAAGATAATTAAAAGGGTTTCTCATATTATCGCGCCCGTTCTTAGCCATATTATAAATCTTTGTCTTGAACAGGGAGTGTTTCCTTCAAAGCTGAAACTTACAATTATAAATCCCTTATTTAAAAAAGAAAACAAAGATGAGATGAAATATTACAGACCAATCGCTTTAATACCAGTCTTTGCCAAAATTTTTGAGAGAGTTATTTATAATAACCTCTATGGATACTTCGAACATAACCACATATTTGCTAACGAACAATTTGGTTTTAGAAAAGGTAGATCTACAGGTGATGCATTGATTAATTTTCTAAAGACAGTAATGACAGGGCTGGATAACAAACAACACTTAACAGCGATTTTCATGGACATGTCCAAGGCCTTTGATCATGTCGATCATGACATACTTATGACTAAGCTTGAGAAATATGGAGTAAGAGGCAATGCACTAAAGCTTATAAGATCATACCTCACAAATAGATTCCAAATGACACAAATAACACGGATAACAAAGAATACAAGGTTAGAACAGACTTTTATATCAGATCCGAAAATTGTTAAGTATGGAGTGCCCCAAGGAAGCATCCTTGGACCTCTTTTGTTTATAATTTATATAAATGATCTCCCAAAAGTTATAAACCAGCAGATGATATTATTTGCGGACGACAGCACGGCCATTTTTACCGACATAGACAAAAATGAATATGAGACAAATATTAATAAATCATTAGATGCTATTATAAATTGGTTAAATCAAAATAATCTTAAAGTTAATCTTGACAAAACAAATTACATGACATTTACGAATAAAAACACAAAACCAAAAATACTTCGCATAAGTTACAAAGTTGAAACAATAAAGGAAGTCGAAGTAACAAAATTCTTAGGTATGTACATTGACCGTAGTCTGAACTGGAAACACCATATTGATCACGTCTGCAAAAAATTAAACCAATATTCGTACGCCCTGTACATGCTAAGGAAAGTGGTGAATGAGAGTGCACTATTAAACGCATACCATGCGTATGTGGGCTCCACTCTAAGATATGGGCTTCTGCTCTGGGGGAACTCTTCTGACAGAGATTATGCTTTTAGAGCCCAAAAAAAATGTTTGAGAAGCATAACTGGTCTCAAACAGACAGATTCATGCCTAGAAGTGTTTCGAAGGTTAAAATTTTTAACTCTGCCTTCATTATAATATTTATGAAGCGGCTGTAATGATAAAAGGCGATATTAGTAAATATGAAACACTTAGAAGTGCACGACACAAAAATGAGTTATCGGGTATTAGATGTAGAACTGTTAAATTTAAATCCAGTATATTTGGAATAGGAATAAAGATTTATAACAAATTACCAAACTATGTGAAAAGTAGTTCAGAGATCAATAGTTTTAAACAAAAGCTAAAGGATTTTTTGCTAAACAAAGCGTACTACTCTATAAACGAGTTTTTTAACGACAAAAATTTGGGTTAGTCTAATTGTTTTTTCCTTTTTATAATGACTAATGAATGCAATGTAATTATGACTTTTTTATTTTATGTAGTAAAATTTTACATGTATAATATTTTTGATGAATAATTTTTAAATTGACTAATGTATAATAACTTTAAATAATGTATAATTTTGACTAATTCGAATTAAATTTTACAATAATTTATTAAGTTCCTAAGTAAGAATTAAATTTATAAATATTGTACACCTTATAGGTATGTTACATTGTTACTACAATTATAACCATAACATCTCTATTGACATGTAACAAACAATAAATGATTTGAATTTGAATTTGAATTTGAATTCATTAGAAGTCAGAAGCCCAAAAGTTGACCACCGAAGGGTATCGTGTTAGTTAGTAACTGGGTTGAAGTAGGCAGTCGCTCGATTTGAAATACTGGTATTCTTCCGCATCCAGTTAGACTGGAAGTCGACCCCAACATAGTTGGGAAAAGGTTGGGCAGATTTATTGATTTCGTAAGAACAGAATGTAGAGACACAGTTTTGCGAGAAGTAAAGAAATGAGACTTTTGCCTAGAGTGTAACAAAAAAGTCTAACCAAAAAATCTCATTTTCTAATAAAAAGGGGTAAGAGCAGGACTGCGGTGTACGTTATAATCTAGCCATCCCTATCGAAAAAACTCATCCCTATTGAAAAAATTATATATAACGCAATTAATACTCACTTAGAGAAGTTCAATCTATTTGCTAAAGAACAAAAGAGGTTTTAGAAAAAATAAGTCAATTAATTTAGCAATTTATGACCTTTTAAAACCAGTATATACTAATATTGATAAACGTGTTTCTGTCTCTGCAATGTTTATGGATATGACTAAAGCGTTCGATTATGTGCACCATGGAACACTTTAAAATAAATTGTACAGTTATGGAATAAGGGGTAACGTCCATAAACTTCTAGAATCTTATCTAAATGACAGATATCAGGTAGTAGAAATAAATAATATTAATCTCTTAAATAATACCGAACAAAAACATAAATCCATGCCCAAAAAAGTACTTTATGGGATGCCGCAAGGTAGTGTGTTAGGTCCACCGCTATTTTTGATCTATATAAATGATCTGCCTAAAGTTTCACAGCATCCCATGATCCTTTTTGCTGATGACAGCACAGCTATATTTACAGGCCAAAATACTGATACTTTTGAAAATGACATAAATTCCACTCTTCACAATATAATTAACTGGCTGACGGTTAATAACTTAATTATCAATTTAGAAAAAACTAAATTAGTCAATTTCGGGCGTAACAACAAAAATAACAACATCAATATTCATTATAATGAGACGAACATTGAACAAGTTCGCTGTGTTAAGTTTCTAGGGCTTTCTATAGATAACGATTTGACTTGGCATACACACATTGACACAATATGCAATAAACTTAATCAGTACTCATATGCTTTATATAAATTATCAAAGATTGTTGATCAATCAGTTCTTTTGACCGCATACCATGCTTATGTTTCGTCGACACTGAGATATGCACTCATATATTGGGGCAATGCCACTAATAGGGATTTAGTGTTTAAAGCGCAAAAAAGATGTGTACGTGCGATTGCTGGTATCCGTGTTCCTGATTCATGTGAACCTTACTTCAAAGATTTTAAAATATTTACCTTTCCTGCAATTTACATTTATGAAGTAGCCGTATTTATAAAAACAAATGGAAATCTATTTGATAAACTCAAATCGAAAAGACACATGTTACATATTTCTAATGTACCACATAAAACGGCTCTATTTAACAAAAGCTTCTTTGGCATTGCATCAAAAATATACAACAAAATACCTATTGACATTCTGAGCGCTAAGGAACTTCCAGTATTTAAAAATAAATTACGAAACTTTTTAATTGATAAACCATTCTATACGATCCAAGATTTCTTGAATTATTGATTGATTTGTTTAAACATTTAATTTAACTGTATTTTGACATTTTGACATATTATAATAACAAAATTTGACATGTAAAATAATTTTAAATTTAATGCCAATACACAATTATTGTATGCCTTTTAGGCAGGACATATTGTAACTAAATTTTTTTGTTAAGACCTGTAACAAACATATGCCCACAATAAAGATATTATGATTATGATTATCAGTTGATACAATATCGTACTAAATTTTGCCCGCGATGTCGTCGCCCGCTAGGAGATCAGAAATTATCCCAAGGGAATGGGCTACCGGAATAAACAGCATCCTTTGTCCTAACCAGGTCTTGGTCTATCTGTGTGCCAAATTTCATCTGAATCCGTTCAGCCGTTAAGGTGTGAAAAGGTAACAGAGAGACAGACAGAGTAATTTTCGGAGTTTCTATCTTTTCTGCAGTTTCAGCGGGTTTTTCCATCTGGAATTTCTCAGTAGCAGCCCGGAGTCTGGATTTGCCCGTTTGATGGCAATAGGCTCGCCCCCTATTACATGGGACTTAAACATAACTGGCGAAATGTGGGTGTACTATAAGGACACCTCTGCCCAACCCTTAGCAGAATACAGGCATGATGTTATGTTATGATTTGATATTTCACAATGCTAGTGTGGTAAGTAACAGCATCACAGAGTCAAGAGACCGACCCCTGCTGCGTAGGAAGTGCATGGAGAGGTTTGCCGCGTTAGCTGCGCGGTTCATTTGTTTGCCAGCCACGCCACGCATCGTCCGTAGCATCGCCGTGAGTCACAGTGGACGACCCCGCCTACATTTTCATACTAAGTTAAGCCAAGTACACGTGCGTAGCTTAACCGTGGGCTGCTGTTGAGCAGCGCCTTAACACTTGCGGCATCTTATCTGTTTTTACACGCAGCAAAAGCCAACATTGATATGAATTTCATGCTATTTTTGCGCTGAGTCCTTGTGTCCATAATATCGCAACAGATGTGCCAAAATTTCAATATCCTGCCATCTGCATCTACATGTTAATAACAGGGTTTCTGGTGCTACAAAATATGACAAACATTTAAGTCTAACTATGTATAGAAATGGAATCAAATTGTCTAGGTCCACAGAAATCTGTCTAGTTTGACATGTCGCCACCAGACAGATTTCTGTGCTATAACTAAGTTTGACATGAATGTTCCCTAAACATATTATAAATGCTCTAAATGATAGTGAAAATCCATTGTATAGTTTAGAAGATCTTAGCGGTCACACAGAGAACACGAAAACCGGCTTTATTTTTATAATACGTATATAGAGGTATATATGAAGGAGCCTAGTGGCTAAGTAATAACAGCCGCACGGTTCGATTCATCAGGTTAAGATACGCTTGCCGGGGTTGGTCTGTGGATGGGTGACCCTACTTCTCCGTGCCTCGTAAAGCACGTTAAGCCGTTGGTCCCGGCTGTCATTCGTGGATCTTTGACAGTCGTTACGGGTCGTCAGAACCCCGAAACTCTGACAATAAGTCTTACCAAGGGGTATCGTATTACCCAGTTACTAGGTGGAGGTCAGATAGGCAATCACTCCATGTAAAATATGGTATTTATTTATTTATTTGCTAACATGTAAAACAATGGTTAGTAGGCATGCATTAAATTTCATGACACAGTATTAAAACATGCACTAAGATGCAGGCATGCTGTAAGGGCACTGCAAATGTTTCATATCAAATTTTTAAATTACATAATATTTTATTGATTCAGCTGCATCTGGTTAGATTGGAAGCCGACCAAAACATAGTTGGGAAAAGGTTAGGCAGATTGATCGTATAGACACATATGACGGAAAACTACTGAAAACCGTATTACTACAAAGACCAGCCAGGCAAAAAAATCCCACAAGTCCAAAACATTTTCTCCGCGACTGTACCAAAGGAATAAAGTACACTCGGCCGAACCTTTGATCCGCGCCCTTGTTAGCCACCGAATTGTACTGAAGACGTGGACAAAGGAATTAGAACTACTCGTACTGGCACATCAAAGCGTTTTTATTACCTTCTGTTTGTTAGGTACTTAAGTACTAATGTGTGGATTTGTAAATAAATCGTCGACGTACAGTGAAAATCTCGTGACTGCAATAAACGTAATTTTGTGTAGGAAGATACAAATTGTGAAATATGAACCTGATTCTTTAAAACGTTATTGAGCTTCTATGGTCACTTAAAAAAAAAAATATAGGTTTTTTTGTCATTTATTTTTATTATGTCATAAAGTTTTTTTTTTATAATATCTATATGTGACAAATCTTATATAAAATCTAACACTAAATGTCTAACTAACTAACTATAAAAATAAATACAAAAGTTTCATTTTTAACGTTCTGGTACACCCAAGTTGGTCGCAGTTAGTTGGTTATTTAGTATTTTTAGGACCCAAAATAGGAGTTCCTTGAGGTCCACAAAAAGAGGCGTAATCATTTTATTAGTAATTAGAGCGTTAAATAATATTTTTAGTAGCGCCACATGGGAATTATGAGGTTCAATTAAAGATATGCCATAAAAAACATCAGACAGATGGCCGTATTTGACGTTTCCTGATGTTCTCGGTGACATCAATAAAGGCGTTAGAATCGTCTTAGAGCTGGGCATGTTTGTTTTTAAAACGCATTACAAGGTTTTCTACCCAATAATGAAAACAAATAAAAATAATTAATTTTTCTTTACGAATTTTTCACTGCACGGCGACGACATATAATCTAAAGATAGAGATCGATCATATTGTTAGAGGAGTTCTTAGTTAGGGACTGATGTGGTCAATTAATTATTTGATTTCGTAGGCAAATTAAATATTTTGGTTTTTCTTAATTCAAAAGTTTGGACGTAAAATAACTAGTGTTTATACATATGAATTAACAATGTGTTTAGAGTATTAAAATAATCAGTTTCCTTATGTACCTGACATAATTAAAAAAAAAAAATTGAAAAAAAAAAAAAAAAAAAAATTGAAAATAGAAATTAAATACGTGTGGCACTCGAGGACTGCCGCGGTAAAGCTATTGCATAGCATATATTCAAAAATAAGAAGATAATATTGTTGATTTAAAATATTTTTTTTTAAAAATACCCCTATACCCCCCCCCTAAATCGCAGAATTTACACAACCGTCAATGACGTCTGCCCTCACGCGTCTGCCCGCGTTCGGGTCGCGCACTCGGCGATCGCGCGTCATTGCCTATCCCGCTCCTCCACCCTCGTTCTGCGCGCCCGCCGTCGACTCATCGCAGGTCATTCTTATCGTTCTAACTTTTAAAATATTTGTATGGCTCAGAGATAGCCAGTTAGCTACAGTGGAGTTGTTGGATGTGAGTTGACGAAAACCACAGACTTCACGATAATTCAGTTTATTAAAAGTTACAAGTAATGTTGGATGCTAATCCGCGGTTATAGCGCTACGGCAGCTATTGGTCAACTAAAGTAAAAGTAATTATAAAGTAAATCAAACGAGTAGCGATAAGTAGGTCGCGGCGTTTGCAATTTGCCTGTACGTGAACCGTACATGCTCCCGAGGGAAAAGTGGGATGAGCATCCATTACAAAATAAGTAATAATATTAGAAAAGTGTTAAGTAAATAATTAAAGTTAAATAGTATATGTGTAAAAGTATAAACGTACAAGTAGGTATATGTATAACACTCAATTTAGTTCGTCAAAGTGAAATGCTTTCTTCGGCTGTCTTGCTTCGCTGTAAATGGGCTCCGCTGCGGTTGGCTGTATTTCTTGTAGCTCGATGTCCCCTCCAAAGTTATCCCTTCCTCTAGATGTCACTCCTGTTTTGGCAGCAACTGTTTTGACGCCTTTCTTAGTTTTGCACCATCGTTTAATGATAGTCCAGAGGGTAAGCACAGCGATTCCTCCCAACAACAAAGAAGTAACCGAGTAGAGATAGATGTCGTGACTTGACATATCAGGCGCCTTCGGTAATATTTCTCTGTTTTTCTGGAATTCCAACTGCTGGTCTAGTTTTCTTATATCTACTGCAGTTTGGGTTTCTTGCTCTGTTATATTTAATTTTGCATTCTTCCAGACGAGATCAAAGATGTTGTTGATTGTTGAATTTATGGTTGGTATTTCTATGTCTGGTTTCATGTCAAAACGGCTTCCCAGCTGATTATTTGTAAATATTGTGGCGTCCTTTTTCTGCAGTAAGCACTTTGATTTCAAGGAAATCACTCCAGTCCCGTCAATGACCGCTGGCGTAACTTGATCGTTACATATGACGCGCATCAGCTGTTTTCCGCACAATGTAAATAGCCACATGTTCGATTTGTGAAGCTTTGTCCATGTTTCTTTGCATGTTACGTCATTGAGGACGCATGATAAAGACTCTTGTTGGTTGAAGACTTGAGCCTCACATGGGGCGTCTTTATTGTGCATGTTGTAGACAGGATTACGTGAGACACAAATGAATTCGTCTTCTCCGTATGAAGTACATTGGCGCATGTCTTGGTCTTCCATTGTTATGTAAGTGTTTTTTACAAAGTTGATTGCGATGAAGCTTGAACTTGGTTGTACGAGTTTTAAATGTCCTTGTCTAAGGAACGGTATTGGTATGACTCGATATATCTTGTAGTATTCATCGCTCAGCAAAGGAATGTGTATTTCGAATAGCATATAGTTGTTTGTAATTCGAGCCTTCACATGCATGAGATCATAGATATTTTTCAAATCCCTTTGAATGTCTTTTACAGGTAACGTCAATCCCTGTGGCAACCTTCCGGATATTATGTTTAGCTGTTCGATCAGTTGGTTGGCCGGAAATAGATGGGTATCTAAGTGTCCTCTGTTAATGTTGGCGAGAGCATTTATCAGCATTTCCAATATTCGATTTAAATCACTTAAAATCAGAGTTGACGTCACGGCAGCGGAATTTATGTCATTCATCGTGAATAGCATTTGTGCCTTGTTCACTATTTTTGTGATTTCGCTGCAAGTTTGGTTCATGTAGACGCGCAATGTTTTGAATTGTTCATCCATAAAGGCAGTGTTTCTTTTTATAATGTTGTTTTCTGCCTCTACAATTAATGTTTGGTTTTTCATAAGTTGTAGTAGGTAGTCATCATTTGATTGTAGATTCTGTATGTCTCTTTCGTACTTTTCGGCAAAGTCTGCGTCGAGCACTCCGAAAAGAGTTCTTGTTAATTTCCCAACTCCATCAAAGTAACCTCGTTTTGGTCTTGAGTGTTGAGTGAGCAGCATAGAGTTGTAGTCGGCTAGGTGACTCAGTTCATGACGTAGGTGGCCGACAATTGTTTCGCAAGGCGTGTACTCGTGTGATATTCTTTGGCATAGTTTATCTATTTGGCTCACATAATCATTGATCCGATTAGTTGCTTGCCAGTATGACGTTAAGTTGTAGTAAACCAATAGGGTCCATTCATCATGTATTAGTTGTATTTTCCCAGCTTCATCGAAGTAAATCGGATGATTGCTCGGTATAGGTGTAACCTTCAAGTTATTCGTCGTTGATGCTGATTGTGCAAATCCCGTCATTGCAAGTATGGATAGGAGAATAAGTGAGGTCCAATTGTTCTTCTTTTTTGTTGTGCCTCCCCGTTTTTTAGTTTCTGGAGTAGGTGGCCTTTTCTCTTCCCCTTCGTTTACTCTTGGTTCTTCAGGTTTCAGCGGTAATGGTGAAAGCTTCGTTATTGGTCGTTTGAGTGACCCCTTTCTAGTTTTCAAGGTAACAACCCGAACTCGACCATCGGCGCCTGGATGTAGTTCCTGGACTCTTCCTAAAGCCCAGCGGCCAGGTGGTAAGTGTTCATCTTTTACTAATACTAGGCTTCCTTGTTTCAGGTTTTCTTTTGGGTGCTGCCATTTGCTTCGGATTTGCAGTTGATGTAGATATTCGCTCGACCAGCGCTTCCAGATGTGCACGTTCATTTGTTCCACCAGCCTCCATCTGTTTCTTAGATCGTGCTCAGCAAATTCTTGCTCTTCTTGTGGTAATGACAGTAGGGGGCCGCCAATGAGGAAGTGACCAGGAGTTAGATATTCTAGGTCTTCGACATCCTCTGTTAATGGGCACAGCGGACGAGAGTTAAGACAGGCTTCAATTTGATTTAGTAAAGTAGTGAATTGTTCGAAAGTAAGCTTTTGTTCCCCCAGTACTCGATGTAGGTGATATTTCATGGCTTTGACGGCAGCCTCCCACAGGCCTCCAGCTGTTGGCCAAAGTGGTGCATTGAAATGCCACTCAATTTGTAAATAGCTCATCTCATCGAAGAATTCTGAAGTCTTAAACGTATTGTGTTGTTCAAATTCCTGTTTAAGTAGTTTTGCTGCGCCCACGAAGTTCGTTCCGTTGTCGGAGAATACGTGCTTGGGTGTACCCCTGCGGGCACACATCCTTTTGAATGCGGCGAGGAACGTTTGCGTAGTCAGGTCCGACACCAATTCCAAATGCACAGCTTTGGTCACCATGCATATGAAAATAGCTATGTAAGCCTTGCAAGTTTTAACTCCTCTTCCTTTGTTGATTTTCACATCAACATGTCCGGTATAGTCGACGCCCGTGTTTGTGAACGGTCTTGATGGAGTAACACGCTCCTTTGGCAAGTCTGCCATCAGTTGGACGTTTCGGTTTGGTTTGAAACGATGACATCGGACGCATTGTCGCAGCTCCTTCTTGACTTTTCTGCTACCTCCAATGATCCAAAATTTTTGACGTAAATGGGCCAAAGTGAGCCGGGCGCCTCCGTGGAGAGTTTCGCGATGAGCCTCTTGAATAATAAGCTCCGTTAATCTTCCTGTAGCCGGAAGTATAATAGGATGTTTAGCTTCTGGAGATAAAGTTGAGTAGCCTAGTCGCCCCTTGACGCGCAGTGTTCCACTGTCGTCAAGGAATGGGGTCAACTTCAGCAAGTTGCTTTTTGTTGATATTGGTCGTTTTTTCTTTAAACATTCAATTTCTTCGCCATAGTTTTCAGTTTGAACGTTCTTGATGACCAATTCTGTTGCTCCCATAATTTCTTGTGGTGACAAACACATAAACACCTTTTTCTTACCGCGGTCGGCTAAGTTATTGTTTGCGTTTAGTGTGCGTTTTTGCTTACGAATGTTGCTCAGTCGTAAAATCCACCCAAGCACTCGTATTACGCGTTTATAATTACTGTGTTTATTCAGTAATGTGTCAGTTATTTCACATTTCTTGTATGTGACTACGCAGCAGTTTATTTCTTGCAACTCGGTGTTTGTTATGTAGGTCAGGCGATTGCCTTGATGGATTTTTGGTATGTTTACTTTTAACCATTCTGGTCCATTCCACCAAAGTTTAAAATCTAGGAGTTGAACAGGTGTGAGCCCTCGAGTTGCACAGTCAGCTGGATTTTCTTCTGACTTCACATAGTTCCAGCTGTTTGCCGAGATAATGCCGTTTATTTGTTTCACTCTGCTAACTACGTATTTCTCCCATCGGTTTATATCGCCCTGCAACCAGGCTAAAACGACCTTAGAGTCGCTCCAGCACCTTAAATGTAGGCTTTTATTGCAGAGAGTGTTCTGAACCTTTTCTAGCAGTTTGGCTAGTAAAACGGCTCCGCAAAGTTCCATTCTAGGTACAGTTATCTTATTACTAATTGGTGCAACTTTTGTTTTTGCCGTAATTAGTGTAGTCTTGTATTCCCCGGCTTGATTTTTCACTCGGCTATAAATGACGCACGCGTAAGCTTTTTCGCTTGCGTCGCAAAACCCGTGTATCTCTATGTTGTTTTCTTGACATTGTAACCATCGTGGTATGGAAAGTTTGTTTAGCAACGGGATATCTTTTCTCATAGTTTCCCATTCCGTAGCGAGATCGTCGGGTAAGCGTTCATCCCAGTTGATTTTGCTTATCCATATTTTTTGGAACAGAAGCTTGGTTTTTATTGTAAATGGCGATAGTAGTCCAAGTGGGTCGTATAGCTTGCTCATGTCGCTCAGTAGTACGCGTTTTGTCAATTGTTTCTTGATTGGTAGATCCCATTTGTATGTGAAGCTATCATCGTCTTGATTCCACCTCATACCCAACATTTTTAAGTTAGTTGTTTGTTCTGGGCTGAAGTCGATGTTGGTATTGCGGCTCTTTTGATCCTCTCGCAAGTTTTCCAAGATAATCGGTTCGTTCGTTTTCCATTTTCTCAAGTTGAATCCTCCTTTTTTCAGCAACTTAATTAGCTGTGTGACCAGTGTTTTCGATGCGTCAATGGTATCCTGCCCGTACACCAAATCATCCATGTAAAAATAGTTTTTCAGGACGCTTCCTGCTTCCGGATAGGTATCTTTTTCATCTTCTGCGAGTTTATGTAGCGTGCGCATTGCCAGATAAGGTGCACTTTTCGTTCCGTAAGTTACTGTGCCCAACTGCCAGTCTTGTAGAGGTTCGTTAGGGGAAGATCTCCAGATTATAGTTTGCAGATGTTGTTGTTTTTCGTTCAACTGAATGAACCGATAAAGTTTTTCTACATCTGCCGTAAAAACGTATCTGTACGTTCTCCAATTAATTAGTAGTGTCAGTATATCCTTTTGTAAGTTCGGACCGCAGTACATGTGATCGTTGAGACTGCTGTCTCCTTTTGTCTTGTACGACGCGTTGAACACTACTCTTAGTTTTGTTGTAGTGGAGTCAGCTCTCAACACGCCATGGTGAGGTAGGTAGACTTGGCCCCTATTTTCTCCTGTGACAGGTTTCATGTGTCCCATAGCGATGTATTCGTTCATAAAACGCTTGTACTCGTAACTGAGTTCTTTGTTTTTTAGCATTTTCCTTTCCAGTTGAAGGAACTGTGCTAATGCTTGTGATCTTGCATTTTTTAAGTTTGTTTCGAAGTTAGGCTTCATAGGCATTTGTACCACATATTGCCCGTTCGCCAATCTTATGGTAGTTGCGTTGTAATGAGCCTCACAGTGTTGGTCTTCAGTAGTTGACGATGCCTTGTCTGGAATTTCCTCGGTTTCCCAAAATCTTGCCATGTTTTCGAAATCGTTAAGTGTCACCAAGCAGTTGAATGTCTTTACATTCCCGCATAGAATCCAGCCCACTTTGGTTTGTTGAGCTACAGGGTATCTCGTATCACTCCTGATGACACCGTTTAGGATAAGTTCTGAGTAGATGTCCGCGCCCAAGAGCAGATCGATCGGGCCTGATAGGTTGAACTGTGGATCCGCTAGTTTTAAGTTTTCCAAATAGTCCCAGTTGCTGATTGAAAACGATGCGGTAGGTAAGTTGCTTATGAGTTTTTTCATAATTAATGCTTCAAAGTTGAATTTGTAGTCTGAATGTATTGACTGGCATTCTAAGTTCATTGCCCCTTTGCAGTTGCCGCTAAGGGTTCCCACACCCGATACAACAGCACTCACTTTACGTCGCTGTAATCGGAGGCGCTGTGCCGCGTTTTCCGTTATTAAACTCACTTGGGAGCCTTGGTCAAGTAGACCTCTCAAGTTGATGAAGTTTCCATCAATCGTTTTGACTTTCAGAAGTACAGTTGTCAACAATACTTCCTTTTCTTCGTTCGTTACGTTGTTGACCTCATAGGAAGTCGCAGGAGTTGACGATGGGTTTTCCTCCCTTGTTGCTTGTTTGTTGCTAGATAGTTCCATTTCAGCTTCATGCATAAGTGTGTGGTGAGCCTTATGACACAATTTACACGTCTTTCGTGATTTGCATTGTTTTTCTCCGTGGCTGAATAGGCAGTTTTTACAAATATTCAAGTTGCGGACAGCGTCATTCCGTTTGTTTGTGTTCATAGCCAAGAATTTTTCGCAATTCATCAAAACGTGATTAGTTTTGCATATTGGGCATGTTTTTGCTGTCGTGAAGAAGGCTTTTGGTGAGTTTTGTGACTTGTTAAAGTACGATGACCCATGAATTTTATTCTTGTAGTTATTTCTGTTTTCTGATCCCTTATGAGGCTGCTTTTCCGATTTCCATGGTTGGTTTGATGACGATAGTTTTTGGCTATTTCCTTGCAGAGCTTCCAGTGACATGAATTTTGATTCTAAAAACTCGGCGAACTCTTTCAGGTCGGGAAATTCCCTGGGATGCTTGATCTCCTTTATATATTCGTTATACGTAACGCTATCCAGTTTTTGAATCAATAGGTGAACCACGATCGGATCCCAATTAGTGGTGTCTAGCCCGATGTTTTTGAGCCCGTTCAAGCACTCCATCATGACGTCGTGAAGCCTCCGTATGCTTGCAGCGGTTGATTGCTGTATACTAGGTTGATTCAGCAGCGTGTTCATGTATGATGTGAATAACAGCCGTTTGTTATCGTAGCGGTGGGTCAGTATCTCCCAGCAAGATGCGTAGTTCTCAGCACTGATGCCAAGATGCTGAACCAGTTTCTCCGCCTCACCCTTCAGTTTTGTTTTCAAGTGTTGCATTTTTTGAGCCCTCGAAAGCGTCGGATTGTTGTGTACACTTTCGAGGTAGAGGTCTCTAAAAGTCAACCACTGGTTATAGTTTCCATGAAAATCCGGTATTTGAATTTTTGGCGTAGATTTCTCATAATGTGCATTGTTCCAGATGTTATGTTGTAGTTTCCTTTTCAGGTCATCATAAAGGTTTTCTGCTGAATTGTATTTCTGTTGATAAATTGAGTCCTCATCTTGTAGTATGTAGTCTAGTTCCCAATTTGCCTTTTCGATATGCTCCCATTTAGTTTTCAGGGTGCCTAAGTTGTCTTCTAATTCCCATTTTTCCATCGGTACCGTCAATGCTATGTTTATTTTCTCCACCGTGCGTTCGAACACTCTAAAGTTGCAGTATTGTTGACGCAAAAGATCTTGTTGCTTTTCCGTCGACTCGCTTGTTCCCCGAGGAGGTATGTGGAATTTAATGTCGTCGAAAGTAAATCTCGATTGTCCCTTACTTTGCTTAGGCGTCGCAGGTGGTTGTTCCGTCTTACTAGTAGATGCAGACGGCAATTCCGATTTACGATTCAACATGTCTTGCAGCACTTCTTCATACATCTTCTTCGTACTGTTGAAAATGTCGTCGTTGAAGTATTGAAGGTCTGTCGCTCCAGACTCTTCCAGTAGTTGATGGTTGTGAACAAACCTCTCCCAGTTATTGTTCAGCCGAGAAAGACGCTCCTCCAGGTACGCCAAGTTCTTCCTGGTGGGACTGTCCTTCTTGTAGTTGGTGCAAATAAGCTTCAAGTCTCTGAAGATAGTTTCTTGAAGGCTTATCAGTTCCGTTATACTCTGAACCATTGTTTTTAGTTGTTGGTTTGACCGTTGGTAGAGTAGAGTTGCGTCACCGCGGGTACTAGTTCACCAAAGTTGCGAAGTTTCCGCAAGTTTTGGATATTAAGTGCGTCGGCACCCCACTAACGCGATCCGCTCTTCTGGGACACCAGCTAGACCGATTCGCTAACGTTGGCAGGGACAGTATGCACCTGTTATATCCGGCTCGAAGGACCACTTTTATGTATGGCTCAGAGATAGCCAGTTAGCTACAGTGGAGTTGTTGGATGTGAGTTGACGAAAACCACAGACTTCACGATAATTCAGTTTATTAAAAGTTACAAGTTATGTTGGATGCTAATCCGCGGTTATAGCGCTACGGCAGCTATTGGTCAACTAAAGTAAAAGTAATTATAAAGTAAATCAAACGAGTAGCGATAAGTAGGTCGCGGCGTTTGCAATTTGCCTGTACGTGAACCGTACAATATTAGTCCAAATTACTTAGTGTAAAAGACAAATTTTATCTACATTAAATACCGAAAGCGATGAAGGTATTTATTTTGATACGAATTAACTAAATACTCTAAAATATGCAACTTAAAAAAAGTATTCAATTTAAATGTATTTATAGCTCACTATTTTGGCTATAATGGCTTCCACATAAAAGGTAGATATATGTTGTCGCGGACTTTTATTTAGAACTCTTTAAGACAAACAACCCCACAATACATTCTTTTCATGTAACTCCAGCGGTTTAGGCAGCGCACGCAAAGATAGATCTCAGAGGGCAGGATTTTTTCCGACTTACTGGATACTTATCGTTATATTATGGCTAAATCACATAAAATCTTTATAAATTGTAGCCTATGTGTTATTCTGATATATAAGCCACATTACTGTAAAGTTTCATTAAAATCCGTTCGGTAGTTTTTGCGTGAAAGAGTAACAAACATCCATCCATCCATCCTCACAAACTTTCGCGTCAGGTTTTTTTCGTTACGGAATTTCTACATTCGGTCGCCGCGCTCAGAGTCTCCGATAAAAGCTATGCAATAGCTTAAAAATTGAATTAAATGTGCTGCAAACATGCAAATAATCTTAACGTAAAAAGTAATCAAATAAAAATAAAACATAGCTCTAAAAATTGCCCTTTTATAAGTAACAATCTGTCTCTCTGACAAAATTAATGAATATATAATATAATATACAGCTAGAATAAAATTTTCCTCGATTGTAATTAAACTAAATCATAATTTTACTTTATACTTGAATAAATTTTATTTTATTAACTCTGACAAAATTATAAATCGGGTTGTTTAATAAAATCAAATCAAGTAGGTACCTACGTTTATTTTTAGTTGAAAGTATACCAAAATGAAGTCTTTCTGTCACATTATTTAAGTAAATAATTTGCGAGATTCTGTTTTACGAAAACATAGTGTAGCTATTGGACAACGACTCAAATAACTATACAAGTAAAATTAAAATAAAATCCAATAAATCTTAATAATGAGATTGACATGTCTTTTAAAAGACACTCTTGCCTTTGTCTATGTTGTGTCGTAATGTAAACATTACAATCTTAATGGATTTTTTTTTTTTTTTTTTTTTTTTTTTTTTTTGTTAGCCTACTCTGTCCCACTCCTGGGCAAAGGCCTCCCTCCACTTCTTCCATCTTTCGCGAACCTGTGCGTCCTCCTTCCAGTTTTCACGGAACCTATCCAGCTCGTCCCGCCATCTCCTACGTGGTCTGCCGCGACCCCGCCTCACTGTCTCAGGGCACCAGTTCTGTGCTATTTGGGCCCACAGTTTGTTCGGCATGCGGCAGACATGTCCTGCCCAGTCCCATTTAAGTTGGGCAGCCTTTTGAGCCACGTCAGCTATTTTTGTTTTGGAGCGCAGTATAGTGTTTCGAACACGATCCGTTAATTTAACTCCTAGTATACTGCGCTCCATTGCTCGTTGGCAGACCTTGAGTTTGGACTTCTGGATGTTAGTCAAAGACCAAGTTTGTGCACCATACGATAAGACGGGAAGAATACACATGTCCATGAGCCTGCTTTTCAGTGCCATTGGCAACTCACCCTTGAATAGTTCCTTCATGGACCAGTAGCTCTTCCAGGCGTTTTCCGATGGAATTTATTATCTTTCAAAAATATCTGCCCCCATTATTTTGCACCAAATACTCTGTACTCTCAGCTGTGATCGGTTTTAGGTGTCTCACGACCAGGGCTGGCAGGCTATAGTCACAGTTATTTAACTTCTGACAGCAACTCAACAAGCAACGTAAGTCAAAGTCAAACATTTATTCCAATTAGGCACATAAAAGGCACTTTTGAATGTAAAAATTTACAAGAATATAGAATTGATTATAGCTGCCCCAAGGGTAGTATACAAATAACATTAAGTAAAAATAAATTCAATTATTTTTTTCTTTCTTATTATTATTTGATTTCATATTACTATTGTTTGTTTTTTTTAAATATGATATTATTGGTGAATTTCGATTAAAGTAAAATAATTATGATTAAAATCGTCCTGCCACCGCACGGCTGGCCTCTGATTCTGATGCCTCGTGGACCTTCCCAATTAGTTGTCCTGATTGTCTGACGATTATCAGAATACCTTGCAACGTGGCCTGCCCATCTCCATTTCAGGCTTTACCAAAAAGTGAGAGCCTCTCGTTGGTTTTAGTTCTGTAGCGAACTTCCAGAGTTACTCTTTTAAAATGTTTTACAATATTTTGCATCGATTTTTTGTACCTACCACCAACCTTATGGAAATGAGAATAGAAATCACTTTGATTTGACAGTGATGGAAAATTGGAGGTAAAATAACTGTGGAAGGGCTGCCCTTACACTTGTCTGTGTTACAGGCTAGTTCGGTGTCTGTCTATCAACATCATCATAATTTCAGCTGAAAGACGTCCACTGCTAGACATAGGCCTCCCCCAAGCACTTCGACCAGTTTTGTGCTTTCCGCGTTCAGCAGATTCCTGCAGTCTTCATAAGGTCATCGGTTCACCTTGTGGGGGGGCTACCAAGGGGTTTTTTGCGCTATGTAACTGCTTAATGTTTACACATTACGTAAAGGTCTCGCTTAGTGGCAAAATTTTGTATAATTCAGAGAAGATATGCTGAGTTTCTAACCCTTGTCAAATGTTTTGAACATATGTTTGAAGTTTAGTAGTCTAGGTATTAATGAATTATTGTGGGCTCTTACCTATAATATTATTATGATTAATGTATTACATAATATTAGTTACATTAATATACAAGCACTTTACAAAGCTACAAATATGAATATGGATCAATAGTACCAGAAAATACTTGTGCATTCTTATTCATATTATGTTGATTGGATTTGAAATAATTATAAGCCTTGTATGTATGTACAAGGCTAAGGGACGTCGGTATACGGGAGACCCGTACGGGTAACGCCCGCAGTGCTCTCTTTTTCACTTACGGTATGTCCGTAAGTGGGACGAAGAACAAAGCGCCCGTAACGACGGCCGAAACTACGGATTTCGCATAGGAAGTAGGCCCCCTGAAACGAGGAAGTAGTACGGTACGTTGTACGGGCTCTACCCGGAGTGAGTCGCGTACGGACCAATCCGCGTCGCTGTGAAACAATGTTCTAGAGCCTCACGTGGGTCACCGTTCCGGGAGCCCGTATGGGGCTCCCGAACAGCTGTGAAACCAGCTTAAACAATATTATTTACTTACTCAATTTTTATTCTATTAATATAATTTCGTTTATTAATATTATATGGTAACTAGTTTGACTTTAGTTATCAAACGGAAGTTCGTAACATTATTTTCCCTTGTTAAAGTATCTCAATTAACTAACGTCATAATTATAAGATCGAAGCAGCGGACGGCATTCGTGATCCAACCGTCATCGTCGTGTAAAACTGTGCTGAGTACATTATTATGTGCTATTTATGATTTGTGTTGAACGATAACGAAGAAATGTGTAATTGTGTCACCATATAAGTACGAAATGTTTTTGCCTTCCTCAGGATGTTTTTCTTTACCATTTTAAGTGGCTCTATGTGTTCAAATAATTCTAACTTTGGCAGCCCTATTGGCGTCACAATGGCGTCATCACTCGTCTGTCGGTACCGTATTGTGTATTTTTCACTAAGCTAAGACCCTTTTTTGAGTATTTTGTTTTAACTACATTTTTCATGCTGTCGAAAGAGATGTTTGGTGGAGAATACATTGTTTTTAATGGGAGTAGGAGTGTATGTACTAAGTTACTTTTTATAGTATTTATCGTGTGTGTACTGTAGAGGCTTTAGTCCATATGGTTTAGGAATGCAACCTCCGCGAGTTCAGAGAGAGGGCTTGAATACGTGACAAACATTTATTTTTTAATTAGAATAGAAAAAAGAGAAGACAGTCAGCCCGGCTGGTCAAACGGGCGATTATAAAAATATATAATAATGTAAAACGTAGCTCCAATTTTAGGAATAATTATCCTATGCTTGATCCATATAGGGTTGTATTCGTCCCGGTACCGTTATCAAAGTCAAAGCCAAAGTAAAATCATTAATTTCAAATAGGCCCTTTTGGACGTCAAAATTTGCAAAACAAATAGAATTGATTCTAGTCGCCCCTTGCAAAAAGTAGTTTTCGTATGGAGAAGAATTGGCAAGAAACTCCACCGTTACTGTTTTATAATGTTTCACAATATTTTGTATAGGTACATTAGTTATATAATTATATGTGAAGACGATGCACCTGGAATAAAATTGCTATACCACAATAGATATAGAATAATAAATAATTCATATGCCACTTGATTCTTTGACGATGATTAATACCCTAAAGTTATGGGATAACAAAAGAAAAAATAAAAAATAAAATCAAAATTCAAAATATTTTTATTGAAACACGTTGTATATAGAATATCACAGAGAGATGGTCTGAGTTTTAGCCACCTTATTTATGGACTGATTATGGAATGAAATATTAAGGTTATCGAACTGCAATAATTGATTAAGAAAAGATAACCTATAGTCAAATCTATAAGTTATTAACGTAGTGCATTAAAAACTTCCCAAAAATACGAAAAGCTTTTTTACAAACATATAAAAAAAACATAATAGAATTAAATATAACACCAATTACTTAAAAAAATAAAACGTTCATTTGTTTTTATTAAAGCTTTGAACTATTGAGAGCCAAATAACGAACGTTAAATAAAATAAAAATAGGTTTATTCATTTTGCAAACTTTTCAATACCTTTTTTATCGTGATATGAAATAGCAAAAATCAACACTAGGAAAACTTTTAACAAAACATTGGAAATTGGAACGCTACAATCAGACATACGAAACCTTTTGTCAGTTCTCTATAATTATTTTTTACTCACAATTTATTCCATCCTGGCCTTTCCCAACTGTGTTGGGGTCGGCTTCCAGTCTAACCAGTTGCAGCTGAATACCAGTATTTTACAGGGAGCGACTGTCTATCTGACCTCCACAACCCAGTTTCTAGGTAACACGATACCCCTTGGTGAGACTGAAGAATAGACTTCGACCAAACGACTAGGAAGGACTAGGAAGAACAGATATGTTATTATGGTGCTACCATCTGTATTAAAATAACAAAACAATAAAAATATATTTCAAATTTCCGGAATTTACGATGCAAAAACTTGAAGGCCCTTTTTATATTGCCAAGTTTTATTCGCAACTGTATGTTGTAATTTAATCTGAAAAAGTATGTCATCTCTTAAACTGACGCCTATCAATGGAGCTTGAATAGTGCTCAGCAACTTGCTTGCTTGACAAAAACCCATGACTAGCTTGTATAGAGTACCCCCTTCACCCCAACTCGATGTTAGCAGCCTCTTACACTGCCCAAGTGTTCTTGAGCCCTGGCCTATTTTATTAGACGATACACCTCCCATACGATTTACGACCTTATTTCTGAAACATAGAGTTTGTATCGCAGTGGGTCGAGTGAGTTTGTTAAGGAAGTCTGAATGTAAGGAAGTGAAAAATGTTGAGTGCCTCCGGTTAATTAGTGTTAAAATTAAGGCGTTTATGTTTTAGTTGGTTTTGTTGTTCTTTTAATTTGTGTGTCCTCCACCTCAGTTTTTTATATATTATTTATGATGCGGGTTAAAAAACGGGCAAGTAATAAATTGTATCCTTGAGTGAATATCATTCAGAACACTATAAATTAACCATTCTTGGACGTCATCAGTCTTATTATTAAACAAAGAGTTCTAATTTTAGTTAAAGCTAAAAGCTTCGAACTAGTTATGGTAATTTGAACTGTATTGTGACTTGCGTATAGTTCTTAATACAAATTCACTTTTCAACATAAACTCACGGGTTTTTCCCGTGAGGTTAGGCAGAAACGATAGAAAGCCACCTGCTACGATTTTTATATCGCATTTACACATGAGTGCTCGTGATTCGCCTCGCCATTCGACAAATTGTTCGGCGAGATATTCGTGTGGCTTTAGGCTACACGAGTGACCGTTTACACATTCGCGTCTATTCATTTCTACTTCAGCTTCACGAAATGGACGACTTCATTCTAGCGGCATTTGCATTGCATTTGCAAAGTCAGTATAATTATGTAGAGGTACTACATAAAATAATTACAAGAAAACCTCGCGGCAGACGCTGGTGCGTCAATGTGTATGAAAAGTAGCATCAAATAATTTTTCTTCATTTTGAAATAGTTCGCTGGTACTCCCATTACTTCTGATATAGGTTCCTACTAGTCCAAGAATTGTATATCTATACTTTCTGCTTATTCTTATGATGAGCATGCTTTAAATTCCAAATGACTGGCTGATTTTGGTAAAGCTCCATGCTCCAAAAACATCATAACTTTATTGTTGGTCCAGTCCATTTTGATGTTGCTTGGTAGGCCGTTTGAGGGCGAATGTGTAAACACTAGTTCGTCTCGCCACTCGTTTCCCTTTGACTCGTGTCCAAAAGACCGCTCTCGACGCGAGCGTCACGAGCGGCGAGGCGAAACACGAGGCGAATGTCGAACCACCGCTGCACCGTTTACATATTCGTGTTCGTGCCTCGACTCGCCGTTCGCCTCGTTACTTGCGGGAATGTGTAAATGCGGCTTTAGGTACATCGCACTCTACCTCTTTATTTTGCTTCGTTGACGTTCATACAACTCGGCTCGGCAACTCAAACTTCAAAACACAAAAACTGACATTAGAAATGTCCGTTTTTATGTTTTGAAGTTTACGATCGTCGGCATAAAGTTCGATATTCAGTAATGGCTCTATGATTTAAACGGTGTCTAAAGAAAAACCTTGTTTTGTAATAACAATAAGGCTGCATATGTTTAAAGCAGGCACTCTGTTTGTCCACCACACAACGTCAGCGGACGTCAATGAGAAACGAGTTTATTCGAACCCGACGTGACGTCCCGTCCCTTTGACGTTATGTAATGGACACGCGGCCAAATGTATGTGTCGCAATCAGATTGTCTGATTCATGATTATACGAACGGCGCCGTCCGTTTACAAACGCTTGCAGAACTTATGAAATAAGCGGAAGGCAAATTGGCAAGTAGTTCAATTGTTATAATTTCGACATCGATTGTTATTGTAGGCTGACTATCATAAAAAAACAGGTTGGACAAATCAGACCTTATTCCAGCAATCAGGGTACCTATTATGCCATCGTAAAATTGCGAGATCCGTTAGTTTATAATGTTTTGGTATTATTTCCGTTCAAATATAAACTGTGTGTAAATAAAAGATTATGAAATGGGTTAGATTAGGTTAGAACTGAGACGCGTGTGAGCCGCGGCAGCGGCTGGTGAGCGCTACTTCCAAGTTGCTCACAGCTAGGCAGGCTATTTAGTATTAGTGCAACGTGCGTTACGTCACCAGCAAGTCACAATTTGTCGGTATTATTTCCGTTAGATTATAAACTATCGAAAAAATGCGTTAAATTGTAAATAGTTCGTTGCAGTTCACAATGTTTCGACAGCCTTAACACTAATATTCTTAAAATTAATATTCCGCAGGAGTCTTCCGAGCACTAGATTCCATGAACACTTTACGTTTTTTACGTGCCGTATAACCAAATATTTCAATTTGGAGCGGCATTTCAGGCGTTTGAATTGTCCATCAATTGTGCGGCATATTATAAAGTGACAAGGCAAATTTACATTTTGCCTTCGGCATATTTCATAAAATAATAATTGTGGCATCCAACAACCCCCACTGGACCCGCGTTTGTAGACGGACTACGCCGTTTGTAAAAAGCGGAATCATAAAAATTGCCTGCGACATGTATCGCTACTTCGACGCCGTTACCTCGTTCTCGTGACGTCCCGTTGACGTGGCGGTCGACAAACGGCCTAAGGCTGAGTTCTATAAACGTTAGCCCTAAAGCAAATCGTTTTTTTTAGTATGTGTTTATTTTTCTTGTAATTTAGTAAGATAGAGCCGTTAAATAAAAGTTAAACTAAAGGAGATTGGGAAGAAACGTCCCCACCTTAAACATGTGTCATTCGAAGAGTCTGGTAGGTCAGATATTTTTTACGAGTTTCCTCCTTTATGTGGAATCTCCTTTACCTGAAATTTAATTCTTGTTTTTTTATTTTGTACATATATGTTCCTTTGCTGTAATCTTGGATCCTACTAAAAATATGTTATCACCGAATTAAAATATTTAATTAGGTAATTTAATGTAAGAAAATCCGCTGTTAATATTTTTACTTGAAGTACAATTAAAAAATTTCGTAATTGCATTTACGTTAGTTAATGTTTATTTCTGAAAAAATGTGTGTGAACTATTTTGTCTCAATTTTTATTATTCACAAAAACGCGTTTTTTTTACTACAAGTGCAAGATAGAGATGTCTAAGTTAAAGCACGAGTTAAGTAATGTTTATAGATCTCGGCCTAAACATAGTCAAGAAAAAAAAAAGAAAAGAAAAACTAAGATATTTTTAGGAGTAGGTAACGAATCCTATCTTGCGTGTTATAACAATACCATAATCTGTAGGAGATGATTTCTTGTAAGCACTAATTGATTCTCATTATAAGATAGATAAAAAATAATGAGAAAAGAAATATAATACAAAGACCTTATCTTAACAAGGAAAATAATATTATCATTCATAAAAACATATCGTCTTAGTAACAGCATATTTTTTCCAGGATTTTATGCTACGTATGTTTCTCACAAAAAATTCAGGAGCGAATTATTTTTACGACGAAACATACAACCGACGGGTACTGGCAGAATTGTCTCGTAAAACACGTAGCAAGGAGACGAAATAATACAACGTTACGACTGTTATCTTTCAGACGAGGATAGAAAGGTAAATATTCTCAAAATCATATACAGGGCCAAAGACAAAAAGATGTTTTAAACTCACAAACTCAAGTAACCAACGAAAACGACGACGGGTGGACGACCTACAGAAGATCGCGGAGAAGTCTTGGATGAGACTCAAAGGAGCATGCCAAAGGGAGGAAGCCTATACTCAGCAGTGGGTGGAACAAGGTTGCCAATGATGATGGTGATGATGATACCTACTACCAGCGGCCGTCGATCCCGTAATTATACCCAAAATACAGGGTCAAATAAAATTTGCAAGGTAAACTCCGCAGTCGTAATGGGTATCGAAGTAAGGAAACATTGTCAAATCATAAAAATTGAATATTGTCTATTGTTGCTGTAGCTTTCAAATTATGTTTTATCTGTAGGGTGACGTTTTACACACATAGTTCTGCCATCAAGCAAATAAACCCTTAGAAGACCGACAAAAATGTCTTTCAGAGTATTTCCTAAGCGATGTGCGATCATTAACATTTGTAGACGAATAAAATAAGTTAAAATAAAATATTCCGACTGCTAACGGCTGTCATCCCACGCATTTCTGTCGACCTATAAACCTTTTAACTTTTTCATTTATCTCTGCTTTAACAAAATGTGTTTCAGGATTACAGAAACCAATGCTTCTCTCTACGAATATTATTCATAACCTTCTCTGTACACGAGTTATAATAATTTAAAAAAATAAAAATATTTTTACCCGGGTGTGAGGTACCTACCGCTCCACAGCGACCTACGGCCATGACACGCAGGTGGATGTGTGGCTGGCAAACAAATGTTCGTCACCTCTCGCGCACTAGGCCACGACCACGACCAGTGGTCGCAGCGGTTAGGTAAACTGTAGAAACTGATACGAATCGCGCACTTGGTCGCAACGGCCAACTACCTGTAGTCTAGGCCACGGACCACAATTGGCTGGAGTTGTGGCTGTCTAGTGCGCAAGATCTCTTAACTGTTACTCTACGATATTATGTCGAACATCAGTAGACATATCTACTCTTTATTACACGCCTCATAATGCGAAGTATTAGAGTGCATTGCGATTGAAAAATTTGTTTTGTCTTTCTGCAACTGTTTTTATTGTTAGACTCCTGCTAGTACACAGAACCTACTTAATTTATATACCATTGTATAGATAATTTAATGGGTATTAATTCTGTACTTCAAGAATAGATTTAATGCAGCAGAACGAAAAAACCATCAAAATAGTTTTAAGATTATTCCCGTCAATCAAGTGTGAAACTTGAAAACATTGTAGTTTGCGAAAAAATCAATTAATTTTTATTTTTAATATATTTATTTTAGTCGTACGAGGAAGCTTATTGAAAATAGCTCTTATATTCAAAGCAGTTTAATTATAATGAATAAAAACGAAACAATATAAACAAAACAATATAATAAATAAACGAATTGAAAAATAATATCTATATTTATTTTTAATATATAATATCTGTATAAATTTCCAACTTCGACCCTCTTCCGTTGCCTATATAGCAACCAACAAAGCAAACCTAAATATTCTTTGACAGTACGTAAAGATTTCGAGGTGAGAAATTTTATCCATATTGATGGGTAAAAAAGCAGTCAAAATATACTTCATGAAAAGACGTTTAAATAAATTGTCATTTTGGTTGAGTATAAATTATATTTTGAAAATAAATAATTATTTTAAAAGACAATTATTTTAAAATGTTTTTTTTTTGTAAATTCGGAGAAAACACTTTTACACATCAAATATAAATTGTTTTTATCTAGATCTAGTCGGTATTTCCAATCCGACTACTCGGTGAAGAACCATTTCTTTTTGAAGGGCATCTCGCATGTCAACCTAAGAGGTTGTCGGCTGCTTAACCGGGTTGTCCTGTGGATAGAAGTGATTAATTTTAATAGTAGGTAGGTAATAGTAGTGAGGAATATTTATTTATGGGTAACCTTGCCGGGCACTGGTCTCCCTAACTCAGGTGGTATCTTGGGCATAATTGTCAAAATACGCACGTTTGTGTGGATAACTTTGTAATTTTTTTTTTTTGTGACCTCAGAGGGCCTCTCTTGGGCACGCCACAATTGCGGCGATAAGTGCCCTCTTTGAGGAGTGGCTAGAGAGGCACCACGGCGTCCTCACCTTCCGCCTGACGCAGGTTCTCACCGGGCATGCTTGTTTCGGGAGGTTCCTGTTCCGCATAAGGCGGGAGGAAACGCCCGGGTGTCACCACTGTGTGGATCGCCCCGAGGGCACGGTGGGGCATACGGTGGAGGACTGCCCGGCTTGGGCGGGGCACCGCTGTGTCCTTGTGGAGGCGATTGGCGGCAGTGATCTCTCGCGTCCGTCCAGGCCATGGTACGGAGCGAGAGGGCGTGGGAAGCCGTCACCTCCTTTTAAAAAGTACGACACATTTAGTGTCATTCTTCCAAACAAACTGCAGCATCCCGCTGCCAAATAGGCATTTTTACACGCGAAAAAGGCTGAACATATTTTATTCTTAGAATGTTGTTACGACACATTTTTGAATTCGGTTTTGTCGAAGCAGGAAAAAGTATGGCAGTCGTTTGAGGGCATTCGCCAGTCGCCCTTTTAATTATATAATTATATTAATTAATTATTATTAATATATATTAATATAATTTTTTTTTTATAGTATTGAGCAGACTCGTAGCTATCTTATTATTACTAGTAGTATTCAATTGAGGTTCATCCAGGGACCGAGATAATCATCCCGTAAAAAGTATAATCCGTAACGACATGTGAGTATTCCAGTTGACTATCGCTCAGCCCCCCTACGTAATGTAAAAGAAAGGCGAATTACGTAGGGGGGGCCTACGTAATTTCGCCTTTCTTTCGGGTATAAAATACGATCTTAAACACGGGCTTTCACGCGAGCTTTACCAGCGTTGACCACCGCACGTTCCCTCGCGCCGCGTAACTAAAAACCGGAGATACCTAACGCATCCCGATGGGCCTGTCGTACTTTTCCGACAAGGGTACCTACCGTTATTATTATTAACATAAATAACCACTAATTTTGTCCTATGCTTGCGACATTCTCGATTTTTGTTTTTTTTTTGCTGTGTGTACTTATCGTTATTTTTAGTTAACCATTTTTTTCAATATACTTTGTGTTCTTCACCTGGATACTGCGTTTTATTATACGACCTATGTCGTACCGGGTTCGACCCCCGGGCGACTTTTAACTGAAAGGTAGCATAAACAAATTTTTTGCTACAAAACGTAGCATGGCGATTACTCGTCTGTTTGACGGTGTACGTTCAAAACTAAATATCAAATTTGTCTTGTCATTATCTAGCCCTGTATGGAAGCAGAATTGAAAAAAAAATTGTTTGGAAGTTTTCAACACTAATTTTAACTCGTTTTTGGGTGGAAGTAAATAACTTATGTTGTAAAAAAATGGCAAAATAGAAACCTTACAAGGATTGATAATTTATTCAAAATTTCAAATAATTTTATTTTGAGTAGATACAGTAGTTTTTCCATAATATCTATACGCCCAAAAGTGTGTTCATGAAATTTTACGCGCTCGTTTTCGTTATAAATCATCGTCTATTTTACTAAATAAATTAATAAATATATAAATAAATAAACAAAAACTTGATAAATAAATACTAAATAAATAAAAATAAATAATTAGACTAATTAGCATGCATATTAGTCACGCCACCAACGAGTTCAAGCCGTCGACTAGTGCACCCAAAGGTGATGAATAATATGTGCCTACACTGGTATTTTGAAAGGATCTTCCAGTGCTCTTGATAATATTTCTATATGTATATAATATTGTCCTCTTCACCGTATCCAGCAAGACCCAGAATAATTTTCAATTCTTACATGAATAATATTTAATCTAGTGACTGACTGTCTGCGCATAACTTTCAAGAACAACTTAGGTACCTACCTATAGGTACAGCGTTTTGAAGGAAATACTCCATATAGTGTATATTATCTTCATCATCTTCATCGTCAGCTCTAGAACCAAGAGGCAGTTCAAAGGTAACGAATCTTATATTTCGCAGTGATGTCCCAGTGGTAACGACTGTGACTTGCAAGTTGTAGATCGTAGGACCAAACCTAGACAGGCGCTTTACTTTATGTAAATTATTTAATCACCACTGCTACCCAAAAGGTGAAGGAAAACATTGTGAGGAAACCGGCATGCTCTAGAACCAAAAATTCGAAGAAATGTGACATCTACCAACCCGCACTGGGTCCGGTGATGGATTGCGGCCCACTCCCTCTCACCGATAGGAGGCCTATGACCCAACAGTAGGAGCTTTATAAGCTGATTTTCCTGCATTTAGTAGGATTAAGAGCAATTTAAAAACCTCCGATTTTCTGTATATTCCCAAAAGTAGTGTTTTAGGAAACATGGGAAGCAAAATGGCTTTTATTACATCCACGAAAATAAACTTACCTACTTTACTCTGTGGAATTCGTGAGTATTTAGGTAATTTCGTGGAATGGAATGGATTTTTCAGTTTACTTCCGTGTTCCATATTATGTGTTTAACATACAGTGTGTTTGCGAATTCAGCCGCATGAAAGTCGGTTAGGGTTAATTTTAAATACCATAAATGTAATTTTGCTACATTTCTAACTATGGGGTGGAAAAGGAATAACTGACATCTTTGCAAGAGGTGTAATTTCTCACGAATATGCAGTACTTTTCGGCCGTTTCCTTCGGACACGGAGTGAAACTGAGCCTTTCTGGCGCAGCCGTGAGGCACACTCCTCTGCTAATATGTAAGAAATTACAATATCGTCGGTCGGAGACATTACTGGAACTTCTCTAAAATGTTGTGTTTTGGACTAAGTATGCAGAATGATAAAAAATCAAATGCAAAGAGCATTAGAGCAAGAGCAAGAGCAACACAAAATTTTTGAGATGTTCCAGTAATGACTCCGACCGACGACGTATAGCACTTTACACTTTTTATTTAATTTTTTTATCTGCTGTATAATTATATTTTGTGCCTTTTAGTCTATGCAAATAAATGTATTTTCATTGTTTCTAAAAGAAAGCGATCGTCGCGCGAATACGCGGTCGTCGTGATAATTTTCGTCACTCATTTATTTTGTTCGGAAATCCCCAAAGCGCCCTCTATTGGAGAGACAAGGTGTCCGACTTTGCCGAAGAAAATAAACGCGACGATCGCTTAGTAGGACACGGGGTTTTTATAGGATCAACTCAAATATGGCATAAAAATAACACTGGTCCGGTTTCAATTTATTTTGGGTAGTTATTTTTTGGTCCGAAACGGCATTTTATGATTTCAGAATTTATATTTAATGTTTGTAAAAATGGTTTAAATAAACTTCTGGGAAGGATGACAACCATTCATTGTAATCGGTGTGCAGCAGTAACAATAACTATAAATATATACATAAAAATAATGTCGAACAATCTTTAAAATGGAACAATTATTTCTGGGCTATTGGGCTCGTTATAACCACGCTAGGTATCAAAAAAGTCGGGCTTGATTAAAATGTATAAAATTTTATGTATTTTTTTGTCGGTTCCGAACTGATCGTCCCGATCTCCCGACACGTTCATAATAGATGTACTGAATTTATATTTTAATGTAATATGACTTTTGGCCTATACATAGTCGAATTAAATTAACTAGCAAGACTACAGACGTGATGGGTATTGATATTATCTAAAGATGATAAAATAAAAAACAAAAAAGATTGGATGATTATTTTTTTGGATCAATGATCGCTGGTAGTGTTGTTACTTGAAGTGTGAGTTGAGAAAATCTGTTTTATCGTGTTGAGATATCGATACCACCACGTCAGTGAAGTTTACACAAAAAAAAAACTGATTTTTAAACAATTTTAGTGACAAACAATTTTAAGTGACTACAATGGTTGATGACCCCAAAAAAAAACATCGTCTAATTGATTATTTTTTGTTTTATCTTATTTAGATTTCGATACCCATCACGTCTGCGGGGTTTTGCTAGGTAATTTAATTTGACCCTGTATACTTGTTGGAAGCTGTAGTAGTACGTAGGTTCTCTTTTTTCCCATTCACATTTGGAATTAAAGCTTACCTATTAGGAGATGAGGAGCTCGTGGCTAAAGTAATAACAGCCGCACGGGTCGATCCATCAGGTTAAGCTACGCTTGCCGGGGTTGTTCTGTGGATGGGTACATTTTACATGCCGAGACTCCTCCGTGCCTCGTAAAGCACGTTAAGCCGTTGGTCCCGGCTGTCATTTGTGGATCTATGACATTCGTTACGGGTCGTCAGAAGTCCGAAAGTCTGACAACCAGTCTTACCAAGGGGTATCGTATTACCCAGTTACTGCCAGTTACTGGATTGTGGAGGTCAGATAGGTAGTCGCTCCACGTAAAAAATTGGTATTCAGCTGTATCCGGTTAGACTGGAAGCCGACCCCAATATAGTTAAAAAAGGCTGCGCGGATTGATTACCTAGTAGGAGATATTGCCCAAAGTAAAGTAAGGGAATTTCATTGGTAAACAAATTGACTGTCAATGACAAGCCTTTGCCCTGCATACAGTTATTTAAAACATATTATATTATGGTAGGTCATAACTTTAGCAGGTATCTATTTCAGGAGTAAAACTGGGTAGGAAACTATTAAAAGCATATTTATGAAAACGTGAACCGCGGTAGGAGGTACAAATTTAGAAACTAATATCATAAATACAACTTCGGATACGAAGGTAACCTTTGCTGGATACAATATAATATCTTACAAAAGATAATCGAGGGCCTTTTACTGTTTAGTATTTATGAAAGATATTTCCATTGTATAAGATGCAGAATAAAAAGTTGGGACTATAAATAAAGGGATTTAGGATTTAAGGACGATGAATCAACGATATAGTGGCTCTCAGTCTTTTTAAGCAGAATGAGCAGGGCTTGCAAGATAAGATGTAATTCTATAATGTGACTTTACACAATTGTATTATACATGTAAAGGTGTTCCCTCACAAGGAGCATTCGCCTGTAGTGTAACGTTACAGAGTCGAGCATTCATCAGTGAGTGAGGCGAACCGAACATTACAGTGCGCTACCTGTAATGATACAATTCGAGCACTACATCAGTAAAGGAGGAGAATCGAGAATTACAGTGCGCAATATCTGTAATATTTTGATACAACTTGTAACATCAATGCGCACCACGCGTTACATTACAAGCGAATGCTCGTCAGTTAGAAAGGCAGTATTGTAACGTAATGCTCAAAATCGAATATGTAACGTTACAATACAGGCGAATGCTCCCGGTGGGGGAACACCTTAACACAACTGAAAAGTTGAATATAGTGAAACTATCTGTTAGTAATACTATGTCATGTACTACGTATTCTGGTAAATAAATAATTCATTCAAAGATGGATTTGATGGACATTATCGTGGATGTATTGCTATTTTTAGCAACAAACAGTAAAAGTCAAAGTGCAGAGAATCTTCGCACATTTTACAAAAAAGAACCTCACATCCAACATTGATACTACCTAAGCCACTGCTTACCATGTTAAAGAATAAGCGTAAGTAGATAATCCAGCATTTTCACAACTTGCTTACTAAAATCTTCGCAGAAAAGATTACAAAAGGATAATCAGAAAATTTTAAATACATTCAGTTCTATTTTTAGAAAGATAAATAGGCATCGTGGAGAAAACTTGGGGTTCTAGGTACACACGTTTTGATAAATTTATGAAGTCGTGAGATTGAAGAAAATGGTTTTTTCACGTTAAGACGCAGATATATGCCAGTGACCTTGAGTGGTTAGCTTGCGTGTTCTGTACTGAGCTCACGCAACGGGTCGTACGTCAAGCCAGTAATAGGACTCGCCCATCAAGGAGCGCTGTCCCAAATTAGACGCATAGTAACCCATAATAATATAATTATAAGTTTATTTCAATAAATGTTTACAATGATACACATATGTTTAAAGGCAATATTTTCTAGTAACAAATTAATTAGACATCTGAATTATTAATTTATTATACATAAAAAAAGGTATTTCAATAAAACACGTATATTAAAAGATCAATAATTAAACTATCTTAAAAATGGTGAAGGTTTTAGAAAAATACGTTTGATAAATTTTGCATGATTCTCAGTTTTTTATCCGCGTTAGACATAACTTTACAAATTAATTTCACTATGTAATATAAATATAATTTAAACCATTCCTATATTAAGTTATAGTAAGAAAATGCTCTAATTTAACATATATTTTTTGCAAGTCATTAACACTACTCGTTTAGACGTGATCTTCAGTATAAAATCATTAAAAGTTAGTTATCGTCGCCTTAAGTGTTTGTAGTGATAAGGGGTACTAGACACTTGTTCGGGTGGGCATGATTGGGCACATTCGGCGACACCTGTAATATAATTTACTTACATATATTTTTTTTTAATTTGGTACTTATCTTATGTCAAACTATCTGACGGTTGAGTAATCTCGCCGTAGGTGAGTCTAAAGTCCGCGCCACCACTCAAGTCCGATAGAAGCTAGTTTCTATACCAATTATTAATCATATACCACATAATTTAGACTATCAAAATAAACTTAAGTTCATATTTATAAAATGATACAGTAACAAAAATAACAACGAGATTAACGATAACGATTATCAAAACTATCGAATTATATCCGGTTATAGACCGGCCTTGTTCGGAATGATTCATACATATATTCACGTACGAATTAATCCTTTGATTATAATCATTAAAAACACCTGAAAAATGCGGATGTAACTACAACAGTAATCTGGACGAGCCCCTCGAAATTTACATAGATTAGATTTAAGATAGTACATTTATAGACAAACAACTTCTGTTTTCATCAATATTTTGTTGTACAATTGTGTGTGGCACAACACAATTGTACAACAAAACTGTTACCAGTACTGGTTAGTGTTTCAGTACATGATTCTGAGCTGGTTATTTAAAAAAAAACAGCTGTTTCATAGAAAACTGTAATACCTACGCGGTTAAAATGTATGGAACAACTGATTATTTTTTTTCCATGGTAACAGGTTTCGCGCCCTGTATATTAATTAATCGAAAGCGAGTTTGTTTGTTTGTTACAATTTTACACAAAAACGGCTGAATGGATTTGGATAGTGCCATGCCTACACACGGTGATTAGGCCGTAGTAGGCTTTTCTCCTGAAGAACTTAGTAAAACTTTATAAACGTTACAAAAATATGACCCATCACGTCAGTAGAGTTTCTCTAGCTAATTTAATTTAACCTTGTATACTTTGGCCCTAGTACCCAAATAAATAGGTACGAAAACCTTAACCGTACTTAGAACCTTATCATATTAGATATAGTATTTTTATCTCACGAAGCAACGCGCGCTTTACTTGTGGTTACCAAGTGTCAACAACGTAAATAACGCAATGAATAATGTAATGGCATTGCCATTGTAAGTGTGTTACGCAATTACACCGCAGAACCTTTTAGTAGAGCGTTATTGTCAAGCAAGATGTTCATAGAGCTTAGTAATATGTAAATTCCTATTTGCATTTTCCATACCCTCAATTCACATGCAATGCAAAATCTGGGACTTCAAGGCGAAATCCGAAACAATAAGAGCTTATAGACAAAGGAGCCACAAGCTTAATTTAGATGAAAACTACATTCAGAATTAAAATGATAATTATGTACATAAATAACAATGACTAAGGCCTAATAAATAAATAAAAATAACAACATAATATCCTTACTCAACTAAAACTATTAACAAACTAAAATATGGCGTCGAAAAATTCATCTGCCAGTCTCTTGGGTACTACATTACCAGTCGACAGGACTGGTAATATTATGTTGTACTCAAGAGACTGGCGGCACCGCCACGTTGAATGGCAACGCTTAGCCTCTGGCCAACCTATCTTAAATATGTAGTTAAGGCACAGAATACATAATAGTACAAGGTTAAGGTGAAAGCGCCTCCAGAATTGAAATCGTTAGATTCGCCCTACCACGTCAAAAGATAGTCGCGTTTCTGTTTCTTTTTGACACCTCTGACACATAATGACGCAGTGACCACACTTGTTTGTCATGGAAACGCTATTTAATAATGTGTGAGCTCGCTCTTCTCAGTATGTAAATTTTTTCTTGTGACTGAGTACGGTGACGGCAAATCTAGCGATTTAAATCATTGGGGGGCGGGGTTTGTTTTACGGTATCAACACACCAACTTACTTTCATAATCAGCGTTTTAGTGATGTCATTCGCCCGTAAATCGTGGACGCTACGTGAGCGTTCACTGCTCTTCTAGGAAACCGTAGCTTAAGAACTGTCGACCGTGACGCCATGCGTTTGAACCTCGTTTGTTAAAAAGGTAAATGCTGACGTGAACCCATTTCCATGCATATTTTATATTTTAACTTAGTTGGAAGGGTTTACCGTAAATGTTACTGTTGCGTCGAAAATACACATTGTAAGTGATATTTTTAATATTACAGAAGAAAAGAAAGAAGATCGAAACGAAGAAACACATAAACAACATAGTATCTTATAAAAATTGTTTATTATTTTGGCCTGTTGAATGTCTCGCCACATTATTCATTTGTGGTCTCGCTGCCGTCGTGACGAATAATTGAGTGACAAAGAGAGAGAGATAAGTCTGTCTCTTTTACACACAGCGATCGATATAGTACGGTTACATCGATTGATACGGCAGCTTTTAATGCTGTTACCTATCTGATTTTTTGATTTTCTCATAGTATGATTATCTTTTGGCAATTAATTTAAGCTGTAAATAATGTTTTATTTATTGAAGAAGAAAGGAGTCTTTTCTCCTGTATGTTCTAGATTCAACACCGATGTGTGTTTCCGAACAAACCTTTTATGACATCATTATTCTGTCAGTAAGTTGTCAGGGCTCACGGGCTTATTGTTGTGTTTATAAAATTATTTGTGTTCAAGTCGAGATAATAAGGCACAGGCTCAGTTAAAATATTATCATTTGGCTTCTAAGTAGACACGGTGTTGAATAATAGCAAGACATATGCTATAAACAATCAGTGAAAACTTTGATATTATCAGTTCCTGTGTTGGGCGTTCCTATCAATGTGTGTCTATTCACAATTATTGGATTCATAATATGAAACATTATTATCGGCTGTTATCGTTTGATATTGTCAATATTAAACGATAACATTATCAAGTCGTATTTCCGATAAACTTAATCATTCATAGGAGTTGTTACTTCGTTGAAAACTTTAAGAGTGCGTGAACCTAACGAACTAAATAGTAAACAAATAAAAATACGTATCAGTGAACTGTGAAAAACCGCTTACTTCAAAATGGGAATATTTTGTCAAATCAACTTAAACAAACCACCAGACGGTGCTTTTTACTGTGGAGAAGTCGTCTCTGGAATGATCAAATATGCGCTTGATGAACAAATGGAAATAGAAAAGATAACGGTCTCCTTAAAAGGAATGGGTCTTTTGAGACTAACAGAGAGAACCAATAACAAAAACAAAAGACATACCTATGGCAGTAGCGAAGTCTATGTTGATACTGATGAGGTCATTGAAGAAGGAAAACATAAAGTATTTCCAGGGTCTTACAAGCTGAAATTCAATTTCAGATTGCCTCAGAACTTACCTCCGTCATTTGAGTACTATAAACACATCCCAAGATACGGCGTCAACTGTAAGATAAAATATTATGTGCGCATAAAATTTGATAGACCGGGCTGGTTCGCTTTCGCCAAACATTTTCGAAAGGAAATTACTGTAGCGTCTACTATAACACCAAAACTATCAATAGAACCCGTCATGTTTGGAGAAAGAAGCAATTTACTACAGTTATTCTCCAGCAAAACTAGCACCGTTATCATGAAAGCAAACATTCTTAACTCAGTAATTACAAACGGAGGTAAAATAGAAATCCAATCAGAAATTCAGAATGTTACTAATGTGAATATAAAAAGTGTTGAAATTAAGCTGATAGAAATGTATACGTTCAAAGCAACAGGACATCCGGACGTAAAGGCTTACGAAGATATACCGAATTGTGATACTAAAACAGGGTCTATCAAAGGTGGCGCTACCCAAAATATGCCAATAGATATCATCGTTCCCTCAGATATTGTTTCTTTAGATAATTCAAAGATAGTGTCGAGAGATTATATAGTTAGAATAACAGCTGAACTACCGATGCCTCATAGAAATGTTGTGTTGGAGATACCTGTGCAGATAGGAGATAACGTGCAACGAGACGAGATTTTTGATCCTCCGCCAACGTATTGGGAAGCGATGGGGGAAGCAAGGAAAGATGATGAAGATGCAACTGACGTCGAAGCTGGTGGTGATGAGAAGGGGGAAAAGTCTTGAATGATTCTAACAATAGTATTGCATTAATATTCTTAAATTTACAATTGGTTTTTTTTTAAACATACATCTATTGGAATTTTAGTACCTAGTAGTAGTATTTATATACTTTTTGAAACAAAGTATTGAGAATTTTTTGTGTTAACTATATATATTCCAGCTATATTAGGTAGTAATAGTGTTCCAAATATGGTAGATTGTTATGATGACAGTTAAAATTCGGATTAATTATATAATGATTGTGTGTAGATATGTTGTGTTTAATTGTTCCATTGATCTTTTTACATTCTTTTTTCGTCATATGACTTATGTATGTTTTTTAACAGCGCGGCGTGTAAAATTATGTGTGTGTTAATTAATTATAAAGTTTATTTTTTCAATAGTTTTGTTTCATTAAACACGAACTCCTATATTCTGCGCTAGCTGTTGCCTACAAATTTATGGGTATACGAGCAAACCCCGCTTAACCCGCTTAGGATTTCATTTACAGAAATCCTTTATTAGTTCCCATGTGAACACCGTCAATGATTCATATTTTTATCTTCGAGGTCCGAATCAACTTGTAGAGGCACTAGAGTGCGTTTACTAGTTGGCTCGGCACTCGTACGCCTTCCAAATATCCAGGATTCCAGGGTCCCGAGATTCGTCAAAGACATTTTTTTAACCCCCTACACATATATAAACATCGAAAAAGTAAAAATAAATATATATGTATTGGCCCTATCGTTTCTACAATAGCATACATTCATTATTGGTAGGTATAAGCCTCGTCTGTTTGGCGTTTTCATCAGCCGTCCCCCGACGCAAAATATTACCTACAACGTATATGACATAAAGAACCAATACATTTTTTTTTTTACTTCTTGGATGTTTTGTTTGATCGGGGGTTTTTTTAATTTAACTTTTATTTCCTGCTTTTTAAACTTAATATATTTTTAGTAGTCACGCTACGATCGACACTTGCCACGCCGATATCTGCGCAGTTGTACGTATTTTTACCACAGTGAAGCTAGTTACTAATTTATCCTCATTTCTCTTTCTTACTCCATCATCAGACCTTGATCACCATCTAAACTATTTATTGAGACCATTCCAATGAGCCCAAACACGATAACTCTGATGTAAGTTGGTGAAGGAGTTGGGTTTTCTGCAAATTCCAGGCGATGCTGCAGCATCTGTTCAAGGTTACTATGTTCTAATATCATTAAAGTAACAAAATATCTATCGACTCGATCAGACCTGTAGAAGACTCCATCCAATTATCAACTAGATAAGAGCTGATAATCTTCAAACGACTGAACTGATTTTCTTTAATCATAGCTAAGAACACTCTCGATCCGACAGATACATAGATATATACGAACTTATAACACACCTCTTTTCCGTCGGGGGTTAGTTATAAAATAAACAAAACTACCAACGAGCACAGGACTAGCATGGATTACAGCCCGCTGCCTCTCACAGAGAGAAGGCCTGTGTCCCACCAGTAAAAACATTCTGAGCTGATTATGATTTCTTAGTGGTTGTCCAGATTTTACATTTTTGATGAGTCAGTGGCACAAGGCTCTCATTTCGCCTGGCGAAATATACAAGAGATGTATACCCTATGTCCTATGTCTACCTACTCCTTCGATAAATACAGACTTATGTTATGTTATCACTAGATACATAATTATAAAACAAAGTCCCCTCGCCGCGTCTGTCTGTCTGAACGAGATAACCTCAAAAACTACCGAACGGATTTTCATACGGTTTTCACCAATTGACGGAGTGATTCATGAGGAAGGTTTAAGTGTATAATTCATTAAAGGTTTGTGTAAATTGGCTGAAATATGACGATGATTGTTGAAGATGTCGGAAAAAATGCCGAATGGGAGCTTTACTGGCGTGCGCCGCGTAAACCAATAGAGTTATATGAAAACAATGTATTACGGAATTGATACGCTGTTTACCTTGATTAACACATAGAGTACTTTTAATCTCGGCAGTACGTTCCCGTGAGATATTTTCCGACATCCAAGCGGGCGAGGCCGCGGGCTAAAGCTTGTGTAAGATAAACACTTTAGTCTAATCAAAACACTTACTATCACAATTTGTCTCTCGCGTGTTAGGGATCTTTAATATCACTCTTATTGTGAAGTACATCTTTAACGATGATAACTTATCATGTCCTTGAATTTGTATGAGAGATTCTTCGATGCTTGTGTCACTATTTTAATTGATATCTTCTTTATATCATCGATACAGTAAAAGGCTTAAGTGTAGACTCGCACGCAAGTATTGGCTTAAATTAACCGACTTCAAAAAGGAGGACATCAATTCGACTGAATGTTTTGTATGTAGGTTCAGAGATATCTTCGCCATTTAATATAATAATTTTTTATCGCGAAAATAATTAAAACTACGTAAATTACAGTCACAGTACAGACAAAAAAACCAACATGAACAAAGTACCTAAGAGTACTACACTATAACGTGTGCGACTGGTGGTCCGTAGATTTGTAATGAGACTACAATTTTCTCCCACAATCAGTATAACTAATTCAATAAATCTACAATGTTTAATAGATAGTAGTAGTCAGTTTTATGATTTTAACATAGTCTAAAGTCCCCGTCACGAGAAGCTATACATTTTGTAAACAAAGAACTTCTACTAAGTTACGTAGCGAAACAATTAATAATCCCAAATTCAATCAACTCAAAGCAACATACGTGTAATACGAAACTAACGAGCAATTTCTACGACTGAATGCGTCTGAGTTCCAGTACCACAAAACATTAGATGACAGCGCTTTATATCGCTAAAATATAACCCGACCAAGTGAAATTGCTCGTTAGTTTCGTATTACACGTATGTTACTTTGAGTAGGTTGAATTTGGGATTATTTGTTGTTGATTGAATTATTGCTACCAGTGGCGTTCCTTCCATTAAAGCCCAAAAGTCCGGATTGGCTTAAAACGGGGTGTGTAATGTTTGGTATAATAACAGATAGTATAATATCATTTGACCTAACTTTCATATGATATAATTTTCACATGCTATAAAAAACATTTAGCCTAATTTCATATGATCTAATGTTTTATTAGATATAATTTTCATTTTCTCTAATTTCATTTAGTATAACATTCATTTCATATAATTTTCAAATAGTATAATGCTCTTTTTATATAATGTTCATTTGACCTAACTTTCATATTAACAAATTTTCTAAAGTAACTCATCGTTCTTGAGAAAAGCAAATTATATTGTAACCTAACCTCAAAACATTAAATTTGCTTCTGCATCGTCTCCGGCGCTGCGGGAAGTGCAACCCCTTCGCCCTTATGTAACAAAGGATAGGCACCCATGCTCACCTCCGCAGCTTCGGCTTGCTAGTGAAACTTGCCCTAATTTTGACCCCTAGGCACGCCACTGGTTGCTACGTAACTTAGTAGAAGTTCTTTATTTACAAAATTCATAGCTTCTCGAGACGGGGACTTTAGTGGTTGTAAGCGCTACTGCTAAGCTTGAGGTCCTGTGTTCGAATTCCGGGTCGGGCAAACTGACAATAGGGTGTTTCCATCCGAAATTTCTCAGTAGCAGCCCGGAGTCTGGATTTGTGCCCGGCTGGTGGCAAAAGATATCGATCCATCACGTCTGCATAGTTTCACTAGCAAATTCAATTTCACCCTGTATATTTTATTTATTAAATAAATTAGATATTATTTTAGATTAAGCTATATCATTGATAAGATTGCCTATAATTTAATATTTCAAAAACATTAAAAACAAATGCTCATCACTTTCGTCACTAGTTTATCGCTGTTGGCCACGAAGAAAGGGTCTTATCAAGATTATTGCGACTTAAAATAAAAATGGGAGTGACGTGCGACATTTTACTAAGGAAAGATATCTACAAAGCTGGAGACTCAGTGGAAGGGGCAGTGAAATATATTATAGACAAAACAACGGAGTTCACTAGTGTTACTCTCTCTTTAAAAGGTAAAGGATTATGCTTTTGGGTACCCATCACTCTCAAGACTACATACACTGAGTCCGAAAACTATTTTGACCAGCGCATGGATTTACTTCATGCTAAAGAAAATGAAACAGTGACTATTTCAGCGGGAACGTATGAGAAACAATTCAGTTTTGTTCTTCCAGAAGAAATTCCTTCTTCTTACAAAGACTTCAGATGCTTTATTTCGTTCTTTATTCAACTGAAATTCATAGAATCGAACTCAATGAGCGTACCTAAGACATTTTACTCAGACATTCAAGTTCAAGGTGGCGTAAAACCAAAAATTGAAGATAAATATGTCGCATATGAAATTAAAAAAGAATTTATGTTGTCAAAGAAAACCATAACTTTAATAGCAGGAATTGAAAAGCCATTTTTTAATGCAGGGGAAGACATAACAGTTATGATGGATATAAGTAACTACGCAGAAGTGCCCCTTGTTGCTTCAAAAATTGAATTAATTGAGTTTGTGACTTATAAATCTAACGGGAATCAAGTGAAACAAAAATCAAAGACACTGAAAGGGGTAGAAATTAAATATCTCGGTATAAAAAGATTAAAAACTGAGCATTCACAAATCCATAATTTTTCTACAACACCGCATTTGTTCTCAATACATTCTAATATGTTAAGAAAAGAATATGGAGTTAAAGTCACTCTTAAGTTTCCGTTCCCGCATAGAGAACTTTGCCTAGAGATTCCAGTGGTCATCACAGAGAAGATTGATAACTTTGATGAACAAAAGTTAGATGTTCAAGACCCTTCATGTTGGCAAGCCATGAATGAGAAAAATGTAATGTAGGAATAGACAAAAAGATAAAAGAAGATGGGTGTAAAGACGATTTTTAAAGATTTTTGTGATAAGATACAATATGTCCGTGTGTCCAACTATCTTAATTTATGGCAAAATGTTGGTAGGTAGTGATATTGATATTAATAAAATTGTAGATCAATTTTGCAATTTTGTATTTACGATTATATAACGATTTTTAAAATTGTTAGTACTTTGAGATATAAGGGTGGATGGGGTTTTAGCAATAAACAGACTTACATGTTACTATTGTCTTTTAATTTCCATGTTTTTATTCTTAAATTTCACGCGAGTGTTGGAGACGTCATCACGCCATGCATCCGTGCGTAGCGTGACCGTGATTGATATCATCTATCCCGTTGTCACATACGCTCGCGTCTAGTTCACGCGAGCACAATAAGAGGCTGCGCAAACTGTGCGTCTAGCTAGACGCTGCAACAAGACGCAGAGTTGTCCTTTGCAACTGCGTCTAGTCGTTAAGACAGACGTCGTGCAGGACTTCCGATTTGAAAATCGAACACGAACGTATCCATGATGAGATTTGCAATATAAACACTCGTCCTCAGCGCGACTGTCATCGGGAGTGCGCGTGCACCGTGTGTCAAGTCGTTGCGACATCCAGCGAGAGCATGCGACTCCCCTAACCTGTAGTTGCGTCCTGCAACTCGACGTCAAGTGTGCGGCGTCAAGCTTTGAATAAAATAGAAATATGAAAATTGTCCACCGCAGCCTGTCATTGCGTCTAGTCGTCGAGCTGTCGCAGTTACGTCATGTCGCATAGTGTGCGAGGCAGCTAAGATCGCGTTCTACTTGCAGTTCAAAGATTACATGAATACGCAGATTTATTCTGTATTTTTTTTACCATTAAAACTTATGTGAAGTGAGTTGTCAAAAGTTCATTACCTACAACTGCAGCGGAACTTGATCGGGCTGCTGATCCCCTAACTTTGATCCATTGGTGGATCTAATTGGCAGTAGGTCTTATTTGGAGATCAGCCAGAAATTATTAGAATTTGTAATCTGGGTAGGGATGTTTATAAGAAAAAGACGGTATTTATACAAATAAATCTGTTTATTGCTAAAACCCGTTCACCATAATTATAATAATCCAAAATTACTTACAATGTTTAAATTATACTTATGTACAAAAATGCAAAATATTGTAACAGAGTGTTATTTATAAGACTTAATTTGCGGTAAAAATCTATGCTATTAATGAAGAAACATTAAAGCAGTCTAGAATTAATATCAGACAAATGTTTTACCATTAATTATGATAGTCGGACACTCGGAAACTTAATAAACGTACGAGTACGTAATCAATTATTATATTTTAGTCATCAGACTATAAAGGTACACACACACAATTCTTTATTATCCTCCTTTATCATTTTTGTTTTTGTCTTTTCCTACATGACACTTTTTTCATTCATAGCTTGCCCATTTGAATGTTTTTCAGTAGCTAACTTCTCTTTTTCAAAGTTATCAATTTTCTCTGCAATAGCCACTGGAATAGTAGCGAAAATGTCTGAATGCGGGCAAGGAAGCTTTAGCATTATTCTAACTCTATATTCCACTCTTAACATATGAGAATGTATTGTGAACATGTCAGGTGTTGTGGAAAAACGTTGGATATGTTTCAGCTCAGTCTTCGAACTATTTATCCCAAGATATTTTACTTCTGTTCCTTTTAAGATCATTAAATATCGCTTTGTAATATTAGACTTATATGTCACACACTGCATTAACTCAATTTTCGAAGAAATAAGAGGCAGATCTGAGCAGTTTTTTATAATTCCAAATACGACTTCTATATCTTCCCCCGCATAAAGAAACGGCTTTTTAATATAAGCTATTAAACTTATAGTTTTCTTTGACAACGTAAACTTTTTTTTTTCGCCTACCATATATGTCTCTTTACCTCGAGGTGTTATACCACTTTGCACTTTAATGTCTGAGTAAAACTTCTTAGGTACGCTCATTGAGTTCGGTTTTACGAATTCCAGTTGAACAAAGAACGAAATAAAGCAAATATTGGGCTCTTTAAAAGAAGATGGAATTCCATCTGGTAGTACTAAACAGAATTGTTTTTCATATGTTCCTACTGGAATTGTCACTGGTTCATTTTCCTTTGATTCGAGTAAATCCATGCGCTGGTTAACAAATTTTTCGGAGTCAGTGTATATGGTTTTGGAAGCGATGGGTGCCCAATACCAAAATCCTTTACCTCTTACTGAGAGAGTAACACTAGCAAACTCCGTTGGTTTGTCTATAACATATTTAACTGTTCCTTCAACTAAGTCTCCAGCTTTGTAGACATCCTTTATATTATTTAGTAGTAAAATTTCACACTTCACTCCCATTTTTATTTAAACTTGACTCACTTCGTGATCAACAGCTGATATAAACTAAACGAAAGTGTTGCATGTTTTGTTTTTAATATTTTGGCAGTATACTGTAGCCGAATTTATCTTATCAATGATAAAAATGTTGGCTTATCTGTATCTATATCTATCTATATATATCTATGCAATTAATGGATCAAATTCAAATAATGCGTCATTCTTTACGGATATTGTTCAAACCTCGTCTTTCTCACGTTTCGTTCGTTTTCGTCTTTTTTTATTCTGTATCTACAATAGTGTCATATTGTCTGAAACGCTGGCTTTTTAACTTTTAATACTACTTTGCAAAATTGCTGTCATTAGCACTATCTTAGCTTGTGGGTAAGTAATAACTGCCGCACGGGTCGATGGCTTGGTGAGGTCGGTCTATGGATCTCTGTGCCTCGGAAGCACGTTCAATCGTTGGTCCTTGCCAGGCTGTGTTGCCAGGTTTGAAACTGGCAACCCTGGAGAGTAAAAAGTAAGAAAAAAGATAAATTGACAGTTATTATATTGATAAATTTGTTAATTGTTCAGGCTCGACCCTTACATTAATTAAATTTAACAAAAACATTGCTTAAAACGTACATAAATATAAAATTGCAAATAAAAAAAAAACAAAAGATTTTGTAATAATTATCATTAGTATAGGTATGTGTAGAAACAAAAGTTCTGACTTACACCATCGAAATTGGTGATTGTCGACATAAGCCGATGCATATTAATATTCACTGAATTCGGACATAGAATAACATAACATGTACTCTTATATATGTACATATCATCAGTATAACCACCAACGTTTTACCAAACTATGATATAGGTGAACACAAATCAAATATGTTATCTACGGTTTCGGTTTCGGTTTGTTGTTCATTTTGTCTATTCCTCCTTTCCATTTTTCTCATCCATGACTTGCCAATATGGAGGTGGTGGTTGTTCGTCTAACTTGACTTCCTCAGAGTCATCAATTTTCTCTGCGATGACCACTGGAATCTCTAAGCAAAGTTCTTTATGCGGGAAAGGAAATTTTAGAGAAACTTTCACTCTATATTCTTTTGCAAAAATATTGGAATTTATTGAGAACATTTCTGGTGTTGTTGTTATCTTATCGAGCCCTTGATACTCAGCCCTCAGTCTTGCATTACCAATCAAATTCATTTCAACTCCGTTAACTGTCTTAGATTTTTGCTTTTGATGATTACAGTTAGATTTATAAGTGATATACTCAATTAATTCTGCTCTTCTGGCAGTAATAGCCACTTCTGATTGGTTTTTTATATTAAATTTGAGTTCTATAATCTCCCCCGCATACAAAAACATCTTTTCAATTTCTACACTAAAATTAATTGTTTTCTTTGACGAGAAAAAATCTTTTTTCGTTTCGAATATCATAGGTTGTGCCAGACATGGTTTTATGCCACCCTGAACTTTAATTATTAATTCAAACCTCTTAGAAAAGCTCATAAATTTTGGTTTTACGAATTGTAGTTCGACGAAGTACGCAATAAAGCATTTCGAGTCTTTATAAGAAGATGGAATAGCTTCTGGAACTACGAAACAGAATTGTTTTTCATAAGTTCCTGCTGCAATAACTGCTGTTTCATTTTCTCTAGCTTGAAGTAAATCCATGCACTGATGAACATAGTCTTCGGAACCAGTGTATATAGTCCCCATACCGGCAAGGAGGGGCACCCACCAACATAATCCTTTACCTCTTAACGAGAGAGTGACAGTAGAGAACTCCGTTGGTTCGTCTATGACATATTTCACTGATCCTTGTACTAACTGTCCGGGTCTGTAGACATCTTTTGTGTTGTTCGTTAGTAAAATTTGACACGTCACTCCCATTTTAATTTTAATTGGCAACAATGTTGAAAACAACCTCTGTTTGTGGCCAGAAGAGACGGACTAATTCCTTATCATGAAAATGATGCTTGTTTCTGTTTTTGGCAGTACTCGTATGGGCAAATTTATCTTATCAAAGATATTGCTAATCTGATATATTTAATAGATGGATAAAATACATTTTTAGTCATCGATAAAGCTCTTCTGCCCGCGTGGAAGGGGAAACCAATATTGAGTCGATTAGTACAGGACTTTGACAGAGTTTAGAATCGACGAATCGAAACAAACCAAGACAGTAACGTAGACAAAACGTGACAGGAACACAAACGATTTGTAAAATAAGTTCAATTAAACTACAAGGAGTAACCTAAATAGGTACTACTTCGTAGGTATCACGTCTTCACTTTGACAATTAACCAAATCCATTCTACCGTTTAGGTTAAATCTATCTAAAATCAACTCAACGTGTGTATGGGATGCAATAAATAGATATCGTTAAAGAAGTATATTTTGCCAAAATATGCCAAAACATACACATAAAACTCACACATATACATTTATTTGTACATATATTCTATTACATTATAGCAATAATTGTAAACGGAACGAAGGAGCCTGGATCTCACGACACAGGGAATCCTAGTGTGAGTTCCAGAAATCAACGCATTCGAATGTAATTTCTTATACAATAAAATTATTCTTATTCTTAGACAGCAGTGCTGCTGGGGAGTTTGTTGCGCCACTTCTTCTTCTCAGCTATAGCACTAGGAAGTGGTAAAGGGTGGGCGTTTTGGGGGACTGTCTTATGTAATTTTGACGTTCGAAAAGTGCTGATTCTCAGCCTAGTTTGAATAAATGACTTTTGAATTTACTGATTTATTGAAAGATTTGGGTTATTTTTCGATCCGTTTAGAACCTTAAGGATAAAATTCCGAAGCAAAATAGTGGTCATGGTCTTATAAAAGGGTGCATTTTCTAAACCAATATTATAAAGAGAAAATATTTGATTTTTGTCAAAAGTAGTAGTATAATAGTATAATACACAGAAGAGATTAGATTTTTTGTATGTTTGTTTGTAATGGATAAACACAAAAAATACTATACCGATTAAAAAAAATCTTTCATCTATAGGAAGCTACATTATCAACGAGAAACAAGGGCGTATTTTATTTGCGAAAATTTAAATAATGTAACCCAAGGTACTTATCAAACATTTGCCTATAAAAGTCATTATTTGGCGTGCACCCTGTGTTCACGAAATAAATGAATTTGATTTGCACTGCGAAAATTCTTGATGATACATAAAATAATGTATCATAAATATATGATCAAAATGTTTCAAAAAAGTAAGGACAGTCTCCTAAGACTGTTTTCTTGTAGCGACATCGGTCGAAAAGATACCTGTCGTTACTGCCCCATCTCAAAAATCCACCCTGTATAGCACGTAATTAATACTTATATTAAGTACCGATAACAACAATTGAAACAGACGTTTTCTGCAATTTATAAGAAAGTAATCTTATCATTGATTAATAGATACTTCAGAATTATCTTTGACCCATGTAACGTCGCAATAACGATAGGTTCGATAATTTTCTAGAAAAAGTTATCTTATCTCATAAGCTGCGTTTAGTTTCCAATCATGTACTACAGAAACACGTGTTGAAACATAAACTTCAGTTTGCGGTATTTCTTAAATTTTTTATGAATTTTTCAATAATACGAGTCACTTTGAAATCAACTTAATTTTTATTGATACGAGTTTGATATATCTTTAATTGAAAAAAAAAACAAGGATTTTAATCCTAACATAATAATGTACATAATTATCTTATTACTATTAATGTTTTCGTGTCTGTCTGTATGATCGCTTAGATCTTCTAAACTACACAACGGATTTTGATGCGGTTTTCACCGTCATTTAGAAAGTTTATTCTGGAAGGTTTATGTGTGTAGTACATTAAAACCGACATTTATTCAAGAAATCTCATCCATGTGTGGCAGGGGCGGGTCGCTAGTGTATTTATATAAATTCTATGTGCTTTCTGGAATAAAACAGAAATGTAAATACATATTTTGGGCTTTAATTTTTTTTATCAGGTTAATACTGTTAAAATGTTGTTATATTTGTAATTCATACTGAGTTTCTATATTTATTTGCTATTTTAATTTTATATGTGGTATCTACACACTTACCCAGCGTCTCTTTATATTTCAACTTCTTAAAAAATAATTACGTTGGTATTTCCTTTCTACTTTTCTTTTCGTTTCTTCTTTGTGGCTTATTTTCTGTGTGACGAGGCATTTTATACAATGTCTGAATTAAACACATTGAAGGTAACATAATTGTCCTTACTACCTACCTCTCTTCAGTTAGCATACGTCATTTTCTATTTTAACAACGCTAGTAATTGGCGGGCAGTGGTAATGTTCAGTCGTTAGCTCGTCTTAACCTAAGTTTTACCAATATGGGTGTGGAGTGTCAAATACTTATCCAAATGGCAAAAAACGGTGTTTTCAGACCCGGACAACCTGTAGTAGGAATTGTGAAGTATTTCATAAACAAACCAACGAAATTTAGAAGTATAGATATCTCTTTTCTGGGCAAAGGGACGTGTCATTGGTCAGCAGCGGGTGCAGACAAGTCATCAATCAAATATGATAACAAAGAAGAGTATGTAAAGGAGAACTGGAACTTGTTCATAGCCACAAATAACCAAGACGTCCTTCTATCAGGAACTTTTGAATACCCTTTCGAATTTTTACTGCCAGACCATATACCCTCATCAATAAAAACTAACTCAGGTGGTAAAATAGAATACAAAGTTATCGTTATATTTGTGAAGGCAAAAGGAACTATAAACAAGTTTAGTAAAGAAGTACCTGTTTACGGCTATGTATGGCCGTGTTCTCCAGAGCCTCGGATATTTGGTTTAAACAAAACCCTTTTCTCTTTTACATCCAACAATAACTTTGATGTAAACGCAGAAATAAATAAAACATTTTTGACTCCAGGAGAAACCATTAGACTGAGGCTTACGATAAACAATAACACAGATGTCCCAATAACTATTCAAACAGAGCTTGTTGAATATTTTAGTTATGTATCAGATTGTAAAAGGACACATGTTGTAAGCAAGTCAATCGAAACTACAAAAACGAAATCTACAAGTATAGTGGAAAAGAGTGTGTCAATAATAACCTGCATTGTCCCAACGTTGCCGAGTTTGTATTCGATACAGCATGCGAAGATTTTGGTAGGTGAATTTAAAGTGAGAGTGACAGCTAAACTTCCATTTCCACATACCGATGCTGAAGTGGAAGTACCAGTGGTTATTGGAGAGAGAAGAGATCGTCTCGAAGCTGCAGTCATGGGATATGATGACGGAAATCCTTCGTCTTCAAAAACGATTCCATTAATAACATTTTAATGTTTCGATATATCGAAAAGAGGAAGTTCCAAGGAGTTATTTTAAAAGTATCTTTATAAAATATGATGACTATATGCAGGAAAGATGTTTAGTTTCATCATTATCATTTCAGCCAAAAGGCGTCCACTGTTGGACATAGGCTTCCTCCAAGCACGGCCACTTCGACCGGTTCTGTGCTTCTCTCATTCTGCTGATCACTGCGGCCTTCACCAGGTCACTGGTCCACCTTGTGGAAGGCCTTCCAACGCTATATTTTTAATTTCGTTTTAGTTAAGTTGAAATTTTCCAAATCTATCGTTGTGTAGTGCAATTGATTATGAAAGCCTACTTAGGATGGAAGGCTGGGTAAAGGTTGTCTAAATGTGAAATAACTAATAAGTTTTGTTACTTTTTGTTACATTCTTTTTATTGCTATTTTTCATTTTATCTTTTCCTTTTTTCTTTTTTCCTTTAGACTTATTGTACTTTTTCTATAATACTTGTGTTTATACCTTTTTTAAACGTTTTTTTTAATAATTGATGCGGTTAGGCAACTGTCACCACAACTGTTACCACATCAAAATTGTTCTTGCAGTAATGCATAATATTTGTAATACTAACGATCCGATTTAATAAACGAATAAATTAACATATTTTTGTTTGTTTGATTAGATTTAAATAATAATTACATTTGTCAACACATTTGCTCGAAATGAGCCTCCGCCGCTAAGACCGAAGTCGTGAATGGGCCGTAAACGGCTCACAATGCAGTGTATTTAACACGCTTTCTTTGTCCTCCACATTACTAGTGCCGGAAAGTGCGTTTCAGTTGGACCAATAGAGTCAAATTAAATTAGCTAGTGAAACTCCGAAGACGTGATGGGTATCGATATCGAAACACGACAAAAAAAAGAATTGTCTTTTTTTTTTGGAAACAACGTCTGGTAGTATTACTTGAATTATGAGTTGAGAAATCTTTTTTTTACCATTGCCACTCGAAAAAGGGCATTTTATTCATCGATAACAGTGAATAAAACTCTTTTACTCACAAGGGAATAGAAACATTTTGAATTTGGAACAAGCACGAACTATACAAACTATGTACAGAAAATAAATGAAGCGTACTGAAAATACCTACTGGCTGGCTAGATGGAGCTATTCCTTATAAGCTATAGAATTTAAAAAATACTTGTACATATTCACAATTTATTTATTATTTATTTATTTAAATGCCTTAAAAACTACCAATACAGGTCTTAACCTAATGCGATAGCTAAGTCACACACACCAAGAAAAAAAAAAAGATAATTAAAGCAACAAATATATACTTAGATCAATTGTTTATTACATAATGTAAACAATAGTACTTTTGCGAATTCACCCCACTGACATGTAAATATATCAATCTCAACCTGAATATAATTGATGGTGCGTATTGCTCGAGTCAGAGGGGTTTTAGCCAGCAAGTCGGTCCTGGCTGATGGTACGACCAGCAGTTAAATGTAATTGTTAAAAAATACAATAGACGACGTATATTTAGTAACTTAATCCGCGTAACTGTTCTTAATGAGTCATAAAGAACCCTATAAGAAATCGATACGTGTTTCAGCTCTCAATGAGGCATCTTCAGGAAGGCGATTAACTTGTTGCGAACTCGGACCCGACGTGTGGACGAGCGCAGTGTGAAACACACTGCGCTCGACGCTTGACGTGTCTCATGTTCTTTATGACTCATCTCATTATCATTATCTGTATTGTATGTTATTTGAATGCTTATTTTATCTTAATTTTTATAATTCTATGTTAATTAATGTAATTGGACCTGTGCCATTTTAATTAACTATAAATAAAATAAATAAAGTTACTAAATATACGTCGTCTATTGTATTTTATAATGGATTTCCGCAAAGTCACGCCTGGATCAATTAACTATGTAATTGTTTAATTTAATTTGATTAATATTTTGTATATATAGAATAGATTGTACCATCAAAGAAGTTCATATCTAACCAGTTTCAAAACAAAATCCCGTGAACACAATGACCACATCTTTTACCGGCCCGGTGCTATAGCGGCCGAGCGCTACAAGTAAGAATAGTCCTTACGGTGGTTAGATATGAACTTCTTCGATGGTACATTATAGGTATTTAAGATTTGTCATAATTAAAATTTAAAAAAAATATCCCGCCAACTTTAGTAAGGTTCCTTTCAATCTGTTATCGTGGTTGTTTTAATATTAATTTTGATTTTGACGAAAATTAGACACTGAATACCACTGACTTCAGAATCTTTTCGTTCTGAAGCAGAAATTATAGTAGAAAATTTCTTACCGCCAAAAATGTGATACATATAAATAACATAACATCACGCCTTGTTTCCCCGAAGGGTTGGGCAGAGGTGTACCTTTACTTCACCCACATTTCGCCAGTTATGTTTTAAAGTCCCATGAAAGAGGGGGTGACCCTATTGCCATCAACCGGCCACAATTCTCCGGTCTGCTATTGAGAAATTCCTTTCGGGAAAACCCAATAATACTTTGCCCGACCTGGAAAACGAACCCAGGACGTCATGCTCAGCAGTAGCGCTTGCGACCACTAGACCAACGAGGTAGTCATATAAATACTACAACTACGATGGATAAATATAAATACTATACTACTATTTATTTTCTCGCAGTCAATGGTAAAAAGTAGAGTACATAACTCGTGAAAACAAAAATTATCTCGATACTTGTATCCCTCGCTTCGCTCAGGATTCGAATCTAGAATCCTTCGCTGCTCTCGGGATCCAACGTAGTCCCTCGAATTAAATTCCCTTTTTTTTCACTTCTTGTATAATCTACTATTTTACAATCACAATAAATTAATACCGGCTTTTCAATCGATCTCCTCCCTCGATTCATTTGTTTTTTAATTTTGGCTGGCCGCTATCGCGCCTACTCAGTAACCGGGGTTACGTCAAGTTGACAGCTGTCAAATTCGTTCTAAAATCAACTCTGTAAGTTTAGAGTCGCAAAACTTTTAGACCCGCCGTCATGTTTATGAAATTTAATTTATTTTTTCCATGCGAGAGTGTTGAAAAACGGCATTTAAAACAAGTGAGCACACTTCAAAAATATACTATTGTATCTATGACGTTTTTTTATTATTGAAATTCCCTTTTTTCAAGATTCTGTACCAGAATCTGTTCAAGACAAACAATTTCTGACTGTATTTTGTGTTACTGCACACGTCCGCACTGTCATATTCAAAGTTACTACAAGAGCAAGCTTGATGCATTAGAAGTGACGCAAATGGGGAAAGAGTACATTTTAGACGCCATTTGCATAGTATGACGTCTTCCATTCTACTTGCATTGCTAAAAACACGCTTGCTATCCATATGGAATTGTAGTACCCGGCGACGTAACCTACTCAGCAACGAATGATATAATATCTTATTTCCTTTGCATAAAGTTCATATTTCATTGCAAAAAAAAATCTCTAAATAACGTGTTCGATAGCGCATTTGTTATTCTGAAATCAACTTACTTTTCATGACATTAAAGTAATATTTCGGGTAGAAGCGATATCAAGGTTTTGTTTACATTTTGTTTTCATGAGTCATTCTTTAATTTTACCACGCTAGTATAACGCTAGCAATGCTGAAGAGCAGTCGTTTGCACGTCTTAACCTCAGTTTTTTTGCCAAAATGGGTGTAGTGTGTCAAATAATACTCCAAGAAACAAAAGAAGGTGTCTACAGAGCCGGACAACCTGTGGTAGGAGCAGTGAATTATTCCATCGAAAAACCAACGAAGTTTGGAAGTATCGACATCAATTTTGTTGGCAAAGGAAGGTGTGAATGGTGAGAAAAGGATTCAGATGACAACAGACATTACTTTGAAAACGAAGAAGAGTATGTAAAACAGTACAGAAATTTGTTCATTACGAAAGATGACCAAAATGTTTTATTTGGAACTTTCGAATACCCATTCGAATTCGTACTGCCAGATGAAATACCGACATCAATAAAAAATCTTATCTGTACTATAGAGTACAAAGTTATTGTCACGTTCGTGAAGGAAAATTTATATGAAACTGAATACAAGTTTGAGGAAGAAGTACCTGTTTACGGCTTTGTAAATCCGTGTTCCCCAGAGCCTCTGATATTTGGCTTACAGAAAGATCTCTTCTCTCTCACATCCAACAACAACATTAATGTCAAGGCAGAAATAGATAAAACATTTTTGACTCCAGGAGAGAACTTCACACTGAGGCTTACGATAAACAATGACTCAGATGTCCCAATAACTATTAAAACTGAGCTCGTAATATATTTTACTTACGTAGCAGATAATATTCTGTCAAAAAATATTGACCGAGAGTTTCTGAAAGCAACAAAGAGATATTCGCCAAGTTTAAAGGAGAAGAGTGCATCAAATCTAACATGTATTGTCCCCACGTTACCGAGTTTGTACTCGATACAACATTCGAAGATTTTGATAGGAGAATACAAAGTGAGAGAACAGTCAAAGTTCCATTTCCTCACATCAATGCTGTAGTAGAGGTACCAGTGGTTATTGGAGAGAGACGAGATCATCTTGGAGTCGCAGCCGTGGGCATTGATGATAGGTGTCCTTCCTATTCAGAACTGATCAAAGAAGATGATATAAATATGAACAGGGAGAATGTTCGGGATGAGATAACAAATTGAAAGATTTAATTATTGTTCATTTGACAAATTAACATTGAAGAAGATTGAAAGTGAATTGCTGTTTTGAAATTTTATAAATCTATCATTGTGTAGTGTAGTGCACTTGATAATGGAAGCCTCTTATAACACAAGGCTACGCAAAGGGTGTATAAGTGCGTACTAAGATGTGACACTTTTTTTTTTTCTTTTTTATTGGCACGTATTATTTTATATATAGTGCTGCCGCAACAAGGATACGGCGGCGTTTGGAAGCGTTTTGCACGCTGATACAAAGACACTTCGCTCGGAGCGGCTGTCATACGTTAGAGATTGAACGACCGACGGTCATGAAGGGCACAACCATGTTTTAGGACTTTAATTTTTGTTACTTGTATGTTTAAAAATAAAAAAGCAGCAAGCAACACTGATTTTTTATTCATGGATTTATCCTATGGATTTATAATTTAGACGTAGACAAAATTCATGCTTGTTGTGGGCGAGTATGAACTCTATCTAGTAAGTAACAACATTTAAGTTTCCTTGTGGAGCACAACCGCGCGATCAAGGAGATCGCGCGGTAAATTATGTTAATGTTTTTATTCTTATTTTAATGATGTGGTCAGACAACCTGGTTAGGTTGTTTAACCAAACTTGTTCTTGCAATAATATTGCAATGTTACAAACATTTTGACGGTTCATAGCTTATTGAACGAAAAAATAAACATAGTTTTTTCCAGATTGATTACAGTGAAAGACCATTATTTTGTTACCTTAAACTTTTTAATTCCAAGTATCCGTAAAAATGCTAAATAATATGACACCCTAGCCCCGTGTCCTAATTTAGGACACGGGGCTAGGTTAGGACTACTAACATAGGTGATCGTCGCACTCATATTCATCTGTCACTCATATTTTCGAACCTAAAAGAAAGAGACTGTCGCGCAAATACACTATCGACGCGATCTTTATGACGTTCAAATGCAACTTAATTGACCACGTTTGTAGGTCATATTCATTTAACAAATGCGACGATCGCGTATTCGCGCAACGAATGCTTTTATTAGTACACGGCCATAGGCGAGGCGCTCTCCTGCGGCTACGCGACTAGTGCAAGTTCGCGCGAATACTTTTCGTGCAAACTCGTAAACAAACAAAGGTAAGTAGGTGTCGAATGGGACCTTATTCAAAATTGGTCCGTTCACCTGTCTGTCTATTACAACTGCTTTTGATGAAGGTCGTTCAACGTAACTAGACTTATCTTCCAAAGATAAATCCTTCGTTTTGTGCAGAATGTCTTTTAAAGAAAGACTATTGCTGGATCAAAACAATGATAAATAAAAGAAAATAAAAGTTCAAAGGCAAAGTTGACCAAGCTTATTAAAAAAATACAATAAGACACAGTACAGTACAAAAGTTTACTGACTAAGTATCTATAAATGATTTGTATTCAGTGCGTACGACTACACTGTCTTTCTGAAAGGTACCTACTTATATTAAAATTTCTTGTAGACACCATTCACGTAGTATGACGTCTACCCAACGTCTACCATTCTACTTACATATCTAATACATATAGGTACGCTTGCTGCCAAAAGGAGTTCCACTTAGCGATGACGTAATCTACTCGGCCACAGACGATTGCAGTCCTTAATTCTACAGCACAAAATTCAAGTTTTATTGTTACAAATCTTGTCCTCTAACGTGTCCGATACCGCTTTAATTTGTCATTCTGAAAGCAACTTACTTCTCATTACTTCAAAGTATTTTTTCGATTATAAGCGATATCAGTGTTTTGTATAACTATGTTTTATTGATTACGCTAGTTAGTATTTCGCGAGCAAAGCTCTCGAGTAGTCGTTTGCACGTTTTAATCTCTGTTTTTCTACCGAAATGGGTGTGTTGTGTCAAATATTACTCCAAAAAGCAAAAGAAGGTGTCTACAGACCCGGACAACCTGTGGTAGGAACAGCGAATTATTTCATCGATAAACCAACTAAATTTGGAAGAATAGACATACATTTTGTTGGCAAAGGAAGGTGTCAATGGACAGAATCGGATTCAGATAATAAGACAACAACTTATAGCAACGAAGAAGAGTACGTAAATATATGCAAGAATTTGTTCACATCCGGAGATGACGAAGAAGTTCTTGTGTCAGGAACTTTCGAATACCCATTCGACTTCTTACTGCCAGATGATATACCGACATCAATCAAAAATCCCACCTGTACTATAGAATACAAAGTTATCGTCACATTCGTGAAGGAAAACTTCTTTGAAACTAAACAAACATTTGATGCAGAAGTACCCGTTTACGGCTTTGTAGATCCGTGTTCCCCAGAGCCTCTGATATTTGGCTTACAGAAAGATCTCTTCTCTCTCACATCCAGCAATAATATTAATGTAAAGGCAGAAATAGATAAAACATTTTTGACTCCAGGAGAGAACTTCACACTGAAGCTTACGATAAACAATGACTCAGATGTCCCAATAACTATTAAAACTGAGCTTATTAAATATTTTACTTACGTAGCAGGTCTGTCAAGAAAGATTAACACAGAGACCGTGGAAACTACAAAGGTATATTCACCCATTATAAAAGAAAGGAGTGCGTTGAATCTAACATGTATTGTCCCCACGTTACCGAGTTTGTACTCGATACAACATACGAAGATTTTGATAGGAGAATACAAAGTGAGAGTGACAGCCAAAGTTCCATTTCCTCACATCAATGCTGCAGTGGAGGTACCAGTGGTTATTGGAGAGAGAAAAGATCATCTTGGAGTCGCAGCCGTGGGAATTGATGAAAGGTGTCCTTCGTATTCAGAACTGATCGAAGAAGATTATTGAAATATGGACGAGGAGAATGTTGAGGACTCTTTTGAAAAATGAGATAACAAATTGAATGATTTAGGATGCAGTTGACACTAATATTGATAAAGATAGAAAGTGAATTGTTTTTTGAAATTTTCAATCATTGTGAAGTGCACTTACAAACGTAGACTGTTTTAAGATGATAAAATGTGTAAAAAAAATTGAAGACGGTCCGTTACTGTTAGTCATTAAAGGAATGTTAAAAATAAATATATTTATCGATTTCAGTGAACAAATAAAAGATTCTACTTTGAATTTTAGTTTTTGTTAATGCTTTATTCTTTCTGTGATCTCTCACATTCTGGTTTTCCCTGAGATCTCCTGAAATCACTTTTCCTCTTTTCCTCAATTCTTTTTCTTAGCAACATGAACAATGATCTAGAAAGTAATATTTTCCAAAGCTTCCATGTTCAATAATACAGTTTTGGCAATGATATCGGATGATTAACCTACTATTCTAAAAACTTATCGGAGATACAATAATAAATGGTTAATCGTAAACAAAAATTAAACAGAAAACGACCTTATGTACACCAAGTAAGTTCCAAACCTGCCATTGGTACTCGTTGATTGACCCCACATAATAGCAGTCAATATCTCGCTCTGTCATCGTGCTATCTCTTTCTCACCCATTCGTAAGTTAACACGCGTAACCTTGACATTCGCTCAGCTGTTTTGATATATTATTACTGCTGTTTCTTTCATATTTAGCAGCCCGCGAAATTTAAAATGTTTTACGTTTTTTTGCGAATTGCTGCACTGTTTTCACTCAACTTATCAAATATTGGTATTGTTATAATGGGACTGTACTCCCAAGATTAAATCGTCGGTCGGAGTCATTACTGGAACATCTCAAAAATTTTGTGTTTTGGACTAAGTACCTATGCAAAATGATAAAAAATCAAATGCTCTTTGCATTTGATTTTTTATAATTCTGCATACTTTTGTGTTTTGGACTAAGTATGCAAAATGATAAAATTCAAATGGTCTTTACATTTGATTTTTTATCATTCTGCATACTTAGTCCATAACACAAAATTTTAGAGATGTTCCAGTAATGACTCCGACCGACGAAATATAAGTACAATGTCTCTAGTATAAAAACACTACTATAACTAACGGAATGTAGGTGTACTATTGGTACACTTCTGCCTAACTATTTGAGAAATACAGGTGTGATGATATGTTATGTGTAAATAGGACATGTCCAGATTCCGGGTTGGGGCATTTGTCCACCGCCACCGTTCCCGGGACGTCCCCGTGCACTACTGACACTGAAACATTTCTTATGGCAAAACAAAATAGGTAAACTTTGGCCGTGCCCGACCTAGGGATCAAACTCTCAGTACCAGGTACCATACTTACCTGATCACGGAAAAAAATCACTAGACTCAAGGTACCATCGTATTTCATCATCATCATTGGTAGCCTCGTCCCACCCACTGAGTGTTCTCAGCAGCCAATACTCAGCAGTGGATGGAAGAAGGCTGCCTGTAGGTATATATTTTCATGATCTGCCTAACCTTTTCCCAACTATGTAGGTTGAAGTCGGCTTCCAGTCTAACCGGATGCAGCTGACTAGTATTTCACATGGAGAGACTGCCTATCTGACCTACACAACCCAGTTACTGAGTAACACGATATCCCTTTTTAAGACTGGTTGTCAGATTTACGGGGTTCTGACGACCCGTAAAAACTGTCAAAAAATCAAAGATCTACAAATGACAGCCGGGACCAACCGCTTACCGTGCTTTCCGAAGTACGGAGGGGTCTTGGTATGTAAAGATGGTTACCCATCCACAGACTAACCGCGGCAAGCGTAGCTTAACCTGATCGATCGATCCATGCGGTGTTATTATTTAGCCACAAGCCCCTCAACAAGTCTGTCTGTTTGTGCCATCTTAATTACCTTTACCTTAATTTCCAAACAGGGTTGATTTGTGGGTTAACCCTGTACAGTTCACGGTGAGTGGAGTCCAATTTATGTGCTGCCTGGAGCCTCTTGTACCACGAATTTAAATGTAATCTAGCCTAACCCTTGTGAGTTGTCCATACCTACATCACATGTTTTAATATGTTGGGTTGTGTTTCTGAATTGAATAAACTGACATTTAGAATTTAGCAGGTTTAATAAGGTGACCGGCTACTACATGCGGCAGTTACTACATGTATTTTTTAGCTATTCTCAATAATTGAGAATAGCTAAAAAATACATTCATGTAGTAACCAAAGTCAAAGTCAAATAATTTATTACAATTTGGCACATAAAAGGCACTTTTGAACGAAACGAAATCAATGTATAATTAATATAGGTTCCTACTAACTCATACACTTCGAGACACACCGATTGCAGAGAAAACCTGGATAGAATTGACTTATGAAAAGAAGGCAACATCTTATCTTTAATTCAGACACACAGTACATGGCAACATAGAAGGCGTTAGTAGGGTTGTTAGTATACCTAATCAATCTGCCTAACCTTTTCTCAACTATTTTGGGGTCAGCTTCCAGTCTAACCGGATGTAGATGAATACCAGTATTTTACATGGCGCCTATCTGACCTTCACAACCGACTTATAGGGTATATCACTTATTGGGTCGATATCCCTTGGAAACACTGGTTGCCAGACTTTTTAGCTTCTGACTACCCGTAACGACTGTTAAAGATCTACGAATAACAGCCGGGACCCCGTGGCACGGTCGGATCTCGATATCTAATGGATGGTCACCCATCCAAGAACCGACCGCGGCAAGTATAGCTTAACCTTTGATCAAAGTGGCTGTTATTATTTACCCACGAGCCCTTTAGGGTTGTTAGTAGTATGCACAAAAATAAAAATAATAAGTTGTTAGTAATTTGTAAGTAAACAAGACAAGCTACATAACCTAATCTACGTAAAGGTAGGTCCTATTTACTTGCAGGTGTACACCTACACAGTACACAGTAAAAGGACTATCGACTTTGCACGCTCACGAGCTGAAAATAGTGTTGGCGCTACCGCGTACCCTGCTTATCAATGGATGCCCCCGTAAACATTAAGGAAACACTGCAGTACCGGTTATTCAAATAAGGAAAACTTGTTTAAAATAATATTTCGACAGTATAATATTATACTGTTGTATTTCTTAGATTTAGTAACCAGGAAAGTACGTAAGAAGTACCTACGTAAAGATACAGCATGAACTCAGCCTAGCATTGTAAGTAGGTAGGCTTGAATAATAGTATGCACTTATCAATTTCAATTCAGATCTCATTCTAAAAGCATTAAACATTATGATTTATGTTTGATGCTTTTAGAATGGTATTTGTGCAGACTGTGGCGCGTATATAAAGCATTGCGTATACATTATTATGTAATTTTCAATCTCGTCAAGAGTATTGTTAATTGAACCTCTTTTCTCGGAAAAGCTTCATAAAGTTATCATATTTTTCAAAATAGTCCTCGACAGTTTTTTCTTCTTCATCATTGTTCGTTTCAGCTTCTTTTTCTAGCATTTTTGAAGACGAAGGATTCTCGTCATCATATCCCTCAACTGCAGCTCTGAAATGATCTCTGCTCTCTCCAATATCGACTGGTACCTCCACTGCAGCATTGATGTGAGGAAAAGGAAGTTTAGCTGTCACTTTCACTTTGTATTCTCCTATTAAGATCTTCGTATGTTGTATTGAGTACAAACTCGGTAAAGTTGGGACAATACATGTTATATATGACACACTCTTCTCTTTTATAGTTGGAGAATATCCCGCTGTAGTTATCAAGGGCTTTTTATCAATCTTATTCGTTTTAGCATCTGATACATAAGTAAAATGTTCAATAAGCTCTGTTTTAATACTTATTGGGACATCTGTGTCATTGTTTATTGTAAGCATTATTTTTATGTTTTCTCCTGGAGTCAAAAATGTTCTCTCTATTTCGCCTTTTACATGAATGATGTTGTTGGTAATAGTAAGAGAGAAGATATCTTTATGCAAGCTAAATGTCACAGGCTCTGGGGAACACGGACTTACAAAGCCGTAAATAGGTACTTTTACATCAAACTTTTTACTAGTTCCAAAGAAATTGTCTTTCACAAATGTAGCTTTGACTTTGTATTCTATAGTACAGATTTCATTTTTGAATGATGTTGGTATATCATCTGGTAAAAATAATTCAAATGGATATTCGTAAGTTCCCGCTAGAGTTTCTTGGTTTTCTCTCCCTGAGATTAACAAATTCATGCTTGTATTTACATACTTTTCGTGATTGCTATAGGATGTTCTGTGATTTGTATTCGTAACTAACCATTGACACTTTCCTTTGCCCACAAGACAGATGTCTATACTTACGAACTTCGTGGGTTTGTTTATGGAATACTTCAGTGTTCCTGCTACAGGCTGTCCGGCCCTGAAGATACCATCTTTTTTTCTTTGGAGTAATATGAGACACTTCACACCCATTTTGGTAAACAGCACAACTCAGGTATAAACGTCTAAACAACTATAAAATGTAAACAACCGCTCATAAGCACTGCCCGTGGAGTACTAAAGTTGTCAGACTTATTTACAATATGGATATAACTATAGCTTCTAGAAGAAATATTAACTTTATGTTTATCAGAACTAAGTTTATTTTAGAATGACGAAATCTATCAGTCACTTTATAAAACTTGTTTTTCTGCAAGGAAAAGTGAACCTTGTAGAATAGAACTAACGCGTTTCGTCATAAGTGGCTGAGTGGGCTGCCAGTCATTAGATAATTTGCAATGTGAGAAACCATATTATCCCCTAGTAAGCGAAAAAGCGGTATGTCAAAAAAAACGAAAATTCTGTTTTTAAGCTTGAAACATTTCGCATCAGCTGATAAATTACCGTATCTTTATTGGAACATGAAAAAAAAAACACCTTATAAGGTGGGTTTAGACTAAACGAACATAGAACCAGAACAAAAGCTAGAGCATTCTTTTGTTCATATTCTTGACATTTAGTAGAGAGAGACCAACGAAGGAATGTTCTGTCCTTACACAAAAAGAATTTCGTAGAGTGGGGATAGAAAGTGCATTCGCTCGTTTTGACAAAATCGACCTTTAAAGGTGTGTCCAAACTTATAGCGGCAATCTTGCGCAGTTGCCGCGCTTTGATTGGACGACTGCCGCGCGAACAATCTTCGGTTTAGTCCTAACTAGAGCGCGGCAGAAATGTGTCCTGCAAACGCCGCGTGTTGCTGTCTCTGCTCTTGCCGCTCAATGTTTGGGCACACCTTAATAAAAATATGCATATATCTTGTACTAATAGTTTGGGAACTTAACTTATATATATACCCCAGGGATCGATTTTAGGGCCTCTGCTTTTCCTTGTATACGTAAATAACATAAAAAGCATCAAAGTTACTGGCGACGCCACTCTCTATGCTGACGACACTTGTCTCTTTTATTATGGAAGTGATGTTGAAGAGGTTGTCAGAGAAGCGCAAAGTGACCTTTCATCGCTTAGTGAATGGTTCAAGTATAACTTGTTAACCATTAATTCCAAAAAAAACGTCTTAGGTACATGATCTTTGCAGTTATAAATAAAAAACTACCGAGGGACATCAAACTAACCATAGACAATGAACCCTTATAAAAATCAACAGATGAAAAATATTTAGGCCTAACCCTGGATCTAAGACTAACCTGGTCCAACCACATAGAAAAAAATCTAACAAAAATGTCTTCACTTACGGGGCCACTACGTAGACTCTCTGGTTGTATTCCACATAAGACAAGAACCATGATTTATAATGCACTCGTGAAACCACACCTTGAATATTTGGTTGAAGTATGGGGCTGTGTTTATTCAGACAACTACAAAGATCCATTACAATTACATTTATATTTTTAGTATGAACTTAAAAACTATGTTAGGTTAGTATAAACCAGATACAAGTAATACAAAACAAATTAATTAAAACTCTATACAATTACCACTACCTAACATCAACTAAACAAATATATAACCACACCAAACTATACAAATACAACAACTATATATATACAAAACATGTACTTTAGTTAGGAAAATTATAACAAAGGAAACCCACTCGCAATTGACATTCAAAAAAAGAAATCACGGATACTACACTAGAAATTGAAACAAACTCGAACTCAGACCACCCAGAACCAATTACGGGAAGAAAAACATTTTATACGAAGGAGCAGTACAGTACAATAAGTTGCCAGATAATACAGGGTGTTTGGCGCATGGACCGACACAATTTTTTCAGGAATTTGGGAGGTCATTAGCTAGGTTCTACCCATACACCCTTTGTCCCAAATGTCACGGTTGGTTACATATGATTATTTTTTTAAAATGAAAAAAATTCCCAAAATGTGTCCTTTAATTTGAAATAACTTTTTTGTTTGTGGGTGTAGTGGCACAAAACAAATTTTGTTGCATTCTCCAAAACTCAAAACTCAAAAACTCAAACTCAAAGCATTTATTTCAAATAAACCAATTACAGGCACTTTTGAATTGTCAAGGGGTCGGTCAGTCAGAAAGATGAAGCTAGTTGCCCATTCCAAAGCGTAGTAGGTACCTATGGAGAAGAACGGGCAAGAAACTCCACGGACACTCTTTTAAATCAAAATATTCTTACAAAATAATGGTTGCATACATCATTCATGTTTAAATTATACATGTGAGAACAATGTAGAAAGACGTGCACGTTAAAAGCGTCCGCAATGAAAAGATAATAAACAAATTCAAAAATTAAAATACATTAAAATAAGCCATGGAAGCTAAGAGATGACCAGTCCCTACTGACGGCGCCCGTTCACGAACATGACGCATGGATCAGCACCATTCAGCTCAACCATTTTGTAGGGAACTTAATGATCCAACACACACGCCACCACCAGCGAGACATTTGAGTGAGCATGACATACTCTCAGCCGCCAGGGCTCATTCAAGTCAATGAAAGACTTACCCAGTAAATGGTAATGGTCACAGTGCTCACACATGTGCTATGCAATTATACAATACTAAGAGATTGAATTTATACAATGCAAAGATATTTTTTTGCAATCTTCAGCAGCTCGCAACATTATTTTCAATGCTAATCAACTAGTTTATGCGCCCTTGTGGAGCTGGACCAGCGTTGAGCCAAGCATTTTTGTCAGCGATGTAATCCCCCAATTTGTAATATGCTTGGCAGCATAGTGTGCGTTTAATACAAGATTTAAATTTTGTTTCATTTAGTTCGAGTATGTGGGGAGGTATTTTATTGTAACATTTTAAACAGTACCCCATGAAGGATGAGTCTACTTTAGCCAGTCTGAAACCAGGTTGAACTAATTGGTCCCTATTTCTAGTACTATAATTGTGTCTTTCACCTCTTTTACTGAAAAGATTAAGATTTTTCCTTACGTACATGATGTTTTCATAGATATATTGACAAGGTACCGTCATGATGTTAATATTTTTAAACAGTTCCCTAAGAGAATCGCACCTGCGGAGGCCATATATTGCTCTTATGGCTCTTTTTTGCAAAATAAAAATAGAGTCGATGTCCGCAGCTCGTCCCCATAGTAAAATACCGTAAGATATAATACTATGAAAGTAACTGAAATAGACTAGCCTCGCAGTATCTACATCAGTAAATTGACGGATTTTTCTTACAGCATATGCTGCTGAACTTAGCCGTCCTGCAAGAGATGTTAAATGAGGACCCCATTGTAGCCTGGAGTCGAGCGTAATCCCCAGGAACACGGTTTTATCTACGAATTCTAGTTTCTCCTTATTCAATACTATATCACAATTACTACTTTTAACATTCGGTAAAGCAAATCTTATGCATTTAGTTTTTTTCCCATTTAATACTAAATTATTAGCAGTGAACCAATTTTGGACCTGCAGTAGGGCGTTATTTACGTCGTCAAAATTTGATGCACGTCTATTTATCTTAAAAATTAGGGAAGTATCGTCAGCAAATAACACCATTTGTGATTGGTTTTTTAATAAATGGGGTAAATCATTAATATATACTAAAAAGAGGAAAGGACCCAAAATCGAGCCTTGTCAAAGTCCTTTAAATCTAAAAACATCTTTGTTTTATACAACTGGTTTCAAGAAAATTCCTTACAAGCTTCCAAAGTTAATTTTTGTATTTAATGAATGAAATTTTACAACTTCTAAATTAATTATAAAAAAAAACTAAAAGCTATTTTGAACCTAGGTAGAACCTAGCTAATGACCTCCCAAATCCCTGAAAAAATTGTGTCGGTCCATGCGCCAAACACCCTGTATAGTAAATGCAAAAAAAAAATTGTTTTTTTTTAAATTGTTTAAAGTTTGTTTTTGAAACAATGTAACACATATTTAGAAAATGCCTGCATGATAAATAATTAAATTAACCTTTTGGATGGAAGATTTAGAAGCCTAGTTTTAAAGATATTATTTTTGTTTTCCTCTTATCGACTAACGGATATCGTGCCTCTAGATTATGTCACGGTTGACCCGTGCTAGCATTTAAGACAAAATTGTAAGACATGACAACATTCACAAGGGTGGGAGCAGAAGCTGTGTTGAAGACCAATATCAGTCCTGTCATCGCTCTCAAAAATACTGAAAAAGATTCTTAAGAATAATCTTAGAAGTTTTCTGGTTAAGCATAAACTTATAGCAGACAATCAGTACGGCTTCCGATCTGGGGTCTCCACTGAAGACGCTGTTTTGGACCTGACCCAATCCATTGCTAAGACTATGGACAGCAGAACAAAGTGCGTTGGTATATTTCTTGACTCGTTGACACGGTTTCTGTTCCTAGACTAATATCTAAGCTTGAATTTTTGGGTGTACGTGGCAAAGCTCTGGATATCTTCAGAGATTACCTGAGAAATCGCAGCCAGCGAGTTAAGATAGACTCTAATTTGCAGTGACGAAGCAATTGTATTGTACGGTGTGCCACAAGGTAACACATTGGGACACTCATTTCAAACCTACATAGACGACCTTTGTAGAATGTCGAACCCAGCTTGTGAGATTTATGCATATGCTGACGACACAGCGCTACTAGTTCACGGACCTATGTACGTGGAAAGATGTCAAAATAAAGGCGGAATCTGCACTGTCCTCAATAATTAACTGACTTAATCAGAACTTGCTGACACTGAACCTGAGTAAAAACAAATTTTATCTACGTGCTCGTATCCTACTAATGCTGGAACTGATAGTGTCAAATACCTGGGGTGCATATAGACGATGGGTTAAGATGAGACAAGCAACTCGATACACTAACTACTAGAACACTTCATCTTATTCACATATTTAAATCTCTCCGGGGATCTGGTACTTTCGTTATTCTCAAAATGGTGTATTTCACCTTATGCCAATCTATTATGGGATATTGCATATCAGTATGGGGCGGAGCAGCGAATACTTATTTTCTGAGAGCAGAGAGGGCCCAAATGGCTGTTCTTAAAGTCATGACAAGGAAACCCTATAGATACCCTGCCACGCTTTATACGCTGACTGTCAAGTTCTGACGGTTCGACAGCTCTATGTTCTTCGATCTGTTCTCAGGATACTTACATGGCTGCTTGCCTCTGTCTGATCCAAGGAAGCGAACATATGTTCCGCCAGGTGTGCAACACAAAACCTCGTTTGCAAAACGACAATACTTCTTTCTAAGCCTTCACGTCTTTAAAAAAATTCAAAAGGAACTAACTAGACGTAATAAACTTAAATAAATTTAATGTTAAATCTAAAATAACAGAATGGCTCATTCAGCAAAACTATTTAAAAAAAGAATCGTTATTAACTTACATTGCTTGAAATATCACTAACAAAAGTAACATCAACACAAATATACTCGTATATCTAATATATACATACACACACATGCACCCACTCTCACACCCTCATACCAAAATACACAAACACACACACACCTACCCTCACACACAAACACCACACTACAAACAGATTTAATTAAATGAATCACAACTGCAGGAAGTGTTCACTTAAAATGTTAAATTTACAGATAATGTTGTTCCACATGTAATGATAAATAGATCGACACTATTATTTCACTTCTAAAGGGTACAACTTAATTTATGTAACCATCTGACCGAACACTGTCTCTTAAGATACAAGCCTCCTAGTTTGAGAAACAGGGTTTATACTTTGTCTAAAAGATTTTTGTAGTTTAGTATATCTACTACTATGTTGAACCTGTGTCTATGTATTATTTTGGATAAATAAACATTATTATATTAAATTATAAATTTATCGTATTTAGTCGATAGTGATGTAAAATTAAAATCCAAGATGACGGCTGAGAAAATCATAAAATTTTAAAAACTTCACAGCTGCCATCTTGGATTTACATTTTGACCCCACTTTCGGCTTTAGCACCCTCGAAAACTACAGAAACGACAAGAACATTTTCGCAGCTGCCATCTTTTTTTTTTTTTTTTTTTGATGGTGGGAAATTATCAAATAACTTCTCCCGTTCTGGGTGGAGCGGGAGGGCGTGTCAGACTTTTACTGACTAAAACCCACCCGTGTTCCTTCCGTTGCCTGTGTGCCGAGGTCGCGATATCCCTTTCAGACAAACCCGCAACCCCGGCAGGCATTGGCCCTTCCGGACCCCGTCAGTTGGTGCTGACATCTCTTTGAGGCGCGCGTGGAACACAACACGCCGTCGACCTGGGCCTGGTCCCTATCGGACGGCGAGCTACCCATTGCTCACCGTCCGCAAGCCCGCGCCTACGGTGGCCGGAAGTCGGCTCTCGACTCCCGACGCCCGGGGCGTCTCCTGCGGCGACTAGGGGCGCGAGGGCGCGCATTTTGCCTCTCCTTCGCGCGCTCCGCCTCCTCCTTCGCGAGCATTATTGCTTCGCAGAAGGAGGTGACGGCCTCCCATGCACTCTCGCTCCGGACCATGGCCAGAACCAGGGCCGGACGTGAGAGATCGCCGCCGCCGATCGCCTCCGTGAGGACACGGCGGTGCTCCGCCCAAGCTGGGCAGACCTCCACCGTATGCTCCACCGTGTCCTCCGGGCGATCCACACAGTGGTGACACCCGGGCGTTTCCTCCCGCTTTATCCTGAACAGGAACCTCCCGAAACAGCCATGTCCGGTGAGGACCTGCGTCAGGCGGAAGGTGAGGACGCCGTGGCGCCTCTCTAGCCACTCCTCAAAGAGGGGACTTATCGCCACAATTGTGGCGTGCCCAGCGCTGGGTTGCGACAATCGCACTCTCCATGCCGCCATGAGATCCCGCCGGAGCTCTGTCCGCTGTGCCGCGATTTCTCGCGGCAGCGGAGTTACGCCCCGGCGTTTCGCCTCCTCGCGCAACTCCCACATGTGCGCGAGGACTTTCGCCTCCAGATCCCATGGCGGTAGTCCGGCAAGGAGGCTCGCCGCCTCACGGGAGACCGTGCGGTATCCTCGTACCAACCTGATGGCCATGATCCTTTGGGACGCGTTCAACCGCTGGGCCGGTCGCAGCCTCAATGAACGCGCCCACACCGGTGCCCCGTAAAGGGCCATGGACCGCACGATCCCCGCGTAGAGCCTCCGGCAGGAGGCGTTTGGACCCCTAGATTGGGCAGGAGCCGCTTCAAAGCAGCCCCAGCCCTCTGCAGTTTGGGAGCCAAACGTCGGAAGTGCTCCACGAAGTTCCACCGGCTGTCGAGGACGAGTCCCAGGTACTCATCGTCGACTCGACACCGATGTGAACCCCTCCTGCCGTTATCCGGGAACCCGACAGTGGCGCGTTCCGAGGACCATAAAAACACATGGCCTCGGACTTGTGCAAGGCCACCTCGAGTCCCAATTCCCGGATCCTATCGACGATTGTCGCAACCCCGCGTGTCGCCAGTTCGGCCGCCGCCTCATGCGACCTCCACTGCGCCAGGACTAGCGTGTCGTCAGCGTAGCAGACTACACTGACGCCGCTAGGGAGGTCGGCGCGCAGCACCCAGTCGTAGCCGATGTCCCACAGATGCGGCCCCAGGACCGATCCCTGTGGGACACCGCACGACATCTCTCGCCGGTTCCACTCTCCGTGGTGACCGGGGTAGATGACGGCCCTGTCCGTCAAATAGGCCTCGACCACTCGACAGAGGTAGGTCGGCATCCGGTGATACCGGAGTGCCTCCCTAATGCAACTCCAGGGCAGCAGGGCAGCTGCCATCTTGGATTTTCATTTTGACCAAATTCACACTTTCTCTCTTTATATCGAATTAGAAGACAGACGCAAGTATGAAGCCGCGTTATACAACTTCGTTCCAAAAACCCGTTTACTATGTCCCACTATGAAGTCGCAACAAGAAAGATATGTTGTGCCTCGAGATTATGTCACATGGTTGACTGGTGCTAGCATTGAGGACACGGTTTTATCGCCCCAACTGTGATAAAATTTTAAATTTACAATTTACAAATTTGTAAATTTTACAAGCCCGTGTCTCTAAACCACACAATTGTAACGAAAACCCATTGTAAATAATGTAAATTGTAGTGAAAAGTTTACTATCTACACATAGCCCTCATGCCTTTGTGTTAGGCCGTTTCCTCATTGGTCGGAAAGTACTCTGTACCGAAACGGTACTGCACTGCTTTCATTTAGAATTCCAAATTGAAATTAATTCTATTGATACGATAGATTATGTTATTCTGAAAATTTCCGCGTCACGTCTGACCTGACCGCATTCTTAAATATGTCAAAAATAAATACCGAACTGTTTCAATCTGTCTGATTTTCAGAATGTAGTTGAACGATAGATTTTAGATACCGAAAACACAATTTTCAGAAACCAGTAGCGTCACACGTACCCAGGAGACCATTTGAGAAAATTAAAAATGGGGCAAATAATTAAACCCATAGCAACCCGTTTGAAAATCTTGTTTTCAGGTGAACATTGGCCAGTTGATGCGAATAAATTATTTTTCAGAAGAAAATGTGAGCTTCTTATGTGTTGAAACCAATATGAAAGTGTTGAAAAAATTTTGCGATCGGTAACATAGCATTCTGTCTGAAAACTGTTATTGTCTATTTTTTTTTTAATAAATTGGATAAAAATAAACTGGGATAACGTTTGAAAAATACTTTGTTATTTTTATGGTGTACATAATAAAGAGTATTCTATTCTATTCTTTTCTATATTTTATCTTCAAAAATGATGATATAAGAGGTCGTAAAAGTTGACAGTTTCAGACCATTTTTGTACGAGCTCTATCTCAACACATAAATAAGTTAGGAATTTGAAACTTCTGTGTATCTTATATAATAAACCATATGCTATATATAATAAAAAAATACTAAAAACGCCGATGCATAAGGTATTTATTTAAATATGGATGATTTTCTGTAATTACAAAAATAACTTTGTAATTCATAGTATCATTATCAATAAGAAAATCTTTGCGATTTTCATTATGATGAAAAATAATAATATTTTTCGTTTAGTATTTTCTTTTATTTGCTATATAATGTAGGGTGGCCGGTTTCAATTTTTATTTTGTAAGTAGGATGTATCGTAATCCCTTTTACATGGTATATTAAATTTAAATTAATAAACTAAATGGAGTCGTTTCCTATCTGATTACTTCTGAGAAGAAATGGCGAAACACGTAGATTATGTGGCTGTAGATTGAAAAGTGTCACGTAGTTTGGCAGGTTCATAAAATGTATACAAGTGTTTGGTCCAAAATAAATGGTTTTTTTATTAGTTGAGTGGACCTCCAGTGAGACCTTGAGCGATCCAGTCAGAGCAAACATTTGTCAGTAATCGTGTATCTCAACTCAGAACTTAAGGAGCTCAACGACTAAATATGGACAAATAATTAAAAATGAATTCCACACCAACGATCGACGTTCTAAGAAAGCAATCATCATTTGGCTGCCATGCATATTGCAACAACTTTATTCTAGTGTTAATTTCAGAATGACAAGCACTATTATTATTAGGGCAAAGACCTATTCTCATAAACAGAAGCCACGAGCATTGGTCTCCACGGTTGCTCAAGACGGATTGCCAATTTTAAACTATTTAATTAACTATAAGTCCAGTTTCCTTCACCAATATTAGTACTGTCCAAGTTATACGTATAAAACAAATTGAATTGATATACTTATATAAATTGAAAAAGTCACATTTTGGTACTGGCCTAAATTTGAACCCTCGTGCATGAGGCAAAGCAATTAACCACTGGGCCATCACGACATTTAAATAAAAAAAATCATAAAAAAATAAAAATGTTTGAAATTGTAGCGCAACCCGCAATTTTTAAATTTAAATTTTACCATTCATGCATTCATGCACACACAGTCAAACAAACAGACAGGTAGAAAGGAACAGAACACCAGAACCGGAACAAGAATTTTGTTAAGAGATTATTCGTCAAAATGTAAACTAAATTATCTCGTCTCGTCGTTCGTATGAGAAAATTGAATATTTTTGCTTTCCCATTTTATAAGTAAACCATGGGATAACAGCTTTCTAAAGTCTTTTAGGATAATACGAAATTCGTTCGACAATAAGCAATTTCTCCCCTTTGAAAGTGGGAAAGCTTATTTTTACGGTAAGTGCCTTATGTTCTACTAGGTAATACATAATAAAAATAAAACAATAATACCAATATTTCGAAATCATTTACTTAGTAATAATAAACATATACAGTTAAATTATTTCCGTAATCTTACATATTTATTTATTTAAATGCCTTAAAACTACCATTACAGGTCTTAGCCTAATGCGATAGTTAAATCAAACACACCAAATTAAAATTAAAGCACAAAAACCTTAAGGGCAAAAAGATTTATCATTGTTTATAACATAATAGTACTTTTGCGAATTCACCCCACTGACATGTATCAATTTCAACTTGCATATAATTGGTTGTGCGAATTGCTCGAGTTAAAGGGGTTTTGGCGAGCAAGTTGGTCCTGGCTGATGGTGCGACCAGCAGTGGCGGGAGCCGTCACCTCCACAGATATGAATGGTATGTGTAATAAGATTTTTTTAATCTGCAAAATAAGTCCTCTTATCTAAGTTACCATAACAGTTTGTTTTTTTTTTATTAACAAATAAAAGACACTATTCTGTTTTCTGTCTAAGAAAATTACAAACAACAAAAAATTATAAATCAACAGAACACACAACAAAATAATCAAGTAAACGAAAATTTAAAAAGGTTTCACGATGAGATCATTAATTTGATTAAGAGAGATTAATGTAAAATACCAACAGACTAATTTATGCTTTAGACTTTTCTTCAAACATGGTCTCCCAAGAGGACGGTAGCTCTTCCATGAGCGCATTTGACTCAACGGTTTCCGTACTACGTTTAAGCTTTTCTCCCACAAACACAGGAACTTCAACAGACGAATTTACGTGCGGCAGTGGTAGTTTCAATGTCACTTTTAACTTGTACTCCCTCGTTATTATCTTCGAGTGTCTTATCGTGCACAGTTCTGGCGGAACTGGTATTATAATGAACATACATGAAACACTGTTGTCGGGCACACTTGGCGTCCCCACCGCACATGAATAAATCACTTCTCTTACAGTTTTTGAATCATCAAACATATGCTTTTTTACAAAAATATCATCTTTATACTTTGTTTTGCTAATTAACTCAGTTGTAACTGAGAAACTTACATTACTGTTGTTAGTCGCAACAAATGAAATTTGACTTTCACCGGAAGGATTTAGGTATTCTTTGTCAAGTTCTACTTTTAAATTGATCTCTTGCTTGTACGAAGAAAATAATTTGTTAAGCGTTTTGTCCAGAGCAAAACTGAATGGCTTATCGGTTACCGAAGAATCAATACTAGGATATATTGTTATTTTTGCCTTGAATTTCTTATTCCAACTGAGAATCCTAGGCTTATTAAATTTTAAGACTAAGTAATATTTTATTTCGCCTATATCTGTCTTCATTGATGGCGGTATATTTTCTGGGATTATCATTTCGAATGCATGCTCATATGATCCAGCGCTCAATGTTGTATTGTCATCAGTATTTTTGTTTAGCAAGTGGATTTTCTTCACTACTTTCATTTCGTGGCCTTCAAATACGAACCGATTGCCTTCTTTCCTTCGTTGACGAGCTTGTTGACCGCGGCGGGAACGGTAGTTGCGTTCAAATTCGTGCCACTGACAGTATCCTTTCCCAACGAGTGACAGACTTATCTTCTTATAAACTGTGTCTTTGTCCAGATGAAACTTCACTAGTCCTTTAATAGGTTCTCCAGTTATGTGCTTTCTTTTTTCAGGAATTTGTATCAATATATCACTGGTTATTCCCATAATTGGTTTGTTATTTTTTTACGTCGTTCTTATAGAATGATTCGTTTCATACTAAATTATCAAATATACGGGGGCAGCATGGGGGATCGTATTATCAATAACAATGTGTTGTAAATTGCCGTTGATAAAAGATAAGTTGATGTGCAAAGGATCAATTAGATATTAGTCGTCAGTACAACCTAAGCGGAAGGCTTCGTAGCAGATGTGCTCGTATTAAATAAATAAAAAAGATCTTACGTATCACCTCTATTTTGCTGTAGAAAGCTTTAATTGGCGCGTCCGCGTATTGTTTTTTATATTTATAAACTGAAATTGTACTTAAACTAATCAAATTAATCGCATATCGAATAATATACTTAACCTTTCAGACATTCAAATGAATGTTAGATCTAAACAACACGCTTTCTCTCTCTTTTTCGCAATTTTAAGCAAACAAATAAATTTCAAAGAATGTCATTGACGAAGTGACATTTGTGGTGCAAAATATTTTAGGTGCCAGGCTCAAATGAGTTCTTATTAATTAAAATATTTAATTAAAACGAAACGTTAAGGTTTTATAATTACAGAGTGGAATAAAAAACAATGTGCGGATAGAAAGCTCTAAGTTTTTATTTAGTGACTGGGCAACTAAAGGACTCAGGAAAAGTAGGGAAAGACTTTTCGGCCTGTATGGCCTTAAGCCTTATATTAAACACGGAAACTTTTAATAAGTATGTCGCTACTTAATCAAGAACTTTTAAGAACACTTGTACGGCAGCTAAGGACTTATACATTAGCAACAAGGTTAAATCAGCAGATAAAAACAACCGACTTCTAAAAAACACTACAAAGTTAAAAATAACTTTAATTTCGGAAGTCGCCGGTCTTTGGTTTTGAATTTTCATTCTTTGCCACCGAATTCCGAAATTACATCCGCGAACGGAATCTACTACATTTAGATGTTAATTACTGATGGAGTAAATAAAGTTTATTTTATTTTTATTCTTTGTAAATGATATTCAAATAGGAAGTTGGTAAATATCATAAGGTTAGTAGTTGTAGAACGCCGTTTAACAAAACCATGTTGTTCGGGTATAATCAGTCGATGAAATTGAGGATATAAAGCACCGTGCCCAAGCTTCTCAAAAAGTTTCGACAAGGTGGAGAGGATTGATGTTTAATAGATACATTATAGTAGATAATCTCTCTTCGGGGTCCCGGGTCCCGGACGGGCGACACATACGAGGGGCCGAAGCCAACTCGCGGAGAACCTTTACACCTTTTTAATTAAATGAGGTACCAACCGACTATTATCCCTGTACCTATGCACTATACAAGTGCACCCAAGGACAGCCCCCGGTTGGTGTAGTACTATTGCAGTATATGGATACAAAGATATTGGACTATGGGTTTGGATGGCTATTCATACTGGTTCCTTAGAATAAGAGCAGAATAAGTTTTTAATCAGAACATTTAATCATTATCACTGGGGTACCTATGTAGATACAGATTAAAAATTGTGTGTAAAGTAAAGTGTTTTAGATCTAATAATAAATAAACTACGTAAAATAATTGTAATCATAATATCAGGGACCTTGTTGGTATGTGAGTCTTGTAGCAAGTCTGATCTATCGTATTTAATTTTAACAATGGATTACTTTCACCATCAAAATTATTCAACCGTAAGACGTCCACTGCTGGACCTAGTCCCCCTCGAAGCATGGGCCTCTCCTGTGCTTCTTACATCCAGTCAATGCTCGGGACAATTTAATCATAATTTTTTTTATCTTCTTGCATAGCTTCCCAATAAGAGGGTGGGTCTTCCATGGGCTCACTGGACTCACCTGCTTCTCCACCATTTACTACATTTAATGTTACAGGATTTTCTCCAACAAAAACAGGTATTTCAACAGATGAATTTACATGTGGCAGTGGTAACTTCATAGTTATTCTTAACTTATATTCTCTCTCTATTACTTTCGAGTGTCTTACCGTACATATTTCTGGAGCCACTGGTATTATATTGAACATATTTGATATACTATTATTGGGTATTTTTGGGCTCTCTACCGTACTCGAATGAATCACTTTTGACCTAGATAGCGTCATATAGTAATTGTTAGCTGTGTATTTGGTATTGCTAATCAATTCTGTTAAAACCGAAAAAATAACGCCACTATTATTATTCACAACAAATGATATGTTTATTTCACCACAAGGATTCAAGTACCCTTTGTCAAGTACAACTTTCATTTCAATTTCATGTTTCTTCGAAGAAAAGAGTTTTATCAGAGTTTTGTTTCGCATAGCAACTATTGGTTCGTCTGAAAGTGCTGAATCAACTCTAGGATATATCGTGATTGTTCTTTTGTATGTTTTATTCCAACTGAAAATTCCAGGCTTTTTAAATTTTAGTACCAACTTATATCTTATTTCTCCAATACTTGTCTTAACTGTTGGTGGTGTATTTTCTGGTACTACGATTTTGAACGGGTGTTCATATGTTCCGGCACTCAGAGTTATGTTTTCATCCGTAAACTTGTTCAGGAAGTATATTTTTTCTATCACATTCCTTTCATAGCCTCGAAATAGAGTTCTATTATTCGATACTCGTTCGCTGTGGTTTAGAGAGTCACGCCATTGACATTCGCCTTCCTCGACGAGCGACAGAGCGATGTTCTCATACTCTGTGTCTTCGTCCAGGTGAAACTTCACTATTCCACATATAGGTTCTCCAGTTATATGCTTTCGTTCTCGAGGAATATATATTAATATTTCACTGAACACTCCCATTACGTACGTATACGTCGTTCTTGTGGTATGATTCGTTTCGTACTAGATTATTCGATAAATGGCGGATTTTATTATATCGTAAAAGATAAGTGAGTAAGGTACCTAATAATATAACTTTTTATCAGATTATGTACCAGATCACGTTTTTATAAACAAACGTCACCGTGCGAACTTTAAACGGCTTCGTCCGTCATCAGCGTATCGGTGATAATTTTAAGTTATACAATAATATCTCAAATTATCTCGTAATCCAAAAATAGACTTTGTTTTGTTGTTTATTTTTAATTTTATCACAATCTGTTATTGATTAGAAACACTATTAGATCAACAACTTTTCAAATATTATGGTAGGAGATTAATTTAGAATAATTCGTCAAGTTATTAGTATTAGGGATAATCGTAAGGGCAAACTCAATCACAGACCAATGGAATGGTCTCGTCCCGAAAAAACTATCGACCTAATCACAGTATCCCGTACGCCAGGTAAGTATAAATTCTCTTCAGTGGGGCGCAAGAGCATTTAACGGTGAAATGTCTGTATGTTTGAGAGCATATTTGCTAATTAATCCCGCCATGGTTTTGGATACAAACGAGTAGATAATGACTTGGATTGGGACATAAGTTACTTTTTATCCCGGTTGTACGCTCTCATGAGTGTTTTTGTTAAATAATATTAAGTTCCGACCTCCACGCGGATGAAGCCCCGGGCAAAAGCTAATAGTAAATATCGTAACATCTGTGGTGACATCTGTTGAGCCTATGTAGCTCTACAGACGTCACGCATTACATTCGTCAGTTTCGAATGTGAAAAACTCGGAGTATTCTGCAACGCGACAACCGAGTTTAGCGAGCGATTTGTACTTATAGAGATGCAACGGTTGTTCGTTGGACAATGATCCAATCCAGCCTGTCCCTTGCTGTACTCCCCAGACGCTCTAAGTCGAAGTCCGTACCCCACAGGGGGTGCCCTTAGCGCGCATAGTCGCTTATTTTGTAAGTTTTATGCCCTAACTGGAGGCCTCAATTTTGTTAAGGGATCCACAAGATAGCCCGGTTAAAGCAGCCGGGTGCAGCAGCAACCTCCTAGGTTAAGCTGCGAGAATGCCATTAAAAAAAAACTGTTATACAGAGTCCACCAGACCGGGCGGAGGATTCTCCCTTTTCAGTTGAGGAACTTTCCACCTTGTTCCTCCGTTCCTCAAAGATCCTTTTAACTCGGTACTTTACAACATGAATAATTTGATTACAAAATTAATTAATTTATTTATTTATTTTATTATTTATGTACACACAGTAAAATACATAGAGTTACGACATAATTATAATTTGAGTACAAAGGTACTGCTTATTTCTTAAGAAATTTCTTCCAGCAGACCTGCGATTAATGTGATGTTTCGGTTTTAATTTTGTACATATTTTTATCACTAGACTTATTATTTTTATATTGGTAAAAAAATTACTACATACGTCGGTAAAATGGCATGGTTTGTTTCACACTTAATTATCTGAAAAATGTTAGAATTTATTATCTACGCTGCATTGTTTCGTTTTGATAAAAGATAAACTAATGCGTGATTGACATTTATTTTCATCAGATTATCGGATTGAAAGTCAGCAGCGTCATCAGTAGCTGTAGATAAAAATGTAATTACCTACAGTTCTTTTTTAAAAACGTGAAACTTCATACAAAAACTAAGCCAGGAATTAACCCTGTTATTTTTTTTACTGTGTAACTTAGTACTTTGGATTGGATACCATAACATCATGCCTTGTTTCTCCGAAGGGTTAAGCAGAGGTGTACCTACATAGAGTACACCCAAATTTCGCCAGGTATGTTTTAGTTTCATGTAATAGGGGGCAAGCCTATTGCCATCAACCGGGCACAAATCCAGACTCCGGGCTGCTACTCAGAAATTCCAGATAGAAAAATACAATAACACTTTGCCCGACCTGGGAATCGAACCCAGGACCTCATGCTCAGCAGTAGCGCTTGTGACCAGTACACCAACGAGGCAGTTGATTGGATTAGATATTCTGAACAAAATCCCAGGCCTTAACGCAATCACCGCAGACAGTTCGGACTCACCGCAAACTAAGCGGCATCCGCTTCCGAATCACTGGAACCTCAACTGGCACTGTGAAGCATCGCAAGATACAACACTCAGCCCACTATAGACCTCCGGTCTCCGGAGGGGAGTGATGTGGCGCCATCTACATCGCCACATGCAAACTACGCATCAAAGACCAAAAATCCTGACATCACACAAATCCTGCATCGCGCAATTAGAGTTTACCACGCGAACACCGTAATTATATATAACTTCACCAACATAAATCGTTGGACAGTTACCCGCAAGACATGACGATTATACATAAATATGTCAACATCGGGCTCCTGAGCAATCAGGACACCATGTTCCTCATACCTCTAAACAATAATAAAGTATACCTAATATGTAAATATAAACAATGTCTTTATCCATTTAATTGGTATAATATTATTATTTTTAGCCATAAAAGTAGGTAGGTAGGTACTTCCCTTTTGGTGACGTCAATAATTATAATTATCTAATCAATAAATATATTTACGAGTATCAGCAAATTATGATTGATTTGATAAGTTATGGATAAAACTGATAAAAACTGATTATGTTTTTTCAAGAGCAAACGTCGATGACTTTTTTGTTTCGATAATATCTAAGCGTAGTGACACACTTGCCGAAAATTAAGTGATGTAAAGCTTGTCCACACTGAAATGACGCGCCTCACTACCGTATTTTACGCACACGGTACGGTAATGCGTTAGGGGGGCGCGTCATTTCAGAGTGGATAAGCATTCCGAACTAATGTTGCTACTGAGCATAGTCCTGGGTTCGATTCCCAGGTGAGGGCGAAATGTATTTGTGTTTTTAGGTCAGTAATTTCTCAATTTAGCCCGGAGACTGGATATGTGTCCGGTTGACGGTAACAGGTTGGCCTCTCATTACATAGAATTTTAAAGCAACTGGCGAGATATGGGTATACTATGTTTATTTTATAGGTAAAAGCTAAATATTAAGATGTTTTACCAAAATATCTTCATACACCATCTTCACCATTAAGCGCTTTGGTGTTTACCAGGAACGAAATAAGAATTATACAGATTTATAACCATGTAAAAAATATTTAGTAGGAATGTAAATTATAAACGTAATTTCAAAGACATTTAATTTATTTTCAGTGTAAATAAATACATATTTTATGTATTAATGCTAACATCTAAAATTACCTACTTAGAATGCACAGTAAACATTAGCCAGGCTTAATTATTTCGTCTTTAGGTTCTGAAACCGGCTTCTTTTGCGGCTTTTCCATCGAATGACTCACCTGCCTCTATTTCATTACTATTGTTATTGAATATATCATTTATAACAAACACAGATACTTCACCGAATGCACTTAAGTAAGGTAACAGAAGTCTGTTCTTCGCGTTCCACATCCAGTGTAGTTCTCCCCCTTCATTTTGCTTGTCGGTATATTAATAGGTTGAAAGACACTGGTCGTGACACAATAGATTGAAGTTTTATTGTTATTACACCTGTGGGCGTTTAGTGTCCCTCAAAGTGCCTGGGGAAGCCCTCGCTGCGATTACTGATTCGCTGCCTTCACTTAAGGTTTATCTGCTTCAGTCGCTATCAGTGCTTCAGCAGATAAGACCAGCCCACTATCATTTCGATTTCCTATCCCAAGTTGAATCTTTTTCCTTGTCTTCGGTTCTTTCCACAATATTTTCTACATCAATCGTTATTAAGTTTTTATTTTACTCACAGTCGTAAGAGAAATAATAACATCGGTATTGTTAGCCACAACAAATGATACTTTAATCTCTCTTGATGGAGTGAAACATCCTTTTTCTAGTTCTGCTTTCACATTAATTTCATGTTTCTTCGAAGAAAAAAGTTGTGTCAGAGTTTTGTCCAGCTCTGACATGAATGGGTCATCTGGAAACGGTGAGCCGACTGTGGGATAGATCTTTATGATTGCTTTAAACTTTTTGTTCAAACAAAATATGCCAGTAGGCTTTTTGAATTTGATGTCTATGTGATATCTCTTTATATCTTCGACGTCTGCCTCTCCTGATGGTATTATGTTTTCTGGTTCGAGTAATCCGGAACTTGATGTTACATTCTCAAGTGGGTTCTTGTTCAGCATTTTAACGTTCATTAACACATATGTCTTGTGGTCTTCAAGCTTGTGACGATTACCCACCTTTGTTCGTTCGCGACCTTGGTGACCCTGGTTGACCCGATAGTTGTGCACATATTCATACCAGGTACCGGATTTTTTCTGTATAAGTGAAAGATTTACCTCTTTGTACACAGTTTCTTCTTCCAGATGATACTTTATTATTCCAGTTAAGGGTTCTCCACTTATATATTTTCTTTCTTTAGGAATTTGTATTAATATATCAGTGGCTACTGCCATGATTGATTCGTGCTTTTTCTGCGTCCATCACATAGTATGATTGGTTTTATACTCAACATTATCAGCATGATAGGTAGTATCATGCTGATAATGTTTAGTATAAAACTATGCTATTGTGGTTGATGGAAGAAAAGTTTGGAAGTGACGTAAGTGTGATCGATGATGCGAGTGTGAGAGATATTTAAGAAAATAGATGAAAATTGACCATTCCCCCCCCCTTATTTCCGAAACTACAGAACCTGAAATTGTGAAAAAAAAATGTACTTTACTCATAGATTATAGGAAAACCTACAAAAAGTCTATGGTCTTAAAATAATATGGTAAATCTCTCAATATTGTGTGTACAAACTTACATATGCAGTTGGAATGTGTTTTTGAATGTGGAATGGAATGTTATTCAACTACAATGTTAATTATATATAATTTTAGTTTAACTTTAGGTATTACTTATAACTAACTAGGATAAATAAACATTATTCATTTAGAATTTTTTATTTATATATTTCTAAATGGCTGTGCACGAAATCAACAGATTTTGATCAATTTTGTTCATTAGTTGTGAGAAAGGGAAAAAGATTTTAAACAAAACGATTTGAAAAGTTGAGTTCTTTATTTTGTACATGTGGCTGAAAGGGATTTTTCAAATAAGTTAAGTATTTATGGATAATCACAAATATTCGCAACAAGTTCTCCAAAAAATGACGCGAGACTGACGTTTGATGACTTTTTTACAAGAAACTACTTATGATTTTGAACATTTAAAAATGTCATCAACATCGGTATATGGTCTACTTGCATGTGGCTGAACCACTTTTTTCAACTTCGATACAAAATATAAAAGAAAAATAATGTTGAAAATACAGTTATTATTTTTTAAAGAAATAAATAAAATACATTTATTTAGCACAGACTAAAACACACACATTATAATAATTATACAGCAGATAAAAAAAATTAAAATCAAATAAAAGTGTGAAGTGCGATGTAAGCAGATATTTGATGGGGAGTGTGCCTCAGGGCTGCGCCAAAACGGCGCTAATCAGTTCAGCAAAAATGCCAGATAACTATAATTGCCTGACGCAGTTTTTCAACTGGACCTGAGAGTGTGATGTGACGGATGTAAATCAGTTTTATAATGTAACGTGTGTATGCAGCATACTTAAATAAAATAAATTTGTGTTAGATAAAAAAAAAAGAATGTAGGTACATAAATAGTGTGATTGTGTATAAAATTGCAAATAAACAATTTGATAAATAAATGAGTAAATGAGACGGATGCATGAAAGACCATCGTTAGATAACTCTTCTGCAATATTAGTTTTAAGTTATCTTGCTGCGCCCTAACAGGGTCATGTACTCACTAGTTTAAGCTTAGCGTGTAAAATTGGTTGTGTACATTGTGCATTAAATTAAATAAATAAATAAATAAATAAATAAATAAGAAGTAAATAAATATTTTAAAATATTTTGTACATATATGTAGGTAAATTAGTTACATAATTATATGTGAAGAAGATACACCTAAAAAAAAATACGTTACCACAATAGGTAAAAAGAAGAATTAATAAAAATGAGGCAACGAAAGATAAATTAATTACTTATGTGATAGATACATGGTTCTCACATATTTACAAACACATTTGCACATTGTAAAAGTAGACGATTTTCCTAATATTTTACAATTAATAAGTCAGTGTGTGAGGAAGTAATCACAGAATGTAAAATCAATGTCATATAATACAAATAATAATTTATACAACTTAAATTAGCAACTAGTTTGATTTTGCGTAGACACTAGATTATTCTATGGAGCAGGACCAGCATGTTTCCAAGCATTCTTATCTTGGACTAGCTGCCCGCCCCGGCTTCGCACGGGTAGCACTATGTACTTATCTACGACGCACTTACCTACCTACCCTACCTACCCTACCTACCCTACCTACCCTACCTACCCTACCTACCCTACCTACCCTACCTACCCTACCTACCCTACCTACCCTACCTACCCTACCTACCCTACCTACCCTACCTACCCTACCTTCCCTACCTACCCTACCTACCCTACCTACCCTACCTACCCTACCTACCCTACCTACCCTACCTACCCTACCTACCCTACCTACCCTACCTACCCTACCTACCCTACCTACCCTACCTACCCTACCTACCCTACCTACCCTACCTACCCTACCTACCCTACCTACCCTACCTACCCTACCTACCCTACCTACCCTACCTACCCTACCTACCCTACCTACCCTACCTACCCTACCTACCCTACCTACCCTACCTACCCTACCTACCCTACCTACCCTACCTACCCTACCTACCCTACCTTTTCATTGTTTTTAAGATGTATTCTGCTATTCGGGGCGGAGACAAATCCTACGAACTTTATACAATAGCAATAGAGCTCAAATTGACTCAACGTTTTAGTTAGAAAACGTTTGTATGAGAAAAAGAAAAGGGCTGTTTTTACGGTTTTTCCGGCAATTATTCAATTTTTTCTCGCCGTAAAAACCATCCTTGAACTTCAACGAACATTTAAAAAAAAGAATTGGCCAAATTGGTCCAGGCGTTGTTGAGTTATGCGCTTACCAACACATTTTGAGATTCATTTTTATATTATAGAAGATATAATCCTCTAATTTGTAATATGCTTGTTTACACAGTGTACTTTTGATATGAGTTTTAAATTTTCTTTAATTTAATTGTAAATCACAAGGTATTTTGTTGTAACATTTAATACAGTACCCCATAAAAGATGAAAATACTTTAGATAATCTGAAAAATGGTTGATCTATTTTATCTTTATTTCTAGTTTTAAAGTTATGTCTATCACTTATTTCATAAAAACTATGTAGATTTATCTTACATTCTGCTTTAAACGATGCCAGACTTCCATGTTCTAATACATTGTCACAAATTATTAATCCCTGTCAGCAATGTATTTTTTCCTATTACTTAGCAAACCATATCGAGAAATTTAAAAATCACACATTAGTCTTCACTTATCCTTGAGATAATATCAAAATTTTATTTTATGATTATACAATATCTTCACTAAGTAAATCAAAGGCGAAATAAACAATATTTTCAAGAGCGCAAAAATGATGCAAGTATTAACAGGTGCTGTGACTGACAACAATGGCTTAGCACCACGAAAACTGTATTTTTATAGTTACACAGACTTAATGTTTCAATTATTATTAGCTTTCTTACAATTAGATAAGTTATTGACGAAAAAGGGTTTTTTTCGTGCACGGAGCCTTAAACTATATTACGTTTTGGTTTTAGCCACACAACGAAAACCTGTCAGGGTTTATCTGTGTGCTGGAGAGCCGTTCATACAAATTTTACAAAAATGTTAATTACATACTACAATGATACATAAACTAATTTTAAAATGATTATTTTAATCTGTAGGTATATTAATACATACATACATTAGGAGAGATTTTGTGTAAGGAAACGTTTTAATTTCTACTTATAACTTTTCGAATTCACTTTGTATAACGTTTGTAAGTCTTCTGGCAGTTTATTAAGGAAAAAATTACTAAATATTCTGCAACCCTCATCCCGTACACATTATTAAACTTTGGTAGGATGTATTTTATTTTTAAGTGGTATCGTTCGCAAAAAGTCAGGTCTTGCTTTTTCTTGTTTTTTCTTTAATTTAAAGTTTGTTCTTGGGATAAATTCATCCCGACTGCGGAACCCTTTATTGTGTATGGTCCGACACGCACTTGGCCTGTTTTTTTCACCAGTTTAGGCTGTGCCCTGTTAGTCAGTCACTCGGTCATAGAAACGGACCGGTCGTGAAAGTCTTTTTTAATGAAACAAAAACAAATGAACATCGTCATTCTGCCGAAAGACCTTCATTGTAGGCCATCCATAAGCATCGAGGCAACGATCAGTCCTGTGCTACTCACATCCAGTAGATTATCGCGACCTTTACTAGGTCATTGATGCGCCTTCCAGTACGCATTCGCCACTACAGAACCTTTCGATTCCGTCGCCCAGGTGAATAAAGATACATAAATGCAAACATACGGAACTATTTTTATGTAGGTATCATAATGTTTGTATGCATTCGATTACTGGGTTACACGACATGTAGTACACATTCTTATCGTGCATCTTTGATAACGGTTGCCAAAATCACGTTGTTTACAACAAAAATACCGGATATTACCGGTAATACCTGATAATATCGGTAGTAACTGATGATAAATACCGGAATATTAGAAAAAAAATACTTGATAATATTGATAGAACTCCTTGGGTATTTTTTTTCGTAATTTTTTTTATCAACAGGAAAAAGATTAGTTTTCAGTATATAAGGAAAAAAGATCGTAAGTAACCTTTTGAAGATTTTTTAAACAGCTTTAGAGAGACGTCCATCGAAAACACAAGGACAGAACTTTTTCATCGTCGTGTTGATGATTCCATCAAGTTAAATGAGCTTCGATCAGAATTATGTCGTATCTCTATGTATTTTACTGTGTGTACATGAATAAGAAAAAAAAAAAAAAAAACAAATTGAACTTAACTTAACCAGAATATGCTAATAAAGAACCAGTACCCAATCATAACATACATTAGTTAATCAATCATTATCACACACACACACCTACTCACACCCCCACACCCCGCTCATCCACCCCCCCACACAAACACTACACACATACCTGAACATGCTACAACAATTTTGTAACATCCTAGACCCTAAACGTTTTCTTTTCTTTTTTAATTATGTCTCAATTTTGTAGCTAGTAACCCATGGGAAGTTGCGAGGTAACCCCATCACAATCCTAGTATCCTTATAACTTACCGGGGCTGCCTCAATTTTATGCTGTAGAACAAATGTATGAGCAACAATAAAAATAAAAATAAAATTAAATATTAAACTCGGCCACATCGACAACGTTGAGCGGAGAAGTCATTCAAAATGCAGATGAAATTGCATAAAGAGCAGATAGGTCATCGTTTATGGTGGTTCTACCGTCACAATTTGTCTCATTAATAATAAATAAATAAGTTCTACTATCAGGGGCATTGCACATTTACTTATCTTTTATCAACATCAATAATTACTATATAAAATCCGCCATTATTTTAATTTACAATTTAGTACAATACGAATCATACCATAAGGAGGACATATAAACGAATCAATAATGGGAGTGTCCAGTGAAATATTAATACACACTCCTAGAGAACGAAAACATATAACTGGACAACCTATAACAGGATTAGTGAAGTTTCATCTGGATAAAGACACAGTGTACACAAACATCAGTCTGTCGCTCGTTGAGAAAGGACGTTGTCAGTGGAACGCCACGAGTGACAGTGTAGTTCAGACCCTCGAAACGATCGTGGTAGAGAAGGTGTACTTGCTGAACAATATTACGGATGGAAATATAACATTAGGTGCTGGATCACACGAACACCCGTTCGAAATCATAATACCAGAAAATATGCCACCATCAGTAAAGACAAGTGTTGGGGAACTGAAATATCATTTGGTACTAAAATTTAAAAGGCCTCAATTGCTCAGTTGGAATAAAGCGTTCAAAACAAAAATAACTATCTATCCCAGAATCGATTCATCATTATCGGACGAACGAATAATTGCTTCGCTAAACAAAACTCTGTTCAAACCATTTTCTTCGAAGAAACATGAAATTAACTTAGAAACTGTACTTGATAAAGAATATTTGATTCCTTGTGGTGAACGGAAAATATCATTCGTGGTGAATAATAATAGTGATGTTATTTTGTCGGTTAAAACAGAATTATTATGCAAAAGCAAGTACACAATACCTAAGTATAATAAATCAGTATCTAAGAAAAAAGTAATTTATTCCTGTACGGTGGCGACACCGAACATACCCGATAACTGTGTATCAAATATGTCTAATATAATACCAGTGGCACCAGATATATACACGGTACGACACTCGAACTTAATAAACAGAGAGTATACGTTAAGAGTGACTTTGAAGTTACCACTGCCTCATGTAAATTCTTCTGTTGAAATACCTGTGTTTGTAGGAGAAAATGTTATAGTAAGTGGTGGAGAAGCAGGTGAGGCCAGTGGGCCCGTGGAAGACCCGCCATCTTACTGGGAAGCTATGCAAGAAGATAAAGAAAAAGATGACTAAGTTGTTTTTTGTAAACCTAATTACATCGGCAATTTGCTGGATGCGAGAAACACAGGACCGGTCAATGTGGTAATGCTAGCCTATGGCCAGCAGTAAAGTCTTACGGCTGAATGGTGATAATTATTTCATCATCATTTCATGATCATGCCTGTATTGCCCTATTGTTAAAATGATGATAGATCATAATATTATTAATGTATTATGTAGGTATGTACTTTTAATCATTTATAATTATTATGGTACGTTATAATTTCATAGCGTCTTTCGTTTGATATCTTTTTTTTTATAATTCTAATTTAATTATTATTAGATTAAAGACACATTTGTTAATTTTTATATTTGTCTACAAAAATGTAGTGACGAAATATTTTGTGGTTCTGTTTGCAGGTACTGTTTTTTAAGGATTTTATAATTTGTTATTTTATGTTAGCTTCTACGATTTTATTTTAGTCTTCATTACTTAATTTCGTGACAATTATGTTTTAAATTAAAATATACCTGTGTGTGGCTAGATTGTTCCGTCTGATACATTCAAACAACCCTAATTATCTATTGCTCATGGAAAAGTGGAGATTTCAAACCCAAAATATTATGGTTATGTGCATACAGTCATTAAAGCAATTTTGAAGACGTATTGAAAAGAAAAATACTAAAAATCCATCCTCTTTTGCCCCTGAAAACATAACATGTTATAATCAACTAGCGGCCCGCTCCTGGGGGTCTACTGCCTAAGCGAAATCCGTAGTTCCGGCCGAAGTTACAGTTACACGGATCTCGGTACTTCAGCCAAAACTACGGATTTCGCTAAGGGAGTAGACACCCTGCTGCGCACCGTTTTTACAGCTTGATAAAACATCGAGATTTCTTAGGTAAATTTAACTTTAATATGAATGTATTTTATACATAAATCTTATGGAATACATTTTCTAAACGATGTTGAAAACCTCAATTAAAATCTGTTGCGTGGTTTAGAAGAACAACGCGGACATACAAACAACGCGAAAAGCGACTTTGTTTTGTAATACTTATAGATTTGGTATCAGTTATGTTATCGGTAACATTACAATCACAGATAATTATAAATATAAATTACACGTCACCGGGGGGGAAAGTACCTTTATTTCTTACTCATACATACTAAAAGATAAATAAATAAATAATATAATTTTTAAATTTATAAAATCTGGCTATAACTTGTTACCAGAGTGACCAGTAAATTATGTGAGTTCGTTTGTAGGGACTGTGGGTGTGTCATAGCCTCATAGGTGAGCGTAACGGTTGATATACAGTAATCACTAAGACTGGCAAACTGATTGGGCATTACGGAATATTGTTACTAGCATACTGGGAGAAACATCTGATTTTAAGGCCTCGTTCACGGCGTCGAGTGATGCGACTTGCGTCACCATCAAGCGAAAAACGCGCGCGTCTCTTGTTTCCGTCCGTCACTCCGCGTGTAACATCGCGGTGACTCGTTGCATGCTCTAAACAACTTCTTTCTTTTGTTTTCTAGGCATTCGCTGTCGCAAGACGCGTGTCGCTTGAGTGTGTAGCTCGTGGCCACGGGGTAAGGTAAAAAAATAGGCTGTCATGGGCCGACGAAGTAAAAGCTTAAAACCGGTTTTAGCGCCATCTAGCTTGTATAGTACAACACTACGGCGCGAGCATGTCGGTGACGCGAATCCATAAGTTTATCCTCTACTAAAAATCGCTCAACAGAATCGCTCATAAAGAAGAAGTTTTCAATTCAAAAAGTTTTTTAACTAAAGGTCGGTCGTCGGTTCGTGAACAATTGTTCGACTAACTTCTGTTGTTCTTAGACACCTACTTGCTTTATTTGTCTTTAGTTGGAAAGCTAGCTCGAGGACGTTAGTTTACACAGTGTTAGATTTTAGTTTTAGTGAGTCAATATTATGTTTGTGAGGATGGGCTGTAAAAGATGTACGTATTCATCTTTTTTAGGGTTCCGTATCTGAAGTAGCATAAGTACGTAACTACTTACCCTATATTAAGTATACTTAATACATAACATACATTGTATTAGTTTAGTGCAGTAATAAATGGGTCGTCGACTAAACAACTAGTTTCCTTCCACTGCTTACCCCCCCTCACCTCATGGCGACCCTGCCATGCGCAGGCGCTGCGCCGCGTCGAATTGTGATAAGTCGGCAATAAAATGAGGGAGGGGACACTAGATACTTGACTCTGCCTGTGACGGTTTCTGCCCTGTTATTAAAGTGCCAAAATTTGCCCTCTCACCTCATATCAGTGAAACGTCTTTACTAACGGCCGAACCCATTAACCTACTTTAGTAAAAGACAGATCGCTTTTAATGGTAGACAGTATCATTCTATCTGTCATTGAATGTCGTCCCACAATTCCGTAAGGTCCTTATTCTCTGACAGATTAGTGAGACGTTAAAACCATAGATAAACAGGTTTTTCTATCTCCAGTATGCCAAAACTGGTGATGATAGGTTATTGATTTCAGCTGTATGCCTACGTCGTCTATCTGTCGGTATGAGTCTGTACGTAACAGAGTTGCATATTTTTGACCGCAACAATTAGGTACGCACGTGTAGAATATAATAGAATACTCTTTATTATGTACATAATACGAATTGCAGATATAAATGCAGAAACAGTAGTAAAGCTTGTCCACTCTGAAATGACGCGCCACAACTCCCGCACTTTACGCACACGGTTATGCGGTAGTGGGGTGCGTCATTACAGAGTCAATGGACAAGCTACATATCGCATCGCTTCGATTTGTATGAAAATGTAAGCGAGATCGTCCATTGCAACCCACCACCACGCTACGCGAGAATGTGGCTGTCAAACAAATGACTGGCGCACCTAACGTGACAACTCTCCGTACATATCCTACGTAGCAACGGACGGTCGACTTAATATTAGTTATTAGGTATCCAACAGAAAATCTGAGCAACATTACTGCCATGGTTCCTGTGTTGTTTTAGGTTCACAATTAGGTTTAAAATTACCTTGTTTAAACTTGTTTAGGGTTGAATTTACACTTTGTACGTGAGATACAGGAAGGTAAATTGTTGGGTGATATATGATCTACTTTTGCAGGAATATGGTTCAGGAAATATTAGCATCGGTATTATTACCGTGAACTTTAACAAGTGCTAGTGAATTATCGAGAAATTGAGTAAATCCTAATTAATATTATGAATGAGAAAGTGAGTTTTTTTTTTTTAATTTTGTTTGTTTGTTATGTTATCACGCTAAAACGGCTGAATGAATTTGGATGAAATTAGGCACACACAATTTGACAATTTCTTATCCCGATATTCCCACGAGATAGACACTTATGCGGGTGAAACCGTGTGGCGCAGCTAGTTAGGTATAAGTGAGTAGCCTTTTACATCTAGAATTTCGTGGCCACATGCTTTGTCACTTCTATTTTTTTTTGTAAACTACCGGGTTACTCAAGTCTGTCTTTATAAAGATTACCTATCCGTCTAAGAATAATTTAATCATAAATGCATACATACACTATACAATATTGCATACCATGTACGGTCGACTTACGAAAACCATGCTAGAACATCTTTACGATGTTAATAACGACGTCAAAAGTGTGTCATCCATCATGCCAGCTAATTTCTTTCATCGCACTTTACACTTTTTATTTGATAATTATTTTATACGTTTTATATGCTGTATAATTATATATTGTTGCCTAAATATTCTGTGCTAAATAAATGTCATTTCTTTCATCGATTGACAAGTAACGAGTTTTATGTGCCACAGTCCAAAACTGATCAACGTTTTCGTAACGTAACCCTGCTTTGCCTGATTATAAAACTTTAAAAAAAAACTGAAAATTCAAAGCATTTAAAATAAACCAAATGACCACTTTTAAATCGTCAAGCGGTCGCGTCGGTCAGTCAGAAAGATGAAGCTAGTTGCCCATTTCAAAGCGTATTAGGTTCATATGAAGAAGAATGGGCAAGAAAATCAATGAACATTCTTTTAAATCAAAATATAGAACACCTACAGACTAACCTACTAACATTATTCATAGAGGCCATAGTCGTCAACCGATCACGACACGAATCCTCTACATGCACTTACTATAACCAACCTATTATAACCAATTTCCGGTCCGATTGGGCAGCAATACAGTTAACTTAATAAGCCAATAGATGGCGCTAACTGAGTTCCGACACAGTCTGTCACCGCTTTCATTACCTCATGTAAATGGACGTCAATTATCCCATGAGAGCGATACATACGAAACATGGATATTGTCCGGAGATAAATGATTTAGAACATCTTGATGGAAAAAAGTTTTAGCTCGGATGAAACTCAACGGTTCGACCTGTTTTGTATTTCAAAGTAACGTGTAAAAAGACGCTTAACGAAGCCAAGAGTCTATAGGTACTCCCCTTCATTGTGATATTTTTTTGGTACTCGAACATACCTTTTTTTTTTTTTTTTTTTTTGAGGATGGGAAATTATCAAATAACTTCTCCCGCTCTGGGTGGAGCGGGAGGGCGTGTCAGACTTTTACTGACTAAAACCCACCCGTGTTCCTTCCGTTGCCTGTGTGCCGAGGTCGCGATATCCCTTTCAGACAAACCCGCAACCCCGGCAGGCATTGGCCCTTCCGGACCCCGTCAGTTGGTGCTGACATCTCTTTGAGGCGCGCGTGGAACACAACGCGCCGTCGACCCGGGCCTGGTCCCTATCGGACGGCGAGCTACCCATTGCTCACCGTCCGCAAGCCCGCGCCTACGGTGGCCGGAAGTCGGCTCTCGACTCCCGACGCCCGGGGCGTCTCCTGCGGCGACTAGGGGCGCGAGGGGGCGCATTTTGCCTCTCCCTCGCGCGCTCCGCCTCCTCCTTCGCGAGCATTACTGCTTCGCAGAAGGAGGTGACGGCCTCCCATGCACTCTCGCTCCGGACCATGGCCTGAACCAGGGCCGGACGCGAGAGATCGCCGCCGCCGATCGCCTCCGTGAGGACACGGCGGTGCTCCGCCCAAGCTGGGCAGACCTCCACCGTATGCTCCACCGTGTCCTCCGGGCGATCCACACAGTGGTGACACCCGGGCGTTTCCTCCCGCTTTATCCTGAACAGGAACCTCCCGAAACAACCATGTCCGGTGAGGACCTGTGTCAGGCGGAAGGTGAGGACGCCGTGGCGCCTCTCTAGCCACTCCTCAAAGAGGGGACTTATCGCCACAATTGTGGCGTGCCCAGACTCGAACATACCTGGAAACCACTTTTCACGAAAAAACTGTTTTAAATGTAATAAATTAAGATGCTGATATATGCCAGTGACCTTGAGTGGTTAGCTTGCGTGTTCTGAACTGAGCTCACGCAACGCGACGTACGTCCAGCCAGTAATAGGACTCGCCCATCAAGGAGCGCTGTCCCAAATTAAGATGCATTATTAATTTATTATACATGAAAATAAGGTATTTTAATAAAACACGTATACTAAAAGATCATTAATTAAACTATCTTTAAAATGGTGAAAGTTTCAGAAAGATACGCTTGATAGATTTTGCGTGACTCTCTGTTTTTTATCCGCCTTAGACATAACTTTACAAATTAATTTCACATATGAAGTTATAAAAAAAATGCTCTAATTTAACATGTATTTCCAAATCATTAACACTACTCGTTTGGACGTCATCTTCAGTATAAAATCATTCAAAGTCGGTTATGGTCGTGGGTATCGTTAACTTTAAATACCCCGACAACCCCTACCGCAGCAAGCACCCATATTCAATCATTATGTTTTGCGTGCGTTACGTTGCGCGCTGCCGCATGCCGGCGGCGAGTTTGCACACCAAAAATAAAAGTCGTTTTTGTTAAAAGTTATTGCTTAATGTAGTTTGATGTACAGAATGAGTAGATGCGCGTGATGGTGTGTGCGACGATGTGATGGGTACTGTTACACCCTGTATAAATATTTTTATTTATGCGTAAAATACAATCATTATCTCCGAAGTTTTCAGAGAGAAAAATATGGAATACTCATAGTTAATGGTAGAGGTTTAAATATTCTGGGTTCCATTTGGCACCCTTCGGGTACGGAACCTTAAAAAAAAGAACTATAAAATCCACTTTAAAACTCGGTCACTTGAACAAAAATATAACACTTTATAATTCACAGCATCTCAAGCCTTATACATAGATTGCAATTGAAATGTATTGTTATTTATGTGCATATTTGTGTATTAATGAGTAATAAATTATATTTTACAGTGGCGGTCTGCGAATGACAGATATAATGGTAAGCGTGTCATTTGAAGTAACGGGTATTGTCCCAGTCCATTAGGAGGTTGAATCTAACCACAGAATAGTACAGAAGACGCACTGCACACTTTCGGTATGAAGCTACAAGTACGTGGAGGGCTTTTCTGGTCGGGACAATTCAGTGAGCGTACCGTATCAGAATATATAGGAGTTATGCGATAGAACGAGAGGCAAGTCTGTCCAGTTATGTAGGTCCAACTTCAAGAAAGAGGTCAATTGTCGAATCCGAGACGGTTCGGGAAGCTGCGTACTATCTTCTCGTCTCGAATCAGAAATGAAGAGATCCGTAGGAGAACCAAGGTAACCGACATAACCCGAAGTATTGCCAAACTTAAGTGGCAGTGGGCAGGGCACATTGCTCGCAGAACAGATGGCCGATGGGGCTGAAAGGTTCTGGAGTGGTGATCGCATACCGGAAGACGTAACGTTGGAAGGCCTCCCACAAGGTGGACCGATGACCTTGTGAAGGCCGCAGAAATCCGCTGGATGCGGGGAGCACAGAACCGGTCGAAGTGGCGGTGCTTGGGGGAGGCCTATGTCCAACAGTGGACGTCTTTCGGCTGAAATGATGATGAATGCTGACCCCAACCAAACGGGTAAGGTTAGGTTAGAAATGTGGCCAACCAGTCGCGAGCCAAATTGGTCACAGGTACAAAGCGGAGGCTCCCCGACCAAATAGGTTAGGTAAGGTTACAACTGTGACCACACGCACTACATCCAACTTGGTCGCAGTCGCAGTTATATACATAATGCTATTTTGTATTTTTAGGTCCCCGAAATAGGAATTATTTGTGGTTTACAAAAAGAGGCGCATTTATTATATTAGAGTATGCAATAATATTTTTAGGAAAGTAAAATGGGAATTATTTAAGGATCGATTAAATACATGCTGTTTGTTCTTGATGTGCAAGAGATCATCTTGTGTCACATTGTATACGTGGAACCCGTCAGTCACATATTATGTGGGAACGTTATTGACTAGTAGGATTTAGCACAACTGTTCTAAGATGCACTCACAGTATTCGCCGAAGGCAGTACCTGTCTATTGAACGACGTGCCAACCAATTAGTGAGTCGGGAACCGATTACTATCGAATCGGTGGATATTTGTATTAAACAATTATAAAATACCTACACGCAGACGAAGTCGCGGGCTACAGCTAGTAAGTTAAATTTTTTTTCTTTATCTCGACAATAGAATGGCCTATAGAATAGAATAGAATATAATATAATAAAATATTCTTTATTATGTACACCGTAAAACTACAGACAAAAATTTAGACACAACAAAAAAACTATACATATACAAATCAAAAACAAAACAACTTAAAAACCCAACACCACCTAATCCCCCCCCCTAATACATCTAATCTATACATATACTTAAAACATATGTTCATCTTGAGAGCCCTTCAAATACCCTATTTATTAGTGATCTGAAATAGGCTGTAATTGTTAATTGTTGATTGATCGAAGGCTTATTATGATTGATTGGGCCTATTCAAAACTCCTGGATAACTTTCTTTCTTCATCAGGCTTTATTATTTGGTTCTACCATCTTGTTTTACTTCTAATCGTCATTATAATACATCGTACAAGATCAATAATTATTATTTGTAGTTAATATTAATAACTCCACTAAAGCTCCACAAAATCATCAATACGACTCTTTAGGTTAGAATTGGCCTCAAATGTCACGATTTCATGAAATAGTCATTGAATAGGGTAATTTGAATTTAGAGTGTTGTATTAATGATTATAATTCTGTAAATCCATATTTGTTACGGTCGGGAATCATATTTTAATCAACAAACAACCTGATTTGCTACAAACGTAAGGAAGTATGTAACTGATGGTTTTCATTTTCTGTCAATATAGTCGGAAGTCCGGGAACAATCCCTAATGGCATGGAACCACGGGTAATTAAAATTACCCATGGACCCGGTAATGATTATGGGTCAACCTGCCGGGACCACGGGTAACAAGTGCAAAATTTGAGTATCTTTCGCCACAACATAAATTATTATTAAAACTATTAGCGTTAGTGCATCGGAAAAAGCTCGATACCCGCAAGGAACTATACCTTATCACCATTCCATGACGCAATAACCATTTAAATCACCAATACTCTGGGTCATCGATCTAGATAATCGTCTTAAGCCCCAACACCGGGCTATATGCCAGACTCAATTTACTACACGTAAAGCAATTTTATGGCTTCGATACAATAATTGGTTTATCGCCTCTCCCATTAAACTGAATAATTAATACGGGCTTTGTAGTTGTCTGTGGAAAATGGGTTAAAGTTCTAGATATATTAAAGATGTATTATGTAAAAAATATCAGTCTTGCCAAGGGGTATCATGTTACCCAATAACTGGGTTGTAAAGGTCGGAAACCGACCCCAACGTAGTTGGTAAAGGTAGATGATGATTAAAAAATATTGTAAAAAGAAATAAAGTTACTTATGAAAATGTTGACACACGTCCATACTAATAATCTATAGATTATAGTGCTTGCGTGGACTAACTTCTGGGTTGGTTAATATTTGGTTGATTTGGTAAATGCTTGACTCGTTATGTTTTGGTAGTTGGTTTAGGAGGAGGACATGCCGGTTTCCTCACGAACCCACGACCGTAAGTCGTTAACTCGTAAGTCGGGGCCGTTACCACTTGTCCACCACTGCTCTATCACTCTCTCTATCACTGGTTGAATGATACAAAATAATGGTTTAAAAGCAATTTTGAATAGTACAGTATTATACAGGTAAATCTAAGCTAAATTAGCAATAAAATTAGCATCTCGCAATTAACATTCAATACAATATCATGGTAACATAATTATTATTATCAGTAATACATACACACAATATTTTGGTGATTCCTGATATCAAAGTACCTACTTGATGAAGCGTGCATCGCACATTAATTTCAATTTCAATCACGTTTTACTTGACATTCCTCGGAAGTATCTATTAAGAGGTACTTACGGCTAAACGAACCTATATGAGCAAGTGTGATTAACAAAAAGAGACAAGAAACCAGCCATAAATAATATTATTTTTTCTATAGGCGATTCGCACGATAACTTCGTATTTATTTGTGGGTGAATCGACAACTCCAGAAATATGTATAAAGCAATTGGCATATTGCACACTTTTCACTTTTGTGCGCTAGAATATGTTTTTATTAAATTTATTGTTTAAAATGCAATATGTGCCAATTGCCTAATAGATATTTCTGCAGTTGTCGATTCGCCCACAAATAAATGTGTGTATCCGCACATAGTTAATCTATTGTCTCCTAAGATTTTTTTTTATTATTATTTAAAAGTTTCGATTCGCCCGAGATAATTTGTGCGTACCAATAAGCCAAAAAATTACATCTTTGTACTGCGTAGGTAAGATGTTTGCGTGCGGAATAACTTTCTCTTACAAAAAAATTCAATACACTATTCATCTCTACAATTATTTTATGTTTTACAAATGAAAACAAACTGCTTACTTCCCTCATTTGTAGACTGTATCGTAAATAGAACATCTTTCATACGGGTAATTTCGTATGTACAAGTTCAAAATATCTTATTCCCTTGTGGATTACACAAGAACACTAAACAGCCAGTAGGTAGCTCAGTCTAAGCCAGCCTCCTAATTGTGTAACACACTCCAAAGGCTTTTTAAAGGATAGTGCTAACTTATTGCTTCATTTGTTTGATAAATTCGTATAAGCGTAAATAACGAAATTAACGTTGTGGGACTGTCAAAATGTAAGTGTGTTACACAATTACCCCGCTGAATGGTTGAATTAGGATGAAGAAACTGACATTGTAACTGAATGAGATGAAAACAATTTAGAGCTGTCAAACTTATTTGCATCTAAAAACTTCTGAATGTTTTGGCGGCATTATGGAAGACTGTCTGCTGTAGAAAGACAATAATAATTACACACATTTTGTAACAATCAACACTAGGTTTAGTGCCGAGAGTTGAAAATCGGATGTGCAACAATATTGAGGCATTAAGGTACAATCCGTAGTCGACTACAGGCAGCAGCAGCAGCAGTGTCGCTGCGACACTACTGGTTTCTGGTATTTCTATGAAATACCAAATCGCTAGCTACGGAAGATATTTCATAGAAATACCAGAAACCAGTAGTGTCGCAACGACACTGCTGCTGCTGCTGCCTGCAGTCAGCTACGGATTTGTATCTTTAGGTACATTTTGCCGCTTACTGTTAGTGAAAACAAGGATCAATAAAATATTTTGGAATGTTAATATTTCGGGAAGAAAACGGAATCGCCGATGTGGACAATAAAACTAGGCCGGGGTGGAATGGGGTGGACCACGTTGTAGGATGCATCAGGGCAAATGGGCTAGAGTCGTCACGCAGTGGGCGCCATATCTTACGGGCGTCGTCGCCGAGGGAGGCCATGGAAACGTTGGCGTAATGACTTAGGGGCGTTTACGGGAAATTTACCGAAAATGTGTTCCCTCTCAAGAAACGGTGTAAAGTTATGGGGGAGACCTTTGCCCAGCACTAGGACAATACTACTTGAAAGAAAAAAGTATTTCAGAAGTAATTAAATGTTAATGTGAATATCAAACTGTTTGCAGCACCTTACTGGTACCTACGTAAGTACGATGTAACAGTAAACACGTTCCATCACCTATATGTACATATACTTTGCACTCGAAGACTTAAGTGTTAATCGATGATAGTAACGTTGTAACAATAGGAAATAGATTTAATAGTGAACACTAAACATGTGACGTTACAACACAAATGATTTAGTGTGTTTTGAAATTAGGAGGATCTGCTTACAACTTCTGTCGAAAACGCGATTAAATTTAAAATCTTGTAACTTAAATATATATTCATTTATTTTGTCGTTTTGGCTAAAATCTGGAAGCCTGGACAGTTATTGTCAAACGCTGTGGATGATGTTATTTATATGTATATCTCTATGATAAATATATGTGTATCTTTATTGTTTAAATGAATATTTATTTCTCAGTTATTCGTAATTATACTTACCACTGTTTATCTCTGCATCACCCAAAGGTTGACTGGTAGAAAATGCTTTGTCCACCTCTATACATTTGTGTACAGAAACTATTAAATAAATAATATTTACCATGACACATAACATAATCTGATCTTCTCTAATCTGTGTCTTTACGGTTAAGCTACGGTTGCCGAGGTCGGTCCGTGGATGGGTGACTATACATTATATACCGAGACCCCCCGTGGCTCGAAAAGCACATGAAGCAGTTGCAGTTGGTACCACCTGTCATTCGTAGTATCGTGTTACCCAGTAACTGCGTTGTAGAGTTCAGATAGGCAGTGTCTCAATTTAAACTACTGGTATTCAGCTGCATCCGGTTAGACTGGAAACCGAGCCCAACATAGTTGGGAAAAGACTTGGCTGATTGATTGACGTGTAATAGTGTTTGTATAAATCTACTTGCAGGAATAAACATCATTTATCACGACGCTTCAACGTACGGTAGATAGTTATCGATTTTTAGGGTTCCGTACCCAAAGGATGCCATCGGGACTAGGGTCCCGATGGCATCCTTACTAGGGTACTAAGACTCCGTTATCCGTCCGTCTGTCACAGGGCTATCTTTTGAACCAAAATAGGTAGACACTTGATGTATGAGACAATTACCGCTACAGCAACAAATAATAAAAATATAATTTAATTAAACGGGGTCCATATACAAGAAAGGTGTTGTTTATTTGGCATTTTTTGCTCGATCCTAATACGGCATGGAATCTTCGTGAGCGAGTCCGATTCGCACTTGGCCGCTTTTATAGTCAGTTCAAGCTATTTAACACAACGATATTGTTTTGAGATCCAAACTGCACAGATCCAAGTTACACAATTTCAACTCAATCAAATTACGACATGTGACTGAAGATTCGCTCACAAGATGCGTCTATTAGTTATTGAGTTAGTCAGATAGATGTGAAACTGAATAAAACCCGGAAAGGATTTTTGTATTGTCTATTGAAATTATTATATTCTACCTGAAGTTTCCAAGAATATAATAATATAATATAGGTTTTATTACAATTCAAAATTCTCAGTAAGTATTTACACTTGACTACATGTACTGTTGAAGGGATTAATCTATTAATCCCCATTGACCATCCACACCATTAATGTCTTATAGAGCTCATAATGGGGGTTTGAGGAAAAAAAGTTCACAAATCCCATCAGTTTAAAAATAAAATACAAACAACATATTGTTTAAGAATCACGAAGTTTTTATTATAAATTCTAAAGTTATTTATTCAAACTAGGTTGAGAATCAGAACTTTTCGAACATCAATATTATATAAGACAGTCCCCTAAAAACGTCCACCCTTCACCACTTCCTGTTGCGTTAGCTGGGATGAAGAAGTGGCGCAACAAACTCCCCAGCAGCTCAGCTGTCTGTTCATTAGAAAAAAAAGTGATTCTTATTTCTTTTGGAGGTTAAGCACTCATTGATTATTTTTATAATCATAAAAATTAAAGTAATGGCTACTAAGGTAATATTAAAAGGTTTACTCATGCCTTTTGAATCGGAAGAATCAACCAAAATTCACATAGAAGTGAATAATTTAATATCACTCATGTTCCACCATCTTTAATATTTCCACCTTTCAATCAAACTGAATAAATTTGGTTGAACGGTTTAACATTTCCCTTACAATACCTACCACATTATCTGCTTATCCCTGTATGTCCATACAAGCGTGACGTATATTAATTCCACACAGTCGAAGCTCCACAGCCTCCATCATTAAGATGCATTGTTAATCTCTGACATTTCTCGGCTATAATTAAGAATTCCCTTTGGCATTTCTGCTGAGAATTATTTAGAGCCAAATTGAGATTTGAAAGGTTAAACCTTTAAGTAAGCGTCATTATTGTGCTGAATTATAGTCTGGTTAAATTGTTAATCGGAGATCGATTTCTTACTGATTCATCCTAAGATCATTTTCTCAACTTCTTTCAAAGAATATAATTTATGAAATACCATTCAACCCTAGGAAGCTTTTATTAATGCAGTGGTACTATATTGCACCCATACTGTTCTTACACCTCTGCCTTACCCTTCAGGAATTTCAGGCGTGAAGTTATTTTATGTTAAAATGCCCAAGGGGTTAAAGCGGTGGCTTATGTCACGGGTGCTATATTAAATCCCGAGCGATACGAAGGATTCTAAAGACTACAATTATGAGTGCAGCGAGGGATTCAAGCTCGCCCAAAGTGAAGACGCTTTTGTCCCCGAGAAGAATACTCTACTGTCTTTTAGCACCTTCTGCGAGGTGTAGTGAGTAAAAGCAAATTTGATTTTGCAATTTTTTTTTATTATTAAATGTCTCCATACTATTTTTTTTTGAGGTTCCAAACTTACATCACATTATTGATCAGCTTTGCAGTAGGGTTAAAATGACATTCAGTAGAATGTTATTGCGCTGCCACCTAACCCTACACTTCCTACCGGTTGCTTAGGTTTGCATGACATACAATTCAACAGGAATAGGAATATCGAGCGGTGGGTTTTTTTTTGTTTTTATCGAAATAACGTAGGCTTTATACCTACTTACCTTCGATTGTTTTTTAAAGTTGCATTATCAAATGCTGTTTTAAGAGAGCTTAGTGACTTCCCAGATATAGTTCAACAAGTAGCTGATATTCGTTACAGACATTTTCTCACTGATATATCAAAGCCAACGTCAAATCATTTATTTCAAATATGCATATAAAAGGCACTTTTGAACGTCAAAATTCCTAGGTAAGTTGTTATAAGTTAACTACAGTTTATTAAAAAAATGTCACTATGATGCTATTACGACATTTTACTTCTAAAAGAAGTCAAGAATAATATTTTGAAAAACACTTTAATTCGCAAGTTTTCTCAGAGACATTGTACTAAGTACCTAACTAACTTGTTGGAATAAAGTTGGTAAAATATTCGTGCTTATAATTAAGATAAGATCTGTAATTAAATTTTGACCCAGTTTTTGAATACTCTCACAGTTTCAAGATTAAGGAGATTGAAGGGGTTAACTTAAGTGCTTTAATTTCATGGTGACTGAATAAACTCCACAAACTTTTTAAAATGAAAGCACCAGTTAATCATTTAATCCATAAAAAGATAAATAAACAGTAACTATCAACATCTTGTTCAACATCGTGTTTTTAGAATTCAAGACGACTTAAATAAAAGATGGTGTAAAAAGGCACATTATCAAACACTCGCGACGAATTACAATTAATTACTTACCATTCCTCCCACAGAAAAAAAAATCACACTGTTTCAGTCATTATATTATAAACACTTTAAATTCACATTTTATTCCAAAAAACTACTCAACAGTAATTCGTTTTTAAGTAAAACATATTAGAAGTTTATAATCAGTTATTCAGTAAAACAGAATCACTCAAAACCTAATTTTAAAGTTACTGTTTTAATCACATAGCCTTACTAAAAAAATATATATTTTATAGATAATATTTACCATAAAATAAATTCACATACAAATAATAAAACTAATAGTTAAAAATCTTTGAAAAATCCACCAAGATTCGAAAGTTTTCGCGTAGCCCGTAGCGCGTAGGCGGGCGTAGCGATCGTCCGCTACGAGGTCTACGAATCGACTGAGGTGAACGATACCGTCCCGAATGTAGTCGGGATAAAGCCTCTAATAAATAAATAAACCGTATGATCTCATTGGGGAATATGGGGATAAGTTACTCCGTTTCTTTCAAAGTGTAATTAAAAGTGATTTTAGAGGTGACGCTGAAAGGACGAATCACATTTTAATGTAAACACCTATGTGTGCTGAAATTTCACAAAAGTTGAGTTAGTTTACGTCTGCAATACTTTCAAAATTACCTATTACACGTCAGAGGAATCATTTCCGTATTTTTAAGAACGTTCGGATTCTAATCTCGGGTTTAATTTGTCAAAAATATCTCCAAGTTTTTGACATTGATTTACGCTGAGATTAGACTGCGAAGATGATTTTGAACGTTTTTTAAATACGAGAATTGGCTTTCATGCGATATTAGGTGGCGTAATTTTCGGCACGTGTGTCAGTACGCTTATCCTGGCCGCGCCGTAGCGACCGGGTCGCAGCGGCCAGCGAGATAAATACATTAGTATGAAATCGCCTGGAGCAAGCGCCAGGTGCGATCGACATTGAAATCGACGTGGCCGCTAGTGCGCTATTGCCCTTAGCGTTAATGTTAAATCTAAATAAAAAGTCTTTCAAAATTAAGGTTGAGAATCGGCACTTTTAGAACTTCAAAAGTTACAAAAGTGAAAAGGAGAATGGTTTAGAGTGATGTGATGATAATTTTTGGGTTCCCCAATTTTTTTAAATGAATTTCCATCAGGAATGTCTCAGAGGCGGCCCAGAGTCTAGATCTTCCGCGTAAAGCCCTGACAAGAGGTATGTCTTCTGAGTAGGACTGTCTTAAAAAAATAAATACAAATCTATATACCTACAGGGTGGCAGGGACATCGACGCGATTTTTTTTAATAACCGACGAAAAATTTCAACGTAGGGCGTTCAGAATCATGTACTGAATCCATGGTATCCATTTTCGCGTCGATGTCCCTGACATCCTGTATATATATATAAAATAAAAATAAATATGTTAATCTTGAACTTATTTCTCAGAACTTGATGGTTACCAAAACACATTTTGAAAAAAGAATCTCGATACAAATTAACGGTAAACTAACCTTTTCAATCCAAAATATCTGCATTAAATATCAACGTACGTTGGTACTTAATTAGTAACAAGAACGTCTTATTTGAATTCAGAACTTTGTTGATTTTTTATTTTTTTTGAGTAAATAGATAATTGTTTCATATTTTGTAATAAATTAAAAGCGTTGTTTCATCGCGCCTCTCTTTCTTTTCTATGGAGTCTGACAGACAACGCACAACCTAAACCGCTGGGTGCATAATGCATAAGTATGTAATGAAAAAGCACTAACGATGACTATTGAAAATTCACCCCCTAAAGGGGTTAAATGGGGGATGAAAGAATCGTCATTTTCGCCGATAGAAAATACCATCGGACACACTTCTTGTATAATTATATTGCACTAGCTGCCTCGCGGTTTCACCCGCATAAAGATACCATTCCGTACCCGACTAAAAGCAGCGACTGAACGCCGCGACACGTCGCGGCGTCATGTCGCTGCAGTCATGATTCTGAACCCGACCGCAGGCGGCAGCAGCCCGTATTCCAGTCGGTAGATAGAAGATAGAAAAACATGTTATCGCTCGAGCTTTAGCGGCACTACTGGTCTGCGGTCGGGACAAGGCTACACGTGTAGACGTGTCGCTTGTCACTCACCCGTAGCTGCCAACGACGTGTCGCTAGCTACGAAGGGTATTTCATAGAAATTCATAGAAAACAGCCGTGTCGCGGCGATACGTCGCCTGCAGTTGCCTCCTGCGGTCGGGTACGGAATAGTACCTTAAGTCTCGAGCCCGTGGAAATAGTATCTTATGTCCTAATCAAGGTGCACATGGGTGGCCATGTGCCAAATTTCATCCGTTTAGCCATTTTAGCGTGAAAGCGTAACAAACCAACAAACGACCCTCCTTTTTTGACTTCGCCGCAGTTGGGTAATAAACAACAAACTCACTTTCGCATTATATTAATATATAAGTTATAATATTAGTTAGGATTAGGATAATTGCAATGGGCTTACTCCTATTAAAACGATGATTTAATAAATGATTTTGGCGAAATGCGGTAGTAGCTACTAATATAGACCTATGACTGCCTCTTCAGGGAATACCTGCAGGCGCGATCTTATATACCAAGTTTATTGGTTTTAATTTCAGATAAGAGTATCTGGTTTGCAGGTTTAGCAGTAAATAAAATAGTTTGTTCTCTATTTGTAGCCGTAATACAAGAATTCTACTAACACCTACGATCGTAGAATTTTAAAATTATCTTATGATTTCAAAAATGAATGTTGATCCTTAATATTAAAGTTAATCTTTTTCATAAAAACAAGTACGTTATTTACCTTCTGAGTTTATTAATAATTCAGATAGAAATTCAGATACTTTTGTTATTTTATGTTAAAATGTTTTCGATTTTTTTAATGAACGGTGTTGCTACCTTTGCAAAAAGGTTTTTGTAAAACTTTTGTTTTTGGCGTAAATATTTAAATGGGTTTCGGGTGCAATTTAATGGGTCATGGAGTTCTTGTGTTTTAGTATTTGTTGGAAACCTGTTACGTTTTGTTAAAATTATAAGCCAGAGTGTACCGTGCCTACTTATGTAAAGCCAGGGACATAAAAAGCAAATTTATTACCAACTTCAATTATTCGTATAATCACTCTTTGGTAGTTGTATGCAATGGCTATAACACGACAATTTAACGTTGGGTGTTCATTTGCTTAACAATTAATTTCCTTGATTTTACAAACAAGCGAAAATAAGAATAGATCAGGACATAGAGTGCCGAAGGGACACTGACAATTGACTTCTTATCCTGCATATTCTGATACCTGCATATTACTGGAAAATGCTATTGATAAGCTTCTTTTTCTTAGCAAGTTGATGGGAAAAATAACACAAAATACATTAAATAACAGAAAAATTGATCTTATATTATACGAGATACGGCATACGATATAATACGAGATACGGCATTGTATCACAAAGGTGTTGTGAAATTTAAGGTTGTGGTACAGACCATTTTTTTTCGTGATTAGGATGTTGGTCCCATGGAGAAAGTTGTTCAGTTTGATGGTCTGTATAACACCTTTTTGATACAAGCTTTATAAATGTCTGGTTTTGCAATAAAAACAGGCACAATTGGTAAACAAAATGACGTGTTTGTTAAATCTGTCCATAACCTGTATCATTAAAATTGGATTACTGATAGATGTATCTAGATCATTGTAATCAGTCAATTTAATGATGTTAAGTCAGTCCACTGCCCGTTAGTCTATCCCAAACCGCGGCACTGCAGCTTATCTTGTCCCGGGTTCGACCCTATATTGAGCATGGTATTATTGGTCTTTTGGGGTTTTCCAGATGAAAATTACCAGTAGCAGCCCTTGTCTAGATTTGTGCCCGGTTAATGACTTTAGGCACGTCCTTATTTTATGGAACTTACATAACTTACGTGAAAGCTGGGTGTGCACCTTTGTATTTTAGGGAATAGCAAATGGCTATAATAATTTAAAAAAAGAAAAATATATTCTTCAGGATATATGCTAGTAAGATAGTGTGTTGAAAACATAATACAACTAATGTGATACGATAGAACAAATCTCGAAACCTCTAAACATTCCTTTTAACGATTAAAAATCATATTAATATACATGCAATCATTCTTATTCTTTGTCAGATTATTCTATTTTTTTATTTGTTCATATTACCGTAATAGTGTTTTACTATTTTTTATTCCAATCAATAGATTTTTTTTAAAGAAGATAAAATTTATTCATATTTTGCAATAAATTACTTGCTTCTCTTTCTTTTCTATGTAGTCCGACAGTGACCGCGCTTTAGCTGATGTAAGCCTCTTAAAAACTACAATTCACTTCTTTATAAACTGTTTTATAGCATCTACTTTGGGCTAAATAATTCAGACAACACAATTAAATGTAAATCTAGCCGTTTCCAAGAAAAGGGTTCAGTGGAGAAGAAAATGATTTAAATTGAATTTTTCGAATCTATTTCAAAGTAATTTCGAATTCATTGTACGAGTAGTCTACCAATAAAATCGAGCCTAGAATTTTTAAAGATGTAATCGACTTCACTTGTTCTACATTAAACTATCATTCCTGCTGAACTTTGCCATCCCAATAGCCATTACCCACAATGAATGTTCAAATAGAAAAAAAAAACGTTTAGTAGGTATACCTAATCACCATGCTTCCGACCAACCGGACACAAATCCAGACTCCGGGCTACTACTGAGAAATTCCAGATGGAAAAAGAAAAAAACAATTTTCCCGACTCAAGAATTGAACCCAGGACCTCATGCTCAGCAGTAGCACTTGCGACTAGTAGACCAATGATGCACTCGTTTTTTAATAAAACGGTAGATAGTCAGGACTACCGAACTACATTTTCAGTTGCATCCGGTTAGACTGGAAGCCGACCCTAACATAGTTGGGAAAAATCTAGGCAGATGACGGTAGATAGTCTTACCCCGCGTTCCCACGGCCTAAACCATAAGAAACACAAAGTTTTGCACAAGAGTTCTTTATACAATGCCGCCGGGGGCATGTGACCGCCAGTATTTTTCTCTCTCCGCTCTCTTCCGTTCGATTTGGGTTCTGTTTATTATTTCTAAAAGCTTATTATAAACAGAAGCCAAATCGAGCCAATAACATGGTAAAAAATGTAAAGCAAAGTCACAAACGGAACTCAAAAAAGTTAAATTGGATTATATTTGCTTTACATTTTTTACCATGTTATTGGCTTTTTTGAGTTCCGTTTGTGACTTTGCTTTACATTTTTTACCACGTTATTGGCTCGATTTGGCTAAAGGAAATTTTCGATAATTTTTCATTTATATTCAGATAAATACATGTCACATGCCCACGGGCGGCATTGTATAGATAGGATATGATGATGATGCGTCATGCACTGTTCTCGTATTCATTCCTATTAAAACCATTTAAGTAAGTTTAAGAAGTAAACAAGAACTCTGCATTGCTAAACAAACATAGTATAAAAATATTCCGCACAACTTATATGAAAGGCTACATCGCGTAATGGGAAAACATAAGTAAGTAATTTCTTTAGAAGCATTCATGAAGAAACATTTGCATTTTGATGAAAAATCACATTTCACATGCAGACGTCAGCTTATTAACTTGAATCGTTCGTGCTTGCTCTAACAATCGTATGAGACGTTTAAAAAGATTAATATTAAGAGCACTATAAATTGATATCTCGGGCAGATTTACATTGATCCAGTACTTCAGTTCATTTGAATCCAAAATACTCTTTGTTATATACGTATATACGAATTACAGATATAAATGTAGAGATTTTACATGTGTGACTCAATGGGCGGTCTTATAGGTAAAAGCGATCTTTGAAATACAACCTTTGGATGGATTTAGAGAGAGAAGGAAACACAATACTGCAGGTAGTCTATCATATACCATTCAAATATACATTAAATACATACATAAAGCATATACTTATCTATGTAGTAAGGCTGGACCGGCCAATTAGCAGCTGCATATTCCATATTCTAGTGCAAGATGCAGGACTCTGGGCCTACATTGGCCCGCACTTACACAATATCCAGTGTCATTGATTTCAGCCCCGGATTGATATACTAAATCAAAGTAAAGAAGATAAAATAGGTTGCTTCTACTGTTAAAAAGTTATCAGATGTACTGTAGAGCCATGATGTTTCGTATACCTATAGGTATTTAGTTATAGAAATTCAGACACGATGTAAATTGTTATTGAATAATAAATTGAATTGCAAAGTCCCTAACTCTGGGAGAGGCAAAATGCGCGCCCTCGCGCCCCTAGTCGCCGCAGGAGACGCCCCGGGCGTCGGGAGTCGAGAGCCGACTTCCGGCCACCGTAGGCGCGGGCTTGCGGACGGTGAGCAATGGGTAGCTCGCCGTCCGATAGGGACCAGGCTCGGGTCGACGGCGCGTTGTGTTCCACGCGCGCCTCAAAGAGATGTCAGCACCAACTGACGGGGTCCGGAAGGGCCAATGCCTGCCGGGGTTGCGGGTTTGTCTGAAAGGGATATCGCGACCCCGGCACACAGGCAACGGAAGGAATACGGGTGGGTTTTAGTCAGTAAAAGTCTGACACGCCCTCCCGCTCCGCCCAGAGCGGGAGAAGTTATTTGATAATTTCCCACCCTCAAAAAAAAAAAAAAAGTCCCTAACTCTACAAGGTCTAACTCTAGAAATCTTACATCTTGGGTCAAAATGTATGGCTTGGCCGTTTCGCGGCCGTCGAACAGAAACTCTTAAGGGCTTATGGTAAGGAATTAATTCACTGGTCTTTAAAATGTTGTGTCATGCAATAGTTCAATGGAACGACCAAGCCATACACGTTGAGCCCCAGATCAGCCTTTAGCAGACTTATCAAATTCTAGCAAGAAACAGTTTGATGATTGTATTTTTAAATTCTATGGTGTGTTCAGTGTTCCGGTGGTAATGAATTTATATCATAACCCTGCGATTACACTCATATACAAGTTATGATAGGTACTTTATTTTCGACAACTCACACAACTGTTTTATGTTTAGTTTTTTTATTAAACCACGCCCCCAAATCGTTTGTTTTTGAGACTTGTGAAAAACATGATTACGTATAAAACGCATTATAATATGCAACTAGTAAATGTACTATGTAGCAAAAGGAAAACATGAATGATTACTTCTGATAAGCTAAGGAAAACTTGTCATAAAATCGACTTACTGCCGTTATCCTTATTGATATTATAGGTTCCCGTTAAGATATTAAGTCAGATCAAATTGTAAGCTCATTGCGCTGATATTCCGATTCTATTTTTAACTCAATTTGGACAAAAATGATAATGCTGTTATCGCAAGACCGGCAGCTATCTGGATGATGTTCTGATGACTTTCTGTCACTGTTATTTACGTAGCAGGTGGTATTCGAACTTTTGTGGCGACCACAACTAAATAAATTAAATTTCGGAAGTCAGTGACAAAAAACGAACATTCTAAAACAAAGACACCGACTTTCGTAATAAAAAATAAAAAAAACATTGTTTATTGTGTCTCAAACGGTTACATTTACAAATGTGAATGAAACAGCCCCAGTAAGTAATTAATAATACTTGTGTTGAGTGTAATTAAAGTAATTTTTCCCTTTCTAGTGTTTTTTTTTCGAAACATCAAGATTTATTTTATGTGCGTATAATAATTATTAATGTATTTTTAAACAGGGTGAATTTGAATTCATGCGACACCTGTTAAGGGGTCATTGTACTCATCATTATGAACAACTTTCACTATGGGACCAACGTTGAAATCGCGAAAAAAAAATCAGCTGTTTCCTACATTTTGACGAGCTATGCGAACATAAATGTAGGGAACAGCTGATTTTTTTTTCGCGATTTCAACGTTGGTCCCATAGTGAAAGTTGTTCATAATGATGAGTACAATGACCCCTTAACAGGTGTCGCATGAATTCAAATTCAGCCTGTATAATAACTTTCCGGAATGAATTCTCTAAATGATAGTGAAAAATCCATTGCGTAGTCTAACAGAAAAACGCGGTCACACAAACAAACACGAACAGTAACTTATTTATATTATGTTAAGAAGAACCTTTACTTCTTCTTTATATTCACGATTACCTCATAAAGTACCTACAGGGAGAATTTCCAAACGGTTTTAGCCACCGCTAGGGGCGTTTTTGATGGGATGATTTAGGTGTAAATTGTTCGTTGAGCATAGCTACTGACGAAACCTAGTGATTACCATGCAAATGAGAGACGATGGTACTCATCACTTAGCTTTTAGGAGGCTGTGGTGTCAGTTAGCCTTTTAACTGGCTGCCGTAAAAAGGTACCCGTAATTTTGCTTGACCTACAGAAATGTATTTGTGTAAATTAAGTATTTGTAAATTAAGCCAAGGAAAATATTGCAAAACTGTAATTATAGAGGATTATAAATAAACTAAATAGTAACAATTTTTTACACTAAATGGTACTTAACAATTTGTTGAGGTACGATGATGGTTTTCTTATTTATTTTCTCTGGAAGACACCGCTGCGGTTTTAGTATAATAATAATAATAATAATAAATTTATTTCAGACCATAAGTCCATAAACAACACACATTACAATTTTATACACAAAACATACATACATACATGAAAACACATACCTACACAAAAAATACAATAAAACAACTTATTTTAAATAATGGAATGACGCACGATGAGTGGTCATCCATTGCCACATAATTGGACTGTCCATCCTGTCGGCTACTATAGCTACCAAGTTGTTGGAGCTGTCGCGCACTCGCCGCATCAGGGATGCTATCCGTGTCCGCATCAGTGCGTAAAAATCTGGCACGCCATTCTCCGCGAACATCCCCGATGCACTGCAAAAGCGCGGCAGCCCCAACATAACTCTGAAGGCATTATTGTATTGGACTCGCAGAGCATTGTACGAGCTTTTTGTATAGTTGACCCATAGGGCACACGTGTACATAGATTGGCAATACGCTCTAAAGAGTGTAATTTTCACCTCCCTAGTACAACGTGCAAACCTACGAGCCAGCATGTTACATCGAACTGCCAATGCTCTGCGTTCCCTCTCCACGTCCGCATCGTCGGACAGACTATCGGTGACCCAATGCCCAAGGTACTTGAACTTCGTGACCCTGGAAAGCTGAGCGCCCCCCAAGGTGGGACAGTATTATAACATTTGTTACCCGCTTTGAAAACCAGTAGCTCGCTCTTGGTCGCATTATACCCGAGGCCGTGAGCCACCGCATAGTCCTCACAGATGCGAAGAAGCCTCCTAAGTGCACTGATCGATGGGCTCAGCAATACCATATCATCCGCGTAGCTGATGTTATTGACGCAGTGCCCGTTAATGGAGCACCCGATATTGGTATTGCTGAGCTCACAGATCAGCTCGTTTACATACAGGTTGAATAACTTGGGTGAGCTGATTCCGCCCTGCCTCACACCGCACTCCAACCCGTATGCATCCGACAGGACACCCGCCCACTTAACATAATTGTATTGGTTTTTATACCAATACTTTAGCAAAATAATAATGATGTGGTTGTAAATACAGTCAGGGAAATTATATTGATGCCCTACGTCAATTCGATGTTATAGCCATTTTATAAAAATGTCAAAGACTATATAGTTGAAGACAAGAACAAATACAATATTAGTTGGTAGTAAAGCTTAACAATTATTTTCCCTGATTTTACATACGAAATTTGTATCGAACCGACTCGCCGCAGATCGGAGGCATCGCGATGGACGTGTCTGCTCTACCACGGACAGTACGGGCGGCTACAGTACGTCGTGCGGGCTGCACCGCGTCCATCCGCAAAATCTCGCTCCGTGGGAAGCTGCCTTAGAATGCACCTTTGATAAGTACATAGTTATAGGAAATACCAAACAACGAGGAATTTAAAAAAAAAAATATTGGCGGTCATGGACACTGCCGCAAGAAGTGAAAACTGGTATTAGCGCTATCTATACTAGGTACCTATATAGTATTGGATTTTCCATCTGGAATTTCTTGGTAGCAGCCTGGAGTCTAGATTTCTGCCTGGTTGATAACAATAGGCTCGCCCCCTATTACATGAGACTTAAACATAACTGGCGAAATGTGTGTGTACTATAGGTACACCTCTGCTTAACCTTTCGGGGAATGCAGGCGTGATGTTATGTAGGTATGTATACTCTATAGTACAGAACTACGGCGCGAGCTTGTCGGTGACGCGAATCAATTAGTTTCTTCGGCTCCACTCTACTTTATGGACCGCGCGAGCAAAGCTTCGTATTTTTTTTTTTGCGTATAGATCTTCGTGTAGAACACTTTTGCAAAATGACACAGCTAGCAAACGCCCAGTTTTCGAGAAAAATATCCAAAAGTAAAAAAAAAAAGTACAACTTATTTACGTAATAAAATTGACATTTTACCATAAATAAAGGAATGAGAGATGAGATGTAGGAATTCCACTCCTAGGTTGTTCCGTTTTACGTTCAGCCAAATTATATTTAATCGCCGGTCCATAAAGTACAGTGCTTCCCGACACACAAAATACTGGCAGTGATGATTCATTCGGTAGCAACACAAAAATTCAGGGAACCACTGAAAGTAGCTTTACGTGTGAATGCGGGAGGAACTAGGTAAGTTACGATGCTTGCACGCACATGAAAAATATAAACGTAAAAGATATCGTGTGACCAATGGAAGAAGTAGAGAAGATAATAAGAAAAACATTCAGAAATTGTATTCGTAAGGCCTCGTTGACGGCCTTGAGCAATGCGACTTGCGTCAAGCGACACGTGCGTGAGTCGTGTAATGTGCAAGTCGCGTCGCGGTGACTCGTTGCATGCTCTAAACAACTTCTTTCTTTTGTTTTCTCCGCAGTCGCTGTTGCAAGACGCGTGTCGCTCGAGCGTGTTGCTCATGGCCACGGGATAAGGTTGAAGCCACACAGCCAGGTGCTTCGCTTAGTACTTAGTGCTTGCTACCGAAAAAACACATGGTTAGACTATTGGAAATGTTTAACAGATCGTTTAAAAACATCTTGATCTTAATAAGATGAACGCTTTTTTAGATAAATGTACCTCTTTAAACTTTTTCGGATTTTAATGGATATATAAAGTATGCTCTTTTTAACTTTCTGGCCTTTTCTCACAGTGGGTTGCAGTTAGTAAGCTACCCTGACCAGATGGGTTGGGCTCCATGGCCCTCCCATCACGGCGATGCGGGAGCACCGCTGAGTTTTAGTGGGTATACTGCATTTAGACAGGAGTCCCACATACCCCGACTCGACCCCCACGAGCCGGGGATGCGTAACGCATTTCTCAGCGAAAAAAAAAAAAAAAAAAAAAAAAAGGTTAGAACTGTGACGAAACACTAGCGAGCCGAGCGAGCGTAGCGAGTTGTGCCACGGTAGCTGCCGGTGAGCGCTACATCCAGTTTGTTGTAGTAACTTGGCTATTTAGTTCTTTTAGAACCCCAAAATAGGAATTATTTGAGGTTCACAAAAAGAGGCGCATTTATTATAGTTAATAGATATCAATAATATTTTTATGAAAGCAAAATGGGTTTATTTGAGTTTTGATTAAATACATGCCTCTAAACAATTGCAATGGCCACACTGACGCATGGATATTTGTCACTTGTTCGAGCTACTATTCTCACCAAGCGAGGCACCAAGCCTATATGTGTTGGCTTTAGCCTTAAAATAATGGTAAATTTTATTTTGTTCGGGAAACTTACAGCTCATTCATTTACGATATTTAAAAAAATAAATAAAGTGAAGGCATTAAACAAGTTTCACTAAAATAAAATTGAAAATGGTCGGCACAAAATACTTAAAGCATTTTAAAAATAGATACTACACCATCGATAATACAAATCAATAATGGTTTATACATAAAAACACAAATCATTTTCCACAAGCTGATACAGTTGATTTAATTTGGGCAGCTGTCTAATACTCTGAATTCAGTATAAAAGAGACCAATTGTTTGTCCATTAGGTACATTTTATATCACTCTACTTTTTCTATTATTATTTTTTTTCATCGTGGCCTGTTTCAATATAATTCAATCTGAAACAGGCCACGCTTGCTCTAAATAGCGTTACTTGATTTATGGCAACATTAAGCAGGGTGTCAAAGTAATATCTAAATCGACATATCAAAAGCTCGTTGAGATTTTTTGGGGTCCATACGATTCTAAGGGGTTCCCGAAACGATCAATTGCAATCAATTTGTGTTATTATTGTCAGTCGCTTCAATTGAATTTGGTAGACGGTCAATTTGCGCATCAATGTGTATCAATCACGTAAAAATACAAGTATTTTTTAATATTTCGGTGGTTTTTCGTATATATTTATTTGGTAATCTGAGCTTATGTTGTGTGTGATTGTTTGGCCATTAGCCAAAATAAACAAACAATGACATTGCCATGAGGTTCGACCATGGACGAACAGGCTTTCAGCAAATGTTTTCCTCCCTTTGAAAACTTATGAACTTATAATTACACCACGCTGTATTCCGCAAAAGGTTAGGCAGAGGTGTACCTATAGCACTGTAGACTCTTTGAGAGCCTATGGTACTGAGTGTAAAATAAAAGACTTATTACCGGTAGAACTCGACTAATTATTGGTTTATGAAATCAATAATATTTTTATATTTTATTCTAGTCGCTTGACAGGTCGGCGGCAACTGTCTAACCTTTTTTCTATTCTAAATATAAACTTCTAGAATGTTCGAGTGTCGCCATGGCTGTTTTATTAACCGCCTGTTTGATAAGGTTGCTTATCGCATAAAAACTTACAGTACACCCACGTTTCGTCGTCAATTCTATATTAGTCCTATCTCATAAGAGGCTTATGTATTAGTCCCATGTCATATGGGACGAGCCTATTGTTTGTCATCAACGGAATACAAATCCAAGCTCCAAATTGCTTCTAAGAATTTCCCGAAAACTTATGATATACCTACAAGTTATTTTACCTAGAATTTAAAGCCAAGTTCTCGTGTAGTACCCACTAGCAACCCACGATTATCAGACCTTGTTTACCCAGGTCACCTTCAGAATGATAAATCCATGTTGTTAGTAATATGTAGGCACGTGAGTGTAGCCTCCCTAATGGTTTGAATTTAATTCAGGGTTCCATGCCTACATTAGTTAGTCGTTTTACTAGGATTAAGAAAAACTGAAATGCTGTGGATGAGGTAGATTGGAAGAATAAGGAAAGGAGGGGGAGGTTTTGTAAGGTACGCGGCATTATTATTGTTAATACTAATATTTATGGGACTCATTTATTACACTCTTGATTAATTACATTGTCTCATTGGTCTAGTGGCCGCAAGCGCTACTGCTGAGCATGATGTCTTGTGTTAAGCTTCGTGCAGACCAGCGCGACGCGACACTGGTTATTGTTATAGCGTCAAGTTTTCTTAGAAATTGTATTGTTCGAGTCGCGGCGCGGCTACGCGTCGCGCTGGTCTGTACGAGCTTTTATATGGCTTTGGAGAATTATAATCATTAGAATCAGCAATACAACTCCTTGTTAGAATAATCCAAAAATGTCAAGATTTCATGAAATTGTAATTCAATAGGATTATATAAACTTAGAGAAATGTATTGATGTTTTTTTAATTAGAATTCTATAAATAAATATTTGATACGACCGCGAATCATACTTACATCAACATACAATCTGATACTGACCTGTAAATTGCAAAAAAACGTAAAAAAATTAGAATTTCGCGGGTTACCCGGACGCACACATACATGATGAAAATAGGCCTCATAAAGACCACTACAACAAACTTTCAAAGAGGACGACCATAAACAATAGGTTTAGCAAATCATCGCAAGACGAGGGAGGGGGTCACCAAAGTGTGACATCTTATGGCAAGGGGGAACGAGTCATATGCTGCCTGACGTCACTGTAAATGTAAAGTATTAAAACCCTAAACTACTACTCTTACGAAAAACTTTTGAATATTACCATTTCTATAAGTATTATTAAAGGTTTAAAATTGAAAAATTTGTGATGGTCGGACGGTCACACAAGGACGGGACTCCAAAAACATGTAAATCATGTGACGTAATTTATGGATGTCGAAAAATTTATCTGCTCGGTAACGTTAATAACGCAGTGAATATTCTTGACTGGCTCGTTGGTCTAGTGGCTCAAAGTGCTATTGCTGAGCATGAGGTACTGCGTTCGATGTCCGAGTCGGGCAAGGTAATATTGGGTAGGTACATCCATCTATATTATCTCAGTAGCAGCCCCGAGTTTGGATTTGTGCCCGATTGATGGCAATAGGCTCGCTGCTATTACATGGGACTTAAACGTTACTGGCGAAATGTGTGTGTTGTACTATAAATACACCTCTGCCTTACCCTTCGGGAAATGGAAGCGTGATGTGATGTTATGTAATATTGTTGGATTGTCAAAGTGAATAACATGGGGATTGTGAGTGTGTTACGCAATTACTCCGCGTGCATACACTGGATAGTGAACTATCCTGTGGATGTAGATCATCTTTACATGTATCTTTTATGACTTTTATGATATTGATTTTACATTCTATGATTATTTCTTCACACACTGACTTATTTACTGTAAAATTTTAGGAAAATCGTCTACTTTTACAATGTTTGTAAATATGTGAGCACCATTACCACACATCACGTAATTAATTTATCTGTCGTTGCTTCATTTTTAATTCTTTTTACTTATTGTGGTATAGTAATTTTATTCTAGGTGCATCGTCTTCACATATAATTATATAACTAATGTACCTATAAAAAATATTGTAAAACATTGTAAAAGAATAACGGTGGAGTTTCTTGCCCATTCTTCTCCATACGAAAACTACCTTTTGGACGGGGCGACTAGAATTATTTTTTTTGTATATTTTGTCGTTCAAGAGTGCCTTAAAAGAGCCTATTTGAAATAAATGATTTGAGTTTGATGCCTAAATAAATTAAAGGCGCCGAAAACCTTCTAGGTTGACATGCGAGAAGCAATTAAAAAAAACTGTAAGAACGCAGAAGGGATAGACATACATGAAGAATTAATGTTAATTTTCTTGTTGTTCATTCGTTACAATATCATTTTTGCCTTTTATTCGGCATCTTTCACTCGAAGTGAAACGTCTGTACACAAAATGAATTAATAGTGAAAAATTAATGCATTAGTGAACCGATCCAAAATGATGTTGGATTTCGGCACTCGGCATCTTTCACTCGCCTACCGAATGATCGAAACATGAAATGAAAGGAGTAGATGAACTTTCATTTCTATATAATTTTGTCGCTGTCGTGTAAACATGGAATGAAAAACCAAAATTTTCCTTCAATCAAGTGTACCAATTAGTGGAGTGAAGCTTCTGAGATCGGCTTTATATAACTCCTGTAGTGGTAAAATTATTATCCAGTGAGCAAGTATGTTTGGGCTCAATGCCCACAGGTAAAATTAACGAACTGAAAGAAATTATATTTCCACACATGAACCCGATTTAAGAGCCAAAGTTCTCTTCTCAATAAAATTATTTATGCCATGTCCACGAAAACTACTAACTCTAGTGTATATTTAAATGAAATCAATTATAACATATAGGTAAGCCGCTCACTAAGGTACAGAGAACGTGAATAATACGATTTCCCTGCATATGTTACTGCTAACTTGCTCTTAGAGAAGGCGGTACTTGTTTAAATATATTTAGTGACGTCACTGTTACATATGTTACATGTGTGAATACGGTAATTAACACATAACATAACATCACGCCTTGTTCCCCCGAAGGGTTGGGCACAGCCGGGCTATTCTGCAAACATCTCACCGTGATAACTTGGGTGAAGTGAGCTGTGTGCACCCAAAGCTAGGGATTGACACTATGGACAGCTCACTTCATGCTCCCTTCACCTCACTCTTCACGGTGAGATGTTTACAGAATGGATCAACTGCTGTACCTATAGTACATTCACATTTCTCCAGTTATTTTTAAGTCCCATGTAATAGGGGACGAGCCTATTATCATCAACCGGGCACAAATCCAGACTCCGGACTGCTACTAAAAAAAATCCAGATAGAAACCCGCCCGACAAACCTGGGAATCGAACCCAGGACCTTATGCTCAGCGTTAGGGCTTACGTCCATTGGACGGTTTATATGACGGATACCCAAAATATAGGTAAAATACTGTGGAGCAACTTCAAGAACGTTTTTTTAATACTTAGGTACCGGTAAAAACTATGCATCCTTTATTTTTATCTACAGCGTGTTTCAGAAACGTGTGTTTGCGTGTGAATGGATGTAGTTCAGATGAGACTTTCTCAATGGAACTAATATCGAAATCTTGAAAATAATATCAACTGTCCCATACAAAACTTCAGTACCTACTCGACACAAATGTATGGGACGGCTGATAATTTTTTTCCGAAAACGATGTTGGTTCCATGGAGGTATCCATGAAATATCTTATGAAAGTATGTACATTATATGAAATAGTTACAATTACAGTTTACTCGTTGGTTTACTGCATAATAAACTCTTTGGTTTACTGTCATGGGGTCTGTTTAAGCGGGGGCCACTTGCTTTTTAAACAACGTGTTTCTGGTGAAACCCAAAATATAAAAAAAAAATGCTGTGATTACGTTTTATCTTAATTTGACCGAGATGTATCTTTTGAGACAATTTTTACGAATGTACGCGAAGTGTAAGTGCGACACCCAAATTACATGGAGTGCTGCCTTTCTTCTTTGACCTCACCATGCTGTTTATGGAAGTTATACCTATGTAATTGAAACCGTGACAGATGGTAATGAAACCCTCAATTTCTAAGCTCAAGGGAAAAACATGAAATTGATTTAGTCTCGACACTTTCAATTTAATTAAAAAGCTTTCGCCGCCGCAAAGTAAATTAATTTTGATTAATTTTGACGAAATAATTTTGTAAAGTTTTTTGTCTCTTTCTATTAGCCTGAGATTGACAGTTGAAATTGTTTGATAAGGATGATATATTTTATGCTGTCGCTTGTACGGATTTTTAATTAATTTTGTCATTACATTATTAATAATGTTTTTGGTTTATAACAATCCCCTGCTGAGTAATACACCAATCAGGTAATACTATTAATTATTGGCTAGATAGAAACTAACCGGCAAATTCTCTATAGCAGGTATTCTGAACTGGTATTGGTTTTTGATAATTTTTTGTACATTGTTCTCACTTGAAGAAGCAACAAGAATAATGTACCTAGGATTTTGTAATTTTCTATATTTAAAGAGTGCCCTTTTAGGTTCTTGCCCGGTCTTCTCCATAAACATCTACGTTTTGGAACTGGGCAACTAGCTTCAACTTTTTGACTAACTGACCGACTATTTGACAATTCAAAAGTGCCTGTAAATGGTTTAATTGAAATAAATGCTTTGAGTTTGAGTTTGGTAGCTAAATTAATTTATCACAAGACTGGCGAAACCGCCAGGGCAGCTCGCGAAAATAATCTATATATCGGAAATACGTTACTCAGTTGACTAATCGGGACGCCAGCGCCACCTAGCGGCACTCAACATAACGCTTGGACCAGCCGCCGGTCGGCGATAAGCAGAAAGTTCATTGGTGACGGTAAAGCAATGAACACGTTTAAAAAATGTTGCGCATTCCGAATAGTTGTCGTGTTACTTGTACCTACAGAATATTAGCAATACACACAATTGCTAGTGTGATTAATTTGATCGTGAATTATAATTTGATCTGAACGGCAAACGGTTTTTCTATTGCGCAATAACCAACACTACCCACAGTATGCCCACAGTAGTTAAAATATGCCTGATAATAACGAAAGAGACACATACCCTCCTCCGTTATCATAGTTGGGATTCGTCTTGGTTCAGGCGCAAAATGAAAAAGCTAAAAGTGACCGTTGGCGTGCACGACTCTGATGAAGACTGAAGTCGACATTGATGAAGTTCACGTGATTGCGGCATCCAGAATATTATACGTAGAGTGGAATATGATAAGGGTCCGTTTGATAGCTAAAACAAAATTTTCGGTTGCCGATTTCATGTTACTACAAAACAAAAAGCAAAATCAGATTAAGTTAGATCCGAAGTTCAAAAGTCCGTTTAAGGTAGCGGAAGTTTTGGATGGTCATCGCTTTACGTTAAAAGCTTTCAATTCTAACCGTACTTACAAATACGTTCACAATAGGTTAAGAAAGATGCCAAGTAGGTCATGTACGAGTTGAAGGAGATGGTGATCACAGTAGTGATGAGCAAGCCTAACTTATGGGAACCACGCGAGTAGGATTTTCTATCGGCTGTATTGTTTTCGACCGTACCAGTAGTGACTGGCGGAGGTCGGGGTCTAGAAAGACCATAGTTTTGATCCATGCGCTGGATGTGAGAGCAATGCGATTGCTAGTCGGCTGGAAAGCCGTGGCGTTAGAGTGATTCACTCGTGTGTGGGTTTCCAAGTGTCTAAGGCTCTTAGTGAAAAAGATAATTGTGTGGAAAAAGGTGGTACATGGCTCTGGTTGATGATTTTTGCTTTACTTAATTTAGAAGTACCTATTGTTTTTTGTCCTGTCAATCAATCAGCCTAGCCTATTCCTAACTATGTTAGGGTCGGCTTCCAGTCTAACCAAATGCAACTGAATACTATCTGACCTCCGCAACCCAGTAACTGGGTAACACAATACCAAAAACAAAAGTGCCTATAATTGGTTTAATTGAAATAAACGGTTTAAGTTGAACTGCGTTGAGATCTTCTTTTCGTGTGGTTAGTGACTAGCCTGGTGTCAGAGTTTTAAAGCCGCCCATGGGCCTCTGACTTGGCTTCACATGCCGTCGATTAATATCTCTCAGGCATGCCGGTTTTCTCACGATGTTTCCTTTCACCGTTTTTGAAGCAAGTGATAATTATACAATACCGAATCCGAAAAGTCAGAGGTGTGTGTCTTGGGTTCGAACTTGAGACCTATGACTTAGCCGTCTGACGGTCACACCACTCGGCTATCACTGCTGAGTTGAGATGCAAGGAAAGGTAGTTAGTTGTAAATAATTAAAAAAGCCAAAAATATAAAGTAAACTGTACTACTAAACATAAACATCAGAATTTTCATCATGGCTTAACCTTGTACCCAGGCTTCAAATACCTCTGCACACCTTTACAGTAATCTCTGAAATATTCAGACCACTCAATCTGGGTGGGGTCACAGGGGAAAGTCTGCTTATCTTCGGGGGACAGTGAGGAGTAAAGCTCCCTTGCTCGCTCTGCCCTCATTAGCCAGGGTCTGGAAGTGAATTCGTCAATAGCATTCCTGTTTATGACGAATGACGATACCGGTTTCGCGTACCTGGTGATGATGAAGGGTTATTAGGACACTTAAAACAGTTATAACATTTAAACTTTTACGTAAAAAGAAGTTGGAACTTTGAAATTTTGTCCAAAAAAATAACTATCACAATTACGGGAAAAATAAGTGATTCTCGGCTTCGTTAATCGTACATTTACACCCGTTATACCTATCATAGGTTTTGCTATTAGCATGCAAGACGGATGAGTTGTTTCATAATTAGATTATTATTTAAATGTAATGGAGCAACTTCGTTTAAGATTTATTTTCTGTCCTGTAATTAACAAAAATGTTTTATAAACCAAATCTCAACTGAAGCTTTATATGTTCAATAATTGACAGGTTGGATTTTGCAGAAAAAAAATCGTATAAATTATGAATAAAAAAAATACTGGATTGACTAAATTGGGTGATAGTACATAAGACTATTTATTAAACTACGTTTCACGGAAAGCTTATACAATGCGAGGTCGGCTTATAGAATAGAATAGAATAATTTTATTTCGGACAGAGTCCATAGGGTTAGTAACAATTTTACTTAACATCTAGTGTTAGTAGGTACAGACACGGATAAACATAAAATTAAAATTCAGCGTGGAGCTGCATCCACCTCCGCAACATCGAGGAATCCCACCGATCTCCGAACACACTGAGAATACTGTTGGTGCCGCCGCGAACACGTGACATCAGGGATGCACATCTTTTTCGAATAATCGCGGCAAAACCATCAATACACTACACTGGAAAAGTATAGCTTGATAATGTCGTGGAGTGTAATTTATTTAGGCATTTTTAGATAAATAGAGATTCGAACTTTATAATTATTATTTACGTAATATAACATAATCAGCCTGTACTGTCCCACTGCAACTTTCCGTTTTCCACTCAACTCGGTCCTGAGCCAATGTAGACCAATACCGCGTATAGGCGTCAAGTCGCGTATAGGCGTCAAGCTCATCCCGCCATCTACGCCTGGGTCTTTCGCGATGCCGTTGGACGTTTTCAGGAACCCATGTTGTGGGTCTTAGCCCAGAATGCATCTGACATGCAGCAAACGTGTCCGACCTAGTCTCATTTGAGCTTAGCTGCTTTTTGGACGAAGACGGCGACTTGAGTTTGATTTGAACTTAATTCGAATAAAATAATTTACCTCGGTTCTCTTCCCGTTATTTTCAGCCACAAGTCAGCTATATGCGCAGGAGTTGTTTGAAATAAGAATGTCCCAATATTCACTATTGCTTTTGATTTGACAAATAAGATACTCGGATAAGGCATTTCATCTGAAACAACGAATGATAATATTTTATAAACAGTCTTGGAAGCCAAGACAAATATAATATTATCATTATTCTTTGAAGTCGGCTATCACATATTTTAAGTTATTTTATAATTCTTATTTGAGTAGCTAAGACTATTATTGTAGTTCCATTCTTTAGTACCAAATCTACGAGTATATCTTACATATTATAAATTAAAGTCGCTGTCTGACTGCGTTGTTTATCTAAACTACGCAGTCTATGTGTATAATACAAAAAAAACGAAGTGCGAAGGAGGGGCGGGGCGCTAGTATTTTGATATATACAACGCGGAGAAACAATAAATAAAAATACTGGCAATAATAATAAGAGTATTTTGAAACTACCAAATATATTTTTTCTATATTTTCAAACAAACTATTATAGTAGTGATGGACCGACTATGGCTTTTGCCGATCAGCCGACTATAGTGATTAAACTATTGGATTTATTAATGATATAATTGTTGTATGCAGACTGGGAACGTCATTAAATATGCGCAGGTTAATTTATTGTCGTATTGTCTTCTCCACCTTGTATAGTATCAATAGATGACAAAACAACTCCGGAGATTTCACTAAACTCCATTATGTATCATCGATTTTATTTTTACTATTCCTTTATGTAATTTGCCCACTTACTTGTACCCCGCGAAATTATTTCTTGATTGAAGTATTTATGAACATCCGACCAACAGACAGGATTCTCTGAAGAAGTAGTGCTATTAAAAACTTGTACTTCACTTGATCTAAAAGAAAAATGTAGCAGTGTTGAAACCTAGAACTATTAAGAGAAGTAGGACCAGGTAAATATTAAACATCATAGCGTTTTCCCCACTGTATGGGTGGTTCCAGTCTGACCATATTCAGCTAAATACCATAATTTTAGATGCAGAGACGGCCTAGCTGACCTCCATAAGCCAGTTACTGGGTCACGATACCCCTTGGTGAGACTGGTTGCCAGACTTTCGGGCCCTGACCACCCGTGACGACTGTCAAAGAATCTACAAAACCGCCGAGACCAACGGTGGCTTAACGTGCTTTACTTTAACTGAGGCACGGAGTAGTAAAAGCAGAGTGGTAAAAACAAGCTCTTTACTTTTTGGAATTGGATTCTTTAATTTATGTTAGTAAATTGAGGAAACTGGTTTCGAAGAGTCTTATATTTAAAACCCCGACTCAGCCGATTGGACTTGCCACGCGAATTGCGTCAAGCATCATGCGCTTGCGTCACCTGTGTCCGTCGCTCCGCAAGTTGTGTCGCGGTGACTTGTGGCATGCTCTAAAAAACTTCTTCCATTTTTTTTCGCTATCGCAAGACGCGTGTCACTTGTGTGTACAGCTCGTGGCCGCGGGGTAAATATACAAAATATAATAATTATTCTTACTTGGCTCTAGCACCAGCAATAATACTTAAATTAGAAACGTAATCAACAGGGATGAAGTCAACGGCGTCACTGCTGCTTCCGAGATGAAAGCGGTTCCAGCCTTTGGCAGTTAAGAAGAGTCGGCTAGTGCCACCATACCAATTGTCCAACCAGCCTGTTAAAGGCTCTTCTTTTATTGATGCAACTGGAAAAGAAACTTGGATGATAATAAAAGAATCTTGTTTTTCTTTAGTAGTTACCAGATTGGCTGTCCGCTTACCTACAACTAGACATGTTACTATTCGATATATTCTAATAATAACATTCTTATTTTTCACTATTTTACAACAAGATTGTTGGACGCTTATGAATTTATTACTTTAAACCAATCTTACTTATTTATTAATCTATTGGATGCTTTAATAATCATCATCATCATCATTTCAGCCAAAAGACGTCCACTGCTGATCATAGGCCTCCCCCAAGCACCGCCACTTCGACCGATTCTGTGCTTCCCGCATCCAGCGGATTCCTGTGGCCTTCACAAGGTCATCGGTCCATCTTGTGGGAGGCCTTCCAACGCTTCGTCTTCCGGTTCGCGGTCGCCACTCCAGAACTTAATAATTATTGAGAAACAAATTCTATTGTGTCTCGATGCACATACACAGGTGCTAATAACAGCATTGTCTTATTCTTTTGTTCTTTTTTAGGGTTCCTTACCTCAAAAGGAAAAACGGAACCCTTATAGGATCACTTCGTTGTCCGTCCATCTATCAGTCTGTCGAGACTCTTTTTCATAGGAAATCGTGGAGGTTTCAAGTTGAAATTAATATCAAATACGTAGGTCTATGATCCCTTGTAATTTTAAAAATCAAGCTTCTTCTCAGACAAAGCAGTAACAAAATACGGCCATTTATGCGACATTTTTTGATACTCGCAAATAAATCAAAACCTACAGGGTACTTTTATTACTAGAATCATAAAATTTGGCAGGAAGTAAGGTCTCACAGCACATGTAAAGGAAAAAGTCCGAAAATCGTTAATTTGTAGTTTTATCACACAGTTTTTGTTTTTTCGTTTACAAACTTACATTTTGCGATTAGAGAATTTACCGTGACGTATATCGATATATGGGAGAACATGTTTTGAACTAAAATGTAAATTTTTTTTTTGCGTTATCAATTTCATCCCAACTATGGAACCCTCCATTGTGCATGGTCCGACACGCACTAGGCCGGTTTTTTTGTAAATAAGTGGGTTGGTTTTCTTACAAGCTAATCGGAAAAGACAATTCTGCAAAATACATTAAATGATAATTTATTATTATATTACCTATTGAAGGTCTAATGATAACTGTGGGCACATCCCCGTGTTTCCTCGTTATGTAAGACTCCGACAATGCCTTAGTGAAGGTATATGTGTTGGGTTTTTCATGGTCTCCTGTAACAAAATATCAATCCCAATAAATTATCTTGAGGCTGGTCAAGTAGTCGCTCCATGTAAACCACTGGAATACAGCTGCATCCGGTTATATTGGAAGCTGACTCGAATATACTTGGAAAAAGGCTCGGTTGGGTGAGCGCATTCTTTTCATTTCAAAAATATGTCTGCGGCTTGTTTAGTTCGGATGTTGGTAGTGTGTTAGTTGGTGAAGTGATGAAAAAGTTCCGGACGCTATAGATAAAGTGGTTCTTTAATGAATGTTGTACAAACTAGAAGGAGTAAAAGAATACATTTGTCGTGTTTATTAGAAGACATTCGGTCATCGGCCAAAGCTCGGAAAACATTTTCTCTGCCAACATTTTGACTTCATTAGATGAAGTCAACTGAAGGAAAGCAATAATATTATTGGAATGAAATACGTACTTAAATACTTATTTGTTTCTTTAGAATCGTGTCCATACTCTTCGATGAATTTGTAGACATCTTCCACTTTGGCTGGCGGTGGGTAGATCGTCTCTACTAGTACCTTCCTTTGAGTTTGTGTGAAAGCCGTTGATATGTAGACCAAGGCCTGAAAATGATTAAGTCATAGTTGTTTATTGTTTATTGATAAATAAAACGGTAACACCAATTACAATAATTAACATAGAGATTGAAACAGGTATAGTGAATAAAAATATTTCAAATACTAACGTATAATAGAGGACAACCTAGCGTATGCTAGGTTGTCCTCTATTATACGTTACTCTCGCAAAACATCAGACATACACGCATAATTCTGCTCCATTCATCAACAAACAGATCACGTTCAGAATACTTAGGTGGTCAGGAGGGCGTTAAGCATCCTTAAAGTACGACACACAGGGGACTCAGCTCTGGCGACAGTGTAAGATAACGGCGGCGCAAACAGATTGCGTCGACGGCTTTGGCGATGTGCGATGTATTTGTCGGGAACAAATAGCCGACAGAAAAGATCGTGGAGTTCGAGACAGTCGATGCATACCATATAATGAGTAAGTGATTAACTAAATCCTAAAGCACTGTATGGCAGCTTCAACTGTCTGACTGATCGACTCCTTGAAAATTCAACACACGTAAACTCATACCTTTTTCCCATGGGCGTAGGCAGAGACTACAGAACGCCGCCTGCTACGATCTTTACATACTCTTTTTGCTTCGTTAACGTTCATGCATCTGCTTAGATGTACGTAGATTTCGGAATACAATATAACATAATCAGCCTATAACGTTCCCACTGCTGGGCTCTTCCCTGTGAGAGGGAGTGGGCCGTAACCCACCACGCGGTCCCAGTGCAGGTTCTTGGGTATCACATGTCTTCGAATTTTTCTTTCACCATGTTTTTCGTTACCATTTTGAGAGCTTATAAATGACACCAAGTGTATTGATACTTGGTGACAACAATTATCTGCCTGGTTTCGAACCCACGACCTACGCCTTGAAATCGGGGTCGTCCTCAATGGGCCACCACTGCACTGCTCTGAATAAGTTATGATAGTTTTGGTCTCTATTCTTTTTCAAAGAGTTTTTCTTTGACCCAGAAATAAATTCAAGGATAACAGGTATTATATAAATTACCTCCATATTCTTCATACGCCGACTGAGCTCAAGAATCCTCTGCGAGCCTTCAAAATTGATGTTCATAGCTACCGGCAACGGTTCGTCAAACCTAACCGTTGCTGCCCCGTGGTACACTACCGACACCTAAAATGAATGAACTGGTGTTATGATAATGTGTTATAATTATAAGTTATAACCTACGCACGTTCTTGAGCTGGGTATATTTTTTATAATAATCATTATGACTTCCAGGGCAATAACTGGTTACTTATTATTATTTAATACTAGCTAATGCGTTGCAATGCCTTTTTGTTTATTTTTTTTGTTAGGAACCTAGCGCACATAACAATTTACCAAAGTTTTATCACAATCGGTTGAACTATTTTCGAGTTTTTGCAAGAACGAACGGCAATTGATTTTTATATATACAGAACATATAAGATATATAATTCAATTAATAATATTAGTAAAACAGCATAATATTTGACAGCTATTTGCGACGTTGCCAAGTTTCAGAATAGGGGGTGCATTCTTAAACAAGTAATTTTATAAATGTTACCTTTTCAATCAAAGTCTGTTCATCTTTTGGGCTCAGTCCTAAGTTCGGTAATGATACGTCACCCGTGACTGGGACCACCTTCTTTAAGTAGTCAGGATTGCTTTTCTTCAACCTCGAAAATAACTGAAAATGTAAATGTGTACATTTAATTGTTTTTGCGTTTTTCATAATAGTATTGGCACTTTCTATTAAACCTGTATAGTTTCACTGCTGGGCAAAATTCTACTATCTATAGCTTTCCACGGTTCCTTGTACGTTGCGTTCTCCGGTCAATCTCTCATAGTCGTTTCTAAGTCATCACGCCAGCGTTTCCGGCGCCCTCGGCAACGACGCCCATCTTTGGCTCATCTTCGGCTGTCGCTGAAAACCAGCATTGGGGCTCTGTCTCGCATAGGGTCGCAGCCTTATGCTGAGCGATGGCCGTTTTGCGTGGATGTGACGCATATTTTCCCACAAATTGTTTATTTTTGTGTTTTGTTCTTTCTTTGTACCGCAAATAAACGTATTTTCTTTCTTCTTTCTTTTTCTTTCTTCTGGCTCCCATTGCGTGACGATTCAGGCCTATTTGTTCCGATCCAACCTACATACATGGCCCGCAGAATAATATTCAACTTCACCCTAGCAAAATTATTTCTGGTTATCCGCGATTCCTGTTTTGCCCTTATAGACCAAAAAACTATTTTAAAAAGTCCAAGCAACTGCTTAATGCAATGTAATAATTGTGGAAGATGAGTAAAAACGGTAAAAAATATATATATATATTATGTAATTAACACTTTCAAGGACACTGAACTAGACACAATTGATTGATTTGATTTTGAAAGGTCTTTATTAACAGAATGGTTACTACTAATTAACAAAAAGATCTTATTCTAAATGTAAACCAACATAATCCGAGTAATGTTAAATAGGCTAATTAATGACCTCTTTTAACATACAACATGTAACTTTAGGTCTCACTGGAAATATTAATTCATTTGTTTTGTACCTACGCTTTCAAGGACACTAAACGAGACACGATATAAGTTTTATTGTTATGATGTCTATGGGCGTTTGGTGTCCTCGAAAGCGTTATAAATTTAAACTTACTGGATTTGCAAACAAGTCTTCAATTCGTTTGTTGACATTATCGCCTTTCTTCTGTCGCACCAAGAGGTATACTTTGTCTAATTTGTTGCACGAATACAAGAGTTTCTCAAGGTAGACCTAAAAAATAATATTTAATATTGATGCATGTCGTTTTCAGTGTGTTTCCTCATATTGGTCATTTTACGTTTTGTACGCGTTTGTACACCTCCATACAATTTAGTTGACAAAATCGACGCGAGCGACCTGAATCCCGCATCTCGCGCGGGCTTCGCTTCAGTTCGTTTAGAGCTTTATATGGGTCTCTTCTTTACTTTTCCTGTGTCTTAGGAGTTTTGTTGAGAGGTTTAAATGCAGCATTATACTTACTACTACTTATTGCAATTTTAGGTGATTACCAAATTCAGGTAACCTTGATGTAGGCGTCAGAATCATTCAGATTATTTTGTAAGTTGATCTTGATTGCATTGTTAGACTCATCAATAATATAATGTTTAACTGATGCCCTCCGAGTTCGTTTCGGCATTCTTTCTCAGGTATTAATCAGCTAGAAAATGCCGGCGCTATCTATTTTTTAAATATTGACCAAAAATCGAGTGTCTTAGAAGATCTAATTATAGAAATTAATTAAACGTTTGTGGTCGGGGGACCTCCGTCAGGAACGAAATTTCTTCTCACGTTTGATTTAAAACAAAAATAAAATGTTCGCAGCCGCCATCCTGAATTGATATTGACGTGCTTTCCAAGAACAACTGCACGAGTTATTATAAAAAATACCCAATTCGCTATAGGTGCGCTTATAATATTTGAAGAGTTCTATCGATTTTTCCAGCATTCCATCATCAGACCCTGACTTAACTTCGAAATCTTATGTAAGTAGACTCACGACGTTAGTCTTGTAATTAATGCAAAAAAAACAAACTACTGCATATACACTCGCCTTACCTGATGGCGTCTTGTGTGCCTATTGTCGTTGCCCATGAGCATCTGTGTCTTCACCAACCGGACACAGCGAGTAGTTGCCAGAAATTAGAGTTGGTGACCCAACATATGTATCTCGGTGTGATAATAGATATTAATTTCCACTGGCGGGCGCACATTGATCATGTATGTAACAACCTTAGGTCAATATTTGCAAAGTTATCGATACTTAAGTATAAACTACCCTATAGAACACTTAGAACATTGTATTTGGCACTGGCCGACTCCGTCATTGATTACGGCCTAAGTAGCTACGGGCGTACATACAAGACTTTCGTCGACAACATTTACAAGTTACAGTTACGCATTTTGAAAACAATTGTACCCACAAGAATAAAACATGAATTCCAAGATAATGACACGGGTTTAATTAAGCACTGCCAAAATGTAAATGTCTTTGACAAGGTACGTTTACGCGTTATAAGTGAGAATTACCATAATTTATGTAATATTCGAAAATACGTAAGACTAAATCGTTGCGTTGTTTGACCTACTTACCCACATTTATCGAACCTTAATCTAATAATGCTTATGGAGCGCGGACGTGGGAATGCATGCTACCATCATATACGAATGTTTTACCTAAGGAAATCTGCAATGTATTAAATGCGAAGAACTGTTCAAAAATATTAAAAAGATACTTTCTAGATAGCAGTGCGATCTAGAAAAAAAATCTGTGTATCTACCAAATTGTTAAATAATTAACATGTAGTGGCACCGATTTGCCGTGCCTGGCCACACCGCTGTTAAACCCGCGATGGTTTGTGTGGTGTGGTTATATAAATTTATGTAAACTGTTTTTTTGTTTTGATTAATAAGCAATAAAAAAATGACAGTGAAACCATTTCGAATTGATAACCTCCTCCTTTCGGAAGTTGGTTAAAAAGCATTTCATTTTATTTCATCATAATTATCACTTTAAGCTTCGTGCAGACCAGCGCGACGCGACAGCGCGACGCGACACCGGTTATTGTTATACCGTCAAGTTTTCTGAGAAATTGTATTGTTCGAGTCGCGTCACGGCGTCGCGTCGCGGCGTCGCGTCGCGCTGGTCTGCACGAAGCTTTACACAAGACCCTTTTTGGCACAACAGCATTGTCGCTTGCGGTTATAATCAACCGCAACGTCGCTGCCGTCTGCGTTCTGCCGTTGTCTTCAAAAGTGTACCATTATGCGTCAATGTTGGGGTCAATATTTATAAACCAACTGGCGCGCTGCATGAACAAAATTTTCTATAACAAATTTAAAATACGACAGTAAAACAAACCTTTCCTAAGAAGCCAGTACCTCCAGTAATAAACACAGACTTCCCAGAATAAAAATCTGCAACTGACTGATAAGTTGTACTGCACTTATTATTGGCATTTGTTGGGTTCCCACTGAAATAATAGAAGTCAGTCACGACAAAAAAACAGTTAAACACAAAAAAGGTGGATGTGAAATAGTAGATTGTTTGCCTAGGGAGCAAACAACTATTTTTAAGGCAAGAGTGTTTCTTTGAATCCAGAGCGCATCGAAGGATTCAAAGTACGTCACTCGAGCTTAAAATAGTGTTGCTCCCGATGTGAACACTATACTTTTTATCACCCTCTATGAGAAAAAAAAACGTGTGCGGTCCGACCCCCGTCAGGAACGAAGTTCCTTCTCACGTATGATTTAAAGCAAAAACAATATTTTCGCAGCAACCATCTTGGATTTACATTTTGACCTAACTATCGACTTTAGCACATTCCTTCGAAAACTATGACACATGATGATTTTTTTTTTAATTTTCGCAGCTGCGATCTTGGATTTTTGTTTTGGTGATTGGAACTTTTACTAACAATATCCACATTCCAAATTCAAATCACTTTTAGCCCCTAGGGATTAAAAAGCAATTTTAGTCCCTGTTTACGAAGAATAAACGAGCTCCTTTTGAATAGATGTGATAAAAAAAACATTACTGCATTGTACATAATGTACATGTACATATCCTAGTTTAAAATGTAAAATTACATAGTAATAAACATTAAATAATAATATAAATAAGCTCTTGGTTACGTTAAATATGAATATTTTTTTGAGTATTAATTGCTTTAATACTGTACTTAAAAACATAGATTTGCATAAAATTACAATTCATTTTCTCTCTATTCTTCAATGAGCTAATTATTCACGTATTCACGCACTTTAGACAAATACTACATACATCATATTTATTTGATACTTGAAAGTTTTTATGGTTATGAATTTGAATTTTAAATTAGAAAAACAGAACGTTTTTTATTTTAATTATTCTCAAATAATGTCAATGAAAATGATCAAATAAAAAAATGTATTATGCATTAGGAAACTTTTGAGTAGGTTTCCCTCTCCGGGTATTGTGCATCCTGAGATGAAGTACAGATCTGAAAACGAAGCTGGACCCAAAGGAACATCTACCAAAACTAGTTGTTTCTTTTTTAAATTCCTAATGTTGAGGACTGACTTCACTTACCTAGAAAAACTGGAATATCCTCGAATATTTATGTTTTTCATACTTTTGCTAAGCACCAAACTATCTCTGCTTCTCAATATTCGAACTCCGAACATTTTGCATAAATTACTTCCGTATTTTTTATTTAAAAAATTACAAGTAAAGGATAATAGCACATAAATTTATCACTTTCATTAATAATTAATTTCCAAAAGTAAAAACAGATTTGTAAATACTAATAAAGTTTGTAAATACTGCAAATTAAAGAAGTGTTTGACCACTTTCGCTAAAGTTTGTATTGTAACTGATAAATATAAAGTATCGTCGTCATATTTTATACTAGCACTTTTTAATAGTGTGTTAGAGTAAAGTAACCACATTAGTATTTTGTAAAAATACCTGTTTCATGCAACACGTATTTTTATTTTATTTATGAATGAGATGTAACTTGTTATTTATGTACCTATATTTCATTTTCATTTTGAATAAAAAGTTACACAGTAGTTTATAATTCTGAAAACATGTGAAGTGTAGTGTTACACGTTTTGGAACTCTCAATAACATTGCAACAGTTTCTTAATTTATTATCATGTTACCTTATAGAATTTTCTGATTCCTCCATACACACTTGTGTGATCATTTACTTCATCACCACTGCTCCCAAAACGGTGAAAGAAAATATTGTGAGGAAACCGCTACATCCAGTAACCAAAAAATTCGAGGACAGCTGCCCTCGAACAACTGTCTTCGAATTCTTTTGGTTCTTGGGAGTCTTTTGTTGTTGTTTTTTTCTCACAAAAAAGAGGCCTGTAACCCAGCAGTGGGAACGTTATAAGGTAATTAAACTATTCTTGTGTTTAATTATCTAGTGGATATAATCATCATAATCATCTCAGTCAAAACTCCTCCACTGGTGGACTAAGGCTACCAAAAGCTACCACGAGTAGTCCTGCGCTGCCCACAATATATGCAATTATAAGGTCTCCACTGTGGGGTAGGAACCTCGGCTTAAGCCGTCGCTGAGGGGAGGAAAGCAAGATGGGCCAGGCTGGATCATTAGTGGATAATTATTATTAATAGGGAGTATAAAGCTACAGGCTCAGCTTCAGCGCGGGCTGGCGTTTCATTGGGTCGAGGGGGAAGATAGTTTTCCTTTAAATTTCTTTATATACAGGATTATTGGTAAAACACCAACAACCTCTTAAGGGGTCATTCTACTCATCAATAGGAACAACTTTTAATATGGGACCAAACATGAAAACGCGAAAAAAAAAACAGCTGTTCCCTCCATTTATGTTCACACAACTCGTCAAAATGTATGGAACACCAGATTTTTCTTTCCCGATTTAAGGCTTGGAACCAAAGTAAAAGTTGTTCATAATGATGAGTACAATGACCCCTTAAGAGGTTGTTGGTGTTTTACCAATAACCCTGTATAGTAGTGCTGTAAAGTACTGGCTGTTTTCCGGATATAACTAAGGTCATTTTAGTGGAACAATTAATGAACGATGACCAATCCCCGTTCGTGTATGCTTGAGTGCTATTGTTTATAAACAATGTAAGGTCCAAAAATATCTGACGAAAATGTAAACAAATGGATCAGAATACGTACCAATTTATAGTGCCACTTACAAAATGAGTGCTTTGATTTGATTACTCAACCTAAAATTCTAATTTAAATTCACCTAAAGATATTTTCATTTGACCATTGAGGTTTATTTTATAACCTCAATGTTCGTCTATGATTTTTCAATGACAATTTAACAATGATAGTCAATCAAATATTGTTGGAAAAAAGTACCTACCTATGAGCTGAATGTTGGAGATTTACACATTGACATAAGATCGGTTAATGTCTTTTTTAATTTTTTAATTAAGAGGCTTACAACAGCTAAAGCGCGGTCACTGTCGGACTGCATAGAAATGAAAGAGAAGCGCGATGACACGACGCAGGTAATTTATTGCAAAATATGAAGCAGTTAGCGATTTACAGAAAATAGATATGTAGCTTGTAGAATAATCTGACAAAAAATCAGAATGATTGCATGTAAATTAATATGATTTTTAATCGATAAAAGAAATTTTTAGAGGTATCTTCATTCTTTTTTTCTATCGTATCAAATTAGTTGTATTATGTTTTCAACACACTATCATACTAGCATATATCCTGAAGAATATTTAATATTAATATTTTTCTGATTTTGTTTACTGCAGTGGATCATATTCTTTTAGGCATAATAAAACTTGCGATTAGGCACGTTTAGGTTCTGTAGTCCCCTTAATCAGCCTGTAATAATATACATAGTATCAGCTTATTACCAAAAGTTTGTCAGTCATGTTATGTGTGTTAATGTTAATTGCATCATTTATTACGGTGAGGTATTTTTTACTTTTATTTTTTGTACTTACAGTTAGATGTATAACTGTGACCTGTAAATGGAGTTTGTGTCGATGAATTTTGAATCAAAATGAGTACTTTTTTGGCACTGACATGCTAAAAAGAAGAGACTTATTTACATGCACATAACAAAATGATTGCAACTGCAATCAAAGCAATACATATAAAAACAGTGACGTGAAGATTGATAGAAGATTTGTGTAATTTTACATTGATGTGCCTCCGGAAAACATACAGCATTGTTTATGAAGAAGCAGTGTATACTTAGCCTTATATGCGCGGTCAATAGTACGGATACTTTAGTTTAACTTTAGAATACTAGATGGCGTAACTGTCGCCGACGTTGTATTTACTCGGTGCCAGCTAGGACGCGGGAACTGCTGTCACTTTCCGAATACATAGCGTTGTGTACTTTCGCCGCGTGCGGTCGAAATCCAAAAATAATCGGTTAATCATTAAACCTTTTCTAATAATGATTTATCATAGTATTAGACAATTTAGTAGTGCATTAATTATTGGTTGTATTTTCAATCTTAAACATTCCTATAACGGTTTTTTCGTAATGAATCTCACGCCGAGTGACGAACCTGATGAGGCCACCGCCGCAGGGGCCAATCAGTCGATCGTTTCGAACTCGCCGACTTCCGAGAGGGATCAAGGAACAAGAAAAGAAGGTCAGCTCGTGCGGTAGCAGTTCATCGGATAGCGAAGCCGAACGAGAGATACCTCCACGCAAGAAACAAAAGTGGGATTCACAGGTAACGGTCGATCCTCGGATTGACGCGTTATACAAACAGGTCAGTTTTCTTACAAACTTTATAATGCACGAATAATCCGTACCGGATAGTAATGTGAAAATATCAACACATTTTAACACCCCTCGTGGCAACATATAGATGGACGGAATGGATGGAGTACTCTTTGTTATGTACACCAACCTGCTAAATTTATAAGAAGGCATAGGTAGAAATGCTCGCCTTTCTGGGCTTTTGGAATTTAACAACCAACTATTCGTATCTGGTTAAATAATTAATCCATCGTTCAAATAAATACCTTTATTTATTTGAGCTGTAGGAACACTGCATTTTTATTATTATTATCAATGATTGGGCTCACATTTGAAGAATGAGAACTAGTCCGAAAAATTTTAACATTTTGACCGTCACGACACTTTGCGGTAGTATGATTGTTTGTGTATTTACAAAGAAATATTTGCGAAATAAAAATATTCAAGCTGCGCTTATATATATATAAATATACGGTCAGTTGGTCGCCTTAAAAAGGGATACCTCTAATAAATACTCTTCAGTTTTAATTTGGCCAGACAAAACTTAGTATGTCGCTTATACAGTTCCTCGGAGGACTTCATTTCTGGTTATCACCCCCATACGCTCATAAAGCGAAGGGCCAACTCAAAACAAAATACCCAACACAATCTACCCCCAAATGGTATTGGCAAGCACTTGGTGCAAACAAATTCATAATTTTAGTAATTTTGGGGCTTCCCTAAATTAGGGGGAGGGGTACAAAAAACCTCATTTGTTAATAATGCCAACAAGAAGGATCGTGACGGAATATACAACCAGTACCCTAATTGCGTAATACACGATCAATCTGAATCGTTTTGAAACGGAAATCCACAGACTCACTGTTGAACTGTCAAAATGAAACAGATTAGTCGTAATCATTTACGAAAATGTGTTGCGTAATTTGATAGCTGATCATCCCCTGCAATGTCTCTAATAAATAATCAGACATCTAATTGGATCAAGTTTTTTTTTTTGCGCCTGGTTTCCAAGAAAACGTCTAGTTTTATTTTCAAGCTTTATCTGCGGAAGAAAAGTGATGGATCAAAGCGCTCAATTTTCGATCTTCAAAAAATTGAACAAGTTCATCAAAACGAAACGTTTTCGTCTAATTTCTCATGCCTCGGTCCCAGATGACAAAAAAGTATAGATCCCATACTTATTTTCACCTACCGGCAGCAAAATCTCACCGGCCTTACAACAGTTACAAAGATGACATGTTGACCAACGGGGGGCTGGCTTTAGCGCCACACCTATTTCTTTCTGTAACATGCTGGGTCGCGGAGACCTTGCGTGCAGTGGGACGTCGTGCTAGTCTACCTAGACGACTACCATCTGGTCAACCAAGACCAATCCAAGTTATGTCATCAGGCTGCGGAAGCCGTGAGGCACTTGGAACACCTGGGCTGGCAGATCAAACGAGATGACATGCTGACCATTTGGGCTGGCTTCAGTGCCACACCTATTTTCCTCCGTAACATGCTCGGTCTCGGAGACCTTGCGTGCGTTGGGATGTTATGTGCTAGTCTACCTAGACAACTCTTTTTGGTCAGCTAAGACCAATCCAAGTTATGTCTTCAGGCTGCGGAAGCCGTGAGGCACTTGGAACACCTGGGCTGGCAGATCAAACGAGATGACATGCTGACCATTTGGGCTGGCTTCAGTGCCACACCTATTTTCCTCCGTAACATGCTCGGTCTCGGAGACCTTGCGTGCGTTGGGATGTTATGTGCTAGTCTACCTAGACAACTCTTTTTGGTCAGCTAAGACCAATCCAAGTTATGTCTTCAGGCTGCGGAAGCCGTGACACGTGGCACTTGGAACACCTGGGTTTGTTGGGCTAACCAACCGCCAAAAATCTATCTTGGTACTAACTGAAAATTTGTCATGTCTTGACATACGTTGGCAAACAGCTGTAAATATAATTTCCCTACCATTAAAAAGGAGACAAAACATCATTAACTACACATTAGACCAGTTGTTGCTGAAAATTCCCATAAACCTCTGAGAACTGCAGTGTGCTGGCTCAGTTAATTTCGCCAACTTTGTTGTTCCCTAAGGAAGACTACACTGTCGCAAAATGTTAATCTTCCTGCGACATATCAACAAGACACGACCACGTCAGACAGGTGCTGCCTCAAGTTGTGTACCAAGGCATAATGTGGTGGCGCGGAGCCACAAGTCACACATTGCCTATACACAAAAAGCCCGCTACCCATTGCCGACCGAGGGACGCTTTGGATAGGGGTTGAGGCGACCACATAGACGGGAATCTAATGTCATGTGTAAGGGCAACTCACCAAAGAAGATGGCATTGCATCAAAAAATTTGGTATATGCAGTAATAGCATCAAAACGAATGCACATACGTTGCAGAAGTCACACGTGCTGAATGTGCTGATCCGTCAGACAATCAAACCGTGATTATACTTAATCCGCAAAGAGGTAAGAACCAGAGCGTTAGGGTTTCTAGCCCTAATTTTTAAACTATTACACCTCGCGGACAAAGTGAACATAACCCTGTAAGCCCTTTAACTACTGGGGAGACAGAATATAATAGGGACAGGCTATCATGAGGAAAACAACCCGCGGATACTACTACTCGAACAACAGTGAAAGACTTTCAGTAGTGGGGACTTCCAGATATTGTCGTCTTAGAGTGAAAACCTCTTATATGCGAAAAACTGGTGGGCAACTGGGAAGTTATATTATATGCTGATCGTGCGGTAAAATCTGTTTACGCGATGCAGCATTTTGCGTGACGTCAGTATGATGCGTAGGTCGCATGTGGCGATATAGATGCCGCCACAAAACTGCGTGTGTTGCAAGGTTTCTTTTTCCAAAAATGTAATAAAATAAAAGTCAAAGTTGCATTCCCGAGCTTTTAGCTCTAAGGCAACGATATGGACTTGTCTGCAACACAAGAAACCGCGGTAGTAAAAAACTACGGATCTCTAGATTGCAGAGATCGATCGGGAATTTACTTGATAGTGGCTCCAGAGTGGCCCCAAAGTTTCTCTTGACATGGTGCTCCAACTTTCAAGTAAACCCAAAATAGCCTCAACCTGCTGACATCGCAAACATTTTAATGTTTTTCTTTCTAAACGAGAATTCGTCCTATTGTTCTATCCTTGCTCATAAATCAGCAATCTTTACTTATGCGGTATAACATCCAACCTTTTCAAATTTTAATATAAAACACCCTGAAGGAAATAGTAGTAGCCAAATTAAAAACCAGTACAGCCATCGTTACGTGGGATCCACATATCGCACTAAATTAACTGGTATCAAATGCTAAAGATACATTATTATGTATAGTTTTGATGCTGGCATCAGGCCGTAGGGTTCGTAAACTAACTTAAAATCCTAAATGACAGCTTCTTGGATGACGACGATAATTTCTATTTAATCGGTTGATGGACACTGAATGAGACACGATAGAAGTTTTATTGCTTACTTATTTTTATTGTTATTACGCCTGTCGGCGTTTAGTGTCCTTCAATGCGTTAATACCTGCATTTGGATCTAAAACCAACAATTATCGACAGTTCGCATGGAAACTTTCACAACTTAATGATAAAAGCATAATTATGTTCTGTCACTTTAGTTAGACTTTTGATAGTAAAAACTAACTACTAACAAACAGATCCGGGGTTAAAATTTTGACCAATCTTTTTATCACTGTACAAAAGCTGCTTCACGCATTGTATTTGAGAACTGAGTATGAATGGTTCTCAGAGATAGTGGCATTCATGCATCTCCGAAACTGTAGATCAGTAGTAACTTCCTTAAATCGGTTAGATAATCAAGCGATTGATGATATTCTATCACGGGGTATAGAAAATGAATCAATAAATCTTCTTTAATTACTGTCGCGAAATAGAACATCATAAAGACAGTCGTAATTCACTTTTCAATACATTTTCTGCAACTTAAAATCATCTGTTTAATACATTCCTGGAGAATTTGATATATTCGTAAAACATATAAATCGGTATTATCGCTACCCTTTATCTGTGCTGATATTTAGTTTTCCATTTGGAAGATAAAATACATCATTTTGTCTTAGCTAATAGAATATACCTAAATAAAAAATAAAAACTTACTATTAAAATATTACTTAATTCTCAGAATAAAAATTGATAATCATCATAGCGTTGTGTTTTGCCTATATTATTTCACCAGCAGATAACAAACACGTCTTCATAAACAATGCTGTATGTTTTCCGGAGGCACATCAATATAACGGTTTTACATTAAAATAAAACCGATATTATGTGCCGAGAGGGAAAACATACAGCATTGTAGGAAGTTCTTCCTGGTGAAGACTATGAATTCGGAAAGTGACAGCAGTTCCCGCGTCCTAGCTGGCACCGAGTAAATACAACGTCGGCGACAGTTACGCCATCTAGTATTCTAAAGTTAAACTAAAGTATCCGTACTATTGACCGCGCATATAAGGCTAAGTATACACTGCTTCTTCATAAACAATGCTGTATGTTTTCCCTCTCGGCACATAATATCGGTTTTATTTTAATGTAAAACCGTTATATTAAAATACAAAAAAAATTACCGATCAAAAAAAAGGAGGAGGTTATAATAATCTTCGTCTGTATTTTTTTGTGTATATTCATCAATAATTTAGTCAATTGTGGACCGATTTTGAAAATTCTTTTATCATTTGGTCCGTAAAAGTGAAAAATTACTTCAATTTCGGAAGTCGGTGGTAAAAAACTAAAATACGATCCAAAACAGCTACTTCCGAAAAAGTAATTTTTCACTTGATAGTGTAGGACCACTCGTTTATAAGCAATGGTATTGATTCACTGATTATTATTGTTTTGTTACTGAAATTACGTTTTACACTAAACTATTGTTTTATAAATGTTGTCTAGAATAAATAATGAATTTAAGCATTTTCCCTATTAGAATTAGATCTTATATTAGATTAGTTTATTTGACTAACTAAGGTAAAGCAGTTTTAATTATAACGTCTGTTAACAGATGGCGCTTGGTGCGCTGTACTGCTTTACCATAGTACGTAGTTTTGTGTCGTAACGAAAATGTTAGTAAGTCATCGTTCAGCCTTTGAAGTGTAAAGTGCTCCAAGTGCAAGTAACTAAATATATTTGATTTTATTATACGTGCAGTGTTTTATTCGTAACAGTGAGTCCAACAATAGTGTTTTTTCGGGAGTAGGGTGTTTTTTTTTGTAAAAACGTTCTTTATTTATAATTTTTTTTATTTTTATGGGCTTAGAAAAAAATATTATGAATGAACGTAATTATTCCTTTGACTGCTACATAAATTAATATAGGTACTTATGCATTATTAAGAGAATCAAGAATTTGTATTGATGACATCATTTACTTAAGTATTATTACAGTATGTATTAAGCCTATTTAAATTTTAGCCAATAAATATATACATATATAATTACTACCTACCCTACCTACATACTTACCTATCTACCTACCTACCTATCCTACATACATACATACCCTACCATACCTAGGTAGGTATGGTAGGGTAGGTAGGTAGGTACCTACAGTACTAATATCGCTATTAAAAAATAAGGGGTTGATGGTAGAAGGGTGAAAATTTAGATTAATATGTATTTTTTATTTAAAGCCAAACCATAAAAAAAAAAAAAAAAAAAAAAATATTCTTTTTGGGGCGGGCCACCCTTATCACTGAGGGGTATGAAAATAGTTTACGTGCTATTCTCAGACCTACTGAATATACACACAAAATTTTATAAGAATCGGTTAAGCCGTTTCGGAGGAGTTTTGTTACAAACACTATGACACGAGAATTTTATATATTAGAAGAAGATTAGGTTACAAAACAAAGTTACTTTTCGTGACTGTACGTTTGACAGCTTCATCATCTCAAACTCAAACTCACAGCATTTATTTCGATTAAACCATTTACAGGCACTTTTGAATTGTCAAGAAGTCAGTCAGTCAGAAATATGAAGCTAGCGTAATACATAGGTACGGTCTATGGAGAAGAACGGGCAAGAAACTCCACGGACATTCTTTTAAATTATATTGATACAAAGATATATGTTACATAGTTAATGTTGAATTTATAATTAAATGTGTAAATTAAAATAATTGTGAGAACGATGTAAAAAGTAGGTAGAATGAATAGAAACAAAAAAAAACATTTAACGATTTCAAGCGTTTTTGGAAGAATACCGAGAAAGTAAATAAAGAAGTTCCTGTGAGTGTTGAGGGTAGGAATGAGCCCCTCTAGGATGTGTGCAGCAGGCGCTCAATGCCGAGGTTGCAGATGGTAAGCGGTTCAGATTTAAGTCGAAAGAAGTCGCCCATATGATTAAAAATATGACTAGAGGGAAGTCTCTAGGGCACGACATACTTAGCATCGAGCACTTGCAGTTCGCAGGTGTTCATTTACCTAGGGTGTTGGTCATGTTTTTCGATTTATTTATTTATTTAATACTTCAAGCACAAAAATGTACAGAGGCGGACTTAATGCCATAAGCATTTTCTACCAGTCAACCTTTGGGTGATGGAGAGACAAACAGTGGTAGGTGCAATTACGAAAAATTGAGGAATAAAAATAAAAAACTTAAGTAATATATAAAGATACACATATACCTATTACAAACAATAAACATAATATATATGTCTGATTATATATAAATATAAGCACAAATAAATATACATAAATACACGAATATACTAAAACAAATAAGACAAACAATGGGAAAACATTAACGTTGTGATGATACTGCCAGCTTGATTTGATAATATTATTTGTCAATTTTCAATAGGCCATTCATATTTACCCAAGGAGCTTATGAAGACCACTGTTATACCGATACTTAAGAAGAAGGTGATGCCTTCGACAGAAACAACTACAGACCCATCTCATTGGCTGATCGCCAAAGTGAGGGATGATTTGCTTGATAGTCACCTAAGTGAGCATAAAGCCCAGTTTCGTTTCAGGGCTGGGCAATCCACAGTACTATGTTACAAGAAAAAAACCGGCCAAGTGCGTGTCGGACCACGCACAATGAAGGGTTCCGTAGTTGGGATGACTAAAATTTATCCCAATAACAAACTTAACATTGTAGTTGAAAAACATGTTCCCCCATACATTCCAACTGCAAATGTAAGTTTGTACGCACAATATTGAGTGATTTACCATGTTCTTTTAAGACCATAGAATCTTATACGTTTTCCTGTAATCTATAGGCATAGAACTATTCTCTGTATTTTTTTCAAAATTTTTGGATCAATAGTTTCGGAGATAAGGGTCAATTTTCATCTATTTTCTTAAATATCTTTAAAAGTACCTATTTATTTTAATATGATTAAAAAACTGTATTTGAGAACCTCGCAATAAGCCCTTTCATTTGATATGTCACACGGTACAGTTCGCAAATTTTTTTTTTTTAAATTTTTTATTTGCCCCCCAATAGTGACCCCAATATTCAAAATTCATTTATTTATGTTACACGTCCGTGTTTGGGTCACAGAAATACATATCTGTACCAAATTTCAACTTAATCGGTCAATTAGATTCGGAGAAAATTGGCTGTGACAATAATATATACCTATAAATAATTTTATTAGAAGCGAATATTTTGTTAGAAGCATAAAGAAGTTGAAAGGAACGAGAGGTGTGGTGAAGACAGCTGCATTAGGAGTGGATAGTTCGCGGCAACTGCACACGGCGAGGAGCACTCGTCTCTTATTGGATCGACTGCCGACGGCGACGCGACGGACGTCTCCGCCTCAGTATTGCGTTTTCTCGGTGCCAAGTGATTAGCACATTAATTGCTCAATACCTAATTCTATCAGTTTGTTAGGTTTTCCTGTAGTAAGTTTTGTTTGCTAAAAATAATAAATACGGTTGATTGGTTGTGCGTATTTTTTTAAATAAACCTGTTTCTGATAGATAATAATAATATACATACAGAATGGTCCAAAAATCCGAAAAGATCAAATTCAAATTCAAATTTAATTATTTGCAAAAACACGTGTAGATAATTTACATTGTATGGTCATTATAGGTGTTAAGATATATCTTTGCCTCAACATGTTTGACCATGGCTGGTGTACAAATTAGGTCGAAAGACCATAAGATTTCATCACAATTAAAATACAAAGAATAATACTACAAATAAATCAACAATTAAAATCAAAATAAAAAATAAATAAAATTGGTAAATAGTCAAGCGATTCAAAATTAATAGAATAAATTTATCGATATCGATCCCATGTATGTTCCGCGATTTCTAGTTCTCGAGTTTTTTTTTTTTTTTTTTGGGGGCGTGTCAGACTTTTACCGACTAAAACCCACCCGTGTTCCTTTCGTTGCCTGTGTGCCGAGGTCGAGTAATAAACCAAAATAGCTACTATCGGGTACATATAAACTATCCTGCACATTTTCAGTGCTATATTGTGAATCCACCTGATATATCCCAAAAGACAATGTTAAAAAATAAAATATGGTGTTCTCATTTAATTGTGTACTTACTAGATTAAACCAATAGGGATGTTGACTGGCCAAAAAAAAAACTATTTAGTCCGTCAGTCAGATGATAAATCTACCGGCCAGTGACGTCATGCCACATATTAAAGCAATGCCTACTCAATGCATTGCCGTAATCTTTTGACTACGTAAAAAACAAAAAATAAGTGGCCAATTTTTTTTTAATAATTGTCAACACCCTATAACACCGCTGAATTATGGAGTAGGAAAATATTGCAAGGAAATCGTTATACGATGCAAGGATGGGTAATTATTGCTTCCTTCTTTGCATTTTTACAAAGTAGGGTAATCAGTATAGGTATACTGGCGCAGGTACGTTCTTATCAATGCTTTGTAAATAATTGAAAAATAAAATTTTGTTAAAAAATACTTTACTACATCATCGTTATCACGACTTTACACGAGTAGGCTTCAAATACCTCTGCACACCTTTATAGTAATCTCTGAAATATTTAGACCACTCAATCTGGGTGGGGTCACAGGGGAACGTCTGCTGATCATCGCGGGACAGTGAGGAGTACAGCTCTCTCGCTCGCTCTGCCCTCATCACCCAGGGCCTGGAACTGAATTCCTCCATGGCTTTCCTCCATTTTCCGACTGACGAGACCATTTTCACGTACCTGGTGATGATGAAGGGTTATTAGGACAATTAAAACAGTTATAACATTTAAAACTTTTACGTAAAAAAACGAAAAAAAGGTGGAACTTTGACATTCAATGTCTAACCAGAAGGTTCCCGGGGATGGTCTAATAAAAACTATCACGATTACGGGAAAAATAAGTGATTCTCGGCTTCGTTAGGCGTACATAAATTTACACCCGTTTTATGAGTTGTTTCATAATTAGATTATTATTTAAATGCAATCGAGCAACATCGTTTAGATTTTTTTTTTATTTGATCTTAATTCGAATAAAATCACTTACCTCGGTTCTCTACCTGTCATTTTCAGCCACAAGTCAGCCATATGCGCAGGGGTCGTTTGAAATAAGAATGTCCCAATATTCACTATTGCTTTTGACTTGACAAATAACATAGTCGGATATGGCAATTCATCTGAAACAATGAATTATAATATTTTAAAACTGTTAAACAGTCTCGGAAGTAAAACACATTAACATATTATCATTATTTTTTTAAGTCGGCTATCAGTTTCTTTTAGGTCATTTTATAATTCGATTCTAAAAGTACCTAATCTACGAGTACTTATATCTATTTATATTATAAAATAACTTCGCTACTGTCTGACCACGCTGTTTATCTTAACTATGCAAAGGATTTTGATGTAGTTGTCACTATCATTTAGAGAATTTATTCCGGAAGGTTTGTGTCGAATATATTACTATGAAACTTACATATAATGAAGAAATCTCGATATTTTGTCAAGTCGTGTTTTTTTTTTTTGAAACGGTTATCATATATCTGAACATGATAAAAGATTAATGGGGTTAACGACCGCTGGTGGTATTGTTACTTGAAGTACCTGTGACTTGAGAAACTCTTTTTTTTTTTTGTTTTACCTTGTTTGATGGATACCCATCACGGCTTCAGAGTTGCGCTAACTAATTTAAACGAAAGTTTGAGAGTCGTTTCGATACCAAGGGTCTATCGTAGTATCGTATTACCCAGTTACTGGGTTGTGGAGGTCAGATAGGCAGTCGCTCCATGTAAAATACTGGTATTCAGCTGCATCCGATTAGATCGGAAACCGTACCCAACATAGTTGGGAAAAGGCTAGATTGACATAATTATATAGGATCAATAGATGACAAAACCCAACTTCGTTACTCGTGCTACGAAGGGAAAATTATATACGACAAAAACCCGATTTTGTATCTCCGATTTAATTTTTAATTGTTCCAATACGTAAGACCACTTACTTGCACCCTGCAATATCATTTCTTGATTGAAGTATTTATGAACATCCGACCAGCAGACAGGATTCTCTGAAGAAGTGGTGCTATTAAAAACTTGTACTTCACTTGATCTAGAAAAAAAAAAAAAACAATGTTTATTCCTTTATATAAAATAGGTACGCCAACAGTATAATTATGCATTTTACATGATTTAATTATAGGTATAAGTTCTGATATATTATTATGTATTTTTATGTCACTGTAAGTTTGTGAGATTAGGAATGATACGACAAGTGCTCAAACCAGAAGTCAGGAACACAAACGAACTGAAAATACATTCATTATCCTTAGAAATAAAATAATTTATTAATAAAAGAAAGGAACTTATATATAAAGAAAGAAAATATAAACAAACACGTCATAATATATCTTAACTAAGCAAAAAGATACATATGAAAAGATAGGAAAATAAAAATGCAGAAAACTATAAAAAGTTTTATTGAAAAAACTGGAGGGAACAAAAAAGCTTTAAAGGAATTAAACCAAAGGAAAATCTGGATGCCAAAACTGGAAGTTCTACAAGTAAAAGACAAGAGACACTGAAAGTCGCCACAGAATACTATACCAAAGACAACTGGAAACAGTTTTGGTCATTGAGCGAGGTCATGAAGGACAAAGATATGCCTATCAAAGAAAAAAGGAAAATATCTAACATAAATGTATCCTTCTATGTTAATCGTATGGATGTCAAACATGGGCACTAAATGAGCAACATCTCAAAAACATCCAAGGATGCCGAAATGGAATGGAGAGAAGCGCAATCGGACTTAAAAGAAGAGAAGGTGAGATTACAAAATATAAAGAGCAAAACAAATAAATAAATTTAAAAGTATACACAACGTTTACAAACGACTGAAATGGAGATGGACAGGACACATGCTAATGGAAGGGAAAGAGAAGTGGTTGAGACTAGCAACGTCATGGTACCCGTGTGATAGTGAAAGAAACAAAAGTAGACAAACTAAACGTTGGGAAGACGACATGAAAAAGATAGCTGGTCCAGAATGGACACGCACTACAAAGGACAGGACAAAATAGAAAGCTTTAGAGGAGGCCTTTGTCGAAGGACAAGCTGTTAAAGAAAAACCGGCTGCCATTACAATAAACTGAAAGTTAAATTGTTTAATAGAATTAAGTAAAATGTTAAGTTACAGCAATAAAGGCTTATTTTATTTTTTATTTTATAAGATTGTGAGAACCGTTATTTCACAGCATAACATCACGCATGTATTCCCTGAAGGGTTAGGCAGTACCTATAGTACAAACACATGTGGTGCCATCTACCGGGCACAAACTGTCATCAATTTTCGACAGTTTATAATCTAACGGAAATAATACCGATAAATTATAAACTAACGAAGTTAAATTATACGGTGACGTATACACCAATAATTACAGGTTTATACGAAGTTCACATATTTAATTAACGCAACATTATCTAAAATATTAATTACAAAACAAAACATTTAGACCTAAAAAAAGTATGAAGAGGGAGAAGTAGACATGGACCATAATCTGCCTAGTCTATTCCCTACTATGTTTAGGTTAGCTTCTCGTCTAACCGGACGCAGCTTAATACCAAAATTGGACTGCGTTATGTAAGAACCGATTAAGCGCCATTTAACGAATCCTGAGAAAATGAGCTTCAAAAATTTCAAACTTAAAATGGTCGCTGTGCATACATTTAATATGTCAAGAGTATAATTTTTATTCTGAACATATAAAATATGTATAAGTTCACATTAGTTAAAAAAATATAAGGCTAAACTATACAGTTTTGTAGTTATAGCCATTTTTCCGCTTAATTTGTTAATGTGTTTTAAGCCATATTCAGACCATTTTATTTATCAATAACGTACTATACGGCATTATTGTCGTTTGATACTTTATTGCGATTTTTTTCGGGAGAAATAAATTGGAACATAAGATTAAATCCAGTTATTTTAATAAAATTTACTTAAACAAAACAAATGTTGTAACACTTCTACATCTTACTAATACTTTTATTCCTTTTTTTTCTTTTATTAATTACCTATGTTCTATGTTGTGGGGTTTGGTTTCCGCACTTAGTCCTACAGTGGACCATTGTGCGTGGGCCATAGCGGCCGTTGGTGGTTACTCCAACCAGCCCACCTCCCTCCAGAAGTTTATTAAATCTCCTGGTCTGTTCAGAACATCTGTGAAAGATCTGGGTGTCCCGAGGGTCTGTGTTCTAATCTGGGTGACGCCTGTGCATTCAAAAAGCACGTGCGTGACGGTTTCCTCAGCCTCCATGCACGCCCTGCACAGAGGACTGTCCGTTATGCCTATTGTGTGAAAGTGTTTGTTCAGCGAGCAGTGGCCCGTGATGGTACCCGTCACCAGGCGCAGGCCGTTCCTATCCAGGCGTAGTAAACGCCGGGTTAGCCCGGTATCCAAGGATGGCATGGCTTCCTTGGACTGCCTGCAGCCCGGTGTCGAGGTCCACCAGTGCTCGGCTTGAGTGTGGGTGAACTCCTGTAGCCACCTGCGTATCTGGTTGAAGGGGATGGGTACGATGGGCTCGGGTCCACAGACTGCCGTGCTGGATCCTCGTCTGGCAAGCTCGTCAGCTGCATCGTTACCCAGCGAACCGCTGTGTCCTTTTATCCATTGCAGTGTCACCGTGTTGCGGCTAGATACCGTTATTTGTTCTAGTGCATTGTGACATTCTAGTGTTAGCTTTGAGGTAATATGTTTTTTCCGTAAGGATTGAAGAACTGAGGCGCTGTCGGAGAGTATGCGTATGTGTGTGTCCGTAACTCTCCTAGCTTTTAGGGCGTGGACCGCTTGTATGATGCCCACACACTCCGCCTGATAGACGGTGTTGAACATTCCCAGCGGGCTGGATATCTTTATGTTAAAGTCGTGTGAGAAGACTCCAACCCCAGTCCCGGAGTCGGTCTTCGATTCGTCTGTGTATATTCTCATCTCTTCCGAGCCTGAGTAGTCACACTGTTCTTCTGTAAGTATTATGTTGTAGTGCCTATGAAAGTGGTGTGTTTTCGGGGCTTTATCACAGGGTGATGCCATCATTGGTCGTCGTTTGATCGCATCTTCCTTTATACGTGTGTGCTTAACTCTATTAATTACCTATACACTGTACCTACCATATTATTTTTTATTCTTCATCTTCTACTTCAAAATCAATGGATCCATCAAAACCTTCAACATCATCTTCTAAATCACGAGATCCAGTTAAATTTTCGTAATATTTTCTCGCATCAGTTGGTATGAGATGAAGGAGGGATTTTATATCGAGTGGGGCGCGTCTTCGTGGATTGCACTATCTGTATAGTATTGTAGATAAATATATTGTAGTTAAATAAATGAATAGCTATTTATCTTTAATAGGATATGTATAGATAAATAGGTAAACAGAATTACTAGACAACATAATGTAATGTAGGTAATAAACGAGTAGTAAGTAGGTATACGATACATACCTGTAGAGAATTACTTTGCATTGCGTCACTGCTTGTTAATGAAGCAATGAAACGGTAACCACGAGTATTCTTATTAAATTTATCCATTTTAACGCTGTTTTTCAATAAATTCACGTATGAACAACAAAAATGATGGATAAGTAAACAAAACATCCTTCCGTTATTACGTTAGATGCGTAATGAGACCACCCGCTGCCGCCCCACCCCGTCCCGTACGCAAAAACCCGCGAAAATAGAATGCAATAACGAATGAAACGCCAGAAGCTGGCGCTTCATTCACGAACGCATGAAAGATTGCGCGTGTGGTGATACGCATTAACGAATTAAATACCATTTTAGGTGGTTAATTCGATGCTGCGGTTTAAAAACGGTTAAATCAAAAGGCAAAACTGAATTATCTTCATCGTGGACGTGTTTAATTCGTTTATGCAATTTGAAAACTGTTTGTAACTGTAACTTTGACGCATAATTCTTTAATACAAAACGAATGTGTGCACAAATTCTAGCAAAGTTCGAAATGTCGCTTGATTCAACCCCTTATTATAAGGCCGTAAGAGTGATTTTTGAACACAAAAATAGCTGAATACATAGTTTATCATACCTATAGTCGATCTGCATTCATAACTCTTTTTTTTCGATTTCGTCGCTTAATTCGTTATTACATAACGCAGTCCAATTATACATGCTGCGACTGCCTACCTGGCCTCCACAACCCAGTTACTGGGTAACATGTTGCCCCTTGACAGGAATGGCTGTCAGACTTTAGGACGCTGACCACCCGTGACGATCACTGTCAAAAATATAATGGCCACCGAGACCGACGGCTTAACGTGCTTAACTTTAACCGTGGCATGGAGGAGGTAAAAAATACTTTACTTTTTCCTAATGCTTCTTTACTTTAAGTTAAGTGAATAAACTTACGGGAGTCTTATAATTAAATCGTAAATCTACAAAACAAGAAGTCGGTTAAAAATAAATTAGCTTTTGCCCGCGGCTTCGCGTGCTGCACTCCTTGCGTGGAGTGGTGGAATTATCACACGGGAACATAACTACCGGGATAAAAAGTATCCTATGTAACCCAGGATATGCTCTACCTGTTTGCAAAACATAGAAATTCGCTCAGCCGCTAAGGCGTATAAAGGTAACAGGCAGACAGACAGAGGTACTCTCACATTTATATTTATTATTATTATATTACAGATTTTCTTACTTGGCTCTAGCACCGGCAATAATACTTATATTAGAAACGTAATCAACAGGGATGATGTCGACGGCGTAACTGCTGCTACCCAGATTAAAGCGGTTCCAGCCTTTGGCAGTCAAGAAGAGTAGGTTTGTGCCAAATCAATTCTCTGACCAGCCTTTTAGAGGTTCATCTTTTATTGTAGTAACTGAAAAAAAAAAAGATGTTCTTGTAATATTCTTGTTTTACTTTAAGAGCAGAGAGAGTAGATTGGCTGTCGGCTTAAATACAACTAGTGATGTTGCTATTCGATATGTTCCAAATACATAATAAAAGTGTGAATAGGTAATGAATTAACTATGGACGTAGACAGCAGTGGTGGCCCGGTGGTAACGGCCGCGGCCCCGACTTACGAGTTGTAGGTCTTGAATTCGAACCCAGGCAGGGTTGGCGATTTCAAACGTATACCTAGGTATTGCTACTTACTTTTACATATATTACTTTACTTTGGGTAAATTATTAAGCAAGAATAATAATTATGCATGTATCTTTGAATAATTGATCTGTTAATGTATTTTAATAATTCTAGGAATGACATTGAAATAATTTTATTATTAATAAATAAATAATTAATCTGTATTAATATAACTGTAAGAAGAACATTCCCTTAGAAAAAATATTTTAAGATATAAAATCTTAAAATATTGTATCTAATTTTATATACATGTTTTAATGTCAGACTTAGATAGATCATGATTGTATACATTTTGCATGCTTTTTTTTTTGGTTGTGAAGTTATCAAATAACTTCTCCCGCTCTAGGCGGAGCGGCAGGGCGTGTCAGACCCTTACTGACTAAAACCACACGTGTTCCATCAGTTGCCTGTACGTAGCCAGGGCCACGGTACACCGTTCAGACCCCGTCAGTTGTGCTGAAATCTCTTTGAGACGCGCGTGGAACACAACGCGCCGTCGACCCGGGCTTGGTCCTTATTGTACGGTGAGCTACCCATTGCTTACCGTCCGCAAGCCCGCGTCTACGGTGGCCGGAAATCGGCTTGGGATTCCCGACGCCCGGAGCGTTTCCTGCGGCGGCTAGGGGCGTGAGAGCGCGAAATTTGCCTCTCCCTTACTCGCTCCACCTCCTCCTTCGCGAGCATTAAGCTGCTTCGCAGAAGGAGGTGACGGCCTCCCATGCCCTCTCGCTCCGTACCATGGCCTGGACCAGGGCCAGATGCTAGAGATCACTGCCGCCGACATTTTATATACCTTACGATAGAATCACTTGAAACATGTACATTTAACACCATTGTAATAGTGTTTTCTGCAAAATAAATTATTTTTATTTCATTACGGCTGCTCTCAAAACGGTGAAAGAAAACATCGTGAGGGCACTGGCATGTCCTAAAACCAAACATTCGAAGACATGTGACATCTACCAACCCGCACTGGGCCGGTGTGGTGGATTACGGCCCACTTCCTCTCACTGAGAGGAGGCCTGTGTGAGCTCTTTTTTCTAAGTAGTATATTCAGTTTTCTTACAAGTAAATTAGAAAAGACATTTCTACAAAATACGATTTTATTATTACCTACAGAAGGCCTAATGATAACTGTGGGCACATCGCCATGATTCCTCGCGATGTAGGACTCCGATAATGCTTTAGTGAACATATATGTGTTGGGTTTTTCATGGTCATCTGTAACAAAATATAAATCCAAATAAATTACGTTCAGGGTGGTCAAGTTGGCCGCTTTATGATAGCAGCATTGGGTGAGCGCAGTCGTAACGGGTATTCAGAAGCGCAAAAGTCTGACAATCAGTCTTACCAAGGAGTATCGTGTTTTCCAGTATTGGGGTTGTGTGGGTCAGATAGGCAGTCAGTCCATGTTAAATACAGGTATTCAGCATTCGGTTAGACTGGAAGCCGAACCCAGCATAGTTGGGAAAAGGCTAGGCAGATTAATCAATCTGCCTAGCCTTTTCATTTCAACAAGATGTCACCAGCTTGTACTTACCTATAGTTTGTGATGTTGGTAGTGTGTTAGTAGGGAAGTGGTGACAGTGGTTTAATTAATGTTGTAACTAAAAGCAGTAAAAGAAAACGTGTGTCGTGTTTATTAGAAGACCTAGCATCGGTTAAAGCTCGGAAAACATTTTCTACAGCTAACATTTTGATATAATTATATGAAGTTAACTGAAGTAAAGCTATAATACACTCCCGGACTCCTGTATCGAGCCACCGTGCTCTTTATGTTTAAGACCTAAAACATCAAAATAATGATAAGTCAGAGAAAAAGGTTTTACGCAGTTATGGACCAGACACACTGGCCATCATTTATGTAAATTTAATTTACAAATTTGAAAAAGGAGAATAAAATCGGAGTTTGGGCGATCTTACAGAAGCTTCAAGCTTTGATAAGAGTATGATCTTTGTGTCAACTGTTATTTGTTTTGTTTTGCATATAAAGAGTCGTTCAAATTATGGATACTGCACCTGAAGTAGCCGCGGAAGCTATGGCGCTTCTTCAGTCTGGGCTTAGTCAGCAAAACGGAAGTGAACAACATCATGTAAGTCGTTCTGCCCTTCAAATAATTTACTATCGATACCTGGAGAATGGCGGCTTCATGCGCTGTCCAGGACGACCACGAAACCGGGTCATTACAGCACGACAAGATCGGTTTATCTTTACCACCAGCCTGCGTAATTCTCACCTTACCTCAGTGTACAGGTCTAAGAACAGCTTCGTGGGTTTCACGGACTACCTGTTAATGTTGGATTGAAGAGAAGGTGAGTTATGGCGTAGGGTCATGGACAGCCTGGGGCGGCATTTCCACCAAAGAAAAAACTGGCTTTGAGGTTGTGACGGGACCGATACATTCATCAATGCCTAGAGGCACATGTGATGCTAAGTTAATGGGCTAGGATTTAATTTTTATGCTTGTGATAATCCAAGGACGCACACTGCTAGAATTGTTAGAGAATACCTGCATGACGTTAGTATCGCAATAATGGAAACGACAGCAAGAAGCCCTGATATGAATTCATTCCACTTAGGGGATGAGCTGAAGGGGCGTGTTCGAACTAACCAATCATCTCCAGAAACTTTGTAAGAGCTGAAAACATTCAACAACAAACATTCCACAGCAAGTCATAGTGATATTAATTAATTCAATGCCGAATCGTATGACGGCCGTCGTAAATGCTCTTGGAGGTAACAAAAGTAGCTAAACAAACGTTTTATCTATGTAAACCATTGTTTTTTTTATTTTTTATTCCACGCTAGTTTTGCCCCTGACAAACACGAAAAGAGTACTTATTGCAATTAAACTGTTTTTTTTAAAAGTATTCCGGTTTCAAATTAATTGGAACCATGACAAATGGAAATGATAGTGAGCGACTCGCTTCTAAACCACTTAGTTTTTTCTTTTTACTACTTTTATTTAAAAAGATAAACGAAAATATGCTGGTTGGCTCGATACAGATATCCAGGAGTGTATAATTTTAATTGAATACATACTTATATACTTTTTTGTTTCTTTTGTATCGTGTCCAAACTCTTCGATGAATTTGTAGACATCTTCCACTTTGGCTGGCGGTGGGTAGATCGTTTCTACTAGTACTTTCCTTTGAGTTTGTGAAAAAGCCGTTGAAATGTAGACCAAAGCCTGAAAATCATTCATACCTGATTTACTACCTGAGGGCCTTAACAAGTAGCAATCGCTTTTAAAGCGTTTCGTATTTCTACAACCACTTTCAACCGGATTTATATAATTATTGCAGTAGCTTAAGCATAATCAGCCTACAATGTTCCTACTGCTGGGACACAGGCCTCCTCTCTGTGAGAGGGAATGAGCCGTAACCCACCACGCGAGCCCAGTGCGGGTTGGTAGATGTCACATGTCTTCGAATTTTTGGTTTTAGGACATGCCGGTTTCCTCACAATGTTTTCCTTCACCGTTTTGAAAGCAGTGGTGATGAAATAAAGTAAAGTGCCTGCCTGGGTTCGAATCTACGAAACACAACTCATAAGTCACGGTCATTTCCACTGGGCCACTACTATTCATCGCCAGATTAGAAATGGGTATAAGTACCGCGTTTCCTCGTAATTGCGGTGCCACTTTTGACAAAAATTCCCAAAAAACGCGGTAGCTTATGTCAATGCAATACATTTTTTATTCTTCCATCATCGTTATCGCTGATAGGATGTCACTTTGTCTAGCCTTCCGTTAGGAATGGATTTGACAGTGGCGCCGCCCAGTTTTGTTACAGATTTTGTTACAAAATGGCCACCATTTTGTAACAAAATCTGTAACAAAACTCTAGCAGAGCGTTGGATCGATGGTTGCGTGGCGGCTATCTTCTGATGACAGGAGTTGACCACTTTCAGACCACTTCAAAGATTACTAACACGATGACCACTTCTGGTAAAGGCTATCCTGCGTCGTTAGATGCATTATTATATCTTCAGGTTGCAGTAACAGTAACAGACAGATAGATAGACCGACGCACAGACAGAGTAACTTTATGGATTTCGGTTCCAACTCTTTCCCGTAGAATTTGCTTTGCCCTAAAAATAAATTTAACAATAATAAGTAGCTATATAAATTACCTTCATATTCTTCATACGCCGACTGAGCTCAAGAATCCTCTGCGAGCCTTCAAAATTGATGTTCATAGCTACCGGCAACGGTTCGTTAAACATAACCGTTGCTGCCCCGTGGTACACTACCGACACCTAAAATTAATTAACTGGTGTTAAAATTATGTGTTATAATTTACCGTACGCACGTTCTATATCTGGGTGTTTTTTTCTTCTAGTATTCATTATGTCCTTCAGGAGAATACCTGATTAGTTTCTACAATAGACTTGAAGCCCATTATTAATAAACGTAAAGTTATGCCAAACTTAGGTGCACCTCGAGAAATGTATGGTAAATCTGTCAGGCAATTGTCGTATTCTTAAGAACGCTTGCATTCTGAATTCAATCCCAATTTGAAAAAAAATACCTATATTTACAGTGCGTTCATTATAGCATCACGCGATTGGTAGCAATACATTTTGTACTCTAAAGGTACCATTCCGTAGCCGACAGTTGTAGTAGTACAGTTCTGTCAGAATACATAGAAACCAGTCGTGTCGCGACGACACGTCGCCTGCAGTTGCCGCCTGCGGTCGGCTACAGAATGGTACCTTTAGTGTCAATACAAATAGAGTTCAAAATGCCAACTGACAGAACTGTACTACTAATCACATGACTGCAAAATCCATGCTACCTACCAATCGAGTACCACATATACTAATGGCATAGACAAGTAACTGATATTACGTCGGATGCAGACACGCGGATTACATAATTATATTTTACTTTTTATTGTATTTCACACACCTATTTATTTTTATATATATGTTTAATGTGTGATTTCCTGTGCGAGTCTCAATGAATACTTTTTCTTTCTTTCTTTTCAATCGCGTCACAGATCAAGTTATAATTAACGCACATAGATTGTTTGTCACTGAGATGAGTTTGCGACTAGATTTTCAACGTTTTTAATTATGGGGTTTGGCCTTCTGAAGTTTATACTGGTTGCCACTTTACTCCGCGTTTAATAGGAAAGGGGGTCAGTTTAGCTGACTTCTTTTTATGAACGCCAGTAGGCCGAGATGATTAATCCGAAGGTTAATATTTACTTCACCAGCCTTTTGCAGATGTATGCCAGTTTCCATGGGCACTTGTCACCTTTTAAAAGACCACAGCAATGTTGTCGGATAGAAATAAGCATGGTGATAGCACTTTCTCATTCTGCAAGTTGGCAACGACGCAAACAGCTGTCAAATATTTCGATATTTTTTATTAATTGATCAAAATATCGCTCTGTAGTTCACTCAAATATTATTATGAATGACAACAAGGCAATCAATATAGTAATACTCAATAGTTATTTGTTTTTATTTTAAGTGTGAAACGGCATTTGCTTTCCAATAAAACCTTCCCTTTTAGTGTTATTATTGCAGTTCATCAATCAATTTTTAGTGCACTTAAGAGCCATATTGCGTAATTAATTTAGTATTGACAAAATTATCAAAACAGCAAAATATTTGTCAGTTATTTGCGACGTTACCAACTTTCAGAATAGGGTGAATTTTTAAGGCGAAAGATTCGATCTAGCTAGGTGTCATATCTGGGAAAATTCTTTTTCTCCGTATTTTCATCCGAGCGGAGCTCGGTCGCCTAAGGTTTAGAACAAGAATAATGACACCTTAGAATTATGACATGGAGTTAGTAAGTACCTACTATCATGACAGCATGGATTTAGTATTATTATGTGTGTGAGAAAAACCTGTGGTACCTACCCCACACAAATTCGAATAGCACTACCTGCTATGTAAATAATAGTGACAGGAAGTTATCATCATATCATCCACATAATACTAAGTGGGAAGAATACGTATTATTAAAGCTTACTCAAGTTAATCAAATTTATATGGGACCAACTTGTGAGCATAACCTTTTATACAAAAAAGAATTTTCACAATCGGTCCACAATCGGCGGAATTACATTAAAAAAAAAAAAATACATACGCGTCGAACATATAACCTCCTCCTTTTTGGACGTCGGTTAAAAATCTATATCAATAATGTTAGACATAATTTTAATACTAGAACTAAAGATAAAATATATCAACCATTTTTCAGATAATCTTACTTACGTCTTTATGTGACATTTAACACAGTACCTCTGTGTTAAATGTTACAACAAAATACCTTGTGATATATTATATTACAATTAAATGAAAGACAATTTAAGACTCATATAAATAGTACACTTTGTAAACAAGCATAAGTATTACAAATTATAGGATTACATCCAAGATAAGAATGGTTGGAAACATGCTGGTCCTGCTCCATAGACAATTTAGAGTCTAGACAAAATCAAACTGTTTGCAACCAGTTTGATTTTGTCTATACTCAAATTAAGACTTAATTGTATATATTTTTTTTTTAATAATATGACATTGTTTTTACATTCTATGATTCTACTTCCTCACACATTGTCTTATTAATGAATGGGAAAACTCGATTTCTCCGAATTTTCACCCGAGCAGAGCTCGGTCGCCCAAATCTTAGAACAAGATACTACCTTATAATAATGACATGGCAGCATGGAATTAGTATGTACTATAGATGGAATAAATTATTATGAACTATCCTATACTATTAAATGAGCATTCTCTATTTTCACTCGAGCAGGGCTCGGTCGACCGAGTACTGATAAATAATGAGGTGTAATATGAAACTTTATTGTGTTGTCAATGTTACCTTTTCAACCAAAGTTTGTTCATCTTTTGGGCTCAGTCCTAAGTTCGGTAATGATACGTCACCGGTGACTGGGACCACCTTCTTTAAATAGTCGGGTTTGCTTTTCTTCAACCTCGAAAACAACTGAAAATTTAAAACATTTAATTGTTAAATAAATTAGCGTTTTTCATTTATTTTTTTGTTTTTCTTTCTGTTAAACCTGGATTATCTCACTGTTGGGCAAAGGTCTCCCATCGCCATAGCTTTCCACAGTTCCTTGTACGTTGCGTTCACCGGTCAATCTCTCAAAGTCGTCACGCCAGCGTTTCGCGTCTTCTGGCTCCCACTGCGTGACGACTCTGACCTGTCCCGATGCAACCTATATACATGGCCCGCCCGATTCCAGTTCAACCTAGCAGACTTATGGCCGGATATCCGCGATTCCTGTTTTGCCCATATAGATCAAAAATATTTTAAAGAGACTAAGCAACTGCTCTATACAATGTAACAATAGTTGAATCGTAATAGTTATTTGTTATACAAGAGTGCAAAGTTGCTTTTTAACCGCGTGTTCAATTTTGATGACCGAGCAAGCGAAGGATTCTAAAATTGAATCACGAGCGCAGCGAGTGATTCAAAATTAGAATCCTGAGCGTCAGCGAGGGAATCAAAAGAGCACGCGGTGAAAAATCTTTGCACTCGAGTGCAACACGTAACTTTTCATTCCACCTCAGCGAGGAAATGACTAAATGCAAAAAAAAAACGTTTACAATCACAAGATAGGTACACTTTTATTTCAGTTTAGGTATTAATTACTACATTATGACAGGTAAGTATTACAGAATAATCTTTAAATTATAACAAAATAATAGGTACTAAGGTATAATTAAGAAAATTTTAAAGTAACGTTGTTACAGTTATTTAAATTGAGTGAAATATTTTTGTTTGGTACTGTAATATTGGTGTTAGTCACTTGTGTACTGTTTTTCGGTAAACTATCTGTCATACTTAATAGTTGTACCGATTCATCGGATTCCCTTGGCGTGAATGTTGGAGAGAGAGGGAGATGGTTAGGTGTTTCATAACGGCTTATTTTTGATGTAGAAGGGCCAGTCCAAGGATCCGATTGAGGCTCATTCAGTGTAATGGCTCCTACGATGCCTTCACATATTTTAGACTTATTTTGGATGGAATCCTCTATGTATCCCTCTACAACTGCATTGGACTTCCAGCCTCCGTGGCGCTTAAGGGACAGGAGATCAGCTCCGGAATCAGCCAAAAGTGTGGCTGAAGTTCGTCGGAAACAATGACCCGTGTACAACAGGGGTTCTGGAAGTTCAAGAAATGTTGCTATTTCTCGTGGGATACTGCCAATTTTATTAGTACCCATAGGCTGTCTAACACACTTTCCATTGCGATACTGTAGAAAAAATCGATTGATTGGAGTGTTAGGCGGGCGTAAGGCTTGATATTTCTCAACAATCGTTACGTATTCCTTGCGAATGACGAAGTTGCGGTCTCTTTTTGTCTTTGTATTAGGTAAATTAATTAATAGTAAGTCATCTGAATGTTTCTCAATGTTTTTGACATTAAGTTGTGTTAGTTCATTAGTTCGACATGCTCCGTTTATTCCAATAATAAGAACAACCTGTAACGTAAAGAGTATTGTAGTAGATAAATGAATAAAATTGATATGAACGCATAATTATGCCTATGAACATCTACTAAGTATACTATTTAATTGAGATTAATATACTTAAGTAGATACTGAATGTGCAACTGACTTACTTTTGCCGCCAAATATACGGAATCGGGTGCTTCGTTAAGAAACTTTTCAATATCAGATACTGTGAAAACCTTCGATTTTTTTGGTTGATGACCAGATGAGGCTCTTTTTAAAAATGCCACTAATTTAGGATAGGTATCGATATGTTTGTCTTTTTTCATCTTTATTGTTGCTTTTAGCATCGAATACGTACTCCATAGAGTGCTTGCTTTCTTGTTCTCGGATAATTCTATAAAATATGCCAGCAAAACGTTTTCTGAGAAAGTTTTGGCTCCTTTTGCTAGTCGCCACGTGTTGAACATATCGTACTGTTTTAAATACTTCTCGCGTGATTGTTGAGGGAGAAAGCTCATTTGCGCATTATTAACAGTTTCAGTCAATTCTGTTGACGTCAAGCAAACTTCCTCGTCGCTAGAATCACTCATTTTAGTTTTTTCACTTGTTTTCAAGTTTCTTGTTTTTAATATAAGGTTTAACAAAGACGTGAAAAAATGCCGCGTAAAGAACCGCGTACAAAGCAAATTGAAAAAAGAACACCAAGAAGGTTCCGAGTCTGAGTTTTTAACAAATTATAAAAAAGTTGTATGATATATTCGGTTTAATGGTTTAATGTTTTTTTTAATTCACAAACTTAGTGCACACGATGTTCTAAATTCAATTTACTTTATCCTCTAGAGAATAAAAACGGCTTTTCCACTCAGATATTGAAGATTAAAAATACTCTTTCCGAGATGGTGGGATGAAAAGTAAATTTAAAATATTATATTTTCGTGCCTTTAATAAGTTTGACTTACTGGATTTGCAAACAAGTCTTCAATTCGTTTGTTGACATTATCGCCTTTCTTCTGTCGCACCAAGAGGTATACTTTGTCTAATTTGTTGCACGAATACAAGAGTTTCTCAAGGTAGACCTGAAAAATAATATTTAATATTGATGCATGTAGCTTTCAGTGTGTGACCAAAGAGTTAAGCCTTTGCCACACTGAGGCGATACCTGCGCGTGTCAATAGTTTCAATTATTAGGAAGTCACGCGACACGCGTTTGTACACCTCCATACAAGTTAATTGACACAATCGGCGCGAGCGAATTTCGTCCCGCATCCCGCGCGGGATTCGTTTCAGTTTGGCCAGAGCTATAAATAAGTATCATACTTACTTTTCCTGTTTGTCTTAGAAGACGATTCAGGAGTTCTGTTGAGAGGTGTAAATGCAGCATTTATTACTGTGATACTCAGTCAAATATACCTACTACTAATTTCAGAATTTGGTAATTACCTATTTACATCAAGATTACCTCATGACGTCAATCATTAAGATTATTCTGTAAGAGGATCTTGATTGCATTGTTAGACTCAGAATAGTGTGTATCTAATGTTTAACACGACCTCCGAGTTTGTTTCGGCAATCCTTTTCAGATATCAGTCAGCTAGGAAATGCCGGCGCCATTTAGTTTTAAAATATTGACCAAAATTTTACGTGTAAAAGTATCTAAGAAGATCTAGTTACAGAAAAAAGCACTTCATTTCATTTCATCACAATGATCACTTTTCATAAGACACATTTAAGGTCCACTTCCAAAGACGACGGCAGACCGCAGACGGCAGCGGCTTTGCGGTTGACAATAACCTCAAACTACAATGCCGACGCGGTTTTAATTCCGAACGCTACGTCACAACTTCGCAAGAAGTGGTACTTCTCTTATTCAAGTTCGCAAAGTCATTTATTAAACTGAAAATACGTCTTGTCGTTCTGTTAGTAACAGCCAGTGACAGCACTACTTGTATGCCGACTGCAGTTACCGCTTGACTGCAGCATCAGGTGGTAATATCACTATCTACGGAAGCGTATTCATAGAGTAAAATAGAAACCAGTAGTGTCGCTGCGGTCTGTTATTGCGGTGGGGCGGCTTTATCACTGCAGTTTGCGCATTTATACGTTGTTTTGGTCAATTTTTCTAAACTAAATAACGCCAGTATTTACAAAATTTTCTTTAATAAAGGAGAATGCCCCCAAAAAAGAAACAACTTTCATAAAAAAAAGCTATGTACGATAGATATCAAATGTGAAATCAATTTCTCTCAAAATAATCACCATAAGCGTCACAGCGTGCTCAAATCGGTAACATTGCAAGCGTCATTTAAGAGTTTCTTGTGTACAAAAAGAGACAGGTAGTTAATCATGTGGTTATGTTGCACATATTCTACCATCCAAACCACGTCACGAAAGTTAGTTAAGCAATAAGAGTGCTAATAACATTTATTTCAACAATACTGCAACGAACGCAATGAGTAACTTTAGAATTGCAGCAGCCCTCATTAATGCATATCAAGAACCATGCAAGGGTGCCTCATGCATTATATAAAAATAAATAAACTTTGTTGTTTGTACGTTGGGAAGTTGTAATCAGCATGCTATAATTATTATCTCGACTATGCTAGGCATGAAGACAATATGCAACACCAGCTACTTTTCTAGATTCTTAGTTAGTTGATAAAGATAATATGTGTAACGGCGAAGAAAGCAAGAAAATCATTACCTATTATTAAAAATAAAACAATACACAGCCAATAATGGGGATAATTTTTAAAGAAAGTAATTTCATATCTGTTGTCTAGATTTAATGCCCTTTTAAGCTTTTTTAAAATCTAGTCTGGGTTTTTTGCCCATACATTTTTGGGCATGGTCCTTCAAAACAAACAAACAAACAAATTCATATAACCAACCTTTCCTAAGAAGCCAGTAGCTCCAGTTATAAACACAGACTTCCCAGAGTAAAAATCTGCAACTGACTGATAAGTTGTATTGCACTTATTATTGGCGTTTGTTGAGTTTCCACTGAAATAATAGAAGAAATACAAAATGAGAAATAAAAAAAACTGCTAAAACATAAAACGTGGATGTGAAAATATCATCAAAATCGAATATTCGTTGTTACGATACTAATTATTGCATTTCATAATCAATATTTTTAGGTACCGAAATATTTGACAGCAATTTGCGACGTTGCCAACTTTTAGAATGAACGCTCTTAAATCCCTAATGTTGAGGACTGAGTTCACTTACCTAGACAAACTGGAACATCCTCGGCTGTATTTGCTTTTTACCCTTTTGCTAAGCACCAAACTGTCTCTACTTCTCAATATTCGAATTCCCAACATTTTGCACGAACTGCTTACGTATTTTTTCTTTTTGCATAAAAAACCTACAAGCAAAGATTACACTTAGCACATTAATTTTACACTACCGGAATAATTAAAAAAATAAAATAAAACTGAATTTTGAATGAAAATAAATTAAGTATGTACCCACTGTAAATTTAAAAAAGTGTTTGACCTCTTTTGCTAAAGTTTGTATTGCGACTGGTAAATATAAAGTATCGTCCTCATTTTATATATATAATTACATTTTGTATTACGCTCGTCGTGTGTCGGAGTAAAATAAACTAATTGGTATTTTGTAAAAAATACCGGACGGTCTTATCTATTAAAATTTCATTGTGCAAACTTAGGTAAAGTGAGCTTGAAGTGAGCTGTCATTCCACCTGATGGTAGGGATTTCACATCTCACTTCAAGCTCACTTCAAAGAGATTGCATCTCACTTCTTGAGATTTTTACAATAGATCGGCTGGTTGCATCTGTAGGTATTAGTCCCGAATACTGAAACGCCACTCAAAACTTAAGCGTTACTTAAAACTAGTTTCAACCAATCAAAAGGCTTTAAACGAGTCATAAGTAACGCTTAAGTTTTGAGTGGCGTTTCAGTATTCGGGTGTAAGTCCCGTAAATAAGCCGGAAAATCTGGAAAAGTGGTGGAACAGCTCCGATTTCAAAAATTATTTTTTTCTTTGATTCCTTAGACCCTCAGGAACATTCATCACCTCTAACCTCCGCCTCACTCCGAAAATTGAAAAAAATTGGGTGGTTTTAACCCTCCCAAAAGCACCCCCAGTGAAACAGTTTTTTTTTTTTTTTAATTTAAAAAAATCCTTAAGGATCGTCTCTCGGGGTTTTTCGAGGTCGCTGATTACGAATCCGAGGTCTGTAATCGAGTGAGGACAATTTCAACTCCTCAAAACCACCCAGTCAGCCACCCAGACGTGACAGTAATGAAAATTTTCCACTGTCTCTGGTTGCTTTTGAGAGGGTTAAAACCACCCTAATTTTTCCAATTTTCGGAGTGAGCCGGAGGTTAGTGGTGATGAATGTTCCTGAAGGTCTAAGATATCAAGGAAAAAATGTTTTTTTGAAATCGGACCTGTTCCACCACTTTTCCAGATTGTATAGTATTTCCCGGCTTATTTACTGGATTATATTGCCTAGCCATACATATGAAACCTATGACGTGAAGACGTGTGAAATTTTACCGTAAAATACCAATTTTATTTAATAAGTTTTTGATGGGGTTAGAAGGACGAGCTCGGGGCTAACTAACAGCCACATGGGTTGATCCATCAGGTTAAGCTACGCTTGCCGGATTTAATCCTTGGATGGGTGACCATCTTTACATACCGAGACTCCTCCGTGCCTCGGAAAGCACGTTAAGCCGTTGGTCCCGGCAGTCATTCGTGTGGAGTCTTTGACAGTCGTTACGAGTCGTCAGAAGCCCGAAGCTCTGAAACCAGTCTTATTACCCAGTTAAAGGGTTGTGGAGGTCAGATAGGCAGTCGTTCCATGTAAAATACTGGTATTCAGCTGCATCTGGTTAGACTGGAAGCCGAGCCCAACATGGTTGGGAAAACGATTTTTTTTGATGCGGAACCCATTTTTTTTACAAAAAATATTCAGCTTGCTAGATTATTTCAAATTACAGTAATTATTACTTTAAATACCTACTACGTAACTTAATTCAGGTACCTACATAAGCATTATGTAGTCAAAACTATGTATTGATGACATAATTTACATAACTATGTTTTTAAATAAGTGACATAACATAATTTACATAATACTGAAGTCTTCATTTATTTTCGTTGCTTATTTATTCATTTATTTAGTAAATATATATTTAGTATGTATGTATTTATGTATCTATTATTTAGGATATATGTATCTATGTATCTATTTAAGTATATTGTATAATTATTATTTGCACCAACGACAGCCCCATTTTATGTCCAGGCAAATCACTGTCCATTCTAAGGTTGCCTGGGAGAGATCGCAGAAAACGATAAGGCCGGCCATTGTATATTTTGTAGTGATTGATTGATTTTTTTAAATATATTTTTTTGGTGTATAATAAAGTATATATATATGTAAATATATATAATAAACCGTTTACCAGCCTACTGCCTATTCTATCCCACTAAATGTGAAAATTTGTATGTTTGGATGTTTGTTACTCAACCACGCAATAAACAGCTACACGGATTTGGATGAAATTTGGCACACAGACAGTTTATAACCTGGATTTAACAAAAAGGATAAATTTAATCACAGTAGTTCGTTCCCGGTGGATATTTTACGTCATCCACGCGGGCGAAGCCGTCGGAATAATGTATTTATTTATTTATTATATGTACCTACACCAGATTATACATTACATAAAGAAAAGTAATACAAAATATACAATGGGTGGCCTTATCGCTTACTGTGATCTCTTCCAGGCAACCTTGAAGTAATGAATGTAGTTAGCCAATAAATCTATACATAATTATCACAAAACAAAATCACTTTTCGTGTCAGTCTGTTTGATCGCTTAGATCTCTTTGATCTCCTCTCCTTTTAAGATCGTTCGCATTCGCATCTCATTCGCAACAATTGATCATATTATTATTTTTTACCTGAGCAACCAGCAGCAAGTTCGTCATGCTCCCTTAGATGTCACTGCTTGCGGTAGCGCCGGGGGTCGGGTTGCCTACTTCTCTCAAATATTGAGAGGGGTAATGTCTGATCTTTACGTTATGCTCGTGAACGGGTGCTGCTTGTGTTGACTGGTCGTCTTGCTGATCATGGTTTTGTTATTGTTATTAGTAATTAATTGTTTATTTATTTTACCTTGATGGTCCTAGTGTATCATTTATAACTTCCTATTCGTAAGCGGGCACGGCCTTTATACCTGGAGGCTATTATTTAGATATTAAGTTCTGTTTAGGTTTAGTTTTTAATTTTTTATATCCATCTGAGTTCTCGATGTTTTTGGTTGGTATGTATATTGGCGTGTGCTAGCTAGCTTATGGGTAATAATTTAAATAATGTTTTGTGTTGCGTAATGTAAATTATTTTGCATATTATTATATAGAATCAATTTTTCTAACTGAACAGACAGCTGTGCTGCTGGGGAGTTTGTTGCGCCACTTCTTCTTCCCTTACTTTTTATCCTCACGTGGAGGTTGGAAATTAGACCTCCACGTAAGCGAAAACTCGGGCAAAAGCTGGTACAACGGTAAATGAAAATAATGGCAATATCTAGAACTACGAGTATCAAATCAACGTGTTTTATGCAGACTGGTAACCTCATTAGATTGAATGCAGTTTAATTTATTGTAGTATTGTTGTCCCCACATTCTGTAAACCATGATAATTATGTTTTAATTTAACAGTTTGATATTGTTTTATCTCCGGTACTTTTTTTTGTTTTTGGTTTGAACCATTGTTTAACACTTTCTGGGACACTGAACGAGACACAATAGACACATAATTGTTATGACGTCTATGGGTGTTCGTGTTCTTGTAAGCGTCAACATAAGATCTTTTTTTTTTTTTTGTTTTCTTTATCTGAGTAATGCTAATCAAGTGGCACTTTTTAATTTATCTTAATTTTGTTACATGCCGATAATGTAGTGGACTGCAATATTGTTAATATTACTTGTGAGCCTATATTATTGTTATTTGCAAATATTTTAGATTGTAGCTGTTTGTTGTCCCATAATAAATAAAAAATTTAAAATAAGACCGTTTATTCTGAAAGTGGACAACGTCGCAAATAGATGTCAAATATTTCGCTGTTTGATTAATTTCACAATATAACTGTATGGAAATAAGAAATGTAGCTTACTAGCGAACTAGAACATTAATAATGAATTGCAATTATATCACTAAATTTGATTGTTGGTTTTAGGCGTAAAAACCGGCCAAGTGTGTGTCGGACCACGCAAAATGAAGGGTTCCGTAGATGGGATGAATTTATCCCAAGAACAAACTTAGCATTGTAGTTGTAAAACATTTTCTCCCGTACGGAATGTATGGGAGATCATGTTTATCAAACTGCAAATTTAAGTTGGTCGATTATTACTCGTTAACCTGTAAAGCATACTTAGCTGTGATAGTTTTTCTTTTAATTTCGTTATATATACTACTGCTGTGAATATTTTCACAAATCCAAGTACAACCATTTAGCTGGCAGGGGTCGGCACACTTGACTCTAACAAAAATTTGCAATTTAAAGCTTAATATTTCGCAAACGGATGCCTGAATTGTAAAATGATTTTCACATACCCGCAATATTTTTGAACGACCTTTCCAACGATACGCCACACCATAGGATAGACGAGAAAAAAAAATATCCCCACTTGACGTGTAGGAGAGGTACCCTAAGCAAAAATTTCTGTCTTGATTTTATTTTACCACTTTGTCGGCGTGATTAATTGTATACCAATGCCAAATTACAGCTTTCTAGTACTAACCGTCTCCGAGCTAAGCCGCGGACAGACAGACGGACATGGCGAAACTATAAGGGTTCCTTGTTTACTACGGAACCCTAAAAAGTTATTGGATTTCATAATCAATATTTTAGTTCACTAGTTAGCCACATCGAACAAATGAGAAAATACCAAAATACACGTAAGTGAAAAATACTGTATTCGTTTGAATTTAATTTAATTTCGTAAGGCACAGTAATAGCGGGGTATGCGCTTCGCTAATGTTCGTGTTTCCGAATTAGCACGAACCTTCACGCTTCCCGCACAGACGCAAAGCTTCTAAGTTGTGTACTTTGCGCTTTGCTCGTTTGATGATTTTTACTCTCTGTCAGGTTAGTCGGGTACCTAGTCGGATTGCACGTCGTCATCTGTGTCTCAAAAGTTTTGAAAGGATTTGAAAAGATTTTTGAATTGCATAGAATTGTAAATCTATAATTTTCTGACCAGGTACTCGTAAACAAAAAAGGTATGCCTGAAGCTGGACGATAATTGCCGAAGCTCACACTTTTTTCTGGGAGATCTATTTATGTTTTAAGGTATAAAAGTTGCCAGTAACTTTTTGCTATGAGAATCTTAAAAAAACAAATCTCTAAATTAAAAAATAATTTTGACACAACTAAAATTGAATTTGACAATCGCGACTCCACGTAGTACCCGTGGTTTGCCCTACCCCGTGAATTTTTTTTAGAGCCGGAGGCGCGCAGGCGCATCCTTAACGTATTTTATATGGAATTTGTCACTTTTTGGTGAAAAAGTCAAATTCAGAATAGCAAAATTGCCATTTTCACTAAATTCATAACTCCGTGCCATCTTAGTGGTATCAAACAAAAATATAGTTAAGTTGTGTCACTTAAGTCTATTTCAGAATTTTGGGAAGGAAAGAAAGGGAAAGGAAGGGAAGTCGTTATTTGACAGGAATAAACTAAATTTTAGTGATTTTTAGTCTATTTTAGAGGCATTTGTGACAAGAGAATCGGCACCATTGAGTGCTGCAAAAATAAGAAAGGGTATGTTAGCAATAGGCTATTTACTTCACTGACAATTAGACTAAAATAAAACCGGCCAATTGCGAGTCGGACTCGCACACGAAGGCTTACGTACCACCGTACATTATTTAGCAAAAAATGCCGAAAAATGACTATTCTTGTATTCCTTTAATTTTTAACTTTATTTTATTTTTATATTTTTTTGTTATAATGGCAATAGAAATACTCAATCCGTGAAAATTATTACGGGTCATGAGATACAGCCCGCTGACAGACAGATGGACGGACGGACGAACAGCAGAGACTTAGTAATAGGTTCCGTTTAACACCCTTCGGGTACGGAACCCTAATAGCCGTTCTTATACATGTCAAGATTGTTTTTTTAGCTTCTTGTGGATATAGAATGATTGATTGATTTCAGAGGATAAATCCGTATGGATTTAACTTCTGAAATTCCCTGCTGTCGTTTAATTACAATCTCGCGGTAAACTGCTGAAAAATACAGACATAATTCAATATTGCTAATCCCCCATAGCAAATAGCAACTAGCGTAATAATAATATATATAAAGCCCATAGACAGACCAACACCCATATCACACGATTAATGACAATATGTTTTATTTTGATAAAAAAAAAAAAATAACAAAGTTCAAAATATTTTATTTCGCATAAACCTACAAGGGCGCTTATGAAACGTCAGAAGGTAGGTGCACGGTTCCAATTGGTCGTTTCCTATGGAGAATAACCGGCAAGAAACTCCACGGTTACTCTTTTAAAAGTAAATGGTTTTTACAACGTTTTCAAATTACAGTGTTAAAAGGTATGAGAGGACAGTGTAGGCCTATGAACAAGTACCAGGTACTTAGGATAATATAAAATGGTCCACAGAACAACAGTCTGTTAAGCCTACAACGTTCTCACATTCACAAAATTTAAAAGAAAAGAATCTATATAAAAGATAAATAAAATAATAAAAATAAAGACCTAACTAAACCACGTCACTTTTCTTATGGTTCTTTTTGCCGATGACAGCACTTTAATTATAAGGCCGATGATTTAAGTGCAAAACATGAAAGTGACATTAATTAATTTAAATAAAACTAAAATCTTGCAGTTTCAAAAAATAATTACCACTTCTGACATTAATCTAACTTTTAATAATAATACAATTGAAGAAGTAGGACATATTAAATTTTTAGGATTTGAATCACAATAAATATAAAATGTCTTAATATGTCTCTCGATACAATATTAAATAGGTAAATGGATACAATACAAGCATGTCAATTTAAATAAGTTAAAATAAGAATAGGAATATATTATTTTTTCAAAATGTCACCACTACTCGTAACCAATCACATTTTAATTTTAATGTCATGAATAATAAACTGAAAACAAGAGGAGTGCCCGGAAGTCAATCATGTAGTCATATAAAATTGCAACAACATCGATACTTAGGTATCACAGATTTTTTCTGATAAGAAAACCGAGACATTGTAGTATGATTTACTCATGAGGAAGTTTTTTAAATGTCTTTTAAACAAATTAAGATTTAAGATTTTGATTGAATCTGGTATGCGATCATATATAATTGGTACCATGCAGAAAACACTTTTATGCATCAGAGCTGTCTTAGACTGTCTTGCATATAACATATTGACGTGTCGTCGACTCCGGCTATTTGAGTCAGATAGCTTGGGAAACAAATTTGGGTTGGTTTTCACAAATACCGCAACCTCAAATATGTACAGTGTCAGTATTTTATATTGAATAAAAATGGTTTACTGTATCTGTGCGTTTTAAACCGAACATTACCCTAATACATTTTTTTTGGGATTTAAATATTAGTTTCTTATTGGCTGAGTTCCCCCAAAACATAACTCCGTATCTTAGTATTGAACCCGCCATTCCATGATAGGCTGTAAGAATTGCGTCTGTTCCTATGACTGGAGTGAGCAAATAAGGCATATGTCAAATAAGGCATATAATGTCAATTTGCTAAGTCGCTTTGCCAATTCTCCCGTGTGTGCTTTCCAATCCAGCCGTTGGCCTATGGTTAAGCCTAAGAATTTTGGAGGTGCTTACTTGAGCTATTTTATTATCGTCATAGTGAACATTCATAGTCAAGTAGCTTAACAATTAATTCCCCTAAATCTACTTTTAACATAAATGACGTAAGTAATGATTTTGTTCACCGCCTTTAAAATTATGTTCTCTTCTCCAAAAATTGCCGAACCCCGCAACAGTAATCTCTGACGTAGTCTGTCCAATGAATCCTGGTAGGATCACAGGGAAACGTTTGTTTGTCAGCGGGAGAAAGAGAGGCAAACAACTCTCTTACTCTGTCTGCCTTCATCTCCCAAGAGTGAGATGTGAAGAAGGATACTGCTGTCTGCGTTTGTGCGACCAGAGACTGAATCTTGACGTGTCTGAGGGATGAGAGTAATGATACAATAACATAACGTAACATCACGCCTGTGTTTCCCGAACGGTTGGGCAGAGCTGTACCTATAGTACACCCACATTTCGTCAGTTATGTTTAAGATCCATTTTTTAGAGCACGAGCCTATTGCCATCAACCGGCCACAAATCCACACTCTCCAATGCTACTGAGAAATTCAGGATGTAAACACCCAACTACACTTAGCCCGTTAAGAGAATCGAACCCAGGACCTCATGCTCAGCAGTAGCGCTTGCGATCACCAGACAGTAAAAAGAATACTAGAAAATAATAAATAAATAATAAAAATAATAGCAGCCATTCTTATTCCACTTCAGGGCCAACATCTCTTCAATTCTATAAAAAAGGCACGAGCATTGATCACCACGCTTGCTCAAGATGGGTTGGCGTTTTCATACTCAGTCTGCCTAGCCTTTTTTCAACTATGTTGGGGTCTGATTCCAGTCTTACCGGATGCAGCTGAATATTAGTATTTTTACATGGAGCGACATCCAATCTGACTTCACAACACAATAACTGGGTATTACGATACCATTACCAAGTGGTATCGTAATACCCAGTTACTGTGTGTGACTTTCAGAGCTTGTCAGACTTTCGGGCTTCTGACGACCCGTAACGACCGTCAAAGATCCACGAATGACAGCCCGGACCAACCGCTTAACGTGCTTTTCAAGGCTTGGTGGAGTCTCGGAATGAAAAGATGGTCACCCATCCACGGACCAACCCCGGGCAAGCGTAGCTTAACCTGATGGATCGACTCGTACGACTGTTATTAGTTAGCCACAAGCCTTTGATTTTAATGATTGTATCTCTGGCGATTTCTGCCTAATATTAATTACAAGTCCAGGATTCCTCGCGATATTTTCCTTCACCGATTTCAGTGTTGTCCAAGATAAATTTACGAGATCGAATTGGTTCATAGCAAAGACATTGAATTATTTAAATCTCTTTGGTTCATAGAAAATGTATGAAAGCGATGAAGCAGGATTTTTGCAATGCGTTGCGTTGCAGCCTGCCCTAATTTGCGCTAGCCTTTAAGATTTTCATTTATTAATGACGCCTTGTTTAATTATTATAACATTGTTTGCTCACCACAGGCCACGTTCTGCGGTGACATGGCTGTGGTAAAACAACACGGTATTGCGGTGAAGTGCAAACAATTGATTTATTGAATGCACATTACTTTAGCAAAAAAGGTATAGCAATCTAACTGAACAGACACGTGTGCTGCTGGACAGTTTGTTGCGTCACTTCTTCTTCCCAGCTAAAGCACTAGAAAGTGGTGAAGGGCGGGCTTTTTGGGGAGCTGTCTTGTGTAATTTTGACGTAGGTTGAAAAAAGTGCTGATTTTCAACCTACTTTAAATAAATTAGTTTTGATTTTTTATTTCATTTCGAATATAGAGTAATAGTATATTATATAGTTTTGATTTTCAAAACTTCAGTAAGTACCTATATAAGTCTATTCTCTAATGATCTGTACGAGAAGAGGCCTTTGCCCAGCAGTCCCAGTTGCAGGCTGGTATTATTTATTATTATGTCATAATACTCATTAAAAAGAAAGATAAATCGACCGGCTGAGTTCTTACCTTGGATTCTTCCCAATTAGTAGCCTATAAGTATCTGCTAAATACGCTGGTATCATTTGAAACAGTATTGTCACTAGTATCATAAGCCATTTGTATCTAGTAAACATGTACCGACCAGGCAACGGCATAGCATCTGCAAAAAAGATTAAAAATTAACCGGTTAACAATTTTACTCTACAGGCAAATACAGGGTGTGACAAGACCCATCATATAGCCGCTACGCATTCTGTACATGAAACTAAGTAAGGTAACATTGAGCAAAATGATTGCAGGGAAACTGTTTCTTTCTTTTTGGAGTGAATAAAAATAAAATAAAAAACGGCTTAGGGCAAGGTAACGAAAGCAAAACGTTGTGCTCCTGGGTGCATGTAACGGTACAAGAGTTGGGGGTATTTCAAATTAAGTTATAACATCTAAACTTTGTTAGAGGAAAATGCGGAAAAAACGTTGAAACAGAAATTCTACATCTCCGTAACTAGAAGGGTCACAGGCACAAGGCAGCAAAAAAAAAAAACAGTGACGGGGAGGAGGGACGGCGCCACCGAGGCCGGGTACCGCAAGGGTTGAATTGAGGTGGCTCTGGAAAAGGATGCCTGGATGGTTTTGATTTGGGAAAGGCTTTTGCTCAGCAGTGAGACAGTGTAGCAGTTTGTACAGCCGATGTATTAGCATGACATAACATCACGCCTTGTTTCCCCGAAGGGTTAGTCAGGTGTGTACTCATAGTAAGTACACCCAAATTTCGCCAGTTATGTTTTTAAGTCCCATGTAACAGGGGGCGAGCCTATTGCCATCAACCGGGCATAAATCCCGACTCCGAACTGGTACTGAGAAATTCCTAATGGAAAAACCCAGTATCACGTCTTCATATTATCATGTTATTCCCAAAATATTGGTTCGTTTAGCAGTTGTTGCAAACTGCTTGGCAAATGTTTTAGGAACCTTTATATCTTCTTTTGTTTATTTCTAAGTAAAAGCCTGGATTTGTTGCCATTGGATGGCAACAGGCTCGCCCACATGGGACTCAAACATAACTGAAAAAAGGGGGGTCAACTATGAGTAGGTACATCGCTGTCTAACCCATCGGGCACAACGATGTGAATTTTATTCTAGCTACTACCTTGGTGCGTTTAAAAACAGACGACCAACCAAAGTCCGAAGTAGATTACGGTTGCAACTAGTGGCATTGTAAGACACTGCTTGTATTGTTAAACCAGGCGCATCTTGCATTTTCTACTTAATAAAAATCTTACATTCACTGATAGGCTAGAGAATGGAATTTTGTGCAAGAGTTCCTTATATGTTACAAGTGAGCACTAAGGACGGAATATTGAAAAATCATCCCATACGAGTACAGAGGGATGAAAGTTCGTCATTTGTGAAGTTATATACTTGGAAGTTGGTACTAGGTACTTCTGTTTATATGTAAAAGTTAGTTGTATCATACTTTTTTGGAATCTCATTTTCTTATGCTCCCGAGAAGTTGCCAGTGGAAATCCCATCAGGTACATTGGGTACAGGATAAACTTACAAGACGGATGATTTACAGCATCCTCGGTGAACAGCTCCAATACTCTGCCAATTGTGATGGGGTTGCAGGAACTGCTGCAGCAATTGTACACCTTCAACTCACTCGACCTGGAAATAAGTCAAACTCAAATCGTTTATTTCAATTAGACCATTAAGACCCCGTTCACGGCCTCGAGCATTTCGACTTGCGACGCGAGTTGCGTCAAGCGAGACGCGCGCGTCACTTGTCTCCGTGCGTCCGTCGCTCCGCAAGTCACGTCGCGGTGACTCGTGTCATGCTCTTCTTATTCTTTCATTTGTTTTCTCCGCAGTCGCTGTCTCTAGACGCGGGTCGTTTGAGGGTGTAGCTTGCGACCACGGTGTCAAAGTCAAATCATTTAGAGTTAGATAATTAAATTGCACTTTTGATTTCACAAAATATAAACAATGTTTTTTCGTTTATCTTGTCTGTGGAGTTTCGCTAGGTAACTTAATTTCACCCTGTATTAAGTAAAACGGTGGTAGCTGTGACTACGGTTGGGTTGGTTGCCCTGAGTTAAGGGTTTAGGTTTAAACCTGTTTGACCATTTATAGAACGACTGTTGTTAATGCAGCCCCCTCTCTGAACTAGAATACTACTAAGAAAATAAATTTATTTGTCCCAGATTTTGTAATCACTATATATCATTAGGAGTTAATTAAAATAGCCTCCATGAGCAGCGAACTACACGCAACTTGGGGGAGCGACTGATTGATACTTTACCACGGTCACATTAACTCAGCCTATCGCAGTTCCCTGTGGACATAGGCCTCTCCCAGGCTGCGCCACAACACTATGCCCTCCGCCTTCTACACCCAGTCTGTCTCAGCCACCTTTTTTAGTTCGTCGGTCCATCTAGCTGGGGGGCGTCGCACACTACGCTTGCCGATACGCTATCTCCACTCTCGGACTCGCCATCTCCACAAACATGGCCAGCCCACTGCCACTTCAGCTTGCTTACTCGGAAGCTATGTCGGTAACTCCGGTTAATTTCCGGAGAATTTCATTCCTGATTTATACCAGCACGTAAGTGATACCACGGCCACGGCATGACCTATATATTTCTCAATATTTTGTATGCCTAAAGAAGAAGAACTTGTTTTATTATCATTAAAAGGGTCGCGTTTGACCACTCTCTCTGTACCTACTTTTCTTTCAACCAAAAAAAAATACACATACTTCTCTTCTCCATTCTTCGCACCGGCGACAATCACCAAGTTGGCCACATAATCCACGGGAATCATGTCAACGATATTGCTGCCGTGTCCATAAATGACCCGGTTTAGACCTCTGGCGGTGAACACTGAGAAACTGGTAGCTCCAAACCAGTTGCTTAGCCATCCTCTTATTGAATCGTCCTTTACTGAAGCCACTGGAAATAATTTATTTATTTATTTAGAATAGGTACCTACGCCAAGAGCATAATAATATACATAATAAATCATGGTAAGCTTATTATTTATGAGCAGTGGTGGCCCAGTGGTATTGACCCCGACTTACGAGTTCCAGGTTGTTAGTTCAGGCAAGTGCTACAATAATACCAGCCTATAATTTTCCCACTGCTGGGCAAAGGTCACTTCTCATATAGACTAGGCATTACCATTAATCATCTCGCTTGCTCGAGATGGGTTGGCGGTTTCAAACATTTATATTGCTACTTACTCTTACTTTTATTGCATTACTTTGGGCAAAGTGTCATTGGGTTTTTCCATCAAGAATTTCGCAGTAGCAGCCCGGATTCTGAATTTGTGGATTATGGCGATAGGCTCGCCTTTTATTACATGGTAATTAGAAATAACTGGCAAAATGTGAGTGTACTATGAGTACACCTCTGCCTAACTCTTCGGGAATTACAAGCGTGATGTTATGTTGTTGTTGTTCTGTATATTGATGTAAAATACTGTTTCCACTGGCATGGGTTTATGATGACAGTTTTATTAGCAGCGAGCGACCCGTCCCTGCTTCGCACAGTTTGTTATTACACAGTAAAATTATTTGTAAGTTTAATATCCTCCGACCAGACGGGTGTCATGTCTGGCGGGCAACTGCCCAGAGGTTGAAGTCGGGTGCTTGTATATATGTCCATCGCGCGGTAAACTCTAATTGCGCGATGCAGGATTTGTGTGACGTCTGGATGTTGTGTGATGTCAGGTCTTTGATGCGTAGTTCACATGTAGCGATGTAGATGCCGCCACAAGGCCAATATCCTAACTTAAGAATTTTCATTTGCTTTTAAAGCGCGCGAATCATTTTTCGCGGTATACCTTTTTTTTTTGGATGGGAAATGATCAAATAACTTCTCCCGCTCTGGGCGGAGCGGGAGGTGTCAGACTCTTACTGACTAAAACCCACCCGTGTTCCTTCAGTTGCCTGTACGTTGCCAGGGGCCACGGTATCCCTTTCGGACTTTCCCGCGACCCCGGCTTCGCGGGCTACCTTAGCGCATCTCCCGAGATTCAAAATCCTATTATAGTACATTACTGTCGCAGCCAGCAGTTAGGGACACTGATCGTGAAAATGTGGGCCGAGGCGAAGCCGAGGCAAGCAAATGTGAGTCCATTAATGCCTGGTTGCGGTCAAGGTGTGTATAGTACTTTTCTCAAACAAGGCGCGGAAATTCAAATTAAGTAAATTAATTATAAATTCCAGAATCAATGACGAACAATGTTCATTTTTTTTCTTCTTTACGTTAAACAGCTCTATTTGCTAAGCCAGTTCGATTCAATTTATATAATTAGTTACCTCCTTGGTTGCCATGGGTCGAAGTAAAAAGTTAGGTAGTTCATTTTTAAATAACACTACAGATATGTATGAGTTTTCATATTAATTTATTTGGCCGCTAAACACGGCAGATATGGATAGTTACAGTGCGGGCGCTCGCTTGTTTTGGACCAGTACAGCAATTTCGATTTATCTCAAAGAAAAGGTTGTCAAAATAATGTTCGAATTTCCACATGTTTGAGAAAATACTATAAACGCGAAAGTTTGTGAGAATGGATGGATGTTTGTTACTCTTTCACGCAAAAACTACTGAACGGATTTGTATAAAATTCTCTGAATATGCCAAGCGAATAGTATAAACATAAGATTATTAACTTAACGCTTCTGCAGACAGGCGCGGCACGACGATTTGAATCGATTCTGGTAGAACAATATCCATTGAGTTTTCATTGAAATTGTTCTATTAGAGTCGCGTCGCGCCTGTTAACTCCAGCAGCCTTTATTCATAAATAAATAAAATAGTGATAGCTTTTAAGAAAACAATAAATCAATTGTTGACGTGTCAAACGATCACGATAAATCTTTTTACATTTTACGAGTTAATAATCTGCGAGGAAGATATAAAAATAATAATTTTCTATCAAAACCATAAAAATGTTTATGTAAGTTGTAAATAAAGGACGCGATACGAAATTGTTTGCATATTTTTATATCTTGGATTTCGAGTAAGCGGTATGTAGTTTTATACTACAACCACATTTTTATTTCAAACTTGATCCGTTTTTATTACAAAGCGAGTTCTAACTTTGGCCCAGCTTAAACCTTTCAGCCAGTTTTTGTATTTCGAACCTTATTCCGACTGAGATAAAGTTTCAAATACAAAATTGACAACTTAGACTCGGGTTTAAAATCAGTTCTTGACATTAATAACAAGTACATTAAAATATTTGTAATTAGGTTTAAAATTCGAAAATAGCTCGATGGTTTCACCAGGGTCTAAAGATAAATCTTGTTCTGTAATAAGTACGCCAGCGTAAATCATGTGGGCTATAGTCAAGTAATAGTATTATTTAAACGCTTTTTAAGTAAAAAAATATTATAATAAAATTGTCGTACTGCGCCATATTAATTTCAGACTATGAAGGTCACTTTCCTAATAGAGTTTTCCTGCACCGCATGTGTCCTAAATTAACTTAAGCCGACGATAACCGACTGCTAATGATTTTATACTGAAGATCATGTCTGATTTGGAAATAAAGTATGTTAAATTAGAGCATTTTCTTAATTACTTAATATAGGAATATTTTAGATTATGTTTATATTACGTAATGACATTCATTTTTAAAGTGTCTAACGCGGATAAAAACTGAGAATCACGCAAAATCTATCAAGCGTATTTTTCTGAAACCACCCTTTTCACCCTTTTAAAAATAATTTAAATATTGATCATATAATATCATCATATAATAAATTAATAATACGTCTAATTTCTAACAGCGCTCCTTGATGGCCGATTCCTATTACTGGCGGGACGAACGACGCGTTACGTTAGCTCAGTACGGAACCGTAAGCTAACCACTCAAGGTCACTTGCATATATCTGCGTCTTAAAAAGCGCAATCACGAGCATGGATTGCCTTCAAAATAATTAAATATTTATTTTGTTTTTTTCCACATCTGATCTTTTTCTACCGACAAGTAAGAATGAAAAGTACTCACCAATTGAAGGTCTGACGATGATGGTGGGTACGTAAACTCGGTTCTCGGCCACAAGGTGCTCAGTCAAAGATTTCGTAAATGTATAAGTATTTGGACGCCCATCTGTAAACCAGGAACTAACATAGTTTCAACAATTTTCAAGTTTCGACATCATTCTCGTGCCCTCATGCCATCTTCCTTAGTCCTCCGCATTACATGCCCCTAACACGACAACCGGTTGCCACATCACTTTTCAGTCACAGGTGCCACTTTCATACTACTTTATCCCTTAATTACTCACGTCAAAATACTTACATTATTATCAGTCGCCTGATTGTTGATAGTATTATAACACTGAATTCAGGAAAAATATGCTTTTATGTTACCAAAAATAATAATAACGACAAAAAAAAATATATATATATAAATGTTATAAAAAAACATAAACATTAAATATCGTTGTTTATAACTTATACTTTTCTTTCCAGTAATAGGGATGTTGACCAAATTTTTTTTAATTTTTTTCAAATTTCTGAGAAACAGGCTTCTAATTTGAAACAAAGTAAAAAAAACTGAATATGCAATTAGTAACACCCACACTACGTTTATGAAGGCACTTACTCAGTAACCTCTCAGTATCCTCCTCAGTGATGCCATCTTTGATGAGCTGGTATACTTCGTTGATGTCAGCTGGTGGAGGATACAGGATCTCTTCCACCACTTCCCTGTTTGTGTTGGTGTATGCCGTGGATATGTGAATGAAGACCTGGAGGATTTATTCAGTAATAATTAGTCAACGGACACATCTGAAACTTCGATGGAGAACCTAAGTAAGTCTACATGAGTATTTCTCAAAAAAAGTTTACATCTGTGGAAAAAAAGTGTACCTCGAAGTAGTTAAAAAGTTAATATGTTTTTATTTAATCACACCAACAAAAATTAAACTTTAAAATTACGAAGAATAAATAGTATTTTTCTTATTGAAACTTCTTTTTAATAAACTTTCGTAAATCCATGTTTTTTGCCTTCCATACGAAATCGAATTGCTACCCTACCTGCCTCATACTAGTTAAACTTCATAAAATACGTTATGTCACGTTACATTGTGCATTTTTGTGTATTACAATACAACCCAACCACCATTTACTTTTTTTTTTGTTTGTACCAATTACTTTTATTAATTTTTTCGAAATTATATAGTTTTTTCCCTCTCCTGTAAAATTTGACACATTGCAGTTAAATGTTGCCGACCTTTGACCATTTTGACAATTGAGGTGTTCTATGACTACAACTTTCAAAATCGCTTTAGTGAGTGATTACGGAATAATTTAACAGGGTTTGTTTACACTTTCATCAGTCACTTTTAGAACTGACTGTAAAATACAATAGACGACATATATTTAGTAGCCTACACCGCTGTTCTTAAAGATTCATAAAGAACCCTGTAAGAAATCGACACGTGTTTAGTCTCTCAAGACGGCGTCCTCAGGATGACGATTGACTTGTTGCGAACCCGGACACGATGTGTTGCCACGTCAAGCGTCGAGAGCAGTGTGAGCCACATCGTTTTTTTTTTAATGGCATCTTTCAGGTCAACCTAGGATGTTGTCGGTTGCTTAACCGGACTTTCCTGTGGCTGCCTCAATAAATTAACGCCTCCGGGGTGTAACGGGCGGCTGCCGCAATCAAGGAATTGGGGTGCTTTATAGCAGAGTCGAAAAAAACGCTTTCGCGTTTCATGAACTGTTGGACGGTGGTCATTTCGAGATCCAAGTGAAAATCCAAATTGCGGACATAGAAGGGAGCTCCCGTAACCGTAATGGTAAAAAAAACCCTAATGGTTTAGCAGGGTCTGCATCCTATGGCGTGGATTAGCTTGTCCGAAGACTACTCACGCGTAGGTCATGATGGGATGTGAGCCACCAATCGCGAGCGGGATCAGGGCTTCGCCCTTTGCCCGCGGAGGCTATACGTTGGCCCGCTAATACGGGCCCCTCCATGTGGTCGCCTACAACGGCTTATGGAAATGACGCAGGCAGGCTGCGTCTGTGTAATGTGAGCCACGTCGCCCGACACCACCACGCTTATATAGGATTGCTGCTCGGCCCACCTCGGCTAGGATCGTTATCAGCGCGATAAGGGGCTGCGAACAATCGCAACAAAGGTGACCTTGGAATACTCGTATTTAATTCGTTCAACAGTGTAACGTTCCCTGTATTATTTTTTGAAATTTCTAAACTCTAGTACTGACATAGTAGTAGTCGAACCCATGGTACCTCAATCCGTTTCATCCTCCTACTCAGCGCCAGTACCATACGGGTACCTTCCACGTTGATGTTCCACGCAGTGGGGAGAGCCTCGTTTAACTTCACAGTAGCAGCCAAGTGGATGATCACTGATATCTGTAACATTCATGTACAGTCAGGGAACTTCATTAATGAGCAGATTAACAGTTTGACACACTCGTCCGGCCGTCGAGAGAATGTGTTTTTGATACCTGTCAGTTTCATACTAATGAATATGTGTTTTGCAAATTTGATCCATATAGTTACTTGAAGTTTGAAATTGTCCAACTGACAGGTTTCAGGACCGCATTCTCTCGACGGCTGGACTGTACATCAATTGTACATTCATGTTATAGCCATGTAGTGATTTGAATTAACGGGCAATTATTTATGTTTTAAGTTGATAGGCAATTTGCTTAGTATTTAAGTTACCTGAATTTTACATAATAATAATTATGAATAATGTTTAATTGTGCATAGAATTTCAGTTTTGAAATACACAAATGGCTCAGAAAAAGTAACTGGGTATACTTAATTAAATAAGTCAAGGATTGTCAAAATAAAGTAAAATGAAAAACATTCTTATCATCACAAATAACTTTGGATCTTCTCAATACTTTATTCTTAAAATCTCTTTGTTAACCTTAATTCATTTTGTTTTGTTTTTAAACTTTTCGAAAGTCTCTCTATTTTGAATTTGCATTTCGTAACTTTAAATAGCATCTTAAAACATTTTAAAACAACAATAGTTACGAACATTAAAAAAAATAAAGAAATTGCCAAATCGGTCCCGTGGTTCTCAAGTGTTGCGCTTACCAATGAACAGCATGAAGTTCTTTTATTTAGTTTTCATCTAAATAACATTTAAAAAAACCCCGGTCTGATCTATGAGGGTGTTGTTATGTATCTTACTGAGAGTCCATTTATGTGGCATGTTTCAAGTAAAAATAATAAAAAAGTCACCACTTTTTATCAATAAGGAATTTTACCGGTTTATCACATGGGCGCGCGCCGTAAAACAATGTAAAGAATGGTTCTTTACTCATAGATTACAGGAAAACCTATAATACGTCTATGGTCTTAAAATAACATGGTAAATCTCTCAACATTGTACTTACAAACTTACATTTGCAGTTGGAATGTATGGGAGAACATGTTTTTCAACTACAATGTTAAGTTTGTTTATTTATTGATAGGAGAACCAACAGCTATAACAAATGGATAACAGTTGTATATGAAACATACAGCCAATTACAGGTTCTCACGCGTAAAAATCGGGTTCTAGGTATAAATTCGTCCCATCTACGGAACCCTTCATTGTGCGTAGTCCGATTCATGGGGAAAATTTGCACATTTAAATAATTTCTAGACGTTAATTATCTGGAAACGACAATGAAAATACGATGATGTAACATAATAGAATAACGAATGACCATTTCTGCAGGTAGGTAGGTACTTAGATCAAAATAAGTAGATAGAGAATAGAAAGATGGTGATGGTGGGTAGATTTAGTTGATGTAAAGTCATTGTCATTGATTTATCAAATTCATTCCCAATTTAAATTGTCCGCATATTTAAATCATAACTGTCTTTCGTTGACAGTTGTATGAAATAGCTATAACACGGCAAATTGACATTGGGTTTCAATTTACTTTACAATTAATTTCTCTGACTTTATTTAGTCTTAATTGAATGACAGCAAAAACCACATAACAATAAGGAAATTTCGAACATAATTTCGGAGTACGAAATTTAAGGAGTTAACAAAGCGTGGAAAGTGTTAAAAGATAGAAGGGAATAGGGTTACCATCTTTGTAAGGGAAGGTGCCTGTCTAGGATGTACAATATACCCTGATTATTAAGAAAAATGCCTGACTACGTCTAATGTAAAAAAAAAACCCGCAGCAGATAGTTTCTATAACTGTCATTTATTCAAAATGAAAAGTATGAATAATTTCCGACCGCTTAACTAATTTAGAGAAAAGAGATTAGATTTAGAGAGGAGCTTGCGGCTAAGTAATAGCAGCCGCATGGGTCAGTCATCAGGTTAAGCTACGCTTGCCGGGGTTGGTCCGTGGATGGGTGACCATCTTTACATACCGAGACTCTTCCGTGCGTCGGAAAGCACGTTAAGCCGTTGGTCCCGGCTGTCATTCGTGGATCTTTGACAGTCGTCAGAAGCCCGAAAGTCTGACACCAGTCTTACCAAGGGGTATCGTATTAACCAGTTATCCAGATCTAAAAAACTACTACTAGTTTTTTAGATTTAAATTTTCAAAAATATCTATTGACTAGTTTTCGAGTTCTAAGGTGGCTCCGCAATCCAGACGTCAGGATTGAGGAGCCACCTTTAACGTCGTATAACTTTTTAAGGGTTTTACTACAAATTCCAGGATCCGGTCTACAAAATCGGCTAATTAAACTACTAAATATTGGTAGTACCCTCGTTCAAATATGAGACATGGCTCCTCAATCCAGACGCACACATTATATTTCATAAAATTCAAAAAACAGAAGAAATACCAACACAGTGGTCAGCCTCGACAATTACTTTAATTCACAAGAAACGAAACAGAGAGTGATCTCTGTTTCCTTTCTTGTATTTTATCTGCTATGTAAATAACAGTGACATGAACTTGATTATAACATCATCCATATAGACTAAGTGAGAAAAACACGTATTACTGAAGTTAACTCAAAACCTACCCAAGCAACGTTCACAAAATTTATATGGGACCACCTCTAAATTATGACCTACCTAACAAAAAATAATCATCAAAATCAGTTCATCATTGGCGGAGTGATCACGTAACAAACATACTAAAAAACACAGGGGTAAAAACGGAAGATGGGCCAGAGAAGTAACAGAATAGTATCCCAGACAAGGAAAAAGGAAAAGAGGAAGACCATTTTAAAGATAGGAAGAAAACTACTGCGGGAGGGATATGGAGGAGAAATCTCACGACTGTGAGCTTTGGAAACGCCTGGCGGAGGCCTATGCTAAAGAGCAAAGAAATATGAAGAATTCTAATTAGTAAATCTTTAATTTAAATATATTTTAAAACTAGTTTTAAGACTACTAATGTTAATTGAAATTGAATCTAATGACAGAATATTGACATGCTAATTCAAGTTCAAATTCAAAAGTCATGATTATTCAAACTAGGCTGAGAATCAGCACTTTTCAAATGTCAAGTCAAGTTTAAGACAGTCCCCCAAAACGCCCACCCTTCACCACTTCCTAGTGCGTTAGCTGGGAAGAAGAAGTGGCGCAACAAACTCCCCAGCAGCACAGCTGTCTGCTCAGTTAGAAAGAAAAAAATGATTCTATATAATAGTATTCCACATAATTAACCTTATTTAAATTATTATCCATATGTTAGCTAGCACACGCCAATATACCAAACAAAATCATCGAGAACTATACTCGGGCAGAAATAAAAACTAAACATAAACGAAACTTAACATCTTAATAAAAGCCTCCAGGCATAAAGGGCGTGCCCGCTTACATAAAGCTGTAAATGGAAGTTATAAATGATAAACTAGGACCATCGAGGGAAAATAAGTAAACAGTTAATTACTAATAACAATAAATAATATGATCAATTGTCGAGGTCACTATTTACATATTACAATACAACTCATTAAAAAAAAACATTGTAATGAGTAGATTATGTCAACAATAAATTAAAATTAAATTAAAATAAACAATTATATAAACTCATATAACCTGTCAGTAGGTAAGCTAATTCTGGAGAAAGAACATAAACATTATTCTTATCATTTAAGTAGTCGTTGATAGAATAGTATGCCTTTGAACAAAGGTTGGATCTTACTTTCGTTTTAAATGCATTAAAAGGCAAATCTAGCAAATAAGAGGGTAGCTTGTTATAAAAGGTTATACCAAGCCCAACAAATGATTTATGAACCTTATGAAGCCGGTGAAAAGGAGCTAGTAGTTTTTCCTTATTTCTAGTGTTAACATTGTGAAAATCACTGTTTTTAGTGTATAAGTGTATATTTTGCCTAATTTAAAAGATGTTGGCGAAAATTAATTGAGATGCCACTGTGAGGATACCAATATCTTTAAAAAAATCTCTCAGAGAAACTCTGGGGCCTAGCTGGTAAATTAGGCTAATAAAATACTTGTTAGTATTGTTGTCCTTGACAAGCATTTTGGATATTGATATTAGTATTGTATATTGACATCAGTATTGTATACTGACATTAATATTGTATATTGACATAGGTAGTCTTATTATTTGTTTTCACTCTGTGGGTTGACATGTACTGTATTTACATTTTATTTTTGCAGTGACAACTTCTTTAGGCGCGTTGAGCACTTTTTGGATGAACAAAAATCATGGAACTCGCGTCATCGTCACCGAACGCTTTCCATCAGCTATATGTATACGTATACTGTGTATTAAATATACAATTCACAAGTTACTTAGTTTTCACTTCTATCGGCAGTCCCCAAAGACTGCCCCGCATGTTTTTTTTTATTTCTTTTTGCATTGAGTTCTATTGCTATTATTATTAATTCATTTGTATTATGAAATTTGTGATTCTTAATAATTGTTTTTTACTGTCTAGGCCCTAGGCTTATTTCGTTTAATTATTAAGAGTTGGCTGGCTTGATTACTTAATGTCGCCCTCTGGCATCATAGCGCACTCTTTATTATGTTTATAGACCATTATTATTGTACCTATGATAAATAAATGACTTAACTCAATATTAAAGGTACCATTCCGTAGCGGACCACAGGCGGCAGCAGCAGGCAACGTATCGCCGCGACTCGACTGGTTTCTAAGAATATCTATGAAATACCTTCCATAGCTAGCGACACGCCGGTTTCATAAAAATACATAGAAACCAGTCGCGTCGGGACCACACGTCGTCGCCTGCTGCTGCCGCCTGCGGTCGGCTACAGAATTGTACCTTAAGTCATCAGATTTGATAGGTTAAGTTAACAAAATTCTTTGTTTGAAATAAACAATGTTGTCGATGATTGATTTACCTTTAACTATTATACAAACTTTCTAGAAAAAATATTATCTAGTCTTGCTTACCTTTTCCAACAAAATGTTTTCATTTTCTTTAGAAATTCCCAAGTTTGGAACATTAATATCGCCTGGTATTAGGACTATCTTCTCTAGGGCTGTCGGTCTTTTTTCTTTGAGGCGGTTGAAGAGCTAAAAACATTTGAAATAAGAGTGTCAATTCTCTTTTCTGCGATATCCTCTTTTTTATTCGTAGATATTAGGAATCACTAACGACCCGATCACACACGTACCACAACCACACCACAACGATAACACAGTGGCGCTAATTTGTATGAAAATGAATAGTTCATTCACACGGATCAGATTTGGCCGTCAAAATCAACCGTGTACCGATTACATCAAGACCAAGTCGCAGCCACAATGTAGCCACCAGCGAGACCGCGCACTAGCCGGCCGGCCACATCGTAAACACAAAGTTTTGGCATAGCCGGAGTCGATCTGTCTGTCTGCAAACACGAGCCACCACGTAACCACATCTCAACTACTAGCGACAACGCAACAACATCGAAATTTTGTAGTTACCACAACGCAACTGCAGGAAGCTGCAGCGATACCTACTATTCACACGTAACCACCGCTTACTCACATTTTGTCTATGCGATGTGGATATCGAGGAGAAAAACTCACGACTGTGAGCTATGGAAAAACCTGGGGGAGGCCTATGCAGCTTATGCTTAAGAGCATAGAAATCCGGAGATTTAAATAAATTGCGAAACTAGTTTTAAGATTGCTAATGCTATTTGAAATTGAAATTGAATCTAATGACAAAATGTTGACATGCTAATAAAAAACTTGTTAGTATTGTTGTGGTGCGTGTGATCGAGCCCGTAGTACGTATCTTGTTGTTGATGAAACTGACTAACGGATTCTAATTTAATAAGAATAAAGAAAATCAATCAAATATTATACATATTTAAGAATTTTCCTCACCGGGTCATCTAGAAATTGATTCATCCTTCCAATAATAGAAAGACCTTTCTTTTCTCGTATGAGCATGTAGATGTTGTCGATGTGAGGACAGCTGTACAGAAGTTTTTCTATAAATACCTGGAACACAAAATAATTTCATCCTAACTATCCTAACTAATTTTATAAATGCGAAAGTGTGTTTGTTTGTTTGTTACGCTTTCACGCTAAAACAGCTGAACAGATTTGGATTAAATTTGGTCCATAAGTAGACCATGACCTGGATTAGGACATTGAATTCTTTGTATCCCGTTATTCCCACGGGATTGAGACTTATGCGGGTAAAACCGCGGGGCGTAGCTAGTTCATAATTATTCTATTTTTATTAAAGGAAGTGTTTTTCATTAGTATTTTCCTAAGAATGTCACTTGCACGTAAAAAAACAACAAGATCTATTAATTTGTATAATGTGGCAGATAGTTTCGAACATTATAACGTTTCAATTTCCTGGGAATTGTTACCAAAAGTGGCCGTGCCTCGGAAAGCATGCCCGTTGGTGAGGGTGGCATTCGTAGATCTTGGACAGTCGTAACAGGTAGTCAGAACATAGATATATATTTTAAATAATACATTTATGAGTCAGAAGCCCAAAAGTCTTACAACCAGTCTTGCCAAGGGGTATCGTGTTATTCAGTAAGTGGGTTATGGAGGTAAGATAGGCAGTCACTCTATGTATTCAGCTGCATCTGGTTAGACTGCAAGCCAACCCCAACATAGTTGCGTAAAGGCTATTGGCAGATGGAATGTTGCCGAAAATGGTATAATTAATTGGTAGAAGTTGTCAGTTTACGAGCTCTATCTCAACAACAAGTTATAAATTTAAAACTTCTCTATATCATGAACCATATACTATTTATAATCAACAAATACTAAAAACGCCGATTCATTATGTATTTATTTAAATATGGGTGATTGTCTGCAACTGTAAAAATAACTTTGTAATTAATAGTATCATTATGAAATACAAATTTATCTTTGTGATTTTCATTAAGATGAAAAATAATAATATTTTTCTTTTAATATTTTCATTTATTTGTTAAATAATGTACGGTGGTACGGAACCGTTCGTGTGCGAGTCTGACTCGCACTAGGTCGCTTTTATTATAATTATGTATCTTCTGTTTTGTTCTTCAAGAAGGTTATTTGATGACTCTTGAGTAGTTTTAAATCTTAGGCTTTTAGACTTAGTTTTTAAGCCGCGGTCACACCAAAGCGTAAGAACCATAGATAGAAGATTTTATGTTTCTATGGTAGGTACTTATACCAGGTATAGTCAGCCGCCGACTGTGAGCGTCTAGTTCAAAATGTATCAAAAAACAACTTCAGTCAATTGGTGGCTGTTGCTTTGGTGTGAACGAAGCCTTCAAAACAATAAGCCCAGGTGAGCACGGGCGATTTTTTAACGAGACGATTTTTATAGCGCACTGCGGGTTCTACTCTCGGTATTGAGCCGAGCATTGAGAGCAGTGTGGTGGCCCAGTGGTAACGGCCCCGACCTACGAGTTGTGTTGTCGTGGGTTTGAACCCAGGCAGGTGCCTTACTTTATGTAAATAATTTCTTCATAGCTGCTCTCAAAACGGTGAAAGAAAACATCGTCCGGAAACCGACATGTCTTAGAACCAAAATTCGAAGACATGTGACATCTACCAACCCGCACTGCGCCCGCGTGGTAGATTACAGCCCTCTCAAAGAGGGGAGGCCTGCATCCTGGCTGATAATGTTATTGAGAATACAACAGAGCGCGACAAAAAACACACTGATGGATTTCCAACTCTGGCCCTAAGCAGGTCGTTGAAAATCCAGAGCGCGGAAAAAAATCTCCCGTTTATACGACACATTATGGAGTTCATCGATTGTTTATTTGTTTATAATTTATTTATAAATCATCAGACAAGTCGTAATTACAAATTCAACTTATTCAGTAGACTACTTTGAATTCATTGTATTTAAATTACAATTAAATGGTCATTGCATATTAAGTCATTTTTATTACCCTACTGCCCCAAACGGAGGGTAATGTATTTCGAGAGTATGTACGTATGTTTGTATGTATATATATTTCTTTGGCACGCTCTGTAGCTTGAACGGCTTGATGGATTTAAAATAATTATGAGGTGTCTTTAGAATCGTCTTAATAGTGGGAGTGACATAGGCTATTTAAAATTTATATATAGCATCTTCAAATACAAAAAAAGGGAGGGGAAGGTTTTTTTAAATAAATTACAACAATATTGGTTTCAAATAAAGCTAGTAATGAGTGAATTCCAAATATACAATGCCGCCCTTGGGCATGTGACCGCCCTTATTTTTCTAAATATTCATGAATTTATTTCGAAAATTTTATCTTTCAAAGCTATCTTTAATATTTTTCAGGTTATCCAATTTTAATTTTTTGAGTAGCGTTTGTGACCTTGCTTTACATTTTTTGTCATATCTCCGATGTTATTGGCTCGATTTGGATTCGGTTTATTATTTAAGCCTAACTCGTAAGCTTTTAGAAAACCTAAAATTGAATAGTTACATATAAACAAAAGTTACACCATATTTCATGTTATTGGTTTTTGCAATACCAAAATTCTATTATTTTACCGAATTCTATTATTACTTAGATTACAATGCTTGTTTTACCGTTAGACTGCCAAGTCATAGGTCTCGAATTCGAACCCAAGGTCTCTGACTTTTCGGATTCATGTGCGTATTGTATAATTATAACTTGCTTCAAAAACGGTGAAGGAAAACTTCGTGAGGAAACCGGCATACCTGAGAGATATTTCTCGACGGCATGTGAAGCCAAGTCAGAGACCCATGGGCGGCTTTATAACTCTGACACCAGGTTAGTCACTAACCACACGAAAAGAAGAGAAGAATGCTTGTTTTTCTGTTTTCAGTTCTAAGTCTGTGTTTTGCACTCGGGTTATTTTATTTTTTAATAATTTGTTTATGATCGTAGTGCAATTGTATGATGATGTCGCGAAATGTTGATTTACCTGTGAGCATCGCAAAAGATAAACCTAGATTAACTGCACCCCAATTGCATAACTCAAGAAGGATTTTGAAAGAAGTTCCTAACCAATCGGTCCATAATAAGTTAAGGTTAGGCGCATTTATCGCATTATCCTGTAGTGGTAGATGAAAAAAAAAAAAAGAAAACAAAAAAAAATATGTTTGAAAGATACGTTTGTTCGACAACGTAAAAACGCAATGAATGTAGTCGAATTGTCAAAATAAAAGGTATTGCAATTGTTACGCAATTACCCCACCGCTCCTACCGGTCTGCTGATCATAAATGATCACCAAACATGAATATTATTAAAAGACATAATTTTAATGTTAATTTACTAAACAAGGGAGGCCCTGGGGTGGGATAACACAGCCTGGTTTATATTTATTATTTACTAGCAGCGCCTCTAGCGCATCAGTCTCGATTCCGTGGAAATATCGGGATGAAAGGTATCCTATGTCCTCTAGGTCATGGTCTACCTATGTGCCATACTTCATCCAAAACCGTTCAAACAAACAAACAAACAAACAAACTCACTTTTGTATTTTTAATATTATTATAGTTAGGATACAAAAGAGGAGTCTTCTTCACTTCTTTTCCGACTACCTGCGGGATCGCAAGCAGTTTGTCAGACATGGCTGCTTCGAGTCCAAGCCTTATAACACACGCTCGGGCGTAAGTCAGGGATCAGTACTGGGGCCACCTCTGTTCCTGATCATGATCAATGATCTCATCGCAAATGTTAAGTTTGCCAAATGCCTTCTTTATGCCGATGACCTAAAGCTTGTCGCACACATCAGAACAGACAGACAGAGGGATATTGACGCCGTTTTTGAGTGGAGTATCGTAAATAAGCTATTTTTCAATCCTAGCAAGTGCCATGTCATGACTTACGGTAGAGGGCTGCGACCAATTCATTATGATTATAGTTTGGGCGGTGAAGGAATTACTCGTGTCACCAACATAAAGTACTTGGGAGTGACTTTCGATCGCTGTCTTACTTTTAGAGATCACATTTCTACCCTTACGAAGGATTCTTTCAGGCGCCTGGGATTTGTTTTGCGAAATGCTCGTGACTTTCGCAATCCTAATGTTATTAGGTTATTGTACACAACTCTGGTTTGAAGCAAACTCGAGTCCAGTGCCTGTGTTTGGCACCCCTATACCGCGACCCAAACACTGATGCTTGAAAAGGTACAGAAAACCTTCTTAAGATGCCTCTTCCAGAGGTTATACCATTTCTTTCCCTATATGTACCCTAGCAACTTTCTTTTAGGGATGTTGGGTTTTAATTCGTTGGAGGTGAGAAGAGGCCTTGATCAGCTCACGGTAGCCTGTAAAACCTTACGGGGACGTATAGACTGCCCAGACCTCCATGGCCTTTTCTGCCGACTATTTGTGCCCGACAAATACATCGGACACCGTCCCAGCCGCCGGCCGGCGCAATCTATTTGCGCAACCGTCATCGAAAACTGTTGCCAGAGCTGAATCTCCAGTGTGTCGTACTTTGAAGATGCTCAACGCCCTTCTGACTGCCAACTCTGAATGCGATGTATTTGCGGATGCATGGAATAAAATTATGCGTATATGTCTGGTGTCCTGTGAGAGAACGTATGCAAGGGAATCCACTGTTTCATGTTAGTTTAATTAAATTATATACAAAAATTGTCAATATTAATCTTTTTATATTTCTATGTTAATTAATGTAATTGGTGTTGTACCGTTTTAATTAACTATAAATAAATAAATAAATTACCAAGGGGTATCGTATTACCCAGTTACTGGGTTGTGGAGGTCAGATAGTCGGTCGTTCCACGTATAATACAGTATTCAACTGCATCCGGTTAGACTGGGAGCCGACCCCAACATAGTTGGGATAAGGCTAGGCAGATTGATTTTGATAGTTAGGATACAAAAAAAGTTATGGTGCGCAATGAATCTCGTACAGACGGGTAGAGGATATAATTAAACGAACAAACAATGTCTGGTTAAAAATTATCCTAAAGTGTCATGTTGCCGTGATATTTGAAGATAAAGATCGCCAAACGAGAAAAGTATAAATAAACAAAACCTTCAATATCTCAAGAACGTGGCACGTTAGGGGCCCACCATTTTGTTCCTTTAAGTATTTCATTCCCAACCCATCTATACTCTGCAGTTAGATACATCTTCTTGAACCGCAACTTTTTTTGGGCTATGCCAGATGGCAAAATAACCTGTTCCACGTGTGGCAGTGTCGTATCTCAGCAATTTAGCATCCATATTCTGTGAATTAGATCATAGAACCGTAAAGCTTCGTGCAGACCAGCGCGACGCAACAGCGCGACGCGACACCGGTTATTGTTATACCGTCAAGTTTTCTTAGAAATTGTATTGTTCGAGTCGCGTCGCGGCGTCGCGTCGCGCTGGTCTGCACAAAGCTTAAAACATACGTGTTTTGTACCTATTTTTTAAAGAAAAATCACTTTCGTAATTGCCACATTTGGCAAAGATACTAGTGACAAATTTAAGTATCATTTACTCTTATGTGGATTTATTACCTAATATATTCATTACCTTCCCAAGAAAGCCAGTCCCGCCAGTAATAAATACAGATTTTCCCGCGTAGAATTCAACTACTGACGGTTTGTCCGCTTCTCTTGATGTCGACACAACCATTTTGATCATTTAAAGCACAGCCTACTCTTTAATTAGAATAATTATTTTTGCAACAACTTTCAAAAGGAACGACCAGATTATTATTTTTCTATATTTACGCAAGGACCAGATTTAAACACATGTGGATATCAAAACGTTCGATTCAATAATGAGAAGTCTGAACCTTGCGTAGATTATATTATCATTTATATTTGATTGACAGGTAAATGCCGTGTCAGGGTTACGAAATCAGGGTTGTCACAAAATTACAACTTATCAAGGCAATTAGTTTTAATATATGATCGTTTTTCGGGAGTTGAGTTCGCAATCTTGCAAGTCATACGGGCTACTTAGTAGCTCCGCTAATTTTATTCAAAAAGTTGTGAAAAAGTGATCAGACTAGTGACTATTGCATACCAAATTACTCTTTAATAAACACCCTTTCGATCAGTGTGTCAATACTAAGTTCATTTTGTGATTAATCTCTAAAACGTTAAAAAGTGTTCAACAAGTATCACTAATTCAAAGTATTGTAACTGCCGATTGTGTGATAAACAAAGAGCTCTGCCGGTTGATTCTGTAAAAATATCAACGTGAAACTTAGGTGAAGTGAACGTGAAGTGAGCTGTTAATAGTGTTAATCCCTAGCATCCTACCGGTCGATTTGTGATAGTGACAGTTCCCTTCACACTCACTTCACCTAAGTTTCACGTTGATATTTTTACAGAATCGACCGACAGCTGGACTTTAACCTCGTTAGCGCCGAGTGAATGACAAGTACTGTTAATTACTCGTACAATAGACTAACATTTTCGACCACTTTTTTTGTAGTCACCGTGGCGCATTGGTTCTGAGGACGTTAATAATCGCGCAGCCGTGATATCGATCCTGGGTGCCACAAGTCGTCTATTGTGTTCTTTTTGACTTTTTGCATTCTAAACAGACTTTTTGAGTTTTGTTTCGCTGTTTTATTTGGGGTTCAAATATGATTAAATTTTGCACTAACCCTCGTGTAGTACGCTCACCACCCATGACATCAGATGCAGTAAATATTGCGCATGTTCAATCAGAACCGGACATCCATAAAGCTTTGCAGGGCGTCCCGGACCGCCGTCCCGGGCGGTCCTCCTCAAACGTAGCTGTCCGCCAGAAGCGCTCGCCGATGGATTTGTCACCCGACACAAAGCATGCGAACATTAACGCTGAAGACGTACTGGAGACCAGACCAAAGCCCCCTACAGGGTCAGAGTCGTCACTACTGTATCTGAAATATGTCTATTGAGGCAACAGGTATGTGACCTAAAAAAGCAGAATACAGACATCGGACTGAAACTAGCTATGTTTCCGAAGTCATTAACAAAAAACTCGCAGATTTTAACAGGAATATTGAGTCACGGGATCAAGAAATAATCTTTCTTAAAGGATAAGCGAACTACACAACAAGTTCAATACTTTCGAGCAAAGCGAAATGAGAAATGAACTCGAAATAATTGGAATTCAAGAAGTAAACAATGAAAATCTCGTACATATAACTATGTTGACAGCAAAGAAAATTGGTGTTGACCTTACAGAGGGTGATATAGACGAGACTTACCGCGCAGGCCCAAAACGCACTAACTTGACGGGCAAACTCGAAGCGTCCCCAAGACAATTGGTGGTCAGATTTGTACGACGGTATAAACGTGACCAGTTTCTAAAGGCCGCAAGATCAAGGCGTAATCTGACCTCCTCTGACATTGAAACAGAAGGAACTTCAAGGAAACTATATACTAATGAGCGGCTTACTCGTCAAAACCGGCAGTTATTTCGTACTGCGAAACTCTTAGCAAACGAGCATGGCTTCAAATTTACGTGGATCAAAAAGATCAATCCTTATCCGCAAACAAAAAGGGACCCCGTCTATCCACATCAGAAATACAAATGATTTCCATCGCCTCTTTGAATCTGCGCCTCCATCAGACATCACCGTGGATGTTTTGCCGACCCCTGCTACCACCTAAAAATGCTCACCTAAAGATCGGCTGCATCGGGACTTCAGCGTCTAAAATATCTACAAATCAGTACAAATCTTATTTCAATTTCTTTTACCTAACAATTTATTATTATGATATTATTTCCTTATCTAAGCATTCATTGACTGTTACTTTATTTTTAATTATTTTAAATACTCTCGTCACGTTAGCACTAGCCCTTTACTCACAAATAATACATAACAGCTCACTCATACTTTCATACCACCATATTATGCCTTTTTTGAAAACCACACAAAAATTAAACACACACCCATACTCACGCACACTCATGCACATCGCTACTATTTCCCTGCTAGCAATCTCCGTTAGTCAATCAGTGACATTCCATAAAAAGATTATTATTACAATATCAGTTTTTCGTACTTATACAGATGGCTTTATTTAACATAATCCACGATATTGACACGGATGAATGGGTGAAAGTGCAATACAAAAAGTCATAAATAAATAGGTTTAGTAGCCATACAGGAAGAGCAAATAAGGCAGCATCAATATATAAAATACCATTATATATATCAAATATTTGTAAACCATCACCGAAAGAGGACATTATAGAATATAATATTTGGAATAAAACACAACATAAAATTACTTTAGAAAAGATTTAAAAGAAAAAGATTAGGTACAACTCATTTATATGCTATGTACCTAGACATTTTAAATGATAAATGAAATTAATAAATGATTTGATTTGATTTGATTTGATAATATGTGACTAGATGGCTTAAGTTTTAGACAGTCTGTGCAGTTTCGAGACAAAACGATAAGCAGTAATGAAGGACTCAAACCACCATAATGACTAGTTATAGTACTAATAAGTTAAGTTAAATCTTTGAGGCGCGCAATGGCAAGCGTAAAACATTTATGTGAGACAGCTGACATATTGACACTGCAAGAAAAGTTTGGCTCCTGCCGCATGACCTGTCATTGCTTGGCACTGTTCATAAGGATTTTGAATATACAGAAAAGTCGGCGGTAGACACGTCGGCAGGAATGCTCATAGGAAGACCTTATGGAGGAATAGCATGTGTGCTGAGGCGTAAGGGGCTCTTCAAGTCAGTGGAGCGGTGTAACTTTAGTGTTTAGTATTTACATTTGTTATTTAATACTAAAAATGTTTTTTGGGGCTATAATTGACAAATCGGCGGGGTTAGTATTAACGTGTTAATACCTACACCGGATGCGGTGAGTTTTTTTTTGAAGAGTCATCAGGTGGTGGCTGGATATAATTTACCTACCTAAGTATCTTTTGCAATGACTGGGGCCAAGCTGGGTGTATCAAAGGCGACATCAGGTCATTCACTTGCCTGAATTGTATTTGATTTGTATTGTATATTTATAAAAAAATGTGTTCCATACAATTCATTAATTTCACTTTTATTAATACAAAAAGAAATTGTCATCGTCATTTACATATGTATTTGTTTTCTTCTATATTAGTTGGCATAACATAATGTTAATTGTTGCCCCTTCTGTTAATAATTACCTCAGAGCTGTTAATTCTAGCCACGAACATGAGATAAGAATAAACAACTGACTTGTCTGAGAAAAAGTGTTCTATTTAAGACATCATTTCTTATTTATGTTTGATTTAAGTTTTTAAAATGATACCTAAATAATGAAAGCATCCTGTAACATAAAAATCTAGTGTAGATGTTGAATAATTTCGAAGCAACAATTAAACAATATTTTTTTTTGATAATTGTGGCCCCGGTCTCCCCTATTGAAACAATAAGTTGCAATTTCTTTTGAATTATATCGAATTGGGAAAACCATTGATTTTGCATACATTTTAGTGGTAATTGGATGGCAAGGGTGTATTCATTTAGAAAGCTGATAACCAGCGCTGGTTAACAGCTTTCTACGTGACTACACCCTAAGATACTGATATGTTAATACTATTTGATTAGCTGATGATCAAAAAAATAAGCTGATTACTTTACAATATACCTAAAAATTGTATTTGTTTTATATCAAAATCTTTAAATAATATTGATTTGTGTAGCACATAGGTAATTATTAAATAACAAAACACAGGTTGCAAGTCCTTTCAGACCTCACGACAGATGACACGTGAATATAAAAGTTCTATTTTCACGGCTGTTTGCATTTTACTTATCTTTTATCAGTACCAAAATATACAGCACATTATTAATACAAGCCGCCATTTATCTGATAATTTAGTACGATACAATTCACACCATAGAAACGACGTGTACAGTGATCGATCAATTATGATAGTGTCCAGTGAAATATTAATACAAATTCCTGATGTGGTGAAGCATATAACTGGAGAACCGCTTAAGGGTATAGTGAAGTTCCGTCTGGTGAAAGACACAGTGTACACGAACGTTACTCTAGCGCTCGTTGAGAAGACCTGTTCCAGGTATATATACGATCATAAATGTGTTGCTGACTACTGCACCATACCCATAAAGGCGAGTGATATTAGTATCTATCAAACGCGCAAAGTAGTGAAGATTAATTTGGTAAATGAGAATACAGATGAAGATATAGTATTGAAAGCCGGATCATACGAATACTTCTTCGAAATGATAATACCAGAAAATACACCACCGTCAACAAAAACAATCCACAAGAGAAGAACTCTTGCAGGAATAAGATATTTTTTAATACTCAAATTTAAAAAGCCTGATTTCTTTAGTACGAGTGATTATTTCATAACAAAACTAACGATATATCCCAGGGTGGATACTTCATCAACAGATAAACCAGTAATTGCTTCGCTAGAAAAAACATTAACCAAACTATTTTCTTCGAGAAAACATGAAATAGAATTAAAAGCTGAACTTGATAAAGAATATTTGACTCCTTCTTGTGAAAGAAAGATAACATTTATTGTGACTAATAATAGTGATGCCATTTTTACTATTCAAACTGAATTGATTTGTAAAACAAAGACTAGTTTAAGATATGAAAATTCAGTAGAGAAGACGGAAGTGTTGGCAACAGTAGAGACCCCAAGCATACCATCCAATAGTATATCAAATATGTTTAATATAATACCAGTGGGACAGGACTTGTACACAGTAAGACACTCGAAGGTAATAAGCAGAGAGTATACGATTCGAGTAACTCTAAAGTTACCAATGCCACATTCAAATGCGTTTGTTGAAATACCTGTGTTTGCTGGAGAAAAAGTTATTTAAGTTAGTGATGAAGAAGGGGGTTAGGTGGTTATACTAAATCCTTGAAAGAACCATCGTGTTAACGTGAAACAGTGACGCCAAAAATTTTGTTTATAAGAAGTCGTAGATCCACGTAAAAACCAATTTAACATCAAGATTCATCAAGCATACTTCAAGCCCAAGGTCGTCAGAGTTAGAGAGAGATCGTCAAGAAGTTTAGTCGGGCACATCACGATGCTCAGGAGTGGAAAAAACTACTGAAGGAGAAGTTTACTGCGACGTGACTGATGTGTGCGAATGAACCTCTAGCAGAAGTTACTATCTGATAATCATGACAATAAAAGCACCTGCAATGACTATAGATTTATTAAAGATAAAATAATTGGAATAAGGATAACCTTGAAACATAATTATTACAAAGTTTGCTGTATCACTCTTGTTTTGCTGCTGGTATGGTTTATTTAACAATAAACATATTTTTTTAGAAATCAGTATGATTTTTTTTACTTCCACAGATACCTAACTAAACATTTAGTTCGAGTTAAAAAAAAACTGTGCAAGTCTAATAGGACTTAAATGAACTCGGCTTAACTTGTGGCAAGAGTACCTAATTATAATATAAGGCACAGGATTAGTTAGAGAAGAACTAGCGAATTAGGGATGTTAACCGCTTCAACCAAAAACCTTAAAATTTAATGGGGAATATTTTTAATTCAACAGTTAATTATGGAAACATGAAACCTCATTTACCGCACCTCCACTGCTTTTACAGCTTCAAAATGGTCTAATGTTTAGAGTTCTCTTTTTTTAGGGTTCTGTACCCGAAGTATGCCAGTGAATACGGAACCGTATTACTAAACCTCCGCTATCCCTCCGTCCGACCATCCGTCTGTCTGTCATGAACCGTAGACGATTGAAATTATTTTCACAGACTATGTATTTCTTTTGCCGCTATAATAACATAATTATAATAAAAATTTAATAATTGAAGGGCTCTCCATGCAAGAAACGTGTTTTTTTCGGCGTTTTTTACTCGATCTTAATACGGTCAGAACCCTTCGTGTGCGAGTCCATTTCGCACTTAGCCGGTTTTTTGTTTTTTAAACATTAGATGAGCTGCCTTTTTCTTATCTTCTTTTTCATACATCTCCATCTAAGTACATATTTCTAATCACGTTGATCATCATTCTAGCCACATTATCTTTCAAATAATCCACCCATTGCTTTTTTGTTCTCTTTTCTCACTCTTTGATAAACATAATAAGCGGAAAGAAATATCTCTTGTTAAAGTAGTCACTGCCTTAAATGATTTCTTCACTAACTAGGTGAAGCTGCAGTCGATTTTTACTTTTTTTAACTTTTATCCAATCCACTTTATTAGATTTGTAATAGGTACTCGCATTTTCTGTGGTCCCTCCCATTGGCTATAGGTACCTATATTCTGCAGTGCTAATTAGAAACACAAGTAAGGAAGGATTTTTGGACCATTTTGTTACATATAGATTTGAAATCCTCGTAAAGAGCTCTTTATAGTGATTTGATCCTTATTTTGATAGCTGTTCTGGAAGTGATACTTTTAATTAGCAAAAATGCAGCATATTTATTGCTGAGAAGTAAATAACTAAGCACAACTACAGTAAGACACATTACTGCTCTTTGCCTTTCAGTATTTGTTTGAACATAATTTACATACTTCACTAGTGAGAAACGCAGTAAGAAACGCTTGCTGCTGTTATGATTTGTAGTAGTATCCTTATATTAATCACTAAACATAAGTTGTTTAGTGATTAATATAAGGATACTACTTATAAATGCAGTAATATTGGATACTACCTGTAGTGTATGCGCCTGGGCGGCGCGCGAGTTGTCTGTGGCTAACCGTGAGCGAGAGCGGACGTGCGCTAGACGCATATACTACTTCACCTGCGTGATCTGTCAAAGTGTGTTTTATTAACTCAAGAGTACATTACAAGTGGCGACGAGGATAAAAGTAAGTACTAAAAACATTTACCAAAAAAAAAAGGGGGAAGAATGCACGCTAAAAAATAATGCACTTTGAAAGTTGTTTACGATCAATTAAGCGACTATATTTCGATAAGGATCGTTAGTAGTTTGGATACTAAAGTGAAAACAGAACGTAGTCAAGCTGAACCTACCTACCTACACGTAAATAAATCGTTACCTACCAAGGTAGATGGTTACATCTAATGACTGCTTTGTTGCCTCAGTTTCGTATGATTAAGTAACAAAAAATAAGTTCTGCTTCGATTGAGGTAAACAACTGATAAGCGTAAATGTTACAAAGGCCATGCAGTTAATGTTGTTTACAACAAAACAAAGGGCCATGCCTGAATAGTACGCAATTATTTTAAATGTGTTGTAATGCAAACAGTAAATTATTGATAATTATTATTATTGAGTAAGTGCTTTCATTTAAATATCAAGATAATTGAGTTATTTGCACGCTACTTATTTTAAATAAAAATAATAACTAATTATTATCATAAATGGACATAATTGGTTGCTTGGACATACTTAACTTTCTGCAGTAAATAACCTACATACCCACTTATTGTAAATATAAAACAAAATCAGTAGATAGTATTTTAATCAGGTAGCTGGTTTTGCTATGATCAATTGTTTGCATTTCGACACAAAAATATCAAGGTCACGCAAACACTATTCGCACATACGACCATGCTTAAATAATAAATGTGAGAAAAGACCGGGAAACGTTAGTGTAAGCATCAATAATGGCTTAATTACTAGCATACCTATTTATTGCTAACCAGTTAGTAAACCTAATTTGTTAATAGATAAAGGTTATTATCAGTCAATTTCCATAATAATAGTAAAGTAACGTTATTGAATAAAGTTATTTAGTATATTTAGTTAGTCATACTTACGCTTACGTCAAAGGTCATGCTGAATCCGAAATGCTCTAATGGGCACGCAAATACTAACAAGTATCCTAAGGCTATGCAGTAGTGTTAATGTTATCTTTATAAAAGATAAAAGGCCACGCATACGAGTCTCAAAATCCTGTTACAGGTCGCCCCAAAAAATGGCTCACGCAACTTCAATGTTGACAACTTTAGATCACTTTGATTGTGAGGGTGACACGACATCGGTTTGTACCCGATGGGAGAAATGGAAACGGGCCCTCGAAATTTATCTTTTAGCTGCTAATATTGATTCCCCTAATAAAAAGCGAGCTACTCTTCTCCATGTTGGTGGATTAGCACTACAGAAGATTTACTACAATTTGCCCGGGGCCCATGCAGAGGAAGGTAAAGATGATGATGCCAGAGAATTGAACGGTGGGTACTCAGGCTTCAAGCATACAGATTCAAAGTTATCTACCGCCCTGGTAAGTCAAATATTGCCGACCCCATTTCTAGACTATGTCAAATAGCTCCAACGAAGCCATTTGATAGCGAAAATTATATAAACCAAATTGTGACATATTCTCGACCTGTCGCTGTGTCCCTAAATGAAATAGAGGCATCATCATCAAAAGATGACGAAGTCTCAAAGGTAAAAAGGGGTATTTTCAGTGAAGATTGGCACAAATCCGTAAATTGTTTCGTAGGATTTTTTAATATTCGTAGCAAAAATCATAGATTAATATATAAAATATGAAGAAACTGCAAAAACACTAATGGATTTGAAAAATTATACATACTTATGATATAATTATTCCTTTAATAGTACAATAAAGGAATTACATAGCTTTAATGTCATCCGATTTTGTAAAACATTAATTAGCATTAGCTGTGTTAGTACTTGTATCCACTGTGGCGTAACAAATTACAATTAAACTTATTATTTTTCTGACAGGCATTATTAATTAAACTAAAAAAACATACTTTGGAACACGATTGATCCAAAGCGTTAGTTTGAAGAAGAAAATAAATATTGACTTTTGTTCAATGATACCCAAAACCACACTAATTTAAATTAAGAGATTATTTCAGAAATCTATCAAATTCTGCAATTCTAATAAGACTACTCAAAAAAACAATAAAACTGTTATAAATATGATGAATTTTTAAACCACTGTGGGTAGAGGTCTTAGAAACTTGCTAGATAAATCACTATAATAGCTTTTAATTGATATTTAAATACATTTGTTATATATATTTCTTTAACAATCCCTTAGAGACTTACCCATACGCTTATACACGTACAAAATAGTGAAGTATTCGTAGTTTTCATGTAAAATTATTTGCTAAATTGAGATCCTAAGATTCACCATTCTAAATAAAAACACTAATAAATTGTATGACTTGTTGTTTTTGAAATGTTTAATTTTTAGAGAAATCTTTCATATGATATTATTGCTGAAATTAAATAGTTTTATTTCTAACAAAAATTTGTATTTATCATTCAGTGAAATAACAAAGAAATTCAACAATTTTCGTTTCCGAATTGAAAATATGACTAACGAATTTATGAAAGATTTCTTTAAAAAATATTAAATACCTTTAAAACTAAATATATATTTAAAACTATTAAGTCACAACATCTATTTAATAAAATTCAATAAAACTAAAGCAATCATTCTAAAGATGCGGTGTTTATAATTATACTGATTATATTGTGAAAGTAATTAAAATTAAAACAAATACACATATTTTTATTTTGTTCCGTGATCAACATAGAATAGACATTTAAAAATAATACACTATAAAAAATATATATTCCAGAGATATAATTTTAAATAAAAGTAATATATTTAAACATACACAGTGCATAATTTATTAAGTAGGTAATATATACAGAACTTTATAATTCTTTCACAATGTGAACAGTTTTATGTAGGTTAAATATATTTTAAATTAAATAAAAAATGACTGTGCCTCTGTGCCTATCGACAAGCACTACACAACAATAAAATGCACTTTATTGAAAAATAATGTAAATATTACAGTTAGTTTAATTTTATTTTTGTCTAAGGATTTTATTCAACCAAGGTTTTGGTGGAATTTGATAATCATAATTTTAAATGTTTTTAAACAGCGCTGGTCGCTTTTAGTATATTTTATTTTAAGTTTTCAATGTAAATATTGTAATATTTAGCCTAAGTTATATGTTAGATAAAATTAAATTAAATATAATATACCAAAAAGAACACCAAATACTTCCTGTAAATTTTTCTAATCTTATGAATAGTAAAACGTTTTATCCAGTAAAATTTTAACCTTGTATAAATATTGTTTCCACCTAGTACATAAGGGTTGTTTATATTTTTAGTAAAATGTAGAATATCTTCTATATTAATTGTGTTTGTAATCCTTAAACCCAAATCGTTAAGATTTGTTTTCCGAAAGAAATAACTTGTAATTTTTCACAATTTATAATTTTCCACGGATTTTCAATTATTTTGTTATTTCAAAATCATAAGAAGCGAGCTTTGTTTTTGCGGAGATATTTTGCTGCGGGGTACTAGGATAGTCATACCAAAAGATCTACGCCAGAGGGTGTTAGAAGCTGCTCACGAAGGGCACCCTGGTATAGTCGCGATACAAGGTCGCCTAAGGACAAAAGTGTGGTGGCCTAGGATCGATGGGGATGCTGAGCGTGTAGTGAAAGGTTGTCGCGGATGCACTCTTGTATCGGCTCCTAATCCACCACACCCGATGAAAAGGCGATCATTACCTAAAGAGCCATGGGTAGATGTGGCCGTTGACTTTCTAGGGCCACTTCAGAGTCGAGACCACATACTAATTCTTGTTGACTATTATAGCCGGTATAAAGAAATTAAGGTTATGAGAAGTATCACTGCACTTGACACTATTAAAGTCCTAAAAGAAATGTTTTCAAGGCTAGGTTATCCCGCAACTATAACATGTGACAACGGGAATCAATTTACGAGCGATGTGTTCCGCAACTTCTGCAAAGAATGCGGAATCGTTGTTAATAATACTATTCCCTATTGGCCACAAATGAATGGGGAAGTCAAAAGACAAAATCGAGATGTACTAAAGAGAGACTTAAAATTAGCCAAGCTGAAAATAAGGACTGGAAAGAGGATATTTTAAATTATTTAATGATGTATAATAGTACACCCCACTCTGTTACAGGTACATCGCCATCTGAGTTTTTTTTTAAAAGACGCTTCCGAGATAAAGTTCCTTTCGCTCCAGATGTAGAACATAAACTCATAGATTCCGATGTGAGAGATAGGGATATGCTAATGAAAGAAAAAGGGAAAGAATATGGGGATAGAAAAAGAAGAGCTACTGATTCTAGTTTAGGAATAGGGGAAAAGTGACGGGAGTCACCGATGGTGACATTCATGTGCGGAACGACGAAACAGGTAACGAGTATCGTCGGAATATAGTACATTTAAAGAAAATTAATGATTCTTGGCAAGTTGTGGACAATGATAATAAGGACACAGGGTCATTGAACAATGAGGACTAAATTATTGCAATATACCTTTATGCAATTAAAATTATTATCTGTCTGTCACTTTGTTGATGTTAATCGTATAATGTTGTATGCCTGATTCACTAGTTTATATATTACTAAATCTATTCTGTTCTTTCATTGTTAATATTGTTGTTCAAGTTATTGTAACTTAATTATTTATAAAATAAAGAAGGGATGTAGTGTATGCGCCTGGGCGGCGCGCGAGTTGTCTGTGGCTAACCGTGAGCGAGAGCGGACGTGCGCTAGACGCATATACTACTTCACCTGCGTGATCTGTCAAAGTGTGTTTTATTAACTCAAGAGTACATTACACTACCCTTTTTGTAAGCGCTCCGTTTCATTTGAAAGAAGAGACAATATTTATTTAAAATACATGTGTGGCTGCGTTTATCCTTAATAAAGATAGAAAAGTACGTGAAGAACCTATGTTAGATACGAACTAGGAATGCAGTATGCTTTAGTACTGCGCTACTATTTGTTATCCGTACATTATACATTTTTTATAAATGCATTAGATACCTATTAATTAGTACCTAGTATCTAATATTACTCACTGCGTTATTATTTAGCACAAGACAATTAACCGCTGTAAAAAAGTGGTAAATAGTAAGTAGCTTTTGAAATTAGTATACAAACGTAAAAAAAAACACAATAATTTGGTTATAATATCTATAATTTATCAAGAAGAGTTAAATAATATGACAATTTTTTTTTATTTTTTTTATAGGAAGAACTAAATAAAACTCACGTCGTCAGACATAGGTACTTTGTTCGACGACACTACCTTCCGCCTCGCTGCTTCCCTACGACTAGGAGCTCCATGTTGTTCTCCTCAGCGCTGTCACTGTGGCGAAGTTGTCAATTGTCTCGGACATCACGGCCTGTCTTGCAGCCGAAGTGCCGGTCGCTTAGCTCGGCACGCGAACATTAACGACATCACCCGACGAGCTCTTGTCACCGCCGGGCGTTCCAGCCAATTCAATTTTAAAACGCCTATCGATATCATTTATTACACCTCTCTATGTGTGTCTCTTGCTCTTCTCTATGTTACATGGTTGGTGCGTTTCGAGAACGCGATAATATTTTGATTTTGTTAGCACACCTGAATGTTGCGTTTGGAGGAATACTTTTGGTGCGCTTCATTTGATGTTTCAAAGTTGGTGCGCTTCGAGGATTACCCCAATTTTAAGCTTTAAGTTTTAATAAGTACTTCTAATAAAAAAATACATTAAAATAGTTGTATTATTTATCTCTTTTTGATATATTATAGACATAACCAAGTGATTGTGTTTTTAGGGTTCCGTACCTCAAAAGGAAAAAACGGAAACCTTATAGGATCACTTTGTTGTCCGTCTGTCTGTCTGTCTGTCAAGACCATTTTTCTCAGGAACGCGTGGAGGTATCAAGCTGAAATTCATTTCAAATACTCAAATCTACAGTCCCTTGGAGCTGAGAAAAAATCAAACTTCTAAACCATCGTAGTCAAAAGATACAGCCGTTTATGCTGCAAATTTTCGACACTCGCAAGGGAATCAAAACTGAACTCAAGGGAACCCGTGAACTCAAAATCTTGAAATTTGTTACGAAGCAACGCACAGATAAAAGAAAAATTGCGAAAGGCATAAATTTTTAGTTACATCATTTATAATAAAAATATTTTTAATAATTAAACTAACTAGGTACCCCTTTTCTCATGAACGCGTAGAGGTATTAAATTGAAATTCATATCAAATACTCAAGTCTAAATACTTTTAAGCTGTAACAAAATCAAACGTCTATGTCAACGCAATCAAAAGAAACAGCAATTTAAGCCGCATATTTTGAAACTCGCAAACGGAATCAAAACCTAATGGATACTTCCAGTCGACCTAGAATCTTCAAATTTGGCATGAAGCAACGTTTTATAGCAGACATAAAAGAAAATTTTCGAAAACCTATTTTTTTTTGTTACATCACATATATATATATATTTTCAATAATTATAATTTTATTACCCTTTTCCTCATGAACGCGTAGAGGTATGAAGTTGAAATTAATATCAAATACTTAGGTCACGTAGGGTTAAAATAAAGGATTACTGAAACGATAAAGAGACCTTTGTCTGAAATTTATGCTCCTCCAGCTTTCCACATTGTAATGTTAGGGATTTTATTTAGCAATAATATTACCATAAATTTTACTTATATACCTACAGGTTTGTATGGAACCCTTGGTGGGCGAGTCCGACTCGCACTTGGCCGGTTTTTTACGTTGGTACACTAATTACGAAAGTCAGAATAAGCATAACTTTAAGAAAATATTGTAATACTAATAATAAAGGCAGTAATTGTCTGTGATTAAGATCTTTTCAATATTATGTTTTATTTGCTAATTCAATTAAATATATTAATTAAATATATTAATTAAATCTTCCTTGTTTAATTTAATATGATGTGGTTAGAATGAATATTAGGAAGTAAGTGTGTTCTTTTACACTTTAAAATAATATTTTTAAAAGCTATAAGTAATTATTGCACTGCGTTTATAATTTGTAGTCAGAGTGAAAATAATAATTGAATAAAATAAAATAAGCGCAGTAACTCCACACTTACTGCTGTTATAGATACAAGCTATGTATACTGGATTTAAAAAAATTAATAGTCATGAAAACCCTGCTAAGCATAGAAATTTTTTTTTGTTTTAGAATTGTTGTATTAAACTTATAGATAATTGGGTTAGTACTTATGAAACAATGCATATTCAGCTATACTTGTAAATTAAAACATATTTGCAAAACTTCAAAATTATACGTACAAAAAGAAAATAAAAGTAAAAAGCTTTGGGCGCCATTTACTCTAAACTAGGAATAACCTCCTTACTGCACTTTTAAGTAGCGTGGCAGTATTATTCTCCTGTAGTTTTCTCGTCAATGTTGATTATTGGATAATCTCAAGACTCTTGACTCCAGAGAATGTGCCCCCGGCTATTTAAACCGACAATCTTAAAAAAGCTGCTAGAACAGGCTGCACACAGAACGCAGAGAACTGGGAATGGCGTGGTTTATCTTAGGAGAGGCCTTCACCCAGCAGAGGACTGCGATTAGTAGACGGATTAATTGAAAAAAAAGCAGTTCCATATCACCCAGCAGTGTAGTACCATAATATGCTTTCGTCATGAAAGAGTTTTTCTTCTATTTAAATTGCTGTTAAAGTCGCACCTAAAGTAAACTGTAATAGTGTAGAAATACGAAGAAAAGTTTAATATGTAGAAACTTTTGAGAAGAAAGTCCCAAACTAATATTAAAGTTTTTCAATTTGCAATGTAACTTCTATGTCGGACAGATTTTAATTTAACTTATTTATAAAAGTATTTTTTTTATGTTTTCAGTTTCTAAAATGTTATTCATGTTGTAAAAGTTACATTTAGCGTATGTACAGCAACTTTACATATTATTTAAAAAAAAGACAAAACGCAGCGAAAAAAAATAAATGCACCTTTGTTATTTTAGTGGACGAGAATAAACGAGTCCAAAATCCAGCAAGAGGTGCTCCATAAAGAATCCCCAGTTTAAATCCCCACCAAGTTCACATACTCGTACTTAAACAAAGGTAACAAAAACATACATCAATATTAAAACTTAGATATAATTGAATCCCTTAACATAAACTAAGTCTAATTATAAACTTGTACAGTGAAATGCTGCGCAGGCGCCACGCTTAGCGTGACGGTGTCGCCGGTACATGCGCCTGCGACGCGGCGCACCACACCCGCCACGCTCGAGTTCACTGTCACGCACTTCATGTCCGGGAGGGATATGCCTATCTGAAAAAATATAAAAAACCACCAAAATTATATGTATGTGTAGAATTGTATGGAGCACTGTCGTGATGGCTTAGTGGTCAAGGTCTCGCCTCTCATGCATGAGGTACAACCTCGTGGTCAGCCGCCTCAGAGTACCAATCGACAGGCTCAGCAACACAATGTCGTCAGAATAACTAAGTAATAATGTTAATGCACACCCCGTCATCCGACATTGGTGGTGCTGAGCTCAAGGATCAGCTGGTTCATGTATAGGTTGAAGAGCCGGCGTGAGCTGAGCCCCCCCTGCCTCACCCCGCGCTCCAACCGATACACGTCCGAGTGCGAACCAACCCACTTCACGCCATTACTTTGACTACTTTACCAGACTTAAATATTGACACTATCTCAGGTGATACAGTAGTTTCACGTTCTAGTTTACGCCACAAAACATCGTAACATACGTTATCAAATGCCCTTGACAGAACCAGAAAAAAACAACGTTACTGACATCGGTGAAGGAAAACATCGTGAGGAAACCTGGACTGCGACGCTGTTTGTTAAACATGCAGAAAAGGTATTGCCAAATTCATCCTGACTGAACAGTTTTACGCACACAGCACGTTTTCATCGCACATTTTGGAAATAGGTATTGTGGACGTTGCCTGCCTTTTTAGGAGGAAAAGCTTTTGCTAGGCGCATTTGTAACAAAGCACTTTTTTACTTATAAGTACGAAAGTGAAGTCTACCACAAAAATTGAGAAAATTTTAATACCTGTATATCTAGAGACTTATCAGTCAACATATCAGCGTCTACGTTATTAACTTCGGAGTAAATGAGTTTTGTCTCATCAATACTGTCACAGCTGCCACATTTCCAGACACCACCCGTTAGAACTGGCTCATCGCCTGTAAAAATTAAAATATTTTGAAAATACTTATTTCGCAAACTTGCTTCCTGTAGTAGAGACCAAAGATAAATTGGTCTGGCAGTTCAGATGTGGCTAAGGAATAACAGTCGCTACGCTTGCCGCGGGCAGGCCGTGGATGCGTGACAATCTTTATATACCGAGACCCCTCCGTGTTTCGGAAAGCATGTTCTACCGTTCGTCCCGGCTGTCATTCGTAGATCTTCGACAGTCGTCAAAGGTAGGCAGAAGCCTAAAAGTCTGACAACCAGTCTTAACAACGGTCAAAGTCACTTTCACTTTGACTTTGAAAGTTTAGCCTTGAAAATGGGCAGGTAAGCAAATAAAAATCATAAACTAAATCATAACGAATTCATTTACTTTACAGTATCCAGAATTACCACGCAAAAATTTAAACACGATTGCTTCGCGATGGGGAATTATCTGGTCCCGTTTATTTGACATAAACTCAATATTATCATATATTATCCTTATAAGTTAGGATCACGGGATTTACATTATTAGCAACTTTATTTACAAGGGAGCAACTATGCAGATGTGAGTAGAAACGGTCTAAGAGGACATAATTATACCTTAGTGGTGATGCTCTACAGAAATTAGAAAGGTCAGAAGAGTAGTGCCCGCCACCGGCGCGGCGCGCGTGTGTGACCAGATGTATGAATGTAATCGGAGCGAAATGAGTATGAGGTATCGTAGCAGGTGGCGTTATGTAGTTTGTGCTTACCCCCATGGCAAGAAGGCGTGCGTTTATGTTATGTGTATGAAGCAATTATAATTTAAAAATCAATTAAAATTAACCATTATCATCTTCACCGGACTGCTCAAACTCTCTGCTGACGCCGTTCAGCAGCATATCCAACACAGCATCAACGTATTCGTCTTCGGTCACATAATCACCAACACAACCACTTATTATCACCACGAGACACAACAACTTGGTGAACATTGCTATATCGTGTATCACGTATGTTGTTTTGTACTGTTTTCATTCGAGATCTTCCTTATAGTTTGCTAATATATTGTTTAAAAGCATTGACGTTCCGAATTGTGAGGGCGCACCCATAACAAAGGCGTCGAAAATTGATATTGAATCTGATCTCCAAATAGTGCAGTTCATTCCTCGATCCCTATCTAGAAGTCGTCAAAATCCTTATCAGACGGCAGCATTACTTCCATACCTAATTCTGAAGCTTGCTATTTATAACATCGTAAGGGAATGAGCTAAATGCATAAACATTTGACCTTTATCGTAGTGTAGTGAGATTAAAATGTTCCTATACCTAATCAAAATTCAGTCAGAAAGTCATTTCTAATTCATACCGATATAGATAGGAACTAAGCTGTTTTTTCAGAAACATAGATACATATATTTTTAATGTTAACAGGACACGGAACAAACCAATCAAAAAACGCACGTAATCGCGGCGTATTATATGGCCGCTACCCAACACTGGAAGTATTCTTTATCTAATTTCATTGACCCTTGCAAGATAAGTGCGAACAGACGAGTTCAAGTACTACATTGTGTAACGTTATACAATAGCTACACACTGATAATGATTAATTATGGATACTTAACTGTGTACAGTCTCGTGAACCATCTGACATTCACTTAGCCACACAGCTATGAGCTTAGCTTGAGAACCTTAGCTTGGTGCCACTCTTGGTGAGTAGAGTAGCTCGAACAGGAAGGCCTATGACGATGAGTGTTAATCGCTTTCAAAGCGTTTCGTATTTCTACTACAACTTTCAACATACATTTCTACAACACAATCCAATACATTTCTATCATCGTTATCGCTGATAGAATGTCACTTTGTCTAGGCCCAAAAAGCCCCGTTCACGGCCTCGGACGATGCGACTTGTGACGCGACTTGCGCTGTCGCTCCGCAAGTTGTTTTCGCTGTTTTCTCCTCAGTCGCTGTCGCAAGACGCGGGTAGCTCGTGGCCATGGGGTCCTAAGGTTAAAAATTTGTCATGCAGCAAGCCTCTGTGTGGCCATTGCAATAGTAAAATCATGCTTTGGTACGCTAAAGGAACATTTTCATCTAGTATAGCGTAGCAATGTCGTCATGGCCCAGTGGTTAAGGCCTCGCCTCTCATGCACCAGGTTGTGGGTTCAAATCCGGGCAAGTACCAATGTGACTTTTTCAAATCATATGTACTTTCTGAGTTTATCTTGGACATTACTGACATCGGTGAAGGAAAACACCGTGAGGAAACCTGGACTTATATTTATAAATCTGAAATCGCCAACTCGTCTTGATCAATGCTCGTGCCTTCTCTGTATGAGAAGAGGCCTTTGCCCTGCAGTGGGACAGTAACAGGATGGTGTTATTATAGCGTAGCACTAATACTAATATCCCCCTGTCCGAATTTCGGTCACTGGGGTCAATCTCAACGAAGGTTAGCTAAGTAAGCGGGAGATATTATAGTGTACAAGTGTATGCGCCAACACAGGTGCACTCCCCTGTTCCCTCACTCTCGTAGTCCGATGGGACAGCAATCCGACACGACTGGAGAGAGATCAGGCGCAGGGGCAACGGCTTTACGTGCTTCTCGAAGCCTGTGGGTGTCACACCACCAACTGAGAAATTCCTAATAGAAACCCCAATAACACGGCCCAACCAGGGAGTCAAACCCATACTCAGCGGTCGCGCTTGAGACAGCGAGACCAACGGGGCGTAGCACTAAGCGAAGCACCTACGTGTGTGGCTTCGATCTTAATAATAATAATACCATGCAGCCTGTTATTGTCCCACTGTAGGGCCTCTTCTCATATACGGCACAAGCATCGATTACCACGCTTACTCAACACGGTTTGGCGAATTAAGACTTAAACTACTTAAAAGACCAGGTTTCTTCACAATGTTTTACCTGTACCGATATCAGAGATGTCCGAGCTAAACTCAGAAAGTTTATATGAATTGATAAGTCACATCGGTACATACTCGGATTCAAACCTCGTGCATGCGAGGCGAGGCTGAAATAAAAATGAAGTAAGGGTCTAACTTGGCAAGTCCTACACATTTTCCCTCATAACATTACCTAAATGAATTATTCAAACAAGGGTCTCGATACCAAGTCAAGTTTGACACGGGACGATCTCAAGAGGTCTATAAGAATGTTAATGCGCGTTTACACCAGGCGATACCTAAATAGATGCATAAAGAAAAATGCGCTGTTGCAATTTCAGCGCTCGGCTTAGCGCCGAAGCGTGAAAATCCAACAGCGCGCTTTTATTTTCTTTTGGTGTCGCCTAGTTTTAGTGAAAACCGGGCATACATAAGTCTGTTAAGACGGTGTGTTTACCGTATCTCTATATAAGTTTAAATACGCGTGCCTCATCTGTTCCACACGGATATATGTCGGACTAATGCTGGGGAACGAGCACCTCTTCGCCGTCTTGTTGATGCATACAACGCGCGTTTCATGGACCTTGATATATTTTATCTATCTAAGCAAGTATTTAAGAAAATGGCACTGGATATTTTGTCTGCAGAGTAAATTGTGTAACATTAGGCAATCTCAGCGCTAATATGACAATGATTCTTTTATTTTGTTTTGTTTATCGCTTTATATTATCACTTCTTTTATCACTTCTTTTAATTTTTAGTTAATTCGTGGACAATGGTGTGGGTTGCATGTTTGTCAATTCCTAGCTTAAGTAATTTTCTGTATTTTTTAACATGTAACTGTTTTTTGTCCCTAATAAATAAATAAATAATTAAGGGATAGCGAAGTTGCAACTCTACAAGATATTGAATGTGAATACTACAAATTGAGAAGCATATTTCTGACATTTTGTTAATTCACGAAGGTATTAGCGCGCGGTATTAAAAATTTCTTACGTTTTTTGCAATTTGCAGGTAAAAAAAAACATGAATATTCAGAAAAATACGGGCGGGCACATCATGGGCGACATGGTATTATTTGTTATGGTCGCGAATCATATTTTGATCAAGATATAACCTGACTCTGACCTGCAAATTGCAAAAAACGTAAGAAAATATTAATGTCGCGGGCTACCTTTACAGTTTCACCGTAAAGGCGTTTGATTTTTTTTAGAGATAACACTTTCGCGGTTGTTGCAGAACCTCAACTACACCTAACATAAACTCACGCGGTCATGGAGGTAGGCAGAACCTACAGAAGCCACCCTTTTGCTTCGTTTACGTTTATACATCTGTCTGGTACAATAACTTTACAAAGTTACTGAAAAAACGGAAAAGTTATGAATCAAATCACGGTACCAACACCTCTTTGGCTGAAAAACCTGGCTTAGTCTTTAAAAGAATATTCCCCTCAATTTATAAAACAGCTCGTAAGCTAATGCCTGAAACGAGATCAGTTTAACATACCTTACAAAAATTTATTCAAAAGACGACCTTATATCTTCGAGTTAAGGTTCGACGTAACTGAAATTCATAAGTTTGCACAATAACCTTAAGGCAGATTGGTTTTCTAAACAAATCCTTTAATCTGGTTAAAGAGGCTTTTCTTTTTTAATACGACCGTTTTCTGGTTGAAATTTTATACAAATCTCTTCAGGGCCGAACAAAAGTAGACCATAGAGAAGAAAAGCTACTAACCCTATGTTCCTATAGGATCCGAAAACAAACTGACATTGTAATTAACTGAAAATTTTTCTACATAGTTATAAGTTTAACAACTTACATAATGTACGTTTTAGTGAATTATGTAAGTATGTACTACATTATGTTGACTTAAAACGGTGCAGCGGTGAAACAAAACTGTATACTCGTGAGGAAACCCGTATGTTCTGAAACCAAAAATTCGAAGATAATAATGACGTGGCTTGTACCAACCTACACTGGGCCCGCGTGGTTGATTCTCACAGTGTCCGGAGGCCGGGAGGAGGCCGGAGTTCCAGCAGTGGGAAAGTTATAGGCTGACTACTCAAGTAACACATACGACAACGTCACGCCTGTACCCCCACAGAGTTAGGCAGACGAGAGACCACACAAGTGCTATGATTTATTATTTATTATAATAATTAACTGGTGTACAAAAATATATTTTGTAATTACGAGTACCTCTTGGGTAATCTCAGATAGTAGAAGACAAGTTTAAAATATCTTATTTTAAAAATTAATTTAGGCTCCGACAAAACGATTAGGATTCGTAACTTAGAAGTGAGATAGCCGGAGATAGCAACTTATTTAAGACAAGTCTTTAAGAAAACTGATCTATTCCCATCCAATACCAAGAGCTAATACCATTTGGTATTAGTTTATTTCCGAATTTATTTTCTATTCCCAACGAGTACCACATTTTTTTAAATAAAAAATCTATTACTAACGAATACCAAAACGTGCCTTTTTGTACACTCAGCTACACAAAGTTTTATTTTATTTTCTTACATTTACATAGTTTAACTAGAAATAATTCTGTATTATGTAATCTTGTCTTGAATATTGTTTCTTATGTAAGCAGTGGCCGCCACATAACGGCCGCAGTGACGGCTGTCATAAAAATGTTGGCACCGGCTTCTGTAGTGCGTCGGGGATGTACGCGGATGCGCATGTAGATTGTTTCTACACAACCATGCGCAAAAGGTGCGCTTCCATGGTGCGCAGGGTGTGGAGCAACTCCAACAGTATCCTAAGCATGATCTCAACTCGCCTAGACTGTGTTTTCGTGGGTCGCTGTTGTGCCATCTCACATGGGTTGTCACAACGGTGATCCACTACTATTGATGATTATGAAGTGACGTTTTTCAAGTATCATGAATAAAAATAATTCTATTCTATTCTATTTACGACTTTACGGTATCAAAAAACTTTTTATAGGAAAACACACCAACTTACTTTCCTAATGTCTGGTTTATATGATGGCAGTGGCTGGACCCGGTGACTCGGACCCAGTCAGTGGGTTCATGTAGACAAGATCGGTAGTAAGACAGTAAGTCGGGTGGGTTAGTCAACTGGACTGAATTGAGGGCGCGAAGTCAGCACTATATACTGGGTTGAAACTAGTGTCTATACAAGCCCAGTTGCAAGTCAGCGCTGGACAGACTTACCGTACTGTCACATTACTGGGCTCGTATAAACCTGCCTTTAGTTACGTTTTAGACGTCATTCCGCCGGTAAATTGCTGACGCTATGTGGCGGCCATCGCTCTTCTAGGAAAATCTAGCATAACAGATTACAGATCCGTTTAATTCTCCTCAAAGGTATTCGAACGAAGAAAATAATTTATTTCTCGATACTCAAGCAATATTTTACACTCCGCCTCTCCGAAGCTAAATCGACTTCGGCTTGACATTTTCTAACGATGCCTTAACGTCAGATGACACCGATAGTAGGAGCGACTCTGTAATTTATATTTTAGACTGTTTATAAAGCTTAGGTTACATCTTTCCATTTATCACTAACTAGCGACCCGCCCCTGCCTCGCTCGGTTTGTACGACTTGACATCGAGTTTTCTTTATTATATGTAAGTACACATAAACCTTCCAGAATAAATTCCTGAAATGATGGTGAAAACTGCATCTTAATTCTTTGTGGAGTTTAGAAGAACTATAGAAAGCGATTTTTATCACTATAGATAGGTACTTTGTGAGATAGTGTAGTAATTTGTTGTTTAATTATGAGTTTGTAATTTTTGCAAATATGGGTAGATATCTTTAGGTGTCTATATAAATAGACACCTAAAGATATCTACCCATATTTGCAAAAATTAAATTATTCTATTCTATTCTAGATTGTCAACTATGTTGATTATATACGACTTGGTGGAGAGTTATCATCGGTACCTGTAGTTTCGCCGTTAATCATCTTACTCATTGCCCTTTCGACCGGAATTTCGGCAATGTCGCTTGGCAGCAAAAAAAGGAACTATGTCTAACTCAAAGCAACCAAACCAAATAAACCAATTATAGAATGAATGAATTGGCAAGGGGTCGGTCACTCAGAAAGATGAAGTTAGTTGCCCATTCCAAAGCGTAGTAGGTACCTATCTTCACGTGACCAGAGGGCTGGCCAATTTTTAGGTCAAAGAATCAGCATTGCCATCCAACGTGGCAATTCTGCCAGCCTTTTGGGCACTTTTTCCACTGACAGCGATGCCGAAGAATTTTTTGATGCCCAATGAGCTCTTCCTTTATTTATTTTTTTCCTTTTTATACTTGTTTATAATTTATATATATTAGTGTTAGTTGTAGGTATATTAGATCTAAGATTATGTATATATTTTGAATTGCCCTGTAAATAAATAATAAAACATGAACACTTAAAAAAATATGTTTACAAAATATTAGTTACATTATTCATGTTGAAGTTATACATGCGAGAACGATGCAGAACGTTAGAAGCGTCCATAATAAAAAATAATAAAAAAACTGTTAAAAAATTAAAATACGCAGTGGCAACAGATAACCAGTCCTTACTGACGGCGCCCGTTCACGAACTTGACGCATAGATTAGCTCGATGCACCATTCAGCTCAACCATTTTGAAGGGAACTAAATGATCCAACAGAAGCGCCAGCGGGACATCTGAGAAAGCATGACATGCCCACAGCCGCCAGGGCACATTCAAGTCAATGAAAGACATACCAAGTACTTAAATGGTAGCTTTATAGTAGGTACATAGTACTCACACATGTGCTATGCAATTATAGAATGCTAAAAGACTAAATTTATACAATGCAAATATAGTTTTAAAAATCTTCAGCAGCTCCAACAGTTTTTTCAAATGCTAATCAATTAGTTTATGCGCCCTTGTGGAGCACCACCAGCGTTGAGCCAAGCATTTTTATCAGCGATATAAACCCCCAACTTATAATATGCTTGGCTGCATAGTGTGCGTTTAATATAAGATTTCAATTTCGTTTCATTCAGTTGAAATGTGTGGGGACGTATTTTATTGTAACATTTTTAACAGTACCCCATGAAAGATGAGTCCACTTTAGCCAGTCTATTTGTAGTGTTATAATTGTGTCGTGAAACTCTGTTACCAAAAAGATCTAGATTTTTCCTTACGTACATGATGTTTTCATAGATACATCGACAAGGTACCGTCATGATGTTAATATCGTTAATATTTTTAATATCTTTTTTTCTGTTTTTCCCTTAGAGAGTCGCGCCTGCGGAGCCCATATACGGCTCTGATGGCTCTTTTCTGCAGAATAAAAATAGACTTTATGTCTACAGGCCGATCCCATAGTAAAATACCGTACGACATAATACTATGAAAGTAACAAAAATTCAGTAGAGCAGTGATAGTCTAGTGTTGTGACCGTCGGACTGCCAAGTCATAAGTCTCGAGTTCGAACCCAAGCCACGCACCTCTGAGTTTTCGGATTCATGTGCGTATTGTTTAAATATCACTTGCTTAAAAAACGGTGAAGGAAAACATCGTGAGGAAACTGCCAAGTCAATGTGAAGCCAAGTCAGAGGCCCATGAGGGGCTTTAAAACTCTGACACCAGGTTAGTCATTACCCACACGAAAACAAGAAGAAGAACTAAAATAGACTAGCCTCGCGGCACCTACATCAGTAAATTGACGGATTTTTCTCACAGCATATGCTGCTGAACTTAGCCGTCCTGAAAGGGATGTTAAATGAGGACCTCATTGAAGCCTTGAAACGAGCGGGATCCCCAGGAAAACAGTTTTTTCGACGAAATCTAGTTTCTCTTCATTCAATATTATCTCACAATGACTACTTTTGACATTTGGTAAAGAAAATCCTATGCACTTAGTCTACATTATTTCCCCGGGAAAAATTTCTTGATGCTATACCTAGTGTAAATACAGAAGTCACTGCAAAGCAGCATAATTTGGTCGATGTCGTGAAAAACTACTAAAGGAAGCAGAGCAGAGAAGGAGAGCAGTGGTGGCCCTGTGGTAACGGCCGCAACTTGCGAGTTGTAGGTCGTAGGTTCGAACCCAAACAGGCGTTTTACTTCGTGTAAATTATTTAATCACCACTGCTCTCAAAAACGGTGAAGGAAAACATCGTGAGGAAACCGGCATGTCCGAGTACCAAAAAATCGTAGACATGTGACATCTACCAACCCGCAATGCGCCCGCGTGGTGGATTACAGCCCATAGCCTCTCACCGAGAGGAGTCTTGTGACCCAGCAGTGGGATCTATATAGGCTGATTATGCTTATGCTACTGAAGGAAATAGGTTAGCAACAGTATCCTTGCTCCTTATCTTTTTAAATCATGCTACAATTGTTTTATCTGGCTGTCAAATGTATCAGCCGCAAAATTACTTATTCACAGGATTGAAAAACGAGTTTATTTATTTAAAAAATAAACATTAAACCGAGGTGTTTGATTCTGACAGTTACGCATTTTTTTTATTACGAATTTAAAGAATTTATTGGATTGAAATAATTAAATAGCATCATTTATGTTGTTCAGCATGTGATGCTTTTAATTTCAATCCAATAAATACTTTTCATTCTAACATCGAGATATAAATGTTGAGCACAATTTTTGTTGTAAAAAATCTAATTTAATTTTTTTTTACCGAGGACCTGGACAAAGTGACATTCTATCAGCGATAACGATAATGGAAATGTCAGAAATATATGGAATTGGCATAAGCTACTGAAAAGCTTATGTCAATCCTGTTGAAAGTTGTAGTACGAAGTGTTTTGACAGCGATTGCTACTTGTCTAGGCACTCTGTGCTCTCTGTGTGCTTTGAGTGGCTCTAATAGAACATGCATAAACGTTGCGTCCAGCCTTGTCAAGGGACAGTCATAAAGCTGATGGCGTGCGAAGTGTACCTTCTGCCTACCCCTATGGAAAAGCGTTAGTCTATGTCAATACATAAATTAACTTTTTTCCATAGGGTACGTAAGCATCTACTGGGTCAAATTAAATAAATTTGCGAATCCTGACAGACGTGGTGGATTTCGGTATTATAAGAGATTTTCGAATTGAAAAATCATTTTTATTTGTTTTATCATGTTTAGATATCCATATCCATCACGTCCGCGGAGTTTTGCCAGCTAATTTTGTTTGACCCTGTATGTAAATTCTGATATATTTTCTTATTTCCTTAACCTTACATAATTATTATAAAACAAAGTGCCACGCCGCGTCTGTCTGTCTGTCTGTTTGAACGCGATAAACTCAAAAACTACCGAACAGATTTTCAAACGATGTTCTCCAATAGTCGGAGTGATTAATGCGGAAGCTTATAGTATATAATGCATTAAGGTTTTGTGTAAATTGGCTGAAATATGACGATTATTGTTGAAGATGTCGGAAAAAATCATGCCGACTGGGAGCTTTACTGGCGTGCGCCGCGTAAACCGTAAAAGATACATATTATTATCTTCAGCAGGATGGTTCATCTTAAAAAGTCAGCGATGGCATGTCTATCTTCTAAGGATGACCCACAGTAACCATTACTATCTTTCAGAATTTGATAAAAATTTCATTGTTATTTCCGAAGCTATTTTGGCCGGTATTATATTAATCTTTAACCAAAAAAACATGTTATTTTAATTCGGCATTTCATTTAGATTAAAATATGTCTTGAATATGTCTTGTCGTATCATTTAAATAAAAGTTTATCATGGATTCAAAATTACGTGTAACAAAATAATTATGGTTAACGGCTACGTGGGCGCAGCGGTAGGACTGAATGACCTTTTCCTCGGCTATTAGGTATGTAATCCCGGTAGTACGTTCCCGTAGAATATTTCGCGATATTCACGCGGGTGAAACCGCGGGCAAAAGCTAGTATAGTATAAAATATTCATTAGTACCTATGTAGGTAAAACGATATTTATTCCATCAACCCGGACGTCAGACCTTCGTCTAGTTGAGACGCATATTATGTGGGGGTGGACGTATTCTGTACAAGTTTTTATTATTCTTTTATACACCGCAAGGAGTAACGGAAAGGTAAAATAAAAGGTAAGTACCTTTATTTTTAGTCGAATACATGCGAGCGCCCGGCTGGCAATTTTTGTATGAAATTCGACGGTCGAGTAAATTACTATGAAAACTTGTTTCTGTTGTGTTATTTAAAAATGGAACGAATTTTTTACTTCGACACATGGCAACCAAGGAGTTCACTTCTCAAAGATTTTATTTAAATTTCGATTTGGCTTGCAAATAGAGCTGTTTAAAGTAAAAAAGAAACAAACGAACATAATGGCGCGTGAAAAATTATCTTTGTTCGTCGTTGATTCTGCAATTTATAATTACTTTACTTAGTTTTTTTCCGCGCATTATTTGAGAAACGTACTATACAAGCCTTTGCCGCAATCAGGCATTGATGGAGTCACGTATGTGTGTCTCGGCTTCGCCTCAGCCCACATTTTCATGATCGTCCATCAATGCCCCTGTTGCAGGCCGCGGCAGTAATGTACTATTTTTGTCACTGTGATATAAGTCACTACTATCTATAGGCTAATCGTCGTAACCGTAATCGTCGTAATCCGTAATTAAAAACGTTCGAAATGTAGTCGCATCTCATCGGCAATATAAAAACAATCGAAAACTTGTAAAAATACGTGAATTGCCCCTCAGATCTCTTAACCAAAACGGTTTCAGAACTAGATTAGTCTAGAAACAACTTTCTCGGGATGAAAACACCACCACTTCATAAATTAACATTATGTCACCCGTAGCCTAATTGCGTAATACACGATCAATCAGAATCTGAATCGTTTTGAAACAGATTGCTAATACACTGCTTCAAAAGTCCGAAAAAAATAACTGCTCAACAACGTAAATAACGCAATGAATGTTGTTGAACTGTCAAAATGAAACAGATTACTCGTAATCGTTTACGAAAATATATTACGTAATTAGATACTAATTATTATCTTCCTTACATTTGGGACCTTCTCAACAATGATAACCGCGTTTCTACAGAATAGCCAGAATAGGGACGTCCCATCTACCCTATTTCGATAGTCTATTACATGTCTATGTTAGGCTAAATTCACATTGGTTTAACGGCCATTAATGGTTAGTGTAAGATAATGATTGTAATAACTAAAACGATTTTAGTAACTAATGTTCAATTTAAAAATAATAGCATTTTGCAATTATGTTAAATGTTGCACTGCTATTTACATAAGGCGTTCAATGTAAGTTAAATATTTGTCTTTAAAAAAAAAACAAATACAATACAAGCACAGTGAGGTTTATTGGGAAAAAGAAAAGGAGATGAATTATGAATCACAATGTGTTGTTGAACCGTGGACCCCCATACTAAGCATAAATTAACCTACGTTGTCCCACTGCTGGGTAAATCTCCTCCATACTTTGTCAGGTTTCTTTATCTTTTGCCTTCTCCGGCCAATCGGTCAAGAACAAGTCCAAATCGTCACGCTAACGTTACGCTCGTCCTCGATGACGACGCCCATCTTCAAACACCGAGACTTTACTGACACAATTCTTTGATCGTGTAAAAATAATATTTGGTCTTTACCTATGAAATTGCCGTTCTGCAGTACCGGCCATTTCAAATCAAAATAATTTTTGTTTGGATAAGAATTCTAATTTCAAATTAATTTTATTTCCAAAACATGGTTATTTTTTTCCAAAAGTAGTCATTTGTTTATTGATTAGTGTTACATTTTCATCGCGTTTCAATCTTTTTCGTCATCATGGATACGTTAAAAATTCGAGTAATTATGGAATATGAGTACCGTCGTGGCAGCAACGCTGCACAAGCGGCACGCAACATCAACGACGTTTACGGAGCTAACACTACAAACCAACGCACCACCTGTTATTGGTTTGCTCGCTTCCGTTCTGGAAATTTCGACCCGAAAAATGAACCTCGCGGTCGTCCGAAGACTTTGGTCGACAATGACGAATTAAAAGCGATTGTGGAAGCTGATGATACACAATCTACGGCTGAATTAGCAGCAGCTTTCGACGTTAGCGTCAAAACAATATTGGTCCATTTGCGTCAAATTGGCAAGGTAAAAAAGCTTGACAAATGGGTGCCCCACGAACTCAATGATCGCCAGCGCGTAGTACGCGTCGAGACGTGCCTTGCACTGCTCAACAGACACACAAATGAAGGAATTTTGAACCGCATTGTTACCTGCGATGAAAAATGGATTCTGTTTGATAACCGCAAGCGCTCAGCAAGTTGGTTGGATCCTGGTTCAGCACTTAAACAATGCCCTAAACGAAAACTTACCCCTAGAAAAGTGATGGTCACTGTTTGGTGGTCTAGCGCCGGTGTGATTCATCACAGCTTCTTAACAAACGGGGTGAGCATTACTGCAGATGTGTACTGTGAAGAACTGAACACACTGATGGAGAAGCTGGCACATCTCCAACCAGCATTGGTCAATCGCTCGTCTCCGCTGCTACTGCACGACAACGCGCGACCTCATACTGCACAGCAGACGGTCTCCAAGTTGCAAGAACTGGGGTTGGAAGCTCTCCGTCATCCGCCCTACTCACCAGACCTTGCGCCTACAGACTACTACTTTTTCCAGAATTTGGATAACTTCTTGGCGGGAAAAAAATTCAATACCTGAGAGGCAGTACAAAATGCCTTTGAAGAATTTGTTGCCTCCCGTCCAGCTGATTTCTTTAAGAACGGCATCAATAAACTGCCACTGCGTTGGCAAAGGTGCATTGATTGCATGGGTGATTACTTCGATTAATACAAATAAAAAATACATTAAAAAAAATCGTTTAAATTTTTTCATACAAAACGGCAATTTCATAGGTAAAGACCTATTACATTGTTACTAAGTATGTGTCATTGTACAAGTGTGTTTCAAATTCACTTACCTAATTAAATCATCATTCTCCTGCCTGCATCTCAATTTATTTGTGGTCGGCGCAACTTGCCTTTTTCTTCTATACGTCTCGGTAGTTATCCTATTGGTAACCACAATTATCATCTTTCACACAAAATAAATAATTGAATATAAATAGTACTTCAATATGTGTCTGAGAAATAGGTACCTTCTCTTGAGCCAAAACCTCCCTGTTTAAAGCTTCGTGCAGACCAGCGCGACGCGACACCGGTTATTGTTATACCGTCAAGTTTTCTTAGAAATTGTATTGTTCGTATCGCGGCGCGGTGTCGCGTCGCGCTGGTCTGTACGAGCTTTAAAGTAACCTTTTTGCCCCAATCACATCGTCTGGGATCAAGATTACACGAAATTTATTTTACAATTAATGACTCTAATAGTCATTAATTGTCGATCTCATAATTGCTTTATCACCCTAAGGGCGATTGTCGACCGCAGCCGTCACCGGGACGTCACCAAGAAACGAGATTATTCGACCCGAACGTGACGTCCGTGACAGCGATCGTTTGTCCACCGCGACCGAACTCGGTGATTCAGATATTATGATAGACAAAACAAAACCCGAGCGAACGGCGCCGGTGCAACGGTCGTATGTGGACAAAATCAAACGTGTTTTGTATTGCCGGCACGTCGGCCCGTCACAATCTCGGGCCGATTTCTAGCGGTCGCACCGAACTACTCGAAACCTCGGCGGCCAGAATGACAGCACTTGGGCGACGGACGTGCGCTGGACACACTGTCATAGTAAATGTATGTACTAACTTCGGCGCCGTCATCTCGTTCTCGGTGACGTTCTCGTGACGGCTGCCGTGGACAATCTTAATAAGGTTGAATGTCTGTATAACAGATGTAATTTGTATGGGTGACAGATAGTTTCAATTTAAAATAAATAATAAATAAAATAGCCTTTATTGCTGTTTCCTTGTAAATAAATGCCTAATAATAGGTAAGTAATACTCAGGGCCGGATTTAAGGCAGGGCAACAGGGGCCATGGCCCTGGGCCTCCACAAAATAGGGGCCTCCACAATTAGATTTTTTTTGATAAAAAAAAAGGTTTAGTTAGTCCAATACGCTAAATTTACCGTTTTGTATAAAAAGAATTATCAAAAAATCAATCTAAGGAAATCTTCTATTAGCAAATACTCGAAAATTCAAAGCTACATTTCCAAATGTTGAAATTACGTTGAGAACGTACTTGGTGTTGATGGCATCGAACTGCACTGGAGAATGCTCATTTTCGAAGATGAAATAAAAAAAAATAGACTTCGGACTACAATGACACAGAACCGCCTATAAAAGTTATCCCTACTTAGTATTGAAAGTTATTTACTCTGAGAACTGGATTTCACCGAAATTATCAATGATTTTTCGACGAAAAAAAGCTCGCAAAGTTCCATTCGCCTAACATTTATCTTTTGTATATTTTTAGTACCTATTATGTATAAATGATTGAAAACTATGTTTATTTTTTTTCGTAGGTCCAAAAACAAAATCGGTGCCTCCACTTCTAAGTTGCCCCAGGGCCCCCACACCTTTAAATCCGGCCCTGGTAATACTTTAACTTGCATTTGAATTATCGGCAACTAATTGTTTGTGTGGAACAGCTTGTCCACGCACAATGGTCCACTGTAGGACTAAGTGCGGAAACCAAACCCCACAACATAGAACAGCTTGTCTGTCAACAAAGGTCTAAGGATTTCCACGTATTCTTGTCTCTTGCTAAGCGGGTCCATACCGGACCAGCTATTTTCTTGAAGTCATCTTCGCATCTTTTGATATGTCTACCTCTTTTTCTTTTGCTATCTCTTGGATACCGTTCTGTTACTAACTTAGTCAATTTATCTTTACTTGCTCTTAACATATGTACCGTCCTTTACCATTTTAGCTGTCTGTAGGCAGTGTGTGCATTTTTAAATGTTTTTTTCTTTATTTTGTTGTAGTTTCACTCTATCCCTTCTTTTTATACCTAAAGTACTCCTTTCTATTGCATTTTGGCAGACTTTTAATTTACTTTCTTTTAGTTCTGTTAACGCCCATGTCTGGCACCCGTATAATAAGTATGGCATAATGCATATTTCGTATATTTTCTTTTTTCCTTTCATTGGCATATAGATATAGATATAGATCCTTCATCCTCCATCCTTTATCTGTAATCGTTTAATTTAATTTAATTTTATTATTAATTTTTAATTTAGTTTAATTGTATGATCCAAAGTTGATTGAAATAAATAATTAATTATTATTATTTCACTAAGAGACCAAAACCGTTTCCAAGTATTCGTTATTCTTCGTTCTATTTCTTTATTCATGCAATCTGTTCTAGATATAAGTTGGCCCAAATATATTATATATATTCATTTACATATTCTATTTATTCGTTATTTACTGTTAAGGTTTCTGTTTGTTGGGAATCTGTCATAATTTTGGTTTTAGTTAGGTTCATTGTCAAGCCGGCCTTAACACTTTCCAATTATCCGAATAATTGCTGCAGAATTAGTCCCAGCGATCGAGCGTCCTCTGAGAACAAAATCAAATCATCCGCGAAGTGTAGATGGTTTAGATTTTCGCCATTTATATTGAGGCCATTTTTGGTCCAGTTTAATTGTAGAAGTCAGTTTTTGAAAAATGATGTTAGTTGAACCTTGTAATCAATAACACTTGAGATTAAAATTGTTTTAATTTAATACTTTTAAGTTTGAAAGGTACGATAACGATTCTAAGATTACCTAATACAATTACTAACGTAATATTTCTGAAAGAAGTTGGTATCCTACTCGATACCTACTTAAAAAATATTCCCAAAAATTCTTTTATATTTATTCCCACACGCAAAACCGTATTAACTGGAACGCTGAAGAATCTTCAAAGAACGTAAAAGGGTTTTTTTTCAATAGCACTTTGTGCCATTACGTATCTCGCTGTCGGTCGCAGTGAGTCGAATCTCGTAAAGCCTATAAAAGCCACAAACTTAAGTCCTTCCATGTCTTCAAACAGGACAATTATTTGAAAAACTTCTGCTATTCTGGGGAGAAACGGATGTGAAAAGAAATTGGTTTGATTACTTTTATTGGATTTTATTACCTCGCCTCTTTTTGCTTCGTTATGGCGAGTAAAGGAATTAGGAGAAAAAATATTTCAATCTTAAACCATGTGCGCATCTATAATTTTGAACGTGACGATATCATCGTTGACGTCCCCGTCCATGACCATAAAAATTATGGAAATTCCTGCACGTTATAACTTATATATAATATATATAGACATTTTTAAGCGTCTTCATAAAATATGTACATATATTTTACTTCCCTGTGCTATCGAGATGTCGCAACGTGGACCTGGACGCCCACGATAATATCGTCATGTTCTTCTTAACGTGTCGATAGTAATTTAAATCGACTCGGCCCAAAATTCGGCTACGGTGTTTGGCGCCATCACTAGCGTCCATCAGTTCCTGTAACGTGCAGCTGACAGGACACGCAGGATATGACATTAAGTGTCCCATCATTTGAGGAACAGCACCACATTTACACTCCAAGGCGGAGTCGTCGACAGAATCTCCACCTGAACAGATTTTCCTTGCTTTGGCCAACCTGGGTCCGGAGTCTGTTTAGAGCCTTCTAGGTTACACAAGGCAACTCATGTCCTGGTGGGAGATCTTCAGCAAATGGAACGAATGGTTTGGGTAAGGAAGCACTGTCTCGCCACAACTTCAGTGTCTCTTTTGGTCGTTCGTCAGTGAGTGGGACGACACACTTTAAAAAACTGTTTCTGGCTTTTCAGCCTTTGTGGCACAAGGATTTTGTCGTGCAAAGGGTGTCGTGGGTCGGAAATTGGAGATTTGGATCTTTCGCTAGAGCATGCCACCACTCTGCGAACTACTGGTGGCACTATTCCCGTTAGTGGATAGCATTTGAACCGGGGTCGGTTTTGCAACCTGTGATGATCGTTTCGTTTCGTTCAAAGCTGGATCCACCGACTTTGGATGAGCAGAACGATTCCACTCGGGGCACGCGAATTCACCCGCAGAAAAAGATAAAGCCAGCCCAGTAGTCCGCATAAAGTCAGGCGAAGCACCCCACTTAGAAGAGACTAGTCACTGAAGAAGACTGTTGTGAGAGTGCACCTTCTGCTTGATGTTCTTGCTGAATTTTAAGGACCTGTCCAGAGTGATACCAAGATATTTAGGGAAGTTGCTGTGCTCTATGAATGTGTCTATGAACACCCCACCCCTTTTTTTGTTTTTTTTTGGGTGGGAAATTATCAAATAACTTCTCCCGCTCTGGGTGGAGCGGGAGGGCGTGTCAGAGTTTTACTGACTAAAACCCACCCGTGTTCCTTCAGTTGCCTGTGTGCCGAGGTCGCGATATCCCTTTCAGACAAACCCGCAACCCCGGCAGGCATTGGCCCTTTCGGACCCCGTCAGTTGGTGCTGACATCTCTTTGAGGCGCGCGTGGAACACAACGCGCCGTCGACCCGGGCCTGGTCCCTATCGGACGGCGAGCTACCCATTGCTCACCGTCCGCAAGCCCGCGCCTACGGTGGCCGGAAGTCGGCTCGCGACTCCCGACGCCCGGGGCGTCTCCTGCGGCGACTAGGGGCGCGAGGGGGCGCATTTTGCCTCTCCCTCGCGCGCTCCGCCTCCTCCTTCGCGAGCATTACTGCTTCGCAGAAGGAGGTGACGGCCTCCCATGCACTCTCGCTCCGGACCATGGCCTGAACCAGGGCCGGACGCGAGAGATCGCCGCCGCCGATCGCCTCCGTGAGGACACGGCGGTGCTCCGCCCAAGCTGGGCAGACCTCCACCGTATGCTCCACCGTGTCCTCCGGGCGATCCGCACAGTGGTGACACCCGGGCATTTCCTCCCGCTTTATCCTGAACAGGAACCTCCCGAAACAACCATGTCCGGTGAGGACCTGTGTCAGGCGGAAGGTGAGGACGCCGTGGCGCCTCTCTAGCCACTCCTCAAAGAGGGGACTTATCGCCACAATTGAACACCCCACCCCTAACGATGTTAAGTGTGCGGTGCGCCTCTCTATTGCGGAGATGGAATATGCAAGACTGTCTGCATGGAGGAAGCGAGACGTGTTCGAGCTGGATGGTTGGTCGTTGGTATAGATATTAAAAAAGAAAGGTGCCAGGACACTACCTTGAGGTAGGCCGTTTTTCTGCACCCTTCAACGACTTATTTCCAAGAGAAGATGGACCTGAACACGGTGGTTGTGGAGAAGTTCCCGGAGTATTCGAGCAACAAAATTTTGATCGCTGATCAATGTTCACAACAAGCGATTCAGGTTGACTGTATCGTAGGCAGCTGATAGGTCCACGAATACAGCACCTGACATGACCATTCGTTTCGTAAATATAGTGATATCTAAATTTGCCCATTGAAACGCTAATTTGGTTTCAATTGGTGCGTTAATAATTCAACTTGTTTTGAGTACCTACCTACCAACTAGTTGGAATAAAGCTGTGAACACATAGTAGAAATAGGTTTTTGTAACGAAGTTCCTTAGCGCACGATTTACTCTGTACACTTGGCTTACCATTGTTACGTCCAAACAAAAGTTTTGTGACGGTCAAAATATTATACTTTTTTCGGTCTAGCTGTCAGGCCGTGTCCTATTGAAAAGCGATCGTCGCGCGTATTCACGATCGGTCGCGTGCATATGTCACTTATTGTTGGAAAAACCGGAAAGCGCCCTCTGTCGGCGCGACCACACGTTCAGGTTCACCGAACAAAAAGTTCGAACGATCGTGTATTCACGCGGCGACCGCTTTTAAATAGGACGTGGGGTATTTCATCAAGTGTGCAAACGCGAAAGAAACTTCGCTCCCACTGGGTTTCCCACAACACCTGTCTATTTTTCTTTTACTGAGTGTGCAAACAATAGGACCAACTTTAAAATTTTATTTTTATTTGAGTTAAGTTACTCGTAGCTTAGTTAAGCTGTATGTTTTTAAAGAGTCTGTGGAGTATCGTATCAATCATTAAACCATTAAACATTTCAACAGTTTTAATTATTAATAACTAGCTTTTGCCCGCAACTTTGCCCGCGTGGAGGTCGGAAATCATCCTACGGGATCGTACTGCCGATGCTGGGATGAAACGTAACCTATGTCCTAACCCAGGTCATTGTCTATCCTTGTATCAACACAGTTTCGCGTTAGGCGTGAACAAGTAACAGACAGACACGGTTACTTTCGCCTTTTAAATATTAAAGTAAGTATGGAAGTACATGACGGATATCGATAGTATTGGATAGTATGGATGAAGTAATGGCTAAACGAAACCAGGTAGGTACTTCCAAAATGCAGCTTTCGAATTCTGAAATACGAATTCTGTCATCATTCGACATTCTTCCGCAAACGTAGGTGTATATACAAAATTCATTCATTCGAGCAGCTCTGACATTAGTTTCTAACTTTATATTCATGTCTGCTCCCGGCTTACACGTTTGTCCTAACAGATTTTCATAGCAAATGGAACGTCATGAACATTGTAGACCAGCTGAAGTGGTGTCCAACGCATCCATTTGAGAATTTCATCCTTATTCTGGTTTTAATAAATTAATAGACGTGATGAGTAATTATTTTCCCGACATTTATATGTATGATTGTTGACGGTTTTGCAACGTGCACGTTTCAGAATTTGGTTGGATATTTTCAGACTAATTAGATGATTTATGATATGAAGAAAACTGAAAAATCTTAAACAAAAAGTTTACGAGGGTTACTTTTTACGTCTATTTCGATGTTCAGTAGCCCAGTACCTACGGCATGATTCACACAATATTTACTGCTTCATACATATAACCTTGCATTATAGTTCCTGTTTGTGGGTAATTCCAAAAAATCTAGATAGTCCCGTTCTCGACCTCGATCTCGCATGGTGGATAGCGATGGATGAGGTCTACGATGCAACGAGCACGTCCAGAAGATGCCTGTTTACTCTTGCTTTGAAAGCTGATGGGTTATACGTGGAAGGAAACACAGACGCATGCAGAGTTCCACACTTTGGCCGTGCCCGTAATAAATATAAATAAAGTCTCGTTGGTATATCGACCAAATGCTGATGGTACCCTGTGGTATGTATGGTAGTCCGCTAGTGAAAGGGATAGATGGGATCAGGTCGTGCAGCTCCTCATAGATTCTCCGAATGAACGACAATGAGCCATCTCGGGACTTCCAGAACAGAACTTATGTCTCCCAAAAACTTCGGTATCACATTTGCACCTCTAAAATCACACTTTCCGGTGTAGCATATATTCCGGATTTCTTAAAACTCGGTGACAATTAAAGCATACTTGCTTACTGTTACAATTACAAAGTAAATCAGGACGTTAACATACACACTTAAGAAGGTCGAAGAGCTTTTTATTTCATCGAGCGCAAGTGAGAATTGCTAACAAACGAGTGAGAACGCGATAACATTGTACGAAAAATAGTGTGTAGAAATTAGTATCAGGAAATACATGTTTTTGAGTAAACCTTGCAAGTTTGTGGAATAAATGTGTCTCATTTAGAATCTCCATTACATGTGCGAGGTTTCTATGAAGATGTTTTCTTTACTTTTACAAATTATGAGTATATTATGAACGGCCAAAGTTCAGGTAAATTTTTGGAGGCTTATACTGAATTTTTAAATTTTTCGCTATCGTAGAAATCTAGATATAGTGCACAAGATGCATATTTGTTTAAAAATTTCAAAGAAAGATGTATTACAACGCCATAATCACGTACGAGCGCTTGTATGAAAAGTATGACGGGTTGGCCGCTCTTAAGTGCACGCAAGGATTTAAATCGTTAGATTCACTCTACCGCGTTAAAATGCGCGATTTTGTTTTGTTTTGACAAGTCTGACACACACAATGACCCAGTAAGTTGACTTGATTATCATGGTAACGCCATTATTATAGTGTGAGCTTATTATTCTCAATATGGGCACTTTTCGCTGCGACTTAGTACGGTTTGGGCAAATCTAACGATTAAATCGTTAGATCTTTGCTTTCCCCGTGGGGTCTGGGGGTAAGCAAAATCTCTACAGAAAACCTGCTACGATTTTTGGACGTTTAATTATTTGTATACAATTAACGTGATTTAAGAAGTTATTTTCACTTTGAACTCATTTCAGAATACTAACACTCTACAACCGTTCCTGTAGATTAAATTCACCGTCATTGAGTGGACACGCGTGCTAAAGGGCCGCTTTGTGATCCAACTATTGGTTTTCATTGAAACTAAGCTTACTGGTTGGGTGCCGGTAAATAATAAGACCGTCCCTCAATCGTTGGCCGGATTAGAGGATTATTTCTGGTGGATAGATCCTAGTACTACATAAATATAATTTAGGAACTGTGCCTGCAAATTCGTCAAAGTAAAATACTTATGGAAACTTTTAATGCTTGATTTTTGTCGGTAGTTTAGAATGCAGTGGAAGTTTTTGGTGATAAGAATTACTAATCTAATAAAAAGAAAAAAGCTATTGAACAAAATCAAATAATTATTTGACACAAGATATAGAAACAAAGTAAAAAATTAAATCACTAGACTTTCACCCAGTTATTACAAAATCTTATTTTTTTGCTGAATCTAAAGCACTCATAAAGATAATCTTGATGATATCCGTGATATCCAATCACAACGGCTAACATCCGATGTGACTTCAGATTTAGAGACTTCATTTGGCTTTCTAACCAAAATTACTAGTAAGCTCTATACTATCACTTAGGTTCAATACACCTAAAACTAGTATTTCCGAATAGGGAACTAATCACGTTCGGCAAATATTATCTGAGAGCGAGCAAAGTTTGAGTTCCGTACTATTGCGGTGCGGCCGTATCCCCCTATTAGTATTCAGAGTATGACCTCCACTAATATCGAGAAATCAGTAGCTATGAGCGAATTAAGTGGTGCACCTTTTTAAACGGTTTTTACTTGGGTTTACTCACGTTGCCGGCAGCATTCTAGAGTGGCCACACGAACATTTACACACAGCTTTATCAATAAGGTAACAAACACCCGCAAAAGACATTCAAGTTCTAATCCGATTTTTTTTCCACCTTTTTGTTATTTTTTGACGCAACGAAACAGAAGACTTGAAGCGAATATGATTGTAGTTTCCATTCCCGTAAACACTTAGTTTTCTTTTGACATTTTATTTTCGTTATTTAATGTAATTTTTAATTTTTTGTATTTAAAATCATGTTCTCCCATACAATGATAAACGTCACGGTCAATTCTCCAACTGCAAATGTATATTTGTAATCGCAAAAAAAATATCAGTTTCAGAATAAGGCAGTATGTAGCTACCTTGTTTAATTTAGTTCAGATATCGATCTAATGAGACCTAAGAAGAACCTGACATTATAGTGGTAGGTCCCTGTCCCACCGCTGACGAGGAAGCAACTAGCTATAAACAATTCTCTCGCTGAAGAAACGTACAAAATATTGAAGTAAAAGAAGATACATATAATTAGTTGATCGGTGACTGTTCACACCACCCGAATAGTACTCGTTATTGCAGTGACAAGAGCTATCGAAGAAAGTACTCGCTCAGCGCTGATAGACTCACGCTACATAATATCAAGCTATACATTTCCCGTATAAGCTGATCTCGCATTGTATAGGGTTTCCGTACAGTGAGAGGTCAGCTTATACCGGAAATCAATAGCTTGATATGTAGCCGTGTGTACATACGTGTGTGTATACACTCAAGTAATCGTTCGTCGCCGTCGCGCGCTCGCTGCTCGTTGCTCACCAACTCATTTTTAGTTGCTAGCTCTACTCGTCTCTCGTTAATCGTCGGCGGTGGGGCAGTGCCTAAGTACCTAAATCTATCATACTGAAATAGCCTGCAATCATCTCACCGAATAATTTAATATTGAATCATCAATATTGATTAATTAACGATAGACATGAAATTACCTACTCATAAAGTAAAATGAAATTATTGGACATTAATATTAATTGCTTTACAATTGAATTTATTGCCTGTGGCTTTATTAAGCTAGTTTTCAAGATTCAAAATATTTATTTGTGGAAACATGAGTATTTGTGTTTGCTTTCGTTTTTCTGTTCGTGAGTTTGTATGTAGTTTTAGTACCAATCAGAAATTAAAAAGATCATAATACCAGCCTATTACTGTCCCACTGCAGGGCAAAGGCCTCTTTTCCTACAGAGAAGGCACGAGCATTGATCGCTTGCTCAAGGCGGGTTGCCGATTTCAGACTTATATTTAACTATAAATCGCGATGTTTTTCCTTCACAGATGTCAGTAATCTCCAAGATAAACTCAGAAAATAGGTACTTAAGGACATATGAACTGAAAAAGTCACATTGGTACTTGCCCGGATTTGAACCTACAATCTCATGCATGAGAGGCGAGGCCTTAAGCACTGGGCAATCACGAAATATACACGACAAATACATCATGGTGTCGTACAAAATGGCCAGTCAGTGTAATTATGTCTCCTCCTAAACTTTGCATCAGTCCAATTAAAAATTAGCTTTTTTACAATTTATTCATTTTTTATTCTTCGGTAACTAGTGTGGTGATGATCCGATCCCAATTAGTAGTGGTTTGCCTCAAAGCAGTATTTTCAACCCGGCATTATTTGTCATTTTCATAAGTGATATCAAAGACACCATTACAAATGCAAAAATTATAAAATTTTTTGATGATACTGCTCTTTCTACTACATAATGTTATTGTTTACTTTCTGCGGGTTTTACGCACTCACTTAGCACATTTTCACACCCATAGGCATTACGTGCGCGGTATTGAATGTAGATATGAGTAAGCTGGACTAATTGTGACGATATAAATACGTAGAAGCCTTTTAACTAATCAATCACCATCAGAGACCGAACCGGAATATGTGGAAAAAGGGCTCTGTCTTAATAAAATAAATTTAACAGGAAACTCGTTAACATGAGTAATTTTAGTAGAACCACAACAATAGTAGCTATTGATAATAAATTAGGGATTCTTAATGACTTAGTTGTAATATAATTTGCATTATTACAAATCCGAACAAAGAAAGATATTCGTAATTAATAACGTTAATGAACTCATCATTAACGTTATTAATTACGAATTTCTTCTTACAAAGGAAACAGTAATTGGTTATAAGGTTTTGTTTTTTTAAATTGATGATGAATAATCCTATAAATATTACCAGCCTATTATTTTCCCCCTGCAGGGCAAAGGCCTATTCTCATACAAAGAAGGCACGAGCATTGATCACCACGCTTGCTCGAGATGGGTTGGCGATTTTAGACTTATATTTAACTTTAAGTCCAGGTTTCCTCGCGATGTTTTTCCTAAACCGATTTCAATAAACTCAGAAAATATATTATATGAATTGAAAAAGTCACATGAGTACTTCCCCGGATTTGAAACCACAACCTCGTGCGTGAGAGGCGGGGTCTTAACCACTGGGCATGACAAGTACCTATGTTTTAATGTTTAAAAAAAATATTATCATTATCTACTGTGAACCTGTCCAACTATTTCGGGGTACTTGATTCTTTTCTTTTCTTGTTAGTGATTTTGAAATTATTGACGGTGATTTTGACATTATTATTGATGGTTGTACCTTACATTTGTCGACTTAGCACAGCATACTAATCACAGTATTTTTTTTAGTGGGACGGGAATAATTATGTGATTTTATTTTTAATTCCCGTTTTTCCCACTCATTTATTTGAGTCTGTTTATTTCATGGTAAACACCACTTATTTATCCTAACTAATAATATTATAAATGTGACAGTGAGTTTGTTTGTTTATTTGATACGTGTAAAACGGCTGAAATTTGGCATATGATCAGATAGGATAAAAAGTTTTTTTTTTACCATGGAAGAAACACAGACTCAAATAAATGAGTGGAACCAACGGGAATTAAAAATAAAATTACTAAATTATTCCCGTTCGTACCACTTACAAAATCAGTGGGACGTACGGGAATAGATTTAATATTATTTATTAAAGTCCACATGGGCCATTTTTACGCGTGTATTTCCGTTCGTCCCATTTCCGTCGTCCCACTGGTGGGAAAAACGGGAATACACGCGTAAAAATGGGCCATGTTTGAATCGGACCAGTTTTTGTACATCAGAGTGTGCCGGGACACTAAAAAGTCTAAAATAAAATAAATAATAAAAAAAATCAAAAACCTGACTGTAAAATCACATAACTAAAAAGAGAAAAACAAGCATTTATCTACAGAATTGTATGGTATTGCAGGCGGGGGACAGATCAATCACCTGAAAATATGGTGTAACTTTTGTCTGGCCTGCGAAAAGGCTCGTGCAGACCAGCGCGACGCGACGGCGCGACGCGACTCGAACAATACAATTTCTAAGAAAACTTGACGGTATAACAATAGCCGGTGTCGCGTCGCACTGTCGCGTCGCGCTAGTCTGCACAAAGCTAAACAATAAAATTCTATAGATTATAATATAATGCTTGTATTTCTCATGTGATTTTGCAGTCGGTATTTTTAATTTTTTTTGGTGTTTTTTACATGTCTAGCTTAAGCTAAGCTTCAATAGCATGCAGCTATTGAACTGCCAACACTGAAAGGTCACTGGCACAAATCAACATAATTGTAATAGGCTCCATTCATACTGAGATACATCTTTTTATCAGCGGAAACTGATATCCTTGCGTACAACGCATTTTATCATTAATGCTTGTGCTGGAATTGGAGAAACATTGTTGTGTTCATTTATTTCCTATTCCCACTTACTACTGCTTACTGCTGCAACTGAGGACTTTTAACACAAAACCCAAACAGCACTCCTACCACTCCTAGCACTTCTAGCCTAGCACGAACGCGCGGAGTAAACGTAATGTAAATGAAAACGATTCTTTAATTGAAGTTTAGTTTAAATTCTATGACTTACTTCATATTAATGGGTGATACTGAATAGTGCCTGTCTAATTTTAAACCAGAATGCAGAACAGTTGTATTTTCGATTAAAAAATTGTTCAAATGTGCGTTTGTTTCACGAGTTTGAGCTTGGGCCTAAGAACACACTCAGCAGTCGATTTCGACTACTACTGTTTAAGGGGACTACAGGACCTAAACGTGCCTAAACGCAAGTTTTATAATGCCTAAAAGAATATGATCCACTGCTGTAAACAAAATCAGAAAAATATATGATATTCTTCAGGATATATACGAGTATGCTAGTATGATAGTGTGTTGTAAACATAATACAACTAATTTGATACGATAGAAAAAAATCATGAAGATACCTCTAAAAATTTATTTTAACGATTAAAAATCATATTAATTTACATGCAATTATTCTGATTTTTTGTCAGATTATTCTACAAGCTACATATTAGCATAATAGTGTTTTCAATTTCCAGTCCAATCAATAGATTTTCTGTAAATCGCTAACTGCTTCATATTTTGCAATAAATTACCTGCGTCGTGTCATCGCGCTTCTCTTTCATTTCTATGCAGTCCGACAGTGACCGCGCTTTAGCTGTTGTAAGCCTCTTAAGAGTGTTTACGTTTAGCGCGGGAAGTCAAGTTTAGGTAAATTCTTTGCAAAAATCACTCACACAGAAGCAAGCGTTCATGTGTGTGTAGAGTTGGCGCGTTCGCTCTGTTTATAGTCAAACTAACCCACTTTGATCCGTTCAATGTAGAGCAATAATTTATAGTAAATATTTAATTAGAATTTAAATCCTATTATTTCTCTAAATAATAATTTTATAATATTTAAAGTTTATTTTACATTACCCATAACAATTTGCTGAATTATATTTTTTACACGCGCAGGCGCGTGGGGGCGGCGTGATTTGATCGTTTAATGTTCATCTTATCTTATTATTACTCCAAGGAACAACAAGTGCAACACGTCATACTCATAGCTAGATTATGAGTACTGTTAACATCAATCAGCATGTTGGTGACGCGAGCCCATAAGATTTTCCTCTACCAAAAATCGCTCGCGCATATCGGATGAAATATATCGTCTGTACCTGCTCCAGATCGGATAGATGAATTTTTATTTTCAAAAGAGGCCTGGGGCCATACTATGACGTGTTAAAGCTATCATTATTCCATTGTGAAAAAGGGATAATGCTATTCGTCCTGTATAGCTCCATCTCTCTCTGATACTGGAACTTTGTTTAAATTTATGGTTTTTGCCCTTTAAATCCCATATTGTTTTTTTGGATTCCAGCAGTTCTAAAAAATGTATAGTTTTCATTACTCCACTCGAAGGGCATTTTGCGGTTGATCGTAAAAAAAAAAGTCCGCACTGCCGCTCGCGCTGCCTGTCCTTTGGCTTCCGCACAAAAAGCCGCTCATTTGGGGTGCAATAAGTAGCGCGAGTAGCAGTAACAGCAGCATGAGAAGTATCGTGTTTACATACTAGTCCTGCCCACTTCTTACTCATTGCAGTGGAGTGAGCGTGAGTGAGTAAACGGTGTTTATGAAAACGACACCCATAACGAAAAATGTGAAAAGTTTCGGAGCCGCCATCTTGAATTTATATTTTGATCTCACTGGTGCTGATTCTCTTGTACACCGAACTAAACTGACTAAACCATCACTAAAATTCCTTACTTTTGGCTATGCGAATCATAAAGCTATTCTGAAAAAAACTATATTTAAAAATAATTTTGAAAGAACTAAAATCGTTGCTCCCATCAGCTGTAGGTATTAGGGATTTTTTTTAACCCCATTGTTTGAAAAGTGATAACAACGTCTTTACATATAGCTGCAAAAAAATAACTTATGAAATTCGACACAATGAAAAATCTAACTTAGTATTATGAGATAGGGTTTAAACTCCATTGTAGTTAGTTATTAATGCGCTCTGGTAACGAGAGGTCAGTAAGCTAACTAAATACAAGCTTGTGTTTACAACTCATTCATTGATAGGCTGTCAAGCTAATTACACTGCAATTTTGTAAAACGGTATGTGCTTCTAAGGAATAAATCTAGAGGAGTAAGCTGACCCAATATTTGTGTGTTTTTAAAACGTGTAGGTACTTTACAGAAATATTACCTTTTGGCATTTTAGTTTAATCATTTTATATTATCTTTAGAAAAAAATAGTGTTAACTTTGACGCAGTCAAAATTAAATAGTGCAGTGGAAGTGCAGTGGGATTCATCAAATGCTACCGAAATAAATAAAGACGGCGGTCCAGTGACGTTTGTTGTTGTTGCGCATAAAGTGGACATTCAGTTATCATTCGTTCATATTTATTGACCCTTTAAGATTATAAATACTGTAAGTAGCTATCTCAATTTTTTTACAGCAGTAACCAAATATTTTTTTATCTTTTGATTTAAATTATGTCGGTACCCGTATAGGGGCTCGTGGCTAACAGCCGCACGGGTCGATCGACGGTTAAGCTACGCTTTCCGCGGACGATTCATGGATGGGTGACCGTACATTATATATCAAGACCCCTTCATGCCTCGGAAAGCACGATATGCCATTGGTCCCAGCTATCATTCGTAGATCTTTGACTGTCGTTACGGGAAGTCAGAAGTCTTACCAAAGGATATCGTGTTACCCAGTTACTGGGTTGTAGAGGTTAGATAGGCAGTCACTCCATGTAAAATAGACTATAATTAGACTGGAAGTCAACCCCAAAATAGTTGGGAAAAGACTTGACAGGTTGATTGACTCATTTAAATATTGGAGCTAAGAGGTGCACTAACATATAAAATGACACTTTAGCCCTAGCCAAGTGAAACAAAGGGTTTGAAAAACATGTTATTTGGTTATCCCCAATTGTTGTAAAAAACATATGATATAAAGATAGGCAGAATGTTCTTATTATATTTTGTCCTTCCAAAAAACATAAGTACTCAGATAATAATCTTTCTTTCAGATAAATACAAAAAATGATCAAAAAATCAATATTTTGTATAGCCTTACTATTAACTGCACATACTACGAGCTCTAGCTATGTGTTCCATGAAAACACAAGAATTCTCTTCCAACCGGAATATAATGCGGAGTATTTTGGATTTTCTACTATTTTAAGTCCTGAAGGGTAAGTTATTTATTTATTTTATGTCATTTTATTTTTGTATATGTACTCCAACGACTTATTCACTAATAACATATTACATATAAGAACTTCTATATCTATTAGTATGGTGAATCTGTCACTTAAAGAAGTACACAGCTTAGACATAGATAAAAAATACATACCCATTACGAAGATTAATTTAAAGTGTTCAAAATGAACTAACTTATTTTTTGTTTTAATGAAAGATAAATAAGAGCTACTTTACCATCAAAGACAATGTAAAAGAGATTTCATAATACATCAAATAATTAATAAATAATAATATATTAAAATGATTATTATACGTAAGACGACTGCAATAAACGTGATCAAATGTTATGAATGGTTGGGGACGTACTCGAACAATTCTTTATTGGTCCAGTGGTAGCAAGCGCTACTGCTAAGCATGAAGTGCTGGGTTCGATTCCCGGGTCGGACAGTGTTATTGGGTTTTTCCATCAGGTATTTCTCTGTAACAGCCCGGAGTCTGGATTTGTACCCAGTTGATGGCAATAGGCTCACCCCTTAGGACATGGGACTGAAACTTAGCTGGCGCAATGCGGGTGTATAGGAACACCTCTGCGTAGCCCTTTAGGGAATACAGGCGTGATGTTATGTTATTTTATGTTCTTCTTTATTTTTCTTCGGAGGAGGAACTTTGGAGCTAACTGGAATTTGGATATACTACCCTGGTCGATTCACAAACAAATCCATTATTAACCGACTTTAAAAGTAGAAGGTGGTTCTACGATTCAACTGATTGTTTTATTATAACATCATCGGCCTAGATTCCCCAATGACGAAAGGAAATAAGTTAATTCAACCTGGACATAAACTAAGGGTCACAATGTTTACAATAATGTTTAAAGAAGTCTGATTAAATTGGAAGCTACCCAAGCTTAGCATGACCATCATAGAAACGGGTTCTGTTGACGGAAGAATAGACAAAATGACAGATAAACAATCACAATCTGTCATATTATCTATTCTTCCGTCGACAAAACCCGTAGATGTGAACCATAGTGGTTTCTATGGTTGTCATGCTATGCATGCATGGACGAATCCAGACTTCAGGATCTGATTGCTTATTCATTTAAAAGACTATTCCGTTGTATTTAGGAGAGTATGTAATCTTGTATACCTAATGTCTTTTAGGACATTTATATAAAACCGTGTAACGTCTTCTTTCTCCATTAACAGACTGTTGGTTGGGGCTCCAAAAGCTCAGGAACCTGTAGAGTACTCAACAGGCATTAGACCAGGAATAGTGTTCAATTGTTCACTGCTCGACTTGGACGTGAAGAATGTCTCCTGCACACCGCTGAAAAGATCCGGTAGAACAGGTATTGAACTCGTACAGAAACAAATTAATAATAATACAAGGTGTTAAAAAAACGCGCTCGAAATTTAGGGATTATCTGATTTTCTTTTTCATATTTCAGGGTTCATAGTAAAAGTTAATCATTTTCATGAGTACTACTGTCCCTTAAAGCGTATCCCTCGTTTTACCTAATACTCTGTAATTGGCAGATTATAATGTTCCCACTGCTGGGAATCATACCTCTGGAAATCAAACACGTGTCTTTGAATTGGTGGTTCGACGACATGGTGGTTTCCTCACGATGTTTACCTTTATTATTTTAAAGAACAGTGATAATGAAATAAAAAACCCAATAAAAAGCCTGGGTTCGAACCTACGACCACGTGCACCTAAACCACAAACCACAATAAAGATAGTATAGGTATTTGGGCGGCTGTCCATTTTCTTATAACATTCTATTAGTCAGCCGCACGGGTAGATCGATCAGGTTGAGCTACCCTTGCCGCGGTCGGTCCGCGGATGGGTGACCATCTTTACAAACCGAGATCTCTTTATGTCTCGGAAAGCATGTTAAGCAGTTTGTCCCAGCTGTTTTCTTGGATCATTAACAGTCGTACCGGGTCGGCAGAAATCCAAATGTATGACAATTAGTCTCAGCAAGGGGTATCGTATTACCCAGTAACTGGGTTATGGAGGTCAGAAATCAGTCGCTCCATGTAAAATACTGGTATTCAGCTGCCCCAGTTAGACTGGAAGTCAGCCCCAACATATAGTTGGGTACAGGCTAGCTAGGCAGATGATAAGGTATTGTTATTATTATTATTGCCAGACGGACGCTATTGTTCATTTCCTTGTAAGTATCTATTAGTCATCAGTGCAAAATACATACCTACATAGAAAAACGGTCTGGAACGTCATATAGGTTTCTGTTATGCTCATACACCCGAGTGGCACGCTTCAACGGCAGAGGCAACTGCAACCATCGACGCGTCGACGGATGCAGTTGCGACTTGCAACTTCTTTGTTTTGCATGTGGCTGAAAGGGATTTTTCAAATAAGTTAAGTATTCATAGAAAATCAGAAATATTCGCAACAAGTTTTCCCAAAAATGACGCGAGACTGACGTTTGATCACTTTTTTACAAGTTTTATGCCACGGGAACGTACTCTCGGGACAAAAAGTGTCCTATTCAAATTCAAATTCAAAAGTCATTTATTCAAACTAGGCTGAGAATCAACACTTTTCGAACGTCAAAATTACATAAGACAGTCCCCCAAAAACGCCCACCCTTCACCACTTCCTAGTGCTTTAGCTGGGAAGAAGAAGTGGCGCAACAAACTCAGCAGCACAGCTGTCTGTTCAGTTGGAAAAACTTGATTCTATATAATAATGCTTTAATGCAAAAATAATTTACATTAGCACAAATTGCAATCAACTAATAAAATAAAAACATTTTAATGAGTAGATTATGTCAACAATAAATGAAAACAAAATTTAAAATAAATTGACTTACAGTCACATAAAATAATCCAAACAATTATATGAGCTCATATAGTATCATGTAGTCTTTGATTCTAAAAACACTTGTTTGTGGGGGGGGGTACATTGGAGTAGCTTAATTAGTCCCAAGCCTTTTTGTCATCTAAGTAATCTTTAACTTTATAGAAACCTTTTTGACATAGTTTCTGTTTAATAAATGATTTAAATTTATTGAGGCTCAGTTCTTTGACATGGCTTGGGAGTTTGTTGTAAAAACGTATACTTTGGCACTTAAATGAATTACTAATTTTTTGGAGCCTAGTCCTCGGCACAATAAGTGTGTTAATAGCGTTATAAACTATCTGTGTGCCAATCCGTTCAGCCGTTTTTGCGTGATTGAGTAACAAATATCCAAACTGACAAACATACAAACTTTCACATTTATAATATTACGTAGGAATAGTAGGAACTAGTAGGAATAGAAGGATTAAATGTAGTAGTAGGATTTTTTCAACCGACCTTACAAAAGGAAGAGGTTATTCAATTGAGGCGTATTTATAGCCTGTAATAAGTCCCTGGTTAGGTATTATTTCAGGTAACAACATAGCAATCCTGAAAAGTCCCGTAGTGTGAATCATTCCAATAATAAATAGAAGTCATTATTTAAGTGATTATTTAATAAAAGTTAATAAATAATATATGAATAAATAAATATTATTAGGAATGGATGTTATGACTAGGTCCATATTTTTTTTTATCTAGAAATACAAATAGATAATGTTTCTTTTGTTTCTATTTATAACAGCGATAAGCATGGAACTAATAATATTATTATGTACTTAGGAGGAGCTAATTGGTATGAGTAATAATAGCTTTAATGATTTAATTGTTTCTCCGTTGTTATTATGCTTTTAGATTAGAGAAGGTATTTAGGAATAAGTACTACGAGTACTACTATCTATTCGCGACTTCATCCACGTGAAATTTCTTGTTTTAGCATAAAATCATGGGGTCTCAACTAGAACAAATTATAATAAGTCTTGAAAAATAATCATATATGGCAGCATAGGTAACAATTATGATATCGCGACCCCGGCACACAGGCAACGGAAGAAACACGGGTGGGTTTTAGTCAGTAAAAGTCTGACACGCCCTCCCGCTCCGCCCAGAGCGGGAGAAGTTATTTGATAATTTCCCACCATCAAAAAAAAAAAAAAAACCGCTGATGCTGCCATCTGTTGAAAAAATGGAGGAAGAACAATAGCCAGCTCAATAGCCAGACTTAGGGAGGTATCATTTCTTTATATGGGATTGGGTATCTGTACGTAGTATTATATTATCTGTGATAAAATGAATCCTATGACCCTCAGCAATACTGCTGCTTCTCATTTGTGAAAATATTTTTTTGAAATAGAATCAGTAATTCCGAAGATTTACATACCCTACATAAAAAAAATCTCTAAGTATAGAACAATTTTCTGTATTGTTTTTCAAAATTTTAGGCTCAGTAGTTTCGGAGATAAGGCTGGGAATGGTTAACTTTCATCCATTTTCTTAAATAACTTTAAAACTATTTATTTAAAAATTATACAAAAAATATACAAGGGTCTCACCCTTACAGTAAGCTCTTTCATTTGATATATCACACACGGTACTTTGCCTAACTATTTAGTAATTTGATTATTTTATCTCCCAAAAGTGACTCCCTTATTCAGAATTTATTTACACGTCCATGATTTGGTCACAGAAATTGATGTGTATATTTTAGTTTGACTGCACTAAGATGATACTGAGTTATTAATTTGGTGAAAATGGGAATTTTGCTATTCTGAATTTGACGTTTTTCACCAAAAATTTTGATTGTAAAAGACCAAATCTAACTAAACCTAATAATTTTTAAAAACGATTAAAAAGGTGTGCGATAAAACTAGTTGTCATGAACTAAAATTCACACCAACACCTCGACTTTGAAAAACAGTACTGTATCTTGTTTTCTTTTGCTTATATCTTGAAAATTATGTGTCCAATCGCACCATTATAAAACCCGTTAAACCCTAAAAGTCAACGTGTAATAATTTTTCATATTTTCCATACAAAGAGTGAAAAATTCCATATAAAATACGTCGAGACAGCCCAACGTGGGCGCCTCCGGTTCTAAAAAAATTCACGGGGTAGGGCAAACAAGTACCACATTGACTGAACCACACACACCACCACATTGTAACACATTGCTGTACGAGTCGCTAGAAATGGCTGACCGAATGCCGTCCCGCAGGAGGGATGAAAAGGGAGAGAGGAGTCTCCAAGACATTATAAAACTGTTGAAGGAGACCCGGACGACGACGTGCCGACTTTCGTGGCGAAGGACTTGCGCAAGCTACCCCCCAATTCGACCACGTCGACGTCACCAGGCTATTACGGGACATCACAAGCCTGACATCAAACCTGGTCGAGATGCAGTTGAAGTTGGAAGCATCGCAATCTACCATCAGTGATCTAGGTACCGGTAGCAGATTTACGCAACGCGGTATGTAGGTCACACGAGCCAGCCAAGAGCGTCAACAAACGTCACGGCTGAGTTTCGAGTTAGCAAAATTCGACTCGTCGCTGGCCGCCGTCACTGCGAGCGATGCACAATCGCGCCCCGTCTTCCCCGCGTCCCTCATCGTTAGGACGCCGACGAATATTAGCACGGTCACACCTGGACGAGCTTACTCGGCTGCCGTTATTGCAACTCCAGCAAAACATCAGCGGCAACCTAAGCATACGAGGGGTGCCCAGCGGCCCTCCGAACTAGTTCGAAGCTCGTTACCGCAGGTAACAAGCCAAGGACATGCCGATGAAAGAGGCTTCATACGTGTGGAGAAGAAGAAGAAGCCCGCTTGTCGCAATCAATGCGGTACCGCATTGACTGGTCCGAAAATGTTACTGCGCCCCGCTATTCCATCGACGCAGCTGTACGTGTCGCGTTTACATCACTCCACGAAAGCAGAGGAGATCGTGGAGTACTTAGAGATAAAGACCAACTTCACTTTCAGAGTTGAGAAGTTGGAATCACTCATCACCTGGAGAGCGTCATGAAAGAAGAATTTTGGCCGTAGGGTGTCGTGTATTGGCGTTTTCGCGGAAGGCTACATGACACCTCGACTCAGCGCAATACGTCGCCGACCCAACGTACTTCTTTGTTATTAATAGATTATTGTTTTTATAATTATGTATCAGTTTATTATTTTGTAAGAATATTTTGTGTATTTTATCTATTGCCTGGCCTTAGTTGCCTAAAAATAAAGTTTTTTTTTTTTTTTGACATTTCTCGGGACCCTGGAGTCCCGGACCTTTAGAAAGCGTACGAGGGGCCGAAGCCAACTCGCAGAGGCCCGTTAGGAGTTTTAATGAAATGGGGCACCAACCGACGATTATCCCTGTATGCACTATGTAAGTGCACCCAAGGACAACCCCCGGTTGGTGTAGGACTATTGCAGGATATGGAAACAAAGATATTGGACTATGGGTTTGGGTGGCTTAAGTTGACTGGTGACCTGGAACTATGGAAGGACTATGGCCCCTGCCTGATCAATGTTTATATGTACACGGAAAAAAATGACAGGGGGTGACTTGCACACTCAATAATGGGCCCCCAAAAACTGTCGCTAGCACATAGTGCCGTAGCGACAAGGGAGCAACATGTCCTGAGGTGCTTGAGGAGTGGAGAGGTTTATTATTATTATTATTATTGAGACGCGATTGTCAAATTCGAATTTAAGTTGTGATTTTTTTTTTGCAGAATGGCTTTAAGATAACTGCAGTAAGGAATTTTAGTGATAGTTTAGTTAGTTTAGTTCTGTACATAATAAAAGCGGCGCCAATGAAATTTTTTACAAAGCAGCTTAGTAATATTGAATAAGTATCATTGCTTTATGTGTGTAAATGTTTAGGAAACTAACTACCATTTATTTTGATCGTTTTGATATTGCACTTTTGTATGGACATTTTTTTTCACATGTTTTAGTTTGTCCTATAGTACCTAGAATTTATACTTATTCATGCACCGTGCAAACATTAGAGAAATACATTACCAGTATAAGCTAACCCATTATTTTACGGAAATCCTATACAATGCGAGATCAGCTTATACTGGAACTGATAGCTTGTTACGTAGCCGTGTGTACCTATTTTGTTTGGACCTTAGGTATATTTTACCAAAAACTTCCTCTTAATTTCAGCTAACGAGAACATATTTAGCAGGCTACTGCCAGGTTTTCTGAGAGATGACATGTGGTTCGGAGCAACCATGGTGCTTCTACCCAATGGAAGGTTGATGGTACGATATTTTACTCTTCATTTGCAAATATTACAAACAAGAGAATTAATAACGGGTGTTTGAGGTATACGATTTACCTTTTACCTTTTGTCTTGCGAAAGACAAAGGAAACCACTAACGAATTAAAGTTTCAAAATTAAAACAAAACCTAGATAATCGCTAGTTCCTAACATTAGTCACCCGTGTGTCCAGCTGTAGCACTAGGAAGTGGTGAAGAGTGGGCGCTTTGGAGGACTGTCTTAATTATGTAACCTTGGCGTTCAAAAAGTGCTGATTCTCAGTCTAGTTTGAATAAATGACTTTTGATTTTGAGTCTGAACAAACCTCCAGTCTGTTAATAGCATGATAACAAAATGCAATAGAAAAATATCGTATGAGTAACCGTTTCTCAGAATCGAGTTCATCATAATAATATATTTTTCCAGATAAATGCCCCAAGATGGACTTCGCCTTACGGAAAGAAACATCTGCTTATGAATGGCGTCAGTTTTCTTCAATCAAACAAAGGAAATAGGGTTATTTACCCTTTAAAAGAATACAGTAAGTGTAGCTTATAATGATAATCATACAATCCTAAAGCGGAGTTAAAATTGGCTACAAAACTTGCAGAAGTTGACTTCCGCAAGAAATTCTTAATTAGAACTTACTTGCCGCGGTTCTTTCATCAACATCAGCCTGCAGCAGTCACACTGCCACTGCTAGACATAGATATATCTAATTGCACGCCATTCAACTCGATTCTCGGCAACTTTCATCTAGCTGTAACCTGCCACCCTGCGAAGTGAAGACCGTCGCTCCACCTAGCCTGAGGGCGTCCTATCTTAGGTTTGCTGATTTGCGGTCTCCACTCAAGAACACGTCTACCCCGGTTATCGGTTCTACGGCTAACAGCGGCTGCGCTCATTTATACTATAAGAATTACTTGCGAAAGTCAACTACTGCAAGTTTTTTTGCTAATCTAAACTTCTGTTAACGTAGAAAATAATTTGGTTCCCAGTAATACACTTTAAAATTATTTAATTGAAGCCGTAATTCTGCAATAATTATTCTCTGTTAGACGACCGAAACAAGTAGAGCTGGGTAACCACCATAACTAGATATTAGGCACCTACTGGCTGGTTTGAATTAGAACCTCGTTCTGTGAGTCGTAACGGTGTCTACATTACCACTGAGCCACCACTGCTCTAAAGTCAAAACCGCTTATAACGACTTCGCTTTAAACGACGTACCGTAACCGGTACTTCGTCGTAATCCTGAGTCCTCAAAATTTCTTCGTTATAACTAACGAAGAAATTTTCAGGACCCAGCATTTCTGTTTATTTAACATAATGTTTGGTTATAACGACTATCGACGATAAAAATCGTAATCCGACGGTTACTTCGAAATCGTTTAAAACGGTTTTGTCTGTATATCTGAAATGTATTAAATCGATTATTTAGGTATCTATATAAACTCACACCTTTTTCCCATGGGCGTAGGCAGAAACTACAGAATGCTACAGTACGAGTACATAGACGTTATGCTTCGTTTAAGTTCGTACATCTGTGGATCCATTCTGTAAACATCTCACCGTGAAGAGTGAGGTGAAGTAAGCATGAAGTGAGCTGTCCATAGTGTCAACCCCTAGCTTTAGGTGCAATGACAGCTTATATCAAGCTCACTTCTCCCAAGTTATCACGGTGAGATGTTTACAGAATAGCACGGCTGGTCATACACACACGCTGGACACTACGGACCTGACCTTTCTGAAGAAAATCATAAATATTTCTGTATTTCGAAACCAGATCGTCAAGCCTACGTAACAGATGGCAGCAGAAGAGAGTATGGTGAATACGGAACCCATCTCAACTTCTACGCGTACGGTGAATCAGGCGCATCAGTAGCTGTCACCAAGATGAACACTGTCATTCTTGGGGCTCCTGGTCTTCTTCAGTGGACAGGTAATGTTTTAGATAGATTACTGTTTATTGCAGACAAATAAAGGGTCATAACGAACATATTAAAATAAGGGTGAAATAATAGGCAGTCTTATTGCAAGCAGCCATTCCTGCCAGACAAGGTATGTTGGACAGATATTGTAATAATAAGAAGAAACAAAGAATGCAGTAGCTGAGAAACTTTAAATAATTCTGTTAAAAATGATTAATAAGTACTTCTCTACGGCTACCTACCCTACCTACCCTACCGACCCTACCTACCTACCTACCCTACCTAGTCTACCTACCTACCCTACCCTACCTTTATCTATCTATAACCTTGTCCTGTCTATAACGAACACAACAAAATAAGAATTATCTAATTAATAAATACAGCCGTTCGCAAGATATGGCGTGACCAAGGGAAACATGGAAACATTTTTATTTACATAGATGATGTTTTGCTAAACAAAAAATACTTTTACGCATCAATGCCGTGGTTGATCGTGGTACGCATAATTTATAGTCAAAGATTAGCAAAACTTATAGACGACCCATCACTGCAATTTAGTTTGTTTAAAAAAAACACTTTATTAACTTCGATGTTTTAATTATTTGATCGTTTCAAAATAATCTATTTACTGTCGTATTTTCGTCTCTATATTGTATAATATTTTATTTACAGGTGGAATTATCAGCATGTCATTCTACCCAAATGACACGGGAACATACATGAACAAGTTGCCAACAGCCAACCCTTATCTCACAAAGGATTGCGGCCCTGATGATTATTTCGGTAAACACAGACTATCAATATTACTTACATCTGCGTTCATGATGATAATATTATACTATTATCTGGTTTGTTGATTTTTTCTGCATTTTGGTTTTAGGATATAGTGTTGAATCTGGTGTTTTCCAAAAAGATGGCAATGTCTTATACGTGGCTGGAGCTCCTCGATCAAATATTGCAAGTGGACAGGTAAGCAATATGCCAAATTATGTAGGGTATACTAGTCAGTATACCAAAAATATTGTAATGTTTTACTAGCGGAAAATACACGGAGTAGAAAGAAGTAAGAAGCTGGCAAATAAAGCTGTCGGGATGTAACTTCTACTTGTAAATTTTTTTTCGAACTAAATATATAGTAATGACCAATAGGAATAGTTCATGCAATGGTAATAATATATAAACTGTTACTGTTACGAACGTCCATCTTCTTTTGCTAGTCTAATAGTATTACTACTTACTTACTATAGTATAGTTATCTTACGATGACAACATTTAGTTTCGGCACTTAATTCTATTCACCTTCCACTATGTAGGAGATACATAAATTTGTATCTCTTTAATGTCCCAGGTCCTAGTATTCGAGCCGCCAACCCAAGAACTGAAAGCTCTAACCATAAAGGCAAAGATCAAGGGTCCTCAAAGTGGGTCCTACTTCGGAGCCAGTCTTTGCTGCACAGACATCAATGGTGATGGACTGGATGACCTACTAGTGGGGGCACCGACCTATGTGAAGAATGATGGTGGTCTACCCTATGATCAAGGAGCTGTGTTTGTTTATTTGACTAAAGACGAAGTAAGTTAAACTAAAAAACTGGCCAAGTGCGTGTCGGACCATGCACAATGAAGGGTTCCGTAGTTGGGATGTATTAATCACAAGAACAAACTAATAATTGTAGTTGAAAACCATGTTGACCCATACATTCCAACTGTAAGTAAGTGTACCGTGTGTGTAGTGTACTGTGTTGTGTGTGTGTGTGTGTGTGTGTGTGTGTGTGTGTGTGTGTGTGTGTGTGTGTGTGTGTGTGTGTGTGTGTGTGTGTGTGTGTGTGTGTGTGTGTGTGTGTGTGTGTGTGTGTGTGTGTGTGTGTGTGTGTGTGTGTGTGTGTGTGTACTGTAGTGTGTGTTCATGTAAGTTTGTACGCACAATATTGAGAGATTTACTATGTTATTTTAAGACCATAGACTTCTTATAGGTTTTCCTGTAATCTATGAGTAAAGAACCATTCTCTGTATTTTTTTCAAAAATTTTGGCTCAGTAGTTTCGGAGATAAGGCCCCCGGGAATGGTAAATTTTCATCAATTTTCTTAAGTTAATCGTAATATTTAGTTTAAAATTATTTTAAAAAAATATCTGAGATCCTCGCAACAACCCCTTTCATTTGATATATCACACGGTTCAGTATGCAAAAGGTTTTATTTTTATTTTGATATTTGCCCCCCAAAAGTAACCCCTATATTCAAAATTCATTTATTTACGTTACACGTCCATGTTCGGGTCACAGAATTACATATGTGTACCAAATTTCAACTTAATCAGTCTATTGGATTCGGAGTAAATTGGCTGTGATAGATGGACAGCCAAACAGACAGACACACGAGTGATCCTATAAGGGTTCCGTTTTTCCTTTTGAGGTACGGAACCCTAAAAAGATCTTTTGGAGTTCTGCACATACCTCGGCGGCCACTGGTAGAGGCGGCTTTGTCAAGTCTATCCATACAAACTAAGGTGTAATCGTTTACTCGCACTACGACACAAATTACGTAAAGAAACTGACGGCATTGAAGAAGTTGAACGCTCAACAAACTTTTGGCACCACGAATCCGATTAGTACTGCCATCCCTTACGCTGCCGGCGCGGCCATTCTGTGCTCTGTATGTAGAGTACTGCATTATTTAAAAATTTATCTATTTTAGAAGATACCATGACCTCTCACGTTACTTCGGCATTTCAACTCAGAGATCATAATCATCAGCTTCATTATCATTTGGCCGAATGATTTCCACTAATAGCTGGACATAGGCATTGGACGTGTTTGCCCATGTCTTATGTGATGTCATCACAAGTGTCAGAGCTCGTCAGTTAGGAATTGCTAGTACTATCTACATAGTTAACAAGAACTGCCTAGATGATACAAAGACGTAGAATACTTACAGAAATACATAATAAAAATATTGCTTTTAATTTTTCAGGGTTCTAAGTTCATTTTAGAAGAACATGGTCATGTATCTGGGTCTGGTACTAACGGAGCATGGTTTGGAATCTCTATCGCTGATCTAAGTGACATTGATGGAGATGGGTTTAAAGGTAAAACTAACATAATTGTAACTGCTAAGCTGGGTTTAGAACAGCCTTTTGAATTCCAAAAATCAGAGAATTATTATAACAATATTTGATGCTAGGGAATTAAGTTCTATTTGAAGTATCCAATCTGTCATGATAAGAATATTATAGCATGTTAGGTTTAAAGAATTTATTTCTCATAAGATCTTAAATAACGTTCACTTAAAATGAGATACAAAGTTAAGCACTTTGTATCTCATTTTAAGTGAACGTTATTTAAGTTCTTCATCTAAGTAATTATAATTATCATATTTGCCTCTGGGGTGTTGGTGACGTTACAGGGAACATACATGTTTCTTAAGTTTTGCTTTAAATATGTTTATACTATCACACTTCTTTGAATCCTCCGGTAAATTATTGAACAACTGTAGGTACTCCCTCAACTAGTATTGTTTTTTTACCCTATTTCTACTTACTTCTTGTGTTGTATGTTATTGTTTTTTTATGTTAAAGTGCTCAATCTGTTCAGGTCTTATAATTTAATTAACATGTTTTTTGAACCTACTCGGATCACGGCATCTTCGTCGACTTGGCTTGATAATATTTTTAGTGATTATGATGCCAAAAATAAATTAGTTTTGAGTGACTTAACGTCTGACCACTGTGGTTTATTAGCTAGCTTCCCTATGCCATTACATAAGAAGCCGCATAAAATAGAATACAGGCCTTATACAGCTAGTCGCTGCATCAAGTTTAAAAATAATATAGCTCATAGAATTATACCATCTATATTAGAACACGAGAATCTTAATGAAATTTATGAAGCCCTTTTTGATGTTGTGCAAAAAGAGTACCAATCTACTTTTAAGACCAAAACCATTAACATAAATGGCACCTCTGTTGGCTTTAATCAATGGGCTACTCCAGGTATTTATAAAAGTAGAGCGACACTATACGAGTTATATGGTTTGAAAAAATACAGGTTTGGATACTCCTTTCTTAAAGTAGGTATGTCAAAAATTATTCAAAATTATTGAAAAATATTTGTGCTTTTGCTAAATCAAAATTTTTAGGCGATACAATTAAAAAATCAAATAATAAAGTAAAAACCACTTGAAAAATTATTAACAATGAAACGGGTAAGTGAGGCGTTTAATGAGTTTTTTGCCAACATACCTATAACTACGACTCGCTCCTTTAATTCGTCCCCGTCTAAAGCTGAAAACCTTTTGCATAGTAGTGTGCCTAAATGTAGTAGCTTATTTAGCTTCGAACATGTAACACCTCGTGATGTAGTCGATGTTTTTAACACACTTAAGTCTAAAAACACTGGTGATTTTTGGGGCATCTCTATTAAACTATTAAGAAATATAATATACATCGTAGCCCCCTATTTAGCCCCCTATTTATTGATTTTTATTTTATTTCCATTTGTTATTGACATAATCTACTCATTACAATGTTTTTTTTTAATGAGTTGTATTGCAATATATGGTTAGCTAGCGACCTTGACAATTGTTCATATATTATGTTTGCCTAACTGATTATTTATTTTTACTTCGATGATCCTAGTTTATCATGACTTCGAGTTACAGTTTTATTAGCTATATGTAAGCGGGCACGCCCTTTATCCCTGGAAGCATTTATTCCGGTATTAAGTTCTGTTTATGTTTTGGGTTTTTATTTTCGCTTGAGTATATATTTCGTTTGTTTTGTTGGTATATTGGAGTGTGATAGCTGTCATTATGGCAAATAAAGGAGATGGACAAACTTTGCCCCAAGCTGTACATAATTAAAAGTATTACAATTAATTAAATTAAAATAAACAAAGAATTTATAATATCTAATAATATTTCATAGCAGTCTCTGAATAAAGTACTAAAATAAAAGAATTTTAAGCGATTTTATCCGTTCAATTTCACTTTAAAAAGTATCTTCAATGTTGCCATTTAATAATATCAATGCTTAGAGGAAAATATAACTAAACGCATACAGCAATTAAAATATTAATAACAAAATATTTATTTAAATATATTTTTGACAATAAGTAATCCATCAAACAAACCTTCTCTTAATGATTTTATAGATCAAAAGCGAAAGTACACAGACAATAGCATATTTTAATTTATTTACATAAAGGTTGTACTTGACTTAATTATTACTAATAACACTCAATGAATCCGTCAAACGTCAAAACTGACATTTTATGCACTCGAAGTACTCGTTGTTCATACTGTGTAATCATCCTGTCCTTTTAAGAGGTCGTATTAAATCTAGACATACTTCTAGACGTGAGTATTATACTTATATAGTTTATGATGAGCACCCCTCGAATCAAGACCAACCTAGAAATGCAATCTTAGGATATTGGTGTAATTGTGTAGCTGGAAACCGGACTGTTGGATGTTGTGCCCATACAATGACAATACTTTCGTACTTGGGATGGGCGAAATACCAAGGAATTATTGTTCCACCAGCTGCATTTCTGGATAATGTACTTGCAACATTTAATGATTAAATATATATAATAATGTATTTAAGTGGTTTTATTGTGTCTAATATACTTACATACTTAAGCTACAAAAAAGTTCAGTAACTGCTGTGCCAGTTTTTCCAAGTTATGATATGATATTTACTAATTACCTAATACAAATATATACACTATTTGTCTTAGGTAATTAGTGAACCTATTTACTAATAAATAATACTTACATTGTAAAATCATGATGAAAACTGATTGAAAAAAATCAAGAGTTTCAAATCTTTATAACTTTATTCCACGACTGCATAGCTATATGTAACTTACAATTCTTAATTATTGAAGATATGCCCTATTAAACGACATATATTTCATCTCTGTACATTCTGGGGTACAGGTCCTAAACATTTTTGTCCATCTCCTTTATTTACTGTTTTGTGTTGAGTAATGTAAATTATTTTGCATACTATTGTATAAAATCAAGTAATTTTTTTTTTCTAACTGAACAGACAGCAGTGCTGCTTGGGAGTTTGTTGCGCCACTTCTTCTTCCCAGCTAAAGCACTAGGAAGTGGTGAAGGGTGGGCGCTATGGGGGACTGTCTTATGTAATTTTTACGTTCGAAAAGTGCTAATATTCAGCCTAGTTTGAATTATGAAAAGACATTTGAATTTTGAAAAAAAAAAAAATTGTGCCTTGTAATATGGGGCGAGCCTATTGCCATTAACGGGCACAAATCCAGACTCCTGGCTGTAGTGAGAAGTTCCGATAGGAAAACTCAATAACACTTCACAGTATTCTTACAGTAGGTTTATTTTACAGATATTGCTATAGGAGCGCCATGGGAAGACGATGGAAAAGGGGCAGTATATATCTATAAGGGATATGCCAAGGGATTGAACACGAATAACGTTCAACGGATCCAGCCTGTTGGAGCGCAAGGCTTTGGTTGGTCCATAGCTAAAGGAGTTGATGTAGATCAAAATAATTGTAGTGGTAAGTGGTTATTGTCCGAGTGCCTACATTAGTAAAAGCAGTCACACAATTAACAAACGTTAATTCGTCGTAGAAAAAATATGTCACTCATCCTGGAAGAACAAGAACTCTAATTTTATCTACGATTGGAAAACATAATCAATAATTTGTTTCAGATCTTGCCATAGGAGCCCATAACAGTCAGACATCGTACCTATACCGGTGTATTCCAACTATGAAGGTGCATGCTGGTATCAATGTTCCTAACGCCATAAACCTGCCACAGAATACTACAACATTTGCAGCAAAGTTTTGTGTGTCAGCCCCATCGATCAAATCTTGGCCACATGTTAAAATAAGTTAGTATAGCGTATTGACCTCCTCCGAGTTTTTCTATAACTATTTATTTGCGTAATAACTGACATAGCTGAAACTTTAAAGGCATCCAAACCTAGTACTTTTGAAAATGAGATACAAAAAGGGTCATTTGAAAAATCATATACCTCAGAATTAATAAAAATGATATTTTTTAGATATGATTGCTAAAATCGATGTAGATCCAGAGTTCAATAGAGCAATGCTATCTGGAGATTCTAAATATACTGTAAATGTGAAGCCTGGAATAGAAATATGTGATGAGCAATCTATTGAAGTGAATGTAAGTATACTAAATATTGTATTTCACTTAGTTTTTTATGAAGTATTTAAAAAAAGCTTAGATCGAAAGATATCGTCCGAGTTGATGAGTAAAAACCTCCTGTAGATTTTGAATTGTCATACATAAGAAACTAAACTGAGTTCAGAAATTATTTAACCACGAACTATTATGCAATGTTCTTCTTTCAGCCAACTGCCGACTTGTCGAAGCCAATTTCTTTGATATTTCAACTAGAACCGGACGAACTAATGAAAGGTAAGAATAAAAATTGGGGTCTGAATGAACCAATGAATAAATAACACACTTAAAACTTAAAGCTTATTGTGAGGACTGTCTGTCCTCACAATAAGCTTTAAGTTTTAAATCAATTCGTAAAGTAATTTTTTTCATTTCAGTGAATTCCACAACATTTTTGATGAACGCTGCAAGGTTATCCGAAGCCTCCACTTTAAAGACTACGTTCCTCATTCAACTGGTGAGAGACTGTGGTGAAGATCTCATCTGTACTCCTTGGCTGCACATGACCTTGGAAGCTCTGGACAAGTAAGATGACATCATTTTTTTATTACTTCTGTAAACTGTAACTGTAAATCATTGAAAAATCAAAACATGTCAAATAGACTCTTATCAGAACTGCCTCATTTACTTTATCAAAATTATTTGATCGTCTTTTTTGGGTCTAGAATTCTCAAAAGAAGATTGATTCAAACTCATTCATTTATAATAAACAGTAATCAGCATAGATAGCCAGTGGATGATAGTGTGAGTGATGAGTGGTGATGGCAGTGATAGCCTAGTGGTGTGACCGTCAGACTGCCAAGTAATAGGTCTCGAGTTCGAATCCAGGGCACGCACCTCTGACTTGTCGGATTCAAGCGTATTGTATAATTATCACTTCCTTAAAAAACGGTGAAGGAAAACATCGTGATGAAACCGGCTTGCCTGAGATATATTTCTCGACGGCATGTGAAGCCAAGTCAGAGGCCCATGGGCGGCTTTAAAACTCTGACACCAGGTTAGTCACTAACCACACGAAAAGAAGAAGATCAGCATAATATATTATTCCACTTTCACATTCAAGTAACACATTGTTTCCAGCCCTTATATTCCTGGATCAAACACATCATTAGGAGCCAGGCTCACGATTCTCAATACAAAAGAACCAGCGTATGCTGCTAAAGTGAACATCTCCCTCCCGATGCCACCTAAAAGAATCCCAAGTGCTTGCTCCCTTCAAGACCTGGAAATGACCTGCGATGTTCCATCTCCTTTACTAAGAAACGAAGACGTTGTATGGGAGATTGAATTAGATTACAATATGAACCATAATGTCAATGATACCGAAGATAAAGATCTGAAAATAAGAGCAGAATTGAGCGATTCGTTGTACAGAAATATTACTACTGATGATATGAAAGAGTTGGTAATTAATGTTAACCATGATGCGAATTTCAGTGTTAGTGGGCAAGTATTATTAGTAACATATTATTGGACCAATACCCGTAATTTTAATGGGCGTAAGAAACAGGTAATCAGAATCGCCAAAATGTTCTTTACGCCAAATAAAATTTATTGGAATTACTAATCGGCAAGTTCAAAATCCTGTATTCTTCAAAATGTCCCTTACAGAAACTGAAATTACGGATATCGGATCGGATTGTTACAATGAATGGTAATGAAAAGTTGGATTAATCTGCCATATTGATACTTATACTAATGAGTATTGTGTTTGTTTTAGGAAAGCTATGCTAAATGCAACATTAATTGTTTCAAGAGACAACTTAGCTGCTGGTGCAAACGTTACGTTCAAACACTATTTCGAAGTAAGTGTTTCAATATTATCTCTCGTTGGTATAGTGTTCGCAAGCTTGGTTGCATATTAGGGTCCTGGGTTCGATCACCGGATCAGGCAAAGTGTTTTTTCCAGTATATAATTTTCTATGATGAACTGTTGATGTTCATTTTGACTCTTTATTGAAGATAATATAACGAAATTACAGGTCACCAATCTTGGACCCTCAGACTCGTCGGCTACAGTTGTTTATATAAGAAGACCAGAAAAGGTAAGTCTATAATAGTATTATAAAGGTATAAAAGGCTCTTTTTGAAGGAATTATTTGAAGAGATACAACCTCCAAGCCAATGACTTCAGCTAAGTAGCGTTGTTGCGTTCATGGACATTTCAGCTTTGCTTCTGAGGCTGTAGGAACAGGCAATGGTGACCAGGTACTGGCTATCAGGGGTCGAGGGGCTTGTATACTACCAAAAGTTGTTTTCATTTTTATAAATAACGTTTTATTAACATGGATATTGTGTACTGTTTATCTTTTTGACATCATTTTATTGTGCCTTATCTAAAAGTGTCATATTTTTCATTTTTCAGGCCAACTTTACAGGCAATATAAGTGGATGTGAACAAATTAATTTGAGTGTTCTGAAATGCGTTTGGTCAGTGCCAGCCAAAGTTTCTTACCCAGTTTATGTATCACTACAAGTGGACCTCAGTAAAGAAGGTAATGTTTTTAATACTTAAGACCCATCACAATCGCAGTATCCGAATACAGAATCATACATAATCAGCCTATAACGTTCCCACTGCTGGGACACAGGCCTCCTCTCTGTGAGAGAGAGTGGGCCGTTATCCACCATAAGGGCCCAGTGCGGGTTTGTATCCGTCAGTATCCGTAAAGGGTATATCAATGTTTTAAATAACTTGCAGGCTATTGCATTATCTCGAAATGGGTCCTGCACTAAAATATCTGTAACATCGATAAAAGCAAAACACATTTTTCTTTATTTGCATAACAAATGAAGATACTTACAAAATCCAAATTATACTTTTAATTGATTTGATTTAATTTACTTACTTACTGAGCAGTTAAAATACAGTAAAGTGAAATATAGTCATCCGTTATGGCTATTGTAAACAATATCTTGTAGGTACCGACTGGGTTTTGATCTATACATTTATATTTTACAGGCAATTATCTCAAAGAAAACATGACATACAACGCTACTACACTCCTACTTGTTCGTAGTAAATATCATTTTACGTAAGTATTTAAGTTTATTATTAAGTCAAAAAAAACTAACATGAGTTTAAATTGACTGCTTCGTTGGTCTTGTGATCACGGTCGCAAGCGCAAGCACGTTCGATTTCTAAGTGAGGCAAAGTGGTATACTTACATAAATACTCATTATGTGTCATTTACTCTAATTTAATAACAAAATAATATATTGATTTTAAAACCGACAAATGGTTCGGAGAACTTAGAAAGACATAAATTCTCTATTTTATGGGAAACAAACTATTGACACGTACCACAAAAAGGTCGGATGCAATAACTTTACCAATTCTAAAGAAACTAGAAAACATCCAATTTCTAATCTCAAGTCACAATACCAGTTTCAGCATCTGGAAACCATTTAGTCGGGCTCAGGCAATTCAAACGGACCCTTTTAAAACAATTGAGAAATTGTAAAAATTGCCATAAGTCTATTCTGCGAAACTGTGGGAAGCGCGGTCAATTAGTTAACATGCGGCTCTCAAAGTTAGTGCGAACAAGCGTGCGCTTACATGAATATTATGTAAGGTAAAGAAACCAACAAACAAATAGAAAATAGAATCATGCTTGAAACTTAAAAGAATAACTTATGAACCATTCAATAGGCATGTAAAGCCGATGTTCCCATTGATGGATCTATCTATTATCCTATAACTGTAGTTATGATATTGGATTAATTGTTTTATTATTCTAGCAGCTAGCTAAAACACTTGAATAGGTTTTGTGCTAAAAACATAATTGTATGTTTTATATAATACAATATAATATAAACTATAACTTTGACTATTTCATTGCAAAAGATTGACATTCCCTGGACCCAAAGCAATGGACAGTAATACAGCCACATCTGGCTATCATAAATGTCCCGATACCCGACCTATTCGGGCCATTGAGAAACAATTAAGAGATTTTAAGTCTTTGTTGCAAAAACTTGTAAAGGGGCTGAGAATTCGATGTTCAGCATGGAATATTTTAGGAATGGCGAAGACGGATATTGTAAGACAAGAAAAGGAGTTGGTTTGAGACCACGGTAGGGTGCAGACGTAATGAGCTAGGCTAGTGATATTAGGAGACTTGGTGAAAGCCAGAGGCCATGTCCAAGTGGGCTGTCGCAAGATAGCGAGTATTATTTATTGAGTTAAATATAGTTGGGTTGAAGCCCAGATTAGACTAATGAAGTATGTAACGTAGTATGTGTGTGTGAGTGTCGGTGCGAGTGGGTGAGTCTTTCATGATAATAATTATCCTAGGCTGGTACTATAATTGACATTCTTGTAACTAAACAGACAGAGACGTGTTGCTGGGAAGTTTGTTGCGCCACTTCTTCTCCCCAGTTCAAACGCTAGGAAGTGGTGAAGGGTGGGCGCTTTGGGGCTGTCTACAGGCCTTCAAGAGGGTTGATCCACAACTCTATTAATTAATGATTCTTGAATTATGATTCTCTATTCTATTATCTAGTAACTACATCTTGAATTTTATATTCTTTGCCTCAGACCAATAATATGGCTTTACGAAAGATTAAAGAAGCAAAACTCTGTTAAATAAATAATGATTTTGAGTATCAATTCTCAACTCTATTATCTAGTGATTCTTGAATGTTGTATTCTATATCTCAGACCAATAATTCGGTCAGACTGACGTGAACACGTGTCTTACAGATATGCTTGTTGTGCAAAGAGTGACCACATCTATCTTATATACAGTCCAAGGACTGATAGGGACCATGTCTCCTTAGGAGCATGATGCCGACGCACAAATTTTATCAGCCTAGGGTAATTTAGGTACAGTCACAATAGGTATGAAGTTATTAAAATTGTTTGTTAATAATTTTAGTGAGTTCCAAGTGACAACTACGCTGATCCTGGAACCAGAGAGCATTACCTGGACATTAATACTGATTTGCGTGTTACTTGGCTTGTTGCTACTGGCTGTGATAGTGACCATATTGTATAAGGTAAGTTTTGAATCCATCAATATGACACCAATCTGCTATCACTCCAGTAGGACGAGTACTCCATTACCAAGTAACATACTTCAAAATGTCACAAACGTCAGAACTTAGAGTTCTATATCGAGCTGCTGAGAATTAAAAAAAACCGAACGAAAAGTCGAACCACGCACAATGAAGGGTTCTGTAATTGGGATGAATTTATCCAAAGGACAAACTTAATATTGTTAAAATACAATAGACGACGTATATTTAGTAACATAATCCACTTAACTGTACTTAAAGATTCATAAAGAACCCTGTAAGAAATCGACACGTGTTTCACCTCAACGAGGCATCCTCAGAAAGACGATTGACTTGTTGTGTCAAAAAATTGATATCCTCACAACCAGTCTTATCATTTGTTATTCCACACAGTACAGTTTGCAAAACTTTTTTTTTTTTCATTTCGCCCCCTAAAAGTGACCCCCATATTCAAAATTCATTTATTTTCGTTATACATCCGTGTTTGGGTCACAGAAATTGATATGTGTACGAAATTTCAACTTAATCGGTCCATTAGATTGCAAAGCAAATTGGCTGTGACAGACGGACAGACGGACACACGAGTGACCCTATAAGGATTCCGTCTTTTTCCTTTTGAGGTATAGAATCCTAAAACTAGGTATTTAGTTCTTTTTCATTAGTTAGTACTTGTACTTGTACTAAATTCTATTTCGAAAGCTTAGGTCATTATTTTCACCATTAGGTAAGTTCTTTGCTACAGTCCTTCAAATTGTCCTCCAACACAAACATTTTTAAAATTATTCCATAATTTTAGTGAAGAGTCTTCAAGAATTATTTTCTTCACAGCGAGGATTCTTCCAGAGGACCACCCACAAAATGCTGCAGCAGCAGAAAAGCAGTCAACAGCGATTGATTCAACAAAGTGACAGTTCTTCAGGACAGAATGAAGAGGAGGAGGATGATGATATACCACTTGATGATTCGGATGACGAAACATTTAAATAAAAATTATATTTTTTATAAGACTGAGATGTACGAAGTATACAAGGTGTTTATTATATTTAGGAGGAGAAAGCACTTACAAATTCGAAAATAGAACCAATTTAAAAAAAACTCGTTCTAAAGTAACATCGACACTATTTTGTCATTTAAATAATAGGATAAAGCCGATCAAACTCAAACTCAAACTCAAAGATGATAAAGTACTTGATTTTGAACTATATATATATACAAATGTTTTTTTTTTTGTTTATCGTGTTTTCTAAAAACCAAAGAGGCTGTTACTATAGTATTAGTATGAATAGGTAATATTTAATTTCATAAACGTAAAATTATTAAAATATTTTTTTATACATTATAAATTATATTTACATCAATGCTATTACATATTTTTAACACATAAGCAGTCACTATCTGCGTCCCGCGTCATTCGCGTTATTTTATATCGGGTGTAAAAAGACACTTTCCGAAGCCGAAAGCCACATATTCTACCCATTATTTGCATCATTTTTTTCCACTAGACCATACCTGGGAATCCACTGGTTCTGGAGATATTGAAGGTCAAAGTCGCATTTTTTTTTTTTACTTTTTCACGAAAATGAATTCTATGCGATAATACGAAACTTTTTTCCAAACAAACATTACCTGAATTTTAGATTTATCTTAACAGATTACGCATTTGAAGTTACAAAAACGCAATGAACAACAAGTACCTACCTACGTAGCGTAGGGGCGTAGCTTAACTAACACTGAATCCGTTCATTCAAGCGTGGGTTCGCGTTACATTGCGCGCAATAAAAACTTGATTTAAAAAAAAAAAAAAAAAAAATTACGGTTCCCAGCAATAATTTTTGCGCAAAGCTACTTAGCTATACGTACAGTATGCGTAGTTTACGGCTTTGTGATGTGTCTTTTTACACCCTGTATTATCCTACCTAATCTAAGTTCCTTGTTTATAACCCGTGTTTAGTTATATTAACTTTATATTAAATTCATTGTGTTAAACTGAATGAACAATTTCATTTCATATACTATAGAACCTCTAACACACCCTAACAAAAGTTCTGTACACGCATTAAATAAAATAGAATCATCAGAGTAATAATCTAATTACATGTTATAATGTTTGTCGCAACTTCCGTTAACTTTGTCGTGTCGCATGTCAAACAGTTGATAACAATTGATAAACCAACTACATTTATTAAAATACAGTTGGTCTCTTGATTTTGTTATTATAATTAAATGGGTTTTTAGCCAACCCAAACCATCCCTAAACCAAGTAATGTAAGTATAGACTAAACTGGAATCTCTACCCAACTTTTCCATTCAGTAGTTGATTTGCGCCGCTACCCAATTTATCAGTTCGGTACCAGTTTCATTAACACGGTTAAAACTTCAGCGTTTTGAATTTAGAACACACTCGCGATCAATTTAACTTTAGCGAGGATTTCAAACATGTTTTATTTAATTTGTAGGTAAATAGGTTCTAAATTTTTTTTTGGGTTTCGTAACTCACTGAAATAATACGATAGGTACAAACTTATTGTTAAACAAGCCGTATGCGCGATGGTATCTCCCATCGGCAAAAATGACGAACTTCCATATAACTTTCATCCCCTATTTAACCCCTTTTGGGGGCGCATTTTCAAGAATCCTTTATTACTGCTCACCTTCCATAAATAAGGAACTTTTATGCAAAATTTCAAGCTTCTAGACCCAGCTGTTTAGGCTGTGTATTATCTGTCAGTGAATTAATGAATTTAAGATTTGTAGTTGGATGTCTGGCAGTCCTGTCTGTCTGTCTGTCTGTTTGACAAAACTCAAACTCAAAGTATTTACTTTAATTTTACATGCACTTTTGAATTGTCAAGGAGTCGGTCAGCTAGCTGGTAGTTGTCCTGCTAGTTTTTTTGTAGTATTGATAAAATAATTCCAACAAAAGCAAGTATTAAAATTTGCATTTGAAGGACACATACGAGTAGCAGCGCAAAGACTAGTCGGAGACAGACGTGTGTTATTATTGCAAATGTTCTCGAGATACCGTCATGTCAATATTATAAATATTGTGACCGGCAATTATTAAGGAGAATCTATTTTGTTAAGTGAATATCTAAACAATAAAAGGGGTGAGTAGCATTATGTATTACTAGTTGTATTAATCCATTTGGGAATGTTATTTGAGTTTACATTTTTGTGTCAATAGTTCCAGCATACCGTCACGCCCTTTTATTGTTGGAGAATTGTTGTAGAAGTTTTGCAAATTGCACGTGGTAAACCGTATGTAAAATTTTCGCATTGTTATAATTTATTACCGATATTGATCACCACTTCTATGGCGAAGACTCACGCCAGCCAGCAGTGCTGAGGACTGGAAGGGTTCCATGCTCCTACCGCCACCTGCCTAAAACCCTCCTGGCCCCCCTTCTTATTTATTGTTAAGTTAGTGTTAAATTAGTTTTAATTAGTAAAGTTAGATGCCATTGTCACTGCCTCATAGGCTGGCACATGTTATAGCCATAGCAATAAACCAGTGTTAAAATCATTGAGTAGTTTCACTGTCTAGCCACCCTCAACAAGGAACGTAACATGGCAGCATCATCATTTTCCGGCCCATGTCCCATGTTACTTGGAGTAGGCGCTACACGTTTTCTTTTTCAACTCTCCCCTGGTGACCGTCACGCTATCATTCACTTCCTTCTCTTTCATATATCTATCGACATTTATATTCATTACTCTTTTAGTCACATGCGTTTTCTTCCTCCTCATCACATGCCTATACCAGGCCAAACGATTTTCTTTCAACTTTTCTGTCACTGGCGACACTTTTAAACTTATCATGTCTGGAAAACTGACGTATTCCTTCTGAAATTAGTATACAGAATGACTTGTAATTTGACAATTACAAGTCATTCTGTATACTCATTTTTCACTTTATCAATTATCGTCACTCCACACATCCATCTCAACATTCTCATCTCCGCTACATACAATATTTTTTATCCGTCTTCTTCACGGCCCAACATTCCAATCCATACAGTACGAAAGGGACTTATCACTGACTTGTAGATTTCTGTATGTTGTTCTTGTAACCTGTAGCCATTTTATCCATAGTTGAGTTGATCCGGCCCGTTACGTCTCGGTCTACTCCGCCATCCCCTTGGACAAGCGACCCGAGGTATCGAAACTCGAAGCAGATCGGTAAGGGCGTTCTAGCGAGAGATATGGGCACAAGACTGGAGAGACTGCAAAAATCATAAAATAAGTACTCTGTTTTGGTCCGACTTAATCTTAGGCCAACGGTCTCCAATCTTTCCCACCACACCTCCAATCTGCTCTGGATCTCTAAGCCGCTCTCGGCAACCAGCACAATGTTATCGGCAAACAACATCTTCCTGAATATCCGACGTAAGAGCGTCCATTATCACCAGGAAGAGGTAAGGGCTGAGTGCCGTTAAATTAACAATCAGCAGTCCTGTATAAAATCAAACTTGTTATTAAAATAAAAAACAAAAAATGATAACTTTGTACACTGCTAGATTACCTTTAAAGAACCTTATAACCTACAATACCACAGTATTTTCTTTTAAAACAACACAACAAAGAGGCTCAAATAGAAAAACTGTCCAGTATAGTTTCAAAACAATTTATAAGGATTATAAGAAACTTAAAGAAATTGGCCATACAAAGCATTTGAACCCTCATTATCACTTCAACTCTCGTTAAGGGACGTAAAAGTAAAAAATATGCCTCATCAGTTCTTTGAGCCTCTAATGAGAACAATAAGTTTTCTTTTTAAAATAGTTCAAGAAAATCAGACGGTTTTATTATCTTGTTATTATTTCTTGGGCAGAAAAAATACCGTTTGTGTGCAAAACTAAAGAAAAAGTATTCCATTTCATTGTACGCACTGTAATCGCACTTTTATGACAAGCCGGAAGATTTTGCATGAAATTGCTAATCAACATAAAGCAATGAATGTTGTTGAACTGTCAAATGTAACTGAAAAATGACATTGCCATTGCCATTGTAAGTGTGTAATGGGGGTAATTGCGTACAATTACCCCGCTGATGGTCTATGTGTGGATGCTGTGTACACAGGGTGGCAGGGACAGCGACGCGCAACTTGCTACCATGTATTCAGTACTTGATTCTGGATCCCCTGGAGTTTTTTGGTGGTTATTTTAAAAAAAAATGGAAGGAAAAATGAAAGTTCACTTGAGTGAACCATTTAGAGCTTGTGATTCTTTTACTATTTTATTCATTAATAGTTTATGATTTATTAAAATATTGAGCTCAGAATCTGGTAGCTCCTAATAATCATTATTATTAGGAGCTACCAGATTCCGAGTTCAATTAAGAAATATTGTAAAAACATTATAAGCAATTTGAGTCGCTCTACTAATAAGGCTATCTCAATCTCATCTCGCTACATCGGAAACAGTAATCTGTAATATCGCAAATGGGTCCGTTAAAGATAAGAGGGGTCTTACTGAAGCGTGAAATTTGAGATAAAGGCGTCTGTTATCCGCCATTATATCAATCTTGAGAGAGTTTGAAGATACCCTAATTGTGTAATAAGTAATTAATATTTTGAATAAGCTGTTCATTAAGAAAATATATCAACGAAGGTGACGTGAAAATGTCGAGAGGTAAGTTAGAGTATGAATGTGGATGGCATACGAGTAGGGGGAGACCAAAGAAACGATGGATGGACTGTGCGTGTGTGATGATATGGCTAGAAAGGGGGTGAGTACCGAGATGACGACAAATAGAGAAGTGAAGGAGAATACATCTTGCGCCGACACCAAATAAATTGGAATAAGGGCAAGTCAATGATAATGATTAGTGAAGGTGATTTAAACTTTTCACAGCCTAAACAAATAAGCGTTTTGATATATTTTTCTGCTATTCTCATGTGCTACTGCACTTGAGTAGATAGCTCACAAAGACCAAACTTCATGCAATCGCACCGCAATTTACACGACTGCATGCCGAAACGATGTGTGTGTGTGCAAAGCACACTGAAAGGCAAGGATACACGTTTAAGAAGGCATTGAGAGTGGACGAACCGGCTCAGTGTGATGTACAGTCCTATCTTAGGAATTTAAGGTATACGTCTGATTTTGGATCACTGTCAAAGTCAGATATCTTTACTGTCGTCGCGACGACGACGACGGAAACAAGACGAAGCCAGTTAATCTTGTCAAGGAAACCTGACTAGGATGGGCACAAAATAAGGAGTAATATGCGATGCAGATGGGACGAAAAAGACTGTGGATGATGATGTCATGACAAGATCGTGCCATATAAAAATAGGAGGCTTGGTGTCTGTCGCGTTTCTACTCATGTACCAAGGCCTCATATGGAACAATGAAACGCGAGTGGCCTCTATTGTAGCGGTTCCATTGTATTTTTAGAACAAGTTCCCTTTTGTGACCGAGTAATACACTACACTGTGGTTTGTTATTTTTTTGTGTCATTTTATTTATTTGTATGGGCCTATAAAGGCACTTTGTTTTTGAATACTGTTTTTATAACCGTTTTTGGGATAATGCACGTACACCTATGTTTTTTACAGGCTCAAAGTATATTGATGATAATCCCTATTTATTTATTTGGTAGGGTAAATGTTAGGGATTAATTTATTTTTTATATTTTAAGAGTGTTTCATCAATAAGGAAAATATTGCGGTAAAATGTTCACTGAAATATCTGAAATCGCCAAAGAAAGCACAAGTAAAGAAAACGAAGCCTTTTGCCCTTGCAGTTGAGTAGTAATAAAAGCTGGTATTGTGCATAAGTTACGTTGAGACTAACGCCTAGATTGGTCCAATTGTTAGAGAAGGAAATTGAATGAACAATAATGTAGGATCCTGTTAAATGTATGGGGCTAATTAGACTGTACATCTTTTAAACTATCTTCGCCTGTAAGGGCATACAATACCGACATTTCGACATAAGGATTGACAAAAAAAAGCTTTTTCGGAATCGAAAAGACTGGACGCGGTGTGACTGCTCACAGAGCGCCTGACGTTGTTACTCGTAGATGCACTCATTATTTCACTATCCAAGCTAAACAAGACGTCTATTATAAGTCATAGTACTTAGAAAATTGTCTATGTTCTTAACTCTAGAGTACTAATCATGGCGTGAGCGGCCACCCATGTACAGTCGGTTTTTTTTGTTAATTTGAAATTGCGGGAACGCATCGGCTTGTACTTTCTTGGAAACTCAGGGTAACCCGCAACGCGTTAGAGGGTGATCCCGCGCCCGGCTAGCTTACAGCGTTACCGAAGTATTGACTTAGCGACCGCCTGGAAGGTGATCATTAGTATGGAATGGTATTTTTTAAGACCGATACATTCGGTAGTTCACACACTTAAAGTTATTTTTTAGAAGTGAGGTTGTGTCAGAAGGTGTAGGCAATACTATTTAAGGTTAATTTCTAGACTAATCAGAGCTTCTCTGAAACGTTTTGAATTTATGAAAGGTAGAATGCTTGCCTGTTATTTTGTTTAACGATGATTCAATTTCAGTAAAAGTTTTAAACCAAAACTACGAGTTATTTATAAAATAGCCTCCCAGGCGATCATTTGTAAAAAGCGGTGATAAAATAAGATTAGTATTCTAGGGTTAAACAATCTTCCAAGTACCTACTCCTGTTTTAATAAAAAATATCCGAGAGCCAAGAAAGAACAACTAATAATAACCTCGTAAGTCTGCAATAACCGCGGACAGGTTCCGTCTAAAGCGGATAAGCTGCGGATATTTAGCGGCAGGCGCCCCGCTCTAGTTGTAATTACGAAAACGATAAATATAAACTTGCTACTGTGAAATAATGGCGAGGAGAATTGTCGACATTTCAAATTGTAATGGAAAATGATGCACTGGAATTTTTCGGCTTTTATAATAGGTATTATTTAAACCTATAGTACATCCGCATTTCGCCATTTATGTTTAGTCCCACGTTATAGGGGAAGCAAGGCGTGATGTTATGTTATGCAATGTTCAGTATGTTACTATATTTTCAATTTGGGTCAGCGAAGGTGGCTGAATAATAACAGCCGCACGGGTCGATGGAAGGTTAGGTTACACTTGCCGAGGTATGTCCGTAGATGGGTGACCATCAATTACATATCGAGACTCCCCCTTGCCTTGGGAAGCACGTTACACCTTGGTCATGGCAGTCATTTGTAAATCTTTGACAGTTTTTACGGGTCGTTAGAAGCCCGAATGCCTGATAGCCAGTCTTACCAAAGGGAATCGTATAACCCAGTAACTGGGTTTTTTTTTAAAATTCATCTTATAAACTAAGCGACTACGACTTAAAAGCCGAAAACCTAGATACATCTACGAGATGCCCTACATAAACAAAAAAATAATTATGTAGGTATGTATGACCCCCTGTTCTATGAAATTTAAACATAACAGACGAAATTCTATATACCATAGTCATATTACACACGTCTGCCTTCCCGTTTAGAAAATGCAGGCGTGAAGAAAAGCTATGTGCCTAGGTACCTACTGCTTAACGCACCGTAATGGTGCATCCTACATTTCTAACCGCATATAACCCTTCAATAACACACGAAAGGTATTTTACCCGATTCTGTCCAAAAATTCTTTAAACCAAATTACGTTCTAAATTCAAACTATCGAGCTCGCAGTCTCTCGTCAAATGACGTTTGCATATCAAGCGCATGTGAATCCGGCGACTATTTGTCGTCAGATTCCGTTTTGGCACAAATCTGTACCAGCCCGTGACGTCATAGTTTAGATAAGCGATTGGCACGAAATTTAGATTCACTCATGAACGATTTGTGTGGAAATTGAAGCTGTAACATAGTAGGGTAAGTTGAATAAAATCAAAAGTCATTTATTCAAATTAGGCTGAGCATCAGCACTATTTGAATGTCAAAATTACATAATACGGTTCCCCAAATCGCCCGCCCCTTCACCACTTCCTGTTCCTAGAGCTGGGAAGAACAAGTGGCGCATCCAATTCCGCAGCAGAATGAAATGGCTTACGTCCGTTTCATCTGCAATTAATTGTGAGATACATAGCATCATTGTATGGTGAACAAAGAAAGCAAGCTTATTTCGAACATAAAATATGAAAACTCCTACCTATTACTAAACGTTTCAGATTATTGATACAGTCCCGTCGCGTCGTCGCGTCGAGGGAATGGCTTCCTGACACCTGTCATTTGGACAATTTCTAGTAACTACGAGTATAAGGCCCCGCGCACTTTGGATGCGTTTTTGTACGAATTTCACTCGTGCGGACACGTACGAACACGCACGAACAATCCCGACCTTCCAAGTACAAAGGGAGTACGCAGACTGGGTGCGACTTCATCGTACGTATATGTACGTATAGTTCCGACGTCTGAAAACAGTCCGAATTTGTTGGGATTTTACGTGCGTTCAATGTGATATCACCGGAACACTACTTATGTGACGGAGAAAAACGTATCCAGTGTGCGCACTCAATTCGTATGACCATGGTCTTACGTGTACGCATGAGTGAAATTCGAACGAAAACGCATCCAAAGTGCGCGCGGCTTTACATAGGATCAAATTCTCAAAACACATTATTCGTTGGTATGAAATTGACAGGGGTCAAAAAAGCATTCCCTCGACGCCGGTCTCTAGAAAAAATAACTCATAATACTTTATATGTTACATAATGTCGTTTTACAATCATTGTCATGAACGAAGTTACCTTTACAAAAGAAAACAGAATTTGTCCACAGCATTGCTGAACCATAACAATTATTAGGATGCATATTTCAATACCTACCATGTTGCAACGATTGGAATTACACTGTCAGGGGGACACAATTTGAAACAGGTCAATTCTGTAAAGATAAGGTATTTTTCATTTGGTCTAGTGGTATAGTGGTCGCAAGCCCTACTGCTGCGCACGAGTTCCTGGGTTCGATTCACGAGTCGAGCAAAGGGATATTGGGTTTTTCCACCAGGAATTTCTTCGTAGCAGCCCGCAGCCTGGATTTGAGCCCGGTTTATGGCAATAGGCTCGCCGTATGCAATAAGTTAACATAACTGACGAAATGTGTGTGTAAATTATATAAGTGTTAGTGCAAATAATTTGTCCTAAAAGTTTCATATGCTTGGTACGCCTCATAAATTAGTTCCTTGAAAAAATGTAAATAATTAATATAAAAACTCGTTTTCGAGGGCTACAAACACGATTTTTATAACATAACATCACGCCTGTTATCCCGAAGGGTTAGGCAGCGGTGAACTTATAGTACACCCACAGTTCGCCAGTTATGTTTAAGTCCCATGTATGTAATAGGGGGCCAGCCTATTCCCATCAACTGGGCACAAATCTAGACTCCGGGCTGCTATTCAGAAATTCCTGATGGAAAAACCCATTATCACTTTGCCTGACCTGGCAATCGAACCCAAGACCTCGTTCTCAGTAGTAGCGGTTGCGACTACTTACGAGGAAAATAAAGCTTTCCACGGTTTTAAATTGCGTCCTAATCTTCATTACTGTCTTTGGCTACCAAGACATTGTCGTATTTTCTAGTAACATCGTTCTTTATTTGAAAAGTTTATTTGTGCCCTATGAGCGTGTTTCGTGCGATTTTTTAAAGTTCTTTAAAAAATATATTTAATTTTTGTTGCAGAATGGACCTAAATGCGGTCCCCCAGTGTCAACATTGGTGTTAGCTAATTATCCCTCATACGGTCTCCTACTCTACATACGATTTGTTGTTTTGCTATTCATTTTATCTTATTAAAAAACTCATTAACCTTTCTTTATTACGCTGTAATCGGGTTATAAAATTTAAGTGCCTTAGACAGTAATTGTATTTATTGCATACAGATTTAAATAAATATAAAATAATGAAATTCACTTTGTTCAAAATAATTCTAGAATACATAAAGTGCTTTTTTTAATACAGTGCTCCTGACTATGTCGAGTGCATTACTACGTAAAAGTGAAATAAAACGAATGTAGTGCAAACAGTGCTTTTAGTGATAAAACTGTGTGTCTGTTTGGACTGTAACTAGTAAGTATTCAGAATCAGAAATATAAATTATAATCTATTATATAAATATCAATATCATTGTCTTAAAATGGAAATATTATGAGCGTTTATTCTAAAAGTTGGCAACGTCGCAAATAGCTGTCAAATATTTACATGTTTTGATTAATTTGGCAATATTACTGTATGGAAATATGAAATATCTCTAACTAGTGAACTAGTATATTAATAATGAATTGCAATAATTATGACACTGAATTTGATGCTGGAACCCATTTTAGTGTAAAAAAGGCATTTGGAGAGTTTCCAATTCCTTTTGGTCGGTGTTACGATGTTAATTATTGCATTTCATAATCAATATTTTAGTTCAATAGTTAGCCATTATTCAAATTTCCATACAATAATATTGCCAAATTAATCAAAACAGCGAAATATTTGACATCAATTTATGATGTTACTTAAAGTGCTAGTAGCACTTAAATATTACCTGATATTGCTTTTTATTTGGTCCTTCGAGACGATTGTATTACCTATTTGACTAAATGATAACAGCGGCACGGGTCGATCGAAGGTAGCTCCGCTTGCCGCGATGGGTTCTTGACCAGCCATTACGTATTGAGATTCCTCCGTGCCTCAGAAAGCATGTTAAGCCGTTGGTCCCGGCTGTCATTCGTAGGTCTTTGTCGTTACGGGTAGTCTGACGCCCAAAAGTCTGACAACCAGTTTTACCCGACCCCAACATAGTTGGGAAAAGGCTAGGCGATTGTATGTAATTGTGCATTGTTATTAAAGAAATAATTAAATCCCCTAAAAACAGAGCACGGAATTGCGACCAGCAGCGTGCACAGACTGGAGTTTAAAAAAAATTGTGGCGCCGAAAGTGCGTTGAGCGCACAAGTTCTGTCACGGACCGTCTTCAAGGTCGTCGGTTTCTACACGACATTTACGTCATACTGCGAGTAAGCGCAAAACGCGAGTATAGAAAGTTTTGACAATGGCATGCATGCAAGCAGCGGTGGCGACTAGGTGTCCTTGCTTTGTGCCTGAAAAAAACGTTAGCATTTCCCCAAGTATCAGAGATTTTTGCCAAAAGACAACCAAAACACCAACAAAATATACCAAGTTATCTACCTAGCCTTTTACCAATCATGTTGGGGTTAGCTTCTAGTCTAACCGGATGCAGCTGAATATCAGTTTTTTACATGGTCCGAATCCAAAGAGCAAAACTCCAATACCAGTACGTTGAAATAAAATCCAAAATTTTAACTTCAGTGAATTTAACTCCATTTGCGCGTTCCTAAAGGTAAATCAGAAATCAAATATTATTTGATCAAACCGAATTATTCGTTAGACATCAAAAAGCTTCAGTATTTCAGCATTTCGCTGTGCGAGCAAAAATGTGCTTTAGCAGCCGACAACCTGAAAATCGCTGAAATCCTTAAAAGCGACTACAAAAGTGACACACGGGACTGTAGAAAGATATACATGTCTTAATAAATAGTTTTTCACAACACGTGCTTGCTAATGTCAAATTATGTCATGCAAACATTGTACTGGATATCATCAGGAGGTAACTAAGAGCTGCGCTGCGCTCGGGAGCCCAAGAATCTGTCGTTACATTCTGGATTCAAAATAGCGCTCATGACATCAAGACACTGCTTTATCCCCTTAGGATGTGAATAATCTGCTATTATAAGTTTGAACTCCGGTTGGTTGGCGGCTCCTTATCTCCGTATTTCCGACCCATTGTTAGCCTGGAAAAAGCATTTTGCCGGCGTTTGGTTGGTATCCCACAATTTTGGGGATTTTCACGAGAGATGGCAAAAGGGATTCCACGGATTTAAATGTGCCTTTAAGTTATCTGTGGTCAATGTTTTAATGGCGTATTCCTGTTGTCGTCTGTGTTTCGTGTTAACGTTTGTTAATTCGTTGCTTTTCCATTTCTGTGTATAGCTGGGAATTGGGTGTTTTTACCCGACTGCGGTAAAGCCAAAAGGAAGGGTTATTTCGAGTTAGGAGTATAAAAGATGTATTCGAAAATTTGAAAATTTCTTAAGATTGGTGAAATCTACTTAAACTGCAGACGTAAGATTTTTTATTTTCCCGTATCTATTATTATCCTACTATCCTACTTTCTACTATAATCCTACAATCCTACTAATATTATAAATGTGAAAATTTGTATGTTTGAGTAACAAACATACAAATAAATTTTCAATCACGCAAAAAAGATTGAACGAATTTGGATGAAATTTGGCACACAAATAGTTTATAACCTGGATAACATATAAAATACTTTTTATATCGGTAGTACGTTCCCATGGGATAATAAATTTCCGACATCCACGCGGGCAAAGCCGCGGGCGAAAGCTAATCTTTATATAATTATGACTGGTTATTCTAAAAATTATCAGAACAATCGATACCCGCCAAATTCACCATTAAAAATTACTGCCCTACGAACATAGCCTCTGAACTACAAGCATTGTATTAAATGGCAGGTGTAACTAGCAAAAAATAATTAGTCGCTGTCCGTTGATTCAGTTTCCAGGCGACATCTGTACGTAACTTTAAGAATCACAACGTAGGGCAGGTTAGTCTGTCCCATACGATGTCATGGTACAGAACAGTTTCATCTTATTCTGAATAGATGGCACACAACATAAACTGTAAAGTAAAAAGTTAAAGATAATAAAGGAAGGTAGGTAGTTACTCCATAATCCATGAATAACAAGTCTTTAAATCAATCGTAGACAACGAAGAATCGATAATATACTCGAAAATAGACTCAAAAGCAAATGTAATTCCAAAGTGCAATATTTTATTAATACAACAAAATTTTCAAGACAAACGCACAAACCAAACAAACAACAAAAAAAAACAAACTAATAAAAAGAGGGGCATAGCTTTTAATTATAACATGAATCATTGCGTCAGTATTCAGCGGCCCCTTAGTTCAAACGAACCAATAAATTGTCCCCACAATAAAAGTTCAATAAGTCATGGCAGACGATTAAAATAACCTTGGTGCAGATGCAACGTTGTAGTTGCCAACAAAAGTCGGAAGACACCACAGCTTTGTATTAGATTTAACACTCATCTATATGGCCAAGTATTACTTGAGAGAACACCATAAAAATCATGGCAGCCATGAAAATTCCGCCATTTTATTCGCGTTCAGTGCCAAACTAGGCTGTATGAAAGACGCATTTTCGTTTTGTAAATTCCTCGGCGCGTTCGAGTGACATTCCAAATTCAAAAGTGGCCATTTAAAATTTGTGGCGACTATTGTTTTTATATTTTGTTTATTTGGCGGGAAGGAGTAGTGAAAAACAATAGTTTTGTGCAGTTGAAAGTTTTAATCAGTCAAAATTAAGCAAATTAAAGGTGAGTCTGTTGTGGTTTTACTATAAATTATGTTTTATCTTTTTGTTCAGTATAAATTTGTGGGTATGTGCAATAGGTAACGTTTTACTAATGCTCTTAACAACAACTGTTTACTACCTACCAATTCAAAATCATATCGTAGGCATGGTGTTTACTATAACTTTGATTATATTCTGCAAGGGAGACGAATACCTTTGAATACATCAATTATTTATTACTAACTTCCGATACAGCACGTTAAATTAGGCAATTATCTAGGTGGTATACTGTTTTCGTCTTTACTCAGAACAGACTTTGTACTTATTCTAAGTATTTTTTTCTAAAAATCATAAAAGTACCTGACTGCTATCGTTCCATGAGGTGGGCACTATTACCCAAAGTCATATGGTGCCGTCCCTATATTATGAAATTAAAATACCTTTACTGTTTAGCAATCCTCCGTAGTCCAAATAGTCTCAATTCAATCTCAATAACATCGTCTGACTCCGTGTCGTAATCGATCGACGTGATCTTTTATATGAAAAGCTAGTGACCGGCCCCTGCTTCGCAGAGATGTTACAACTTGAAAAAACATAGAGATTTTTTTATAAGATGAAAGTTTTATATCTTTCAGAACCCAGAGAATTAGGCACCTACGATAAAAAAGACAGTGATTGTGTGCTTGAACCACTGTCTTTTTTGCTGTAAGGACTCTGTGCTAGTTTTCTTTCTAGTTACCTTTGACCTATTGCTGTCTTCGGAATCAATGCCAGTCGTCCTTGACTTTAAACTCAAAAGTCAGCTTACATCGTTGCATGAGTCATGCTTAGGAACTATCAAGTACTAGTACATAGTTTTGTGGAGAAACTTCCAGGCTGACACAGCTGCTGATCGTTCTGATGGACGTGAATTGGGATTCTGAAACCGGCGCCTTTTGTAGCGCATATATGGGAATGTACCATAATACCTATGACATTAATATTAAGGCATTTCACGAACTAAAATTTTTTCAATCCTTCCTATCGCTCATCAGTTATTGAGTCTAGTTATCTTTCCAAAATATTCGGTAGAAGCAAAGGCCAGCAAATAAAAGTGGCCTGTGCCTATAAACATTCCATATTTGTTGATAGCTGCAGATACATCAGACGACTAAAATAGAAAATTCATAATTAATATTTATTTATTTATCAAACTGAAAATAACGACTTGACGTTCACATAAAATAGAATATGTTGAGTAGGTGTAGACACAATCGTGCAAGACAAGATAATTTATCATTTGCACATGATCTTTTAAGCCGAAATATCTTTTGGAATTGAGACAATTATTGTAATGGCTACAAATATCTTGCACTCACTACTATTTTGTTGATTTGTATCTCAAGATATCTTAGGCGGCGTCACCGTCGTCTGCACGTTCATTTTCTTCTCTTGTCAGTACTAATTATACGAGAAACGTTCCATCTAATTCACCTGTTATGTCCCACTGCTGGGCAAGGGCCGCACTCTCCCCTTTCCACACAAGTCGGTCCTCAGCTATTGCGGGCGAGTCCTGTCAGTAGGAATAAAGTTTCTCCTTCCATCTTCGCCTTGTTTTTTTTAACCTCCACCGTGTAGCTCTTGGCCTGCATCTCACCTGATGGTAAGTGATGATCAGGCCGAAGGTGGAACCTAGCTTCACCCGGAATCCTCAACCACAGAGGAACTGGCTATCTTACCTATAACTGCCGAAACACAACAATGCTGTGACCATTCCTGTTATGGCGACAGACTTAGATCAGATGGTGGTAGCTAGCCAGGCGGACTTAGAACAAGCCTTACCACTAACCAAACCGAGCCGAAAATTTTGCTCCCGCTGGGAATCGAATCCCGACCTCTAAATTCTTATCATGATAAAAAGAATTAACTACTTTAGTAGCGGAGTTAACTGCCCAGGGTGCGCTGTCTTATTGCTCATTACAAAATAGAGCCCCATAACGAGACGTACATCATGAATTATTTTACAGCATGTTCAGATAATTTATTACAACAATACATTACAATTTATTTACATACACGTGATTAACCTAATAATAAAACTCCCCATTGTTTCCACGTTATTATGGCATTCAAATATTAACATAGCATTATTAGTTTGATGCTTGTCAGTGTAGCATAAAGATACCGAGACTGCCAAGTGGAGACGTTCCTATATATATGTTTATAAAATGTGACTGAAGAGATATTGCGAAATTGTACAGGAAATTACTGCTACGGAGAAAGTGCCAGGGTCTGGACTTTACTAAGGCTGTAAGTTTTATGTTGGTGAGAGTCATTCTGAATTTTGCATTCATTTAAAGGATCACATGAGCATCTAGTAGCAAGTTAGATATCCACCTTTTATAAGAAAAAAATTAAGAGCTAATGCCTGAAAGTTAATCTATTAGCGGACATCAACGAACTGGTACTAGGTTCCTAGTACCGATGTTTAGCATCATCGCCCATCCATCAAGCTATCGACACAAAACGAAAGCTCCCGACTTACCCGACACAATTTTGGATTTTTAGACTGACAATATTGAAGCCAAATTAATATTCATATATTATGCCAAATAGATCATAGATTTAATCCTTGTCAATATCGAAACTTTCTAGTTTACCAACCCTTCACCACTTCCTTCATCAAAGAAGAATAGGATACCGACTGTCATCTGTCAGATCGGCGTGAAATTCAAAGAATAAGATCATTGATCTTCTAATGAGTGTTTCAACCCGCACTATAGAGTGTTTCGTCTATTATTGGCACATGTATGTTGGCACGTGTTCATAATAATAGCTGGGTATAAAGCTGCGTCCAATTTTTCATTTAAAGGCGGACGCTGACCGAGAGTGTCTTGTGTAATATTGATTATAGAATCGCATTAAAATTGATTAGAGAACATTAGGTTGGTGATCAATTTGTAATCAGTTGAAGTCCGAAATCCCTTTCAAGAAAAAAATAACATGCACAGTGATATATCCTTATAGAATACTAGGTGCATTGGGAACTTCCTCATTTGAAAACGATTTTTATGAAGAAAGGGTCATTTGATTTTGATCATGTATACGTCGTCAATATCGTCACTCTTTAATAATTCAGACAAATAAAACGTTCGTCATAGCCATGTTACAGCACTGAATGCATTGACCTAGGAGCATTCGGTAACAATTGGGTACTAATCATGATCACATGCATGAGAAATTGCACTGGATGCAATGACCGGAAAGCTTCTACGACATCAATTTTAATATAAAAATCTCGAGTTTGAAGCTCAGCACGTGGCGACTGTTGTTTCGGTCTTTTTCCGAACATGCTAGTGTACTTATAAGCTGTAAGCGGTTTTGTTTGCGTTCAAACATTAGAACCACATACAGCCTACTTGGGGTTGAATATTTAAGAATCGTTTGTTGACGTAAAGAACTTCATTGACATACTTTTTACATACTTTCATTGATCGATCTTCTGTGGTATTTATCTGACAGTCAGTCAGTCTTGCAACTGCTAAGTACATCCTAAAATATTTGACATCATAATTCAACGTTACCCATTTATGTCCTGCCAGGGTTGCGAGTTTGTCCGAAAGGGATATCGTGGCCCCGGCACACAGGCAACGGAAGGAACACGGGTGGGTTTTAGTCAGTCTGACACGCCCTCCCACTCCGCCCAGAGCGGGAAAGTTATTTAATAATTACCCAAACTCAAAAAAAAAAAAAAAAAACATAAGTACCTAATGCTCTCGAAGAATATTGAATTAATTAGGTACGTACTCCATAACAGTGTCTACCTTAATGTATATTTCAGCAAAATTTCTATTCTAATTTTGGTATCAAAGAAAGATAATAGCTAGTAGGTACACATGTTTTGGCCCTGGTTCTGACAGACTGAACGAATTCGTCCGGAGTTTTATCTGTTGCCAATTTGCTATGCATTGGAGCATAAAAATAATACCATTGTTTGGTAGCAGATGTTCATCCATCGTGGCTATGCTTGGTGGTGAACAATATTTCTGTTTGGTGTCAGAATTGATTTGACTCAAGGTTGGGGAGCAGCCAATAGAATGATTTTGGATTTGTTTCTAGCTGTTTCTCTTCTACCAAAGTTAGAAGATACATCATCACCATTATGTTCATATATATTTACATTACTTCCAAGAAAATCGGACAGGACATTCGTTTAATTCTAGCGTTAATCCGTTTTAGCCTCATACTGTCTAAAGATCCACTATAAGTACTAGCTCGATAATGTAAGCTAGTAAAAAACTTGAGTATAGAAAGAACTGAAGAGATAAAAGAACGACGTAAAAGTGTTTAAAAATTAAAGTAGTTACAGAATTTAATAATTTTCCACAAGTTTTCTTAAAAACCGGCCAAGTGTGACTGGGACTCGCACACGAAGGGTTCCGTACCACTGTACAATATATAGCAAAAAACGCCGAAAAGAAATACGTTTCTTGTACGGAGACCCTTTATTTTTTTAACTTTATTTCATTTGAATTATTTGTTATTATACCGGCAATAGAAATACACTGAAAATTTCAACTGTCTACCTACGAGTATTACGGTTCATGAGATACAGCCCGCTGACAGACAGACGGACAGCGGACGTTGAGCAATAGGGTTCCGTTTGGTACCCTTCGGATACGAAACCCTAAAAAATACTTTTGTTAACGTACTCTGTACCATAAATAAATCAATATAAATACAATTCCAGATCAGATTTATTATTACGTACAACTGTAAGTACTCTTGGCATATCGCACAAGTTATAAAACTTTCAAAGTAAATGATTTATAGAGGTATTCGGTTGCGATAGGCTATGAACATGACATCACTTATGTTGGATTGTGATTTATTGGCTCAAGATCATGGGCTGCGGATCCACTGGTTTGTTCATCATAATCACAGATAATATAATACTACGTACATCGAGATATAAGTACTAACGTACTAGAGAAGCTACGTCAAATAACTGAATTGTCTATTCTTCGTAATTTGAATCTTTAGTTCGCTGCAGTTTCAAGTTCCATGTTTCCGTGTCATACAATAAATGGGCGAACCTTTAGACCTTTTAAATTTTTATGAAAACTTAAAACTTGGTCACCACTTAGTTTAGGTTTTGTTACGGAAGGTAGATTTGTATTTATATAGTTTTGGCCTATTATGACATGATATTATGATATAATTATTCAGATACGTCTTCGAAAAGCTATGTTAACTGGCTGTCAAATATAGAAGAGTAGGTCACAAAATTACAGTTTTTAAAGCATGGTTTGAGTCTAACCGTACTGCTGTCCCGACTAGCAGTAGGTATAGCAGTAGGTTTCGATAAATTTAGTATATAGTAGCACATTCGTGATCTGAATTATCAATTTTGACGTAAAACCAAACAACAGTGCAAATATTATTTCATTGTTATAAGGTATATATTAGAATGAATGCCAAGAGTTTGATCAAACTTTTTGCATTCATTCTTGTTTGTTGAATGTGCTACTTAAGTTCACAGTGTTACCCAGAAGGGCAACTACCATGTCCAACGACGTATGAAATTTCTCTCAGAAATGCATTTTATTCGTACATACGTATGAAAACGTATGTTCCACAAAGCCAATGCCTTCGACCGATTATGTCGTTGGTAACTTACTACCGACAGAACTAGAACTAAACTCAGTGAGGAAGCCATAATTCTTGAAGGATTTCGATGAAAGCCGCGCTTACGACTGTGGTTGCAGTCACAGGGTCGTTTAAATGGCTCTTATCGACGAAATACTTCCAAAATGGTATCTTTTAATGTTAGGTGGTATTGTGTAGATTGTGGGTGGGGCTCGTGGCTAAATAATAACTGCCGTACGGGTACATGGGAGGTTAATCTACGCTTGCCGAGGTCGGTCCGTGGATGGGTGACCATCCATTACATATCGAGACCCTTTCGAGCCTCGGCAAGCACATTAAGCTGTTGGTCCCGGCCGTCATTCGTGGATCTTTGACAGTCGCTAGGATCGTCAGAAGCTAGAAAGTCTGACAACCAGTCTTACCCAGGGTACCCCTTGGTAAGACTGGTTGTCAGACTGTCAGGCGTTACGTATTACTCTCAGTTACTGGGTTATGGAGGTCTCATGGCAGTCGCTCCATGTAATACTAGTATTCAGGTACATCCGGTTAGAATGGAAACTGACCCCAACATAATTATGTAGTTGAGAAAAGGCGTGCACATTGATTGAGGAACCCACACTATGGATGGGCAGCTATGTAGCTTCGTTCTGACTAACTGACCGACTCTTTGACAAGTAGGCTTAAAATGGTTTATTTAAAATATGCTTTGTCTTAGCGAAGAATTGAAAACATACCATTCAATATAACATCGATATAATTGTTATGTGAAACATGAAGGTTTGTTATTAAAACATACATTCTCATCCTCTTGTTTGATTATTTTATGTGTAGAAAAATTGACAATAACGAACTCGAATGTTCCATAATAATTATTCTTTTCATTCACTATTCGCTCGCGAGTAGTTACCGTCCATGTGTGAAATCGGTTTTCCGTCTGACTGGAGCCTTTTATATTCGTATCGAGGAAATACAGTCATTCATAGTTTGTGAGGTATGTTTTACTTATTAAATTGTTCACTAACACATTATTCGGGTTGGCTAGGATCTTTATTTTCGAATGACAAGCTAAAAAATGATGGGTATCCGGCTTCAAAGCCCTAGACTACACAAGACATTCAAAAAGTTTTAGACCACAAAGCACGGAGATGCCTCGGCACTATCAACACTTTCCATAAACAACCCATACGCCACAAATGACGTTTCGTAATTGACGCATTTGAATGGCGGTCGTGATAGAAGTTGTGCGTTCAATCCCGTATTTAAGTGTATTATCTATGGCGCTCGACGCACATTTTATAGAAAGAAAGAATAAAGGTCATCGCTCATAAACAGCACCGCTCCGACATGGCAAATAATTTGTCATTCTAATTAGGATTTTAAATGAAATGTATTAAAGTCTATTTTACGATGGCTATTACAGCATAGTGAATAGCTCACGTGCACTGCGCGGCCCGCGAGCCGTCATGCCAGGGCCGCAGAGGGCCACGACATAGGGCGGTGCGTCTTGCGGGGCCTCTTGCTACTGACTACGCCATGCCATGGCCCACCAGTGGCGGAGGCATCTGCGACCGCGTCGGACCTATTCAGAATGTCTTTATCAATAGTCGCACTTGGCGGTCGTGCTGAGTCGTGGCATGCCCGCTGTGATCTAGTTCTTTTGTTGTCATAGCACTCCTCTCCAGTCCCCGCCGCCCGCGGTCGCTCAAGTGTTTCCGCGCCGCAAGTCGCACCGCGGCGACTCATGGCACGTTCTAAATAACTTCTAACATTTTTGTTGTCGCCGCGGTCGCAGACGCAAGATGCAGGTCGTGCGAGCGGTGATGTCGTGGCCGAGGGGTCACACGTCGCAGCAACAACAGCGCGCTTCAAGCGAATAGCCCGCTTCCCGGCGAAGAAACACCTGCAGGCGGTATGCATATGTCGTGCGACCGTCCGCACGGTAATGCCTCGCCGCCCGTGCGCGGTCCACGCGCCGCTTGCACGGCTGTCTGCCCAAAAACGTTCATTTCAGCATTGTGCCAGACAGGCTGTCTGACGCTGGTTTTCTAGTGAAATACTTAGGGACAAGTGACGGGGAGTACAAACAAGTTCAACATACCTGATACATAATTTTTATAATTATAAATAAACTAGCTTTTACCTGCGGCTTGTCCCTGCGGATTTCGGAAAATATCTCATGGGAACGTACACCGGGATTAAAAGTAGTATTATCCTCCTATGTGTTAATCCAGCTTATAAACTTATGTAACTATTTACTTGGATAAGGATTAATAATATCATAATACGATTATCGTCATCTTTCGATTCAATCAAACTTTGATTAATTTGCACAAAAAACCGTTATTGTGACTTAGCTTTAGAGGTATGAGAAACAGGGTGTAAAGTTCACTCATCCTCTATAGAACCTTCTCCTGTAGGATTCTCCGACCGGATGGGTGTCGTGTCTGGCGGGCAACTGCCCAACGATTGATGTCGGATAGTCTTATAGTCTTAAATTTACGCGATGCAGGATTTGTTTGATGTCATGTCTTTGATGCGTAGTTCGCATGTGGCGATGTAGATGCCGTCACATCACTCCCCTCCGGAGGCCGGAGGTCGATAGTGGGCTAAGTCTTGTGTCCTGCGATACTTCACAGTGCCAGCTGAGGTTCCAGTGAGTCTAAACTGGGTGCCGTATATTTCGCGTTGAGTCGGAAGTCGGGATGGCGCTGTGTTGATGACGTCTCGTTGTAGTAGTTGCACGAAGGCTGCACTGACGTTCATACTCGGGGTCACCAATTTAGAGGTATGACGAACAGGGTGAAAAGTTCACTCATTCTCTATAGAAAAGAGAGGATGAGTACTAAAAACATGTACACTATTTTATGTATCATGAATATTTTTCGCAGCGCACGCCAAAATAATGACTTTTAATTTTTGATACCTTGGGTTACATTATTGCAATTTTCGTAAGGATATGTAATCTTAAAAAAAAAACGATTTAAGCTTTCTATAAGTGAAGTATATATTTTTAGATTGTTAAGTTTTTTTTTATTTTATCCATTACAAACAAACAAACAAAAAATCTAATCTTTTCTCTTTATAATATAGTTTAGATAAATAAACTAGTAATTAAATACAGTATGTTAATTAGCGCAAGGCGTTGCCATTAACCCGCAATAATATAGGATCCATAAAGACATGCAAAAAAAAAATTGCGCGCGCGCGCGTTGTTAGGTACAGTTGGCAGTCACATGGTACCAACCCATTTTCCGGAAGTAGGTACTGTCAGCCAAGATGTCAGATATGCAAGATGTTTCTATGTCGAAAGACAAGTGCGTGTGTACAGAGTGTTTACTATTTAATATTTTTATCGCTATACTATTGCGGATTAACGGGAACGCCTTTCGTTAATTAACATAATATATAAACAAAAACAAAAAAAAAAAACAAAAACAATAGTAACTGCCCCATACAAACTTGTTCTTAGCGATTAGCTACTTTGATACGTGCACGGTGCCCTCACAAAGCGCTACAGACCGCCGACTGCGGCGGACAAATACATTGGCAGTTATTTAGCCTTACGACAAGAAAAATTACTGTGGATTGTTTGAATAAAATAAAATATGAATAGTTATAATAATAATAATAACTAAGACAAAAATTTGTCATAAATAGTTAGGTAATTTAATACTATTCGGAGAAAGTTGAATATGAAGTAGGTACAATGTCAATAAAAGAAGGTAATTGTCATTTACCTAATACGATCATTTTATTTTGCTCATCAGTATGGTTAGTCTCGCGTTAGTGTAAATTAATAACTTATTCTGCTCCTTTCTGTTTTAGTTGTGCATTTTCGAAAGGTGCCACTTCCGGTGTACAAATAAACAAAAGTATCGTCTTTGGCCAAGATTTTATTGAAAGCTCGCTGCTGCCCGCGGCTCTACCGCGGACCCACTTAGTTCTTTTTCCAATTCATAATAATCATAATCATTTATTTGTCAGAATATAGTACATTATAAATGGCCTTAAGATGAGTCAATGGCTACGAATATTATAAGGTCAATGGTATCATCACATTCTGCCAAGGTGGCGTGCAAATATTAGGTATACAGGGTGTTTGGCGCATGGACCGACACAATTTTTTCAGGGATTTGGGAGGTCATTAGCTAGGTTCTACCTAGGTTCAAAATAGCATTTAGTTTTTTTTATAATTAATTTAGAAGTTGTAAAATTTCATTCATTCAATACAAAAATTAACTTTGGAAGCTTGTAAGGAATTTTCTTGAAACCAGTTGTATAAAACAAAGATGTTTTTAGATTTAAAGGACTTTGGAGAATGCAACAAAATTTGTTTTGTGCCACTACACCCACAAACAAAAAAGTTATTTCAAATTAAAGGACACATTTTGGGAATTTTTTTCATTTTAAAAAAATAATCATATGTAACCAACCGTGACATTTGGGACAAAGGGTGTATGGGTAGAACCTAGCTAATGACCTCCCAAATTCCTGAAAAAATTGTGTCGGTCCATGCGCCAAACACCCTGTATACATTTATTACAGGATAGAGATTCTTAGGTTAGTATTAACATTATTGATTGGATAATTAAGAATTAAAATTACAATTTGAGGTGAGATGTGTAAAATAAAAGTAGCCTAAGTTACTCCTTATGCCATTTAGCTATCTGCCAGTGACAGTCTCGTCAAAATCAGTCCAGCCGTTTACACCGTAAAAGTCAGACAGACAAAAAAACATACCGTTATTTTGACATTACGAACAGACACTTCAATTTTATTTATTTATATAGAAAGAGGAAATGAATTCTACCGTCTCTAGACGCTGCCGGCGCACTGTGCATCGAAAAATGGCTCTCGAAGAAATAGGAGCTAAAATTTTAAAGTGTCGGTTTTTTGCTTAAAGTGGCTTCTAATAGCCAATATTATGCATAAATATGTCACAGGATACAATCAGGTAGGGAATTTAGCAATTTATATTTTTTTTTGAAAAAAAATGTACGGCGCTAATGCTTCCGGAACGGAGAGAATAACCTTTATATCCTTGCACACTATTTATTGTGATGTAACTATTTATTGTTGATTTTTTTAGATTTAGTGCCGTTTTTTTTAAAAAGCGGGACCTGATCTGAAATTATCAAGTACGTCTCGTGAGACAAAGAATGCATGTATGTCGCTCGCGAACCCTTTCTTGTCTCGGGCCCATTACCATCGGTACCATCTCTATATTTTTAAATTAGGTATTCGTTGCATGTTCCATTCAATTTATCTTTATAAAATAAGTAATAGTCAAGTTGTTCAATGTTATTTCAAGTTCAAACTGCAAATGGCTTGATGGCACGTTGGTGCTTTAGTACAGGCAAAGTCGCAGATTCGAATAGTCGAAACCTATTTACCTACAGTGGTTGAATATATTAGTATTTTATCAACTGTGTTTTTAGTCTACATTTGTGTTGTGTGTAAGAAGCCTGGTGATTTTTTTTATGGATTTAGGAAAACTAAATTTATTTGAGGTGATTCAGAAAAGTCTGTTTATTCATGCTATGGCTTCTTCTAAAAAATTTGAAGCGTATAATTTTTTTTTATAATCACAAACAACTGGCTTAATGGCTAGCAAATCTTTCAGAGGTGATTTTCAATTCTTTAGTGTTATGTTATTTATTATTTATTTATAAAACAATTGCTTCCTACACTTACAGTAAACACCAAAGCGCGCAGCAAGCCAACAACAACATTTAGGTAAAAAACTTCATGCAAACATTTAACATACTTACATAAACAGCATTTTTTTTTTGTTATGAGTTTACATCGGCTTTTATGCATATTTGCTTATGCAAATGCATATAATTCTGTGATGAGTTAATACATATTTTAGTCTTTTTTCCCAATCGTGCATATTTCTTTTAGTAGCGGGCTGCGAGAGGTACGTATAGGGAGCCTACATCAACGGCCCAGGTCATACCCTGCCTAAACAGGTATCTCCAGAAACGGCACCGAATAATATTTTTTTTCCAATGTCGTCAGTTGACGTAAAGAGGTTGTTTTAGGTGACAAACGTCACTTTGCTCTAGAACATTTGGATTTTTTTAAAATTGTATAGTGTTACAAAAACTATGCTTAAATTTACTTTAAGAATATTTCGCTGATTTTGTACTGTCTAGACGGTACAAAATCAAAACAGCGAAATAAGACGCGTCGCAATTAATTAAGACGCTTCTTAATTAGAGTATATAATAATAAAAAATAATAAATATTTTGCATTGTGCATATTTCGGCCTTTGTGAAGAGTTTTAGTGCATATTTCGGCCTTTTTAGTGCATATTTTGGCACGTTGTTAGTGCATATAATCCGATGTCTAGTTATGAGTTAGGTACTTTTATCCAAAACACAAATGATTTGTGCAACTTTCAATCATGTGAAGACTCAAGTTACGAGGAGTACTACGTAAAAATTTACGTAGCCACCAATTTAGGAAGGTTTCATTTCAAATAATGGATTGACGCCTCAGACCAAATAAAAAGAGGTTCCTGTTCAGCATAAAGCGGGAGGAAACGCCCAGGTGTCACCACTGTGTGGATCACTTGGAGGACCCGGTGAAGCATACCGTGGAAATCTGCCCGGCTTGGGCGGAGCATCGCCGTATCCTCACGGAGGCAATCGGCGGCGGCGATCTCTCGCGTCCGGCCCTGGTTCAGGCCATGGCCGGAGCGAGAGTGCACGGGAGGCCGTCACTTCCTTCTGCGAAGCAGTAATGCTCGCGAAGGAGGAGGCGGAACGCGTGAGGGAGAGGCAAGATTCGCGCCCTCGCACCCCTAGTCGCCGCAGGAGACGCCCCGTGCGTCGGGAGTCGGAAGCCGATTTCCGGCCACCGTAGGCGCGGGTTTGCGTCCGATAAGGACCAGGCCCGGGTCGACGGCGCGTTGTGTTCCACGAGCGCCTCAAAGAGATCTCAGCACCAACACTGACGGGTAGCGTTAGGACCAATGCCTGATGAAGACTTTTCTTATTACCTGAGCACGTAGCATTTAAAAAGAAAGAAAAGTTTAAGTACCTATTCTTGACAAATGACATTTTTACTTTGTTAGTATTATATTACTTTAGTTATTGTGAATGTGAGGACTATGTGGATCATTTTTCGTTCTCGTCTATTCTATGGTGTGGGTGTCGTTGGAAAGCCCCCCCCCCTAGCTAATTGGTTGAACTTGGATTAATGAAAAAAATTACAACAGTAGTAGGTATATAACGAAGTTAAAAGGAAAACTATCACAGCTAAGTAGGCTTTAAAGGTTAACGAGTAATAAACGACCAACTTAAATTTGCCGTTTGAAAAACATGTTCTCCCACACATTCCGTATGGGAAAACATGTTAAGTTTGTTCTTGGGATAAATTCATTCCAACTACGGAGTCCTTCATTGTGGGTGGTCTGACACGCACTTGGCCGGTTTTTTTTAAATATGACGTATAAAAATGATTCCGAGAACCTATTTACAGAATAAACAATTTCATTGCGTTTAATTTCTTTATCTCTATTAGCATAAAATGATAAAGCAAACACAAAACAAAACATGTATAGGTATGAAAGGATCGTAGCCGGTGGCACAGTATAAACAAGTACAGTATACTATCCTCATAGAAAACGGCCGAAACAACGCGCTTCGAAATCAATGTATGATATTTATATATGCAACAGTATCGAGTGCGCAGCAGTTACGCACGGACGCGGAAGGTTTAACTACTGAGCGGCCGGGTAATTATTTCAAGGTCACTGCCGAGATATAATACTGCTACTTATTTAAACTGTGGCGGTGGCGTTCTGTAGTTCTTGCGTTCTTGTTTTGAGTTCATACCGGTTAGATTTGTTATTTAAAATTCAGTCAGACCTACCGAATCATCTATTATTAATTTATTACCTGTCATTTACTGATTTTCAGCCTGAATAACATGGTCTATCTCTTGTATAATAGATTACTTAAGTATGGAGTTCTACGAACTGGACAATGTTATGTTCTAAAATAAAGAAAAGGCTACGCCTTTTACTATGGTAAACTTAATTTGTTTGTTAGTCTCCAGTGCTTACAAAAATAATTAAAGAAGTACGTACGTACCACGAAGTTAAAAAAGGTATATATTTTTTGACTGAAAAAGCCCCGCAGACGCGCGTCGCGAAACTGACGTGATTCTGGCAGAGCAATTTTCATGAAGTTTTCATAGAATTGTTCTACCAGAGTTGCGTCGCGCTTTGATGCGGGAGCATTAAAATAAGTACCTTATTTTAGTTAGTTGAAATGTGTTGCGTAAAAAACAAAAATACAATACGCAATATTTGCTTTAGGCCCGCTCTTAAAGTCACATGAGATATTTCAGCTTTGTATCTAGGATGAAACTTGTAATACCTCTGGTATGCAGCGATCCGTATGTAGGCGACGGTTACCACCACACCACAGTTACTACCAGCACCCACTTTCAATCGCAATCAGAATGATTTTGAAGGATATTGCTAATGCTTGATAAATGTTCGAAACATTTGTCTGCTCACCGACATACATAACGTAATGAATGTTGTTGAACTGTCAAAATGAAAGCCATTGCTACTGTAAATATGTTACGCAATTACCTCGCTGGTTGCCGCCGCCAGCTTGATTGTCACCCAATTAGTATAGTCAACCTGGTTACTACTTTATCACCCTGTGGTTGAATCTCATTTGAACTTCATAAAAAGACAAGGCCTATTTGTCTACGTAACAGTTAATTATTTTCTACCCTAGTGAAGTTTAATTATACTGCTGCGACAACAATTCCCAGATTGTTGTCGCAGCAGTGGGAACATTATAGGCTGATTATGATATAGCAATTACAGTAAATAAAGTTATTAAAATGTACTTCTGCGTATGCAATCAAAGTAAACAAATACATGTTCATTATGAATGATAAGTAATCAGTTCATTGTTTTCTAATATTAAGCAGGTAAGCCAATACTTACCTACTTTAAACACAAAAATATTATTGACTGATAACAAAAAAATCGTTCTTATCGACGCTGTGATGTATGATTAAGTATTAGTGGATTATTAAACTATAATATATTCTGATAACACTGACATATCGTCCTCGTTAAGGCAGTCATATACACTACTTATTATAAAGTGCATTTTGGAAGTGCATTTCCTATTAAACAAAAGAAAATTGCTCAACCGAAATAGGTCGCTCATATTGACGTAAAACTTTGCACTGCGCATGTTACACTTGTCTTTTAACCCATTAAAGATAATTACATAACAAACGCCCATAATACCTTAGTAAAACGATAATGCCCACAATTTAATAATCTATTTATAGAAACTTAATATAACTAAGTGAATGGAAGTGCAATCGATGGCTGCGCGCGCATCCGTCAACATGGCTTCTTGCGTCAATTCCGGTGACACGACAGTTTTTCACCTTTAGTTTCCATTGCTGATTGTAAACATTTTGATGAGGACGAGCTTAGAGAAAAAGTAGTAATGGGGGTTGAACGGTTAGATGACACCGATTTTAAACCTCAAGTAGATATTGGGTAGTAGCAGCCAAGGGAAATACTGTGGGTTAGTGTACCACCCGACTTAGGGGATCGCGCATCAAAAGATACTTCCATGCGGTGCAATTTCTACGTAAAAACAACACAAAAGAATGTATAAATCGTCCTAAATAAAGAATCAAATATTTATCTTTTACGTGTGTAAAATTCGAATGCTACTTTATTCATGTAGTGATCACGCTTGAGAACCATGCAATCAACAAATTAGGATAGACGTTTGATAAATTAAAACAACAAGTAATTACTTAAAAGAAGTGGGAAACGTGACAACAGTATTACTAGACAAACCAGGTCCAAAGGATCTGGGCTGAAAAGTCCTATTTCACCTGTAATGGAGAAAGGTGAACGGTTTTCAGAATATTTGTTCGCGAAGATGGGCCCTGGAGATCGGGGGCCGAAAACGACTGAAGACCGGTCAGCTCCAGTTGAACGGACTGGACTCCGGAAGATTCTGGTCGACAATGTGATGCTCGTGGTTACGTTGGTTGGAGTCATCAGCGGCATTGGTCTTGGTGAGTTAAAACTTTACTTTTTAAGTCATAACCATAATTTAATTAAAGTTAATTGTATATTCAGTGGATTATATGCACTTACTAATTGGTCCGTGGTGCAAACTAGAATTACTAATTAAATTATTACATTGTTCTTTATAATATTATAATTATTATACCCATTATTTTCTCTAACAGAGAAAAATCCTTTAGTATCGTCTTAGAAATAATGTGCTGCAAATATCATAGTGACTGAAAAGTTGCATACGAAGACAAAGAAAAAGGGTGCCACGTGAATGAAACCGTGTGATCATCTTTAAGAGTATTTTCTTGCCGATAAATGGATGAAGTTTCTACTTACAAGTACTTACTTCATGGTTTATACTCATCAACACAATTCATTACCTTAAGTGATGGAAAATGATCAGTTAGTACAAAGCACATACTGTACGTTACTAATCTCCTTGAGTGCTGATATTGAAACGCGTCAATCATGCAGATCAGCCAACAAGGTTTCCAGTTTTAATGCTGTTTTAAAAGGCTTTTATAGCCTTGTACTAGATACTTTGTGATCATTTAGATAGGTCAGGGTAATTAAAAAAAATTGGATATTTTATTGCATAGGACCGAATTATTAGAAACTAAGATACATTTTCATAATCATACCAACTATAGCAAAAATCCCAGATTCTTTTGAATAAACGATTTGCTAATCCGAGAGTCAATTTATAAAATCTAATTATAATTAGGTTGGTCAAAATATAGATGGAAAGTCAGAGCATAACGTTAAAATCAGCCAGTCAGCGCAGCGCTTATAACGAGAGCGGTTATTCGCAACTAACTTAAAAACAATACGTATTTTTTGCAAAGAGCCGATGTCTTCAAATTATCCAACGACAGATATAACAATTGGAAATTAGTTCTCAAACCTCTTTCTTTTCTAGGTCTCGGTCTTCGGCCATACCACTTAAGCCCCGATGCGTTAATGATAATATCCTACCCTGGAGAACTCTTCATGAGGCTCCTCAAACTGATGATCCTGCCTTTAATTATCGCCAGTCTGATCGCTGGTTCAGCAAGTTTGAACGCCAAGATGAGTGGAAAGATAGCAGTGAGAACATTACTATACTTCATCTTGACATCGATGTTTAACGCGTTCTTGGGACTGGTACTGGCGATGTTGATTCATCCGGGAGTACCGGAGATTAAGCAGTTTGGCTCTTACGTTGAGGGGAAGAGGGAACACAGTATTTTGGACAGCATTTTGGATATTGGCAGGTATATATGAAATAAGAGACCTTTGTTACTACAGGGTCACGGGGACATTGACGCGCAACTGGTTACCATGGATTTAGTACGTGATTCTGGATCTCCCTACGTTGAAATTTTTGTTGATTCCATGGTAACAGGTTATGCTCCGATGACCCTGCCACCTGAATAATTATCCAAAACAGAATATTGCCCTGGCAATGAGTATAGCTTGTAAACATTGCAAAACATGGGCTTCCAAATGCAATGGGCAATGGGGAGTTGGACTACGGGTAATTGTCACTACCTTTGACAGATAGATTGGTGATACCAGACCGGAGGACGCAGCTGCCCATGGTCTCGACGCAATACCTTTGTCCCCTTTTACAACACCCAGCACGCGTAGCATGACAACCGTAGGAATGTTTTGCCACCGTTTGGTCGACGGAAGAATAGACAAAATCACTGATAAACAATCACAATCTGTCATTTTGTCTATTCTTCCGTCGACAAAACCCATTTCTACGGTGGTCATGCTACGCGTGCAGAAGTTTACTGGAGATGGGTGGAAACACACAACTTTACTTCATAAAAGCATAATGAATCCCCAGATACCCGTTACTGGGCGAATATTTAAGCGAATCCTTTTAGGCTAATGGGCATTTTTTGGTAATGTAAACCAATTAATATGATTGGTTACCTACAGAAACATATTTCCGGACAACATTGTGCAGGCCGCTTTCCAGCAAGCGCACACAGTGTACACACAACCTCCAATTATTTTTGGGAAGAATATCAGCGACAATGACACTGTGCCCGCTATGGTTCGCATTGTGGCTTATAGGTGAGTCTTTTAATATTTGTTCGTTGATAATTTTGTTTTGTTATTCAATGTCACGGTGTCTTTTATGTCTGGCTACCACTTTTATAACAATCTTCCTTTAGATTCGAGAATAGTTGCATATTGTAAAGGCCGACTTCGTTTCGATGGATCATAGTAATCATTTAGCTTAGCGAACTTCGCTATCGTAAAATACTGTATGCTATACAGCATCGGATTTTTACAGCATCTAAATTGATAAGTTTACTCAGGAATAGAAGATGCCTTTTAAATACAAGTTACCATTTAGTTAGGTTGATCATTGTTCTTGATACATTTAACAGAATCAAGTTTTCAGCATTTACTTCCATAAATAAATATGGAAAAGTCTAAGTCAAATTATTCATTCGAAAGTATAGGTGCAACCTCAGACCAAAGGTACAACGGTGTACAACTTGGTATCACCATAATATATTTTGCCAATAGGGATGTAAATTACTGGTAAAAAAGGTGTTAGTCTTTAAATTAAATTAAATTTTATTCTCGTAGTCGGAAAAAATACGTTTATTCAAAAAATTAATTAACTGTTTTCAGGTCAGGCACCAACACTTTAGGCTTAGTATTCTTCTGTCTCGTCTTTGGCAGTCTTCTGGGTACCTTGGGAGCTAAGGGTCAGGTGGTGATAGACTTCTTCCAGGCGATCTTCGAGGTGATCATGAAGATGGTGACGGGGGTCATGTGGTTCACCCCCGTGGGAGTCAGCAGTGTCATCGCAGGGAAGATACTCGGTGTTAATGATGTGGGTGAGTTCTACTAGTTACTTATTTATTTATATACACACAAAACGCCTAAAAGGGAAAAATAGATAAAGATAAAAGAACACATGTAGGTACTGTTTATTTCTTCCAACAGACCTGCGACAGGAGAGTTGGATGAGAGACGTAGAGACAGTGTGTAAAACAGTAGACAGGATAATTTTATTAGAATATAGTAGCGTCAACATACTTACATAATCAATCATCAACAATCATCAATCATTCTTGCTTCAATTGTACTCTGAGTGAATTCACACGGGCCACATTTTTCTTTTCTGAAAGCTAGTAATAATATAATTTTGAGTCTCTGTAAGCTATTATAACTACACTATTGTATTAGGTAAGCCTGTGATGATAGTTGTATGTGTTTTAAAATAAATAATAATCACATCGGTTGAAAATAACATACAAATAATACATGATTGTGCATTTCACTTATCTCTTTTTCTTGTAATACGATCGGTGGACGTAATTCGCAGTCACAAGACTGTTTCATTATCTTGTTGTTATTTGGAAAGTTTTTATGTTCAGCAAATATAAAAAATTATCATTTTACTTAACATGTTATTTTGAACCGGTTTAGGAATAATTTGGAATCAATGAAATTCCTTGCATCGAAGGTATTTCACAGTGTACAAAATAACAAAAGGGCGCTGTCTAGACTAAAACTCAATTTAAGAATTAATCTGTAAATACGCAAGATATCTAGAACTTATCTAGATGTGGTCAAACGCGAGCCTACCAAAATAACAAACACGCTATTATTTCGTTTATTTATTTTCTTTCGTACCTACATAATTACATTTTTAAATATTTTTCACACTAAAAGGATATTAAAAAAAAACATTATTATTATTTTAATTTCTCTAAAGGCTACTGAGGATAATATCCATTAATATCAGATATTAATGGATATTATCCTCAGTAGACTGGGTGTCATTGGTCTAAGATTCTTAGACCAATGACACCCAGTCTTCAGCACGCCTGCTTTCCTCCAAGGGTCAGGCAGAGGTGCACCTATTATAAAACTCCCACATTTCGCCAGCTATGTTTAAGGTCCACGTAATAGGGGGTGAGACTATTGCCTTCTACCGGACACAAATCAAGAATCCGGGATGCTACTGAGAAATTCCTGATGGATTTTCAGTTTCTAATTTCAAGCTTTCCTGATTCCAGCGTCCGTGATGTCCCAACTAGCGTGGTTCATAGCGACGGTAGCCGTCGGGGTGTTCTTCTACCAGCTCATCGTGATGCAGCTCATATACTTCCTGTTCCTACGACGGAACCCCTACAAGTTCTACTGGGGATTATCACACGCTATGCTCACGGCCTCTGCTACTGCTTCCACGTAAGTTTTGAAGGTGTTTAATGATTTATTTGTGAGAGTTGAAGTATTTTGGAATTCAGTATTGAAAATGTACTTCATTCAGCTTTTGTGAATACTAGATCCTTGTTTATATAGTCAATGAAATGAGACTCTGATGACGAAAAAGATTTTCAAGATGGTTACGAGTCCGTACTACATACTTCGTTGATAGTGTGAAGTTCGGCTCCAGGCTTTACCTAGCATTCATATTATTTTTTGGATACTAACATTAGTTTTAAGTTTTCTTTACTAACATTACTGTATGAATTCTCTATGGTCAGAAAATAAAGGTTTATTATTATTTAAAAAGGGAAATGACTGTAAAACCCTAGTCTGTTGGTGAGCTTCATCAATAAGAAGCTTGAAGTCAAGCATGGAAAGTAAAGTCGGGAGCATAATAATAATGTGTACCTTTAGAAAGCCATATGAGTAATTGTGAAATATTTTCTTATAAACTAACAAAATACTAATTTCTTACCGTTCCTTGACAACACCAACTTTTAGGCACAACTTTTCAATTAATTCCATGAATGAACTCTATTGTCTTTAATTGGCCATAATAGACACTCAATCAAAACAATGTACACATCCAATGTAGTTCAGTAACTATAACGTAACATCATTGACTAGCATGCCTTCAATTGCGTGAGAAAGCAGGCAGTATTCGATTTTATTGATTTGTTTCCCTGCGTGCTTTGTAACAACTTGGCATCAAGCGATCAAGGCTTAAAATATAGATAAAACTTAGTTATAATAAGGAACCTTGAAGAAGGTTATGCAAGTCGTTTGAACCGGTAGTTTCAAAGAATTCAGTTCCCTACTGCTAATAAATCTGAGGCACGCAATGTGTTTGCTTTAACCGTTCAAGTCTATTTTATGTCTCCTTTGGTTTTATCAATAGCTTGGGGGAATATAGTGTGGGGTTTCATCAAATCACTCTTTACAGGAATATAGTTGATTCTCTTGTACCTTTGTTAAAAAAAACAATAAATTAATAACTTATATTATAGACAGTTAATTGGTTCAGGCGTGACCTTGCGAGTCCATTATAAAATACAATACACGTAGATATATTTCGTAACCTATTCCGCTTAAACATTCCTAAAGAGTCATAAAAACCCTTTAAGAAATCGACAACCTCTCAACGAGGCATCCTCAGGATCACGATTAGATAGACTCCGAACTCTCTCGCCAACTCGCGAACCCGGGCGTCGGACGCAGTCAAATTATGACTTATGTTAGTTAGTAGGTATATTCCATTCACTCCAGTTCCAAACTTCTTACAAACTGCTATTTATTCATAAAGAACACAGCAATTTCTTCACCAATATCAAAGCGTCTAGAAGTTAATCTGATCAGATAAAGTTGTTATCAGAATCTTTTCAATTACTAATTTCTAAAAGCGTTAGGACTATCAAATCCAATTGTCTGTTAGTTCAGAAGGTAGTTGTGATTGATATCTCCGATGTTATTAGATCGATTTGGATTGTGTTTATTATTTCTAAAAGCTTATGAGTTATTTTATCGGCTTAAGTAACATGTTTTATTAAAATTTGTTGACTAGGAAAAAAAAACTGTGGTGAGACATATTTTCCAAAAAAAAAAAAAAAAAATTTAAAAAACACAAGTGTTCGTCCATAAATCCCGCTAAGGTTAAAAAAATAATAATTGAATAACATGAAAAATATTAAAGATAGAACGTTCATACATCTGGTCTACACACACGCCGTTTGCGAGTACTACGCACCAGACCTTTCTGATGAACTACACTAATAAAACAAAAATAAACAATTATTATCATTAAATTCTCTTTTCCCAGTGCAGCAGCCCTCCCAGTGACATTCAGAGCGATGGAAGGCGCGCTACAGATCGACCCTCGCATCACGCGCTTCGTGCTGCCCATCGGATGTAACATCAACATGGACGGCACGGCTCTGTTCCTGTCGGTCGCCAGCGTGTTTGTGTGTCAGATGAATAACATTCATCTTGGGTTCGCTCAGCTTGCTACTATTTTGTAAGTATTCCCTACGCAGTTTGTTATCAATATGATTATGATCATCTTCATCCTTCCATCTGTGTCCAGGTTTAAAAAAAAAATCATCTATGATAATATTTCAGTCAACTAAACGACATCTTCTTTCTTGCATGTCCTTATCAATGATTTCATGTATGTACCCAACGTTTCGGTACCTAGTTGATGATTCATGCTTTTTATTTTCCAATTTATATTTTACGACATTTTTAAAGAAACAATAAATAGTACCGTAACCGTAGTTGGATTAGCAGGGTCCTTGTTATATTAGAAAGCAACTCACAATATAGTATTATTAGTAGTATTATACAATTCGATAACCTGTCTCAATACCTACATCCTGTTTGATTCCAGTCTGACTTCGACGGCTGCGTCAGTGTCGTCAGCGTCAGTGCCGTCGGCGGCGATGGTGTTACTGCTGATAGTGTTGGCGGCAGTTGACGCGCCCACACACGATGTATCGCTGTTGTTTGCTGTTGACTGGCTTGTGTGAGTATATCTACAGTCCTGTCATAGTTATTTTACCTCTGATTTTGCATCATTGTCAAAATCAAAGTGATCATTATCGTCGTTGCAATAAAGTTGCTATTGGGTGCTACAGTCACAGGTAAAATAACTGTGAAAGGACTGTATTTGTCACATTAACAGGGCCAAGTAACAAAACTAGTCTTTACAGCCTAATCTGCGTTCGCAATTTATTTAGCAAATATGTAAACAAATACGAGTTTTGTTTATGTGGAAATAACATCAATTGGAAGCAAGGATTTGAATAGACCTTAGCTGTAATCCTCTGATAATTTGTATTATTGATCTTTTAGTAAGAATTATATTTAAAATCAAAGAATATAATAAAATTACGTCTGCAAATCAAATGAAGTAAGCCGTTGAACCTTCACGTGGGTGCCCAACTGTCTAGTAATTGTTTGATAAAAAATATTGGTACCAAAACTCCTTAACTTCCTCTGTAAGACCTTAACGAATTAAAATTTCTATTTCTTAAAATTTCCTTTGTAATACTAACGATGTTTAAAAAAAAAAACATATTAATTGTATCAAAGTTCATCAATGTTGTATACCTACTACTTTTTATTTGTCAAAAACGTCTTTATCTATACAGGGTGTCAGGGTCATCGACGCGAAGCCGGTTACCATGGATTCAATACATGATTCTGAACCCCCCTGAGTTGAAATTTTTCGTCGGTTATTAAAAAAAAAAAACAGCTGTTGCATACATTTTGACCGCGTAGCACTTTTTTTATGAAACAGCAGATTTTTTTTTAAATAACCGACGAACATTTTCAACTCAGGGGGGTTCAGAATCATGTACTGAATCCATGGTAACCGGCTTCGCGTCGATGTACCTGCCACCCTGTATAATATGTATTATTATAAAAAAGCCGCTTTTCGTTTATCCCTGTGTGTCCACGTTGTTCTTGTATACTAAACAACGGATTTTGATGCGGTTTTCAGCTTCATTTAGAGGATTTATTCCGGAAGGCCATATCTTACTTCCTCCTTACTAATATTATAAAGGCGACAGTTTGTTTTTTGTTTGTTCGTTACGCTTTCACGCTAAAACGGCTAAACGGATTTCGATGAAATTTGGTACTCGGGTAGACCATGAGGTTAGGTTAGGACATAGGATACTTTTATCTCGATATTCCCACGGGATCGAGACTTATGCAGGTGAAACTGCGGGGTGCAGCTAGTAATAAATCCAGGAATAGGAATAGGGGCCAGGCGCTTGTAATCTCTATACATACTCTAAAGTGTCCGTCTGTCGCAGCGACCGCATCAGGACCACCAACAACATGTTGGGCGACTGTTACGCGGCGGCTGTCGTCGAGCACTTGTCTAAGAACGAACTCATGGCGTGCGACGCTCTTAACGCGGTGAGTGTTCGTCTGTCCCGTCCCATGTGTTGCAGTAGACACAGTATACCGTGCTGCGCTCCAAACCACAAATCGCCGACGTCACCCAAAAAGCAGCCAAGCTTAAGTGGGACTGGGCCGGACACGTCTGCCGCATGTCGAATGAGTCATGGGACAAATCTACCACGATTTAGGTTCCATAAAACGTCCGTCGACATCGAAGCAGACCCAGGAGAAGATGACGAGACGAGCTTGACGCCTACAGACAGGATTGGTCCACACTAGCTCAAGACAGAGAGGAGTGGAAAGGAGAAAGGGAGGCCTTTGCCCTGCAGTGGAATAACAGAGGCAAAAATAATAAAAACAAAAAATAATAAATAATTTGTCGGGTTCATCAAAGTTAATGAAATTGTTGAAAATGTGATTAGTTTTTATCCCTAATTGCTAAAAGCTCAATGGGTTCTCCGAGGCATTTAAGGGAAGATGGGTGCAGATATGAGTGCAAGAACAGTATTCTGTCCAATAATAATCCCATCGCGCCTCGCGTGACCAAGCGAATAGGTTTGCGCTGTAATCGAGACAAAAATAACACTAGTGAATATTACAATACAACTCTCACTTGTGCACCATCTTTTGGCAAAACATAGTGAGCCATATTCTACCAACTAATAACATATTCAGATCTCTATACACCTATGTTTTACTAATAAATTGATTTTATTTTATTTTTCTCAACTGTTTCTCTCTGAAGTATATTTACTCACCCAAGAAAACTTTGAGAAAGAGATTTGTATTAATATCTCTGAAATATTAATAGGAAATTGAGATTGCTTATTTGCATATTATTATGATTACTTTTACAAATCGGTTTTATAACTTCTTCCTTTTCTGATTCCAGGACCCCATCAACGGTTTGACCCCGAACACTGACGTGGACATCGGCATAGTGACTCCCAGTAAAAAGTCCATCGGCTCCGACGAGGTCATCATAGACATGCATTTACACAACCACTCGGAGAAGTCCATCAAGCGAATATAGTGATTGTTTTGACCCTTTATTATGTATCCTTTTTACCAGCTGTACTCAACCTGTGGGGAGTTAGGAACGGCCTATGTCCGGCAGTGGATGATGTAGAATGAGATGTAGCCAGTTTGGCTTAGCTTTGTGGCTCGAAGAGTTGACAGCTCGTGTGGCTTGTACTTGCGGCTCGAAGAGCTGTTTTTCTTGAGAAAGTGATGTATACAGTGTCTTGTTAAACGGAGGCAATATTTTTGAAAGAGGTTATTGTAAAATGTTGCTCTCAATATGATTGCAAATGTGCGCTTTTATAATTTCTCACGTGAAGATAATATCGAGGACGTCCACACCCATAAAATGTATGGAAATACGTGCACGTTATATAAGTCGATTTAGACCAAACAAGCGAATGCACATTCTATTCCACTCCACCTTATTATTTTTGTGTAAACAGGAACAGAACATTTCTTCTTTCCCTATTAAAATGTCAAGAATATCGTCAGAAGAATACTCAAGCTCTTGTTCTGGTTCTTTCGTTTTGTCTAAACCCACCTTAACGTTATCTTGGTCGGAATTGAAAAGCGTCTTCTATAACTTTACTTTTCTGTGTTATCGTGATGCCGACACGTGGATAATGTTATCATCATGTTGGAAATTATAGAAGTGCACAATATAAAAAAAAACATATTGTATAGAACTTGTCTAGTGACTTCCAAAAATATTGCTTTGATTATACAGGCTGTAACGGACATCGACGTGTAAACTGTAACTATTAATTCAGCACATGATTCTAGATCCTAAGAGTAGAAATTTAGGTCGGTTATTAAAAAGAAACTCTGCTGTTTAATACCAAGGTCAAAATGTAAAGAACAGCTGGGTTTTCACCAGTTTACGCGTTGATGTCCCTTACACCGTGTATAAAACATTCTGTATAATGGTACTAAAAAAATGAGTGAAATGAAATTGTTTTTTCTGTAAATAGGATATCGGAATCACTTTTACACGTCATATAAAAAAAAATAAGCTAGATGAGGTCGGTGTTTCCTATCTGACTACTCTGAGAAGAAAGATAGGAAAATGAGTATCTAATGATACTCATTTTGTTAGTACCATTATAATGAATGAAACCAAAAAGGGTTGAATATCGTTCCAGAGTACCCTCGCGCCAGTTATAAGTAGGCATAAGCATGTTTAGATAGACAGGGTTGACCAGAGACGGCCTTACCTTTTTTTGAAAGGCATTCTGAGAGAAACCACAACGGAATACGTACAGAAGTTTTAGAGAAAATCAGTTGCCAGTATAAATAGAGACAAATGATAATAAAATAACACATTTGTGTGTACTTAGGGTTTTGTAGCCATTATTGCAGTATATTGAGAATACTATCATATGAATTTCTATAAAAATAATTTAAATAAAACGTTTGAGAATGTTGCCTTATAACCGGCTGTATATCAAAATATCAGTACTTAGATATATAAAAAAACTGAAGCCTGTTTTTGATCATTTGTTATAAGTAGGTATACTTTTGACAGATTATAAAAAACTATTTCTTAATTTAACAATATGGGAATAAGATATCAAAACCCTTTCTATTTTGAACAATTTTAGCACCGATATTATCTATAATAACTAAAACAGGGCCACAGTGTTCGTAGGCATTTTATATTACTATATAAATTAGTATATATTATAATACCATTATATATAATTCGCTTTCCCCCATATGGGTTGAGTAGAGATGCTCAATAAACATTACTCTTTTCTACGCTTATATTCCTGCTTATTTTAGTATGACTGAACATATTCAATAACCAATAGAAATCATTGTGTTCAAATTAACCTAAATACTTCTAACCTTAAGGAATTTTAAAAAGGAATTAATTTCTTAATGTTAGAAAGTAAGGTGAAAAACCGGCCTTATACACTTGATTTTGAATTTTCTTACAAGAATGTATGAGTTCTTAAACACATATTGAACAATTTTGATCAATTTACCTTTCAAACTATGTCTCAGTAGTTTCTAAAATAGATATTTTTGGTTAATTTTCAACTCGTTAAACCCTCCGCCTCAATAAAAAATTCGTTTGAAAATGTTTACCTTGCAATCAATATTTTCATCATCACTATAGGTATGGTTCGATGGTACTGTTTTGTCTACTCTTTTAAGAATAAAAGTGAGATGATCATCATTAATATACTTACCCATTATTTTATGATTATTTTTATTATCTCCATTGATTTCTACAAAGCAAGCTGTTAAACTATTCTCCTTAGCTAGGTTACCATAGTTGGTAATCATTATATTATTGGTAGTTGTAGCTCCAACTGTGATAATAATATTTAATTTATCATTTTGTCATAATTTAGCTGTAATGTAATTATTATAGGGATAAGTAATTCTGCAAGCAATATTACCAAAACTGGTACCTAGGTAGTATTTGATACATTTTTTCTTTAATAAATGTTTGGCGGTGAATTGTTACGATAGGTAGTGGAATAAAATATATTTTTGCCTTTTATTTCTTCCTCTATATCAGATGTTTTTGAAATCTGTGTTAAGCTGCGTTCCAAAACTTCTAACAAAAACGCTACAAGTCTCCCAACAAATTTACCAACATGTTACGCATAATGTGAAGGGGATTTTAGCATTTTATTCAGCGATCCTCCGAACTAGTCCAAACAAAGCGGCGATGCATACGGTTTGAGACTCAGATCATACTTTTAAGGTGCTTCTTTACCGGAAGCATTCGCCTCTAATGTAAAGTTACAGATTTGATTTTGAGCATTACGTTACAATACTGCCTCCCTGACTGACGAGCATTCGCCTGTAATGTAACATTTCTGATTAAAAATTAAATAGACATTGCGCACTGTAATGCTCGGTTCTCCTTTCTCACTAATTGAATGCTCGATTCAGATCGTTACATTACAGGCGAATACTCCCGGTGAGGGAGCACCTTTAGAGAGAGTTGTTCGCGTGTTTGTTACAAGTTTGAAGGCAGCTTAAACCTATCAAGTATTGTTGCAGAATTACTAATCTCTTATTTAGTAATGTACTATTTCACTGTGAAATAAATAATCAATTTTAATAAACAAATCTTTTTTTGAGCTCTGTTTTACTTTAGCTTCCCCTTCGATTAAATTCTGATTTTATAGTAATTTTTACATTACTCGTGTCATCACAATTTACAAGTTTAGACCATCTACTGACCTCTATAATAATCGCTTACATTGCCAGTGTACGTAAGTAGCCCTGATAGAAATCATTATATTGGATCAAATTAGAAGTATTTGGAATCAGGATAACGCGATTCTTTAAAGAGTCAATCAGGGTCAATGGTTGAGAAAATAAAAATTAACGAATTGTTTTAAATTCCATTTTATTTCCACCTAAACAATATTCATACAGTCGGTGGAGTCTACGACTAATTTATTAACATGTAAGCTAAAATAAGTATTTACATTCAATATACTAGTTTTCAGTCCAGAATTTTTGATACTACATAACCAAAAAAAAAATGCTAGAAATTACGGCTTTATAGGTAATCATTTGTAAACTACAATTGGATTTTTTAAATTGAAAGGTAGTGACAGAAGAACAATAAGAAAAAAAATTATAATAAGGTATTTCACCATTATTAAATATAATGTATTATAAAAAATAAAAAAAGACTTTGTTCGTGTACAACACTGTCCATTAGTTGGTGATAGTATATTTATGTAACGTAATGGAATGAATTGGATAACCGAACATAATAGGCTTGGCTTGAAGCGGTTGATGGTAAATAACAATATGTAGTAAAAATACTGAACTGAATCTTTAGGCATCATCAAAATCACAGAGAAACGAAACATCAACGTTCAATTCACTGAAAACTAATATTACATTATATTTGCAACAGAATTTTACAATATGAAATAATACATTCATTTCCGTGTAATAAAGCTTACAGTAACATTGATTCACCAAATCGATTACAATCACGCGATCTATTAATCAATTTGACACATCATTACAAATTGCGTTTCCTAAAAATAATACTTATAGCTTAAAGTAAAGCTGTATTTTTTGTTAAACATAAAAAATGGCAGTCTTTATATATTTTTTACAATGAGTATAAAGTAAGTATGTACACTTAAAAAATACACCCGATTTTTTATTTATATACATTTACCGCAAAAATCGGTAATAAGCGCTTAGTTATCACTTTGAGCATATCTGTGAAGTTCGTTTAAATATCAATATGCGCAAAATGAGTTAAGCCGATCAGATCGGCCGAATAAATAATACTAACTACACTATAGGCAAAACAGTCGTCCATATGTACAGTATTGAATATACTACGAAACTAATATTTTCATATTCTCATAGTCGAGTGTGGAGGTTTTCTGTTGGCGGGTGCCGGTGGCAAGCCGGGACCTACTAGAGGTGACATTGAAGGTGATCTCGTCGCCAGCGGTGATAGCGAAGGTGAGAATGAAGGTGACATGGCCGCTGCTGCAGAGAACCCGCCAGGAACGTCATGACTTATTGGAGACCTCGGTAATAACAACTGTGGCTGTCTACATGACAACGACGGTGCTGGACAACTTCTAGGAGCCACCGTCGTCAGTAATGGTGGTGGAACACTCTTTCCTCCTGATATTGAAGTTCCTTTACTCTTTGCACTCGAAGCCGCACTGTTAGCACTTTGGAGTGACACAGCGTCGTCTTTTAGTCTGGCTATTTCAGAAAATACATGTGCTAAGGGCTGGTACTGAGGTCCCCAATCAAGTAAGTAATCCCAATTGTAGCTACCAGTTAATTCTTCTTCTGAGTGAACTATGGAACTAAGACTACCAGTCATTGAAGGCCCTGCGGTAGGCACGGCGTTGTTGTCTCCCGGCGCGCTAGAGAAAGCTCCAAGAGCCATTGCTCTATCAACAGCCGCGCTTGCTTCATCCGCACTACTCGCTCTTTCACTACCAGTAACTTCATTAAGCTTAGCGTATATTAAATTGGTAATGTCATTTTCATGAGCACCATCTTCATCGAACATGTGCATCGAATCAATAGGTGCGTGATGTAACATGGTGTCCTTATTTCCTACGTTTTCTGAACATCTCCTAGATGACGTTGATGCACCGCCACCAGTTCCAGTATCAACTATACCTAGTCTTGCTAAATATTCCTGAGTGTTATGTACAGATACATCAGAAAGATTATCATCGTCAACTCCGTTAGCTTGTCTGTGTATGCCAGATTCTCTCTGTAAAGGACCCTCGTTTATCATCCTTATCTCCTCGTCCTCACCATCTTCGCCATCCTCTGCAGAGCCTCGACCACTCGATCCTGACTGATCGGACCCTGATAGTTCCGAAGTAGTTGCTGCACCAGAATTAGAACTTGCTGTATGAGGGCCGTATGGTGGGATTTCATCATATTTAGGAGGAGCAAACTGATTAGCTGGATTTACCACACCAGTATTTCTTATTGGAATAGTATCGAAAGCGCTGGGATCGACATAACTGTTGGTAGCCCCGACTCCTTCGGAACTTAGTCCTGGCTTATTGACTTTCTTGTGTCTCTTATTCTTCATGTGCAAAAATAGGAATGCTGCCGCAAAAATTATAATGATGAAAATGAAAACAATCAGTAATCCTAATGCCCAGTCAGATAAACCTCCACTTGCGACTGCAGCAGCATCAGTTACTTGAGTTGCATCCGACGCCAAAGCAAGATCATTCATACCAATTTCCACGGCAGTTTTGTTCGTCAAAGAGCCTTGTCTTCCAGAACTGGCAGTGACTACAAGGCTTATGGATTTGTCTAAGCCGAAAAGGTTTTTCACAGAATCGACTTTCTTCTTAAGAATAATTACGCCAGTGGTTCTGTTTATTTTGAAGTACGAATGTGATGTGGACAGTTGATAAACGATTCTTCCGTCGATACCTTTATCTCTATCGGTTGCCGTAGCTTGTCCAATTACATAGCCAGCTGGAAGAGATCCTAACTTTGGCACACGGAACTTGTAGGTCTTTTGCGTAAACTGAGGGTAGAACTCGTCTCTGCTTTCTATATCGATCCTGACTTTCACAGTAGTGCTTTGTCCACCCAAATCAGAAGCTTTGATCGAAAACTCATATTTATTCTTAACCTCATAATCGAACACAGCATTAGAGTTGACTAACCCAGATGAAGAATCAATGAGAAACATTTTCCAGGAGTCATCATTTCTATTGTAGTTGTTAGGGGAAGCGACTATTGAGTAATTTAGTTGGCCGTATCTTCCTTTGTCTAAATCTGTGGCTCTTGCTGTGAAAATTGAAGTTCCTACTCTTTCGTTTTCACCAATAGTTTCAAAATACTCATTGACGGGGAAAGTCGGTGCGTTATCATTCTCATCGAGTATGCCAACGCTGATGTATACAGCATTGCATAGTGACGGCACTCCTTGATCACATGCGACTATCACAAGTTTGTATTCAGTATTTCCAATATCATAATCAAGACTTTTATTGACTGTCAGAAGGCCTGTTGTTGGATCTACGAAGAACAATTTCTCATCATCTCCAGAGGTGATATTATAAACGATAGCTGCATTCGGAGTGCCATAGAGATCAGCATCAGTTGCAACCAATTTAGTTAAGGTGTATCCAATTTTGACATCCTCACTAACTGTTAACTCAAAATCATTTATAGCAAACATCGGTGGGTTATCATTGGCATCTGCTACAGTCACGAATACTGTGATGGAAGTTTTATTCTGGTTATGAGTTAGCATTTTTCCTTGTTCAACAGCAGCTAATCCAAGGACGTAAGAATCCTGTGTTTCTCTGTCAAGTGTGTTAAGAAGAATTAAAGCTCCTTCGAGAGTGACATCAAAGGTGTTGCCTTCGTTACCAGATGTAATATGGATATCTAAGTTATATTTCTTAAGAACATCGTTGATACCGCCTATCTGGAGCAGAGTTGATCCTTTTTCGGTGTTTTCGTTTACGGTGATCCTGAAATTGAAAATAAGAGCAAATTATTGTTATGGTTTGATACTTGACTGTCCAGTTTTTCTCTCGTCTGACATAGGTGCATATTTACAGACAATTCAGAAATAATTTTGAATCACTCGCAGTAAATTTTATATGTAGTAATATAGCAGTGTTATAAAGATTTTTTGTTTTAATTATGATTATTATTCGAAAATTACTATTTCCTATTAATATTTACCTATAAGTATCCTGCCCAATGAAAGGCTTGATCTCCGAAGATGCTCCTGTACTAATCCTAACAGACGCAACAGCACTTCTGTTAGGTTTTCCATGATCTGTAGCTACAACAGCTAACTGTGTATCCCTTTGATTAGGTGGTAGTGCACTGTAGTTCACAAAAATGCCCCCAGAAACTGCATCTATGTAGTATCCTTTAGTTGGCCGAAGGAGTGAGTAGGTGATCTTGCCGTTGTCTCCATCATCGCGGTCCTTGGCGCTGACTGAGCCTATTTTTAGAGTGTCTGTGCCTTCTGTAATTGAGAAGATATTGAATTAGTTATATTTACGTACCTATTGTCATCGTTTACAAATTGTGTATTTTTTTGGTATCATTTAAAATTGTTTAACAGGTAAGTACTTGATTATAATTTTTTGTTGATCTTGTTAATGACAGTGTTCATGAAATGCCACTTACCAGGTAAAATTCTGTTGTACGAAATATCATCAAAAACAGGTGAATTGTCATTTACATCAGTAACTTTTATCGTCAGCGTCGTCTGGGCAACATGTTCGCTATCTGATGCTGTAATATTCACTTCATACGTTTTCTTCGCTTCAAAGTCAAGGGGTCGATTCAACACAATCTTTCCACTATATCTATCTATAGAAAAACTGTTGTCCCCTTGTATTATCGAGTACTTCAGAGCTGGATATGTATCAACGTCATTCGCAGTAACAGATGTGAGTACTGTCCCAACTTCCGTTCCTAAAACAAAAACAAAATATACTGACGGGTCTCGTTTGACTGCCGTTTTAACGACCCGCCAAAATAAAAATTCTCTAAAATAAAACCTCTGTCGACTTACAATGATATAAAAAACGAATAAAAAGCGACGCGAACGCCGCGGACCGTTGGTGAACCGCTAAAACATGCACTCGGAAAAAATGTAATACCATCCAATAAATATTGATCCTAAAGGAGTCCCTTTTATTTAATCTCGGCGTTGGAATCGAAAAGTCGCAATGTTACCAAGTCGAGAATACAAATTATGTAAAATGCCTCCCTCTCTGTGGTACGCTTTTTGTTCTACCAATTTATTTCGAAAAGTCGATAGGCCGACCAACGGCAATTTAAAACCCGAATGCGAATACGGAGTAAACGAGTAAAAACGTACCTTCCGATACTGAGATGACGTTCGGTGGTGGGAATGTTGGCTGATTGTCATTCACGTCTACAACGTTGATCCTCAGCGTCGCTGTGCCAGTCATCTGTGGGTCGCCTTCATCAGTGGCTATTACTGTCAGTTTGTACGTCTCCCTTATCTCACGATCAAGTACTATATTTGTTTTCACCGATCCTGAGAATGCCGGTTCTATAATGAATGCATTATCATGATTGCCGTCGACAATGTGGTATAGTATCCTTGCATTCACACCACGATCCCCATCCTTAGCCGCGAGTTGCACAACAAATTCACCCTTAGTGTTCCCTTCAAGGACATTCGCGATGTACTGTTGTTGCGTAAACCTGGGAGCGTGGTCGTTCTGATCGATCAGATTTATTATAACGTCACAGTAGCCGTATAGGACGGGCGAGCCTTCTGTGCGCGCAACTACAACAAGCTGCCTCCGCGGGCCTGGATACGACTCGTAATCCAGATTCACTGAGTTATTCACCCTTATAACGCCTGAGTTAGAGTCTATTTCAAAGGCGTACTGATCGTTTCCGTTGCCGATTTCATAAATTATCCTCTGACGCCGCCCGTCGCTCCTAACTGCGGTTACTTGGAGCACGTCCTTTCCATACGCCATGTTTTCTTCAACAGTTACATTGTATGTAGCATTTTGGAAATTTAATGTAGGTGTTTGATCTGAGAAATCGCCGACACGTATTTCTATAAGTCCAATGGAGCTCTGGGCTGGGTTGCCTTTATCTTTGGCGATCACTTTGAGATGGATCAATTTGCCGTTTTCACTTGCTAAGCTTTGTGTAGCTGTGAGTACACCGGTTGTAGGGTTGATGCGAAACTTGTGATTCGAAGAATCTAGAAGTTCATAAAGTATTTCGGCGTTTATTCCTATATCATTGTCCATTGCTGCGACTCGGAGTAAACTCTGACCTGGCGGAGTTAGTGTGGCTACTTGTTCTCTGAAAGGGTACTTCGTAAAGATGGGCTTGTTATCGTTAACGTCATTGATAGTGACTTCTACTGAGACTCTTTGAGATCGAGTTATGTATCTTCCCTCATCCGTAGCCACAGCTTCAAAGTGATAGACGCTTGTCTTCTCTCTATCAAAAGTTCTGTAATAAAAAGTATGAGTTTGTTAATTAAAAAGAAAAGAATACAGATAACTTTGTGTAAAAAATTGTGCTCGATCACACACTTACCCGGTAGTAAAAATGATACCAGTTTTGTTATCAATCCTGAACAGTCCTTGGCTTTCATTAGCCAAAGAGTATACAATCCTTTTGTTGAAACCTAAATCTGCATCAGTAGCCCTGACTTTGATCACTGATGTATCAATCATAGCATCTTCTGGTATCGCTGCAGAATAATGACCAGTATCAAAAACTGGATCATTATCATTCTGATCTTCGACTATGACTGTGATATTACAAGAACCTTGCAAAGCCACAGGGGAACCATGATCAAAGGCAGTAATCGTTAAATGATACTTCGATTGTGTTTCACGATCTAGACTTCTAGCTGTCAGTCTACCAGTAGTGGAATCTATTGAGAACTTGTTCCCATTATTGCCTGATGTTATGCTGTAAGTTATGACTCCATTTGCTCCAATATCTTTGTCAGTTGCTGCGACAGTGTGTATAACTTCTGGTTCGTTGTTTTCAGGGACAATCAAAGGATAGCAAGACCCTGTTTTGAAACTTGGTGGGTTATCATTCACGTCCATAACGCTTATAGTAACCGTAGCAACATCAAAGTTGGTTGTAGATTGGAAAGTGCTTGAGTCTGTAACGTAGACTGGAAAGATGAATTGATCCCTCTCTTCTCTATCAATTTTGGTTTTGACTATGATAGTGCCGAGCCTTTCATCTATTGCAAACTTGTCATCTGCTACTCCTGATGGGATCATGTAAGTTAGATTACCTAAAATATAAAAAAAATATTAGTGTTATATTCTGCAAAAAATTTGGTAATTTGGTATCTAAACAAATCATCAAATGTTACAGTAGTAAATTACTTACTTGCGCTTCCTCTAGAAGATTTAGCAGACAGTCTTGTTACAAAACTGCCCGGACGTATATCTTCAGTGATGTTCGCTCTGTAGAAAGAATCTGTGAATCTTGGTGGTATATTCGTTGACTCTTGCAGCGTTAACTGTAGAGTCATGTGGCTCTGTCTTGGGAATGGAATACCATGGTCTGAAGCAGTGAGGTTCAACTTGTACTGCCCCGGCTTTACCCTGGATATATCCTGGGAGAATTTGTTTGATAACGTCAGTTTACCAACGTCATATTCCATGGAGAAGTAGCCTTGTTCATTTCCACCTGATATGTAGTAAGATATTTTACCATTTTCTCCGGAATCAGCATCTATTGCCAACGCTTGATAGAAAGTTCCTGATAGCGTATTAAGCGAGACTATAGCTTTATTGGCAGATACAAAAGTAGGAGTGTTGTCATTGGCGTCAGTAACAGAAATGTGCACTGTAACTGATGTTGCCATTCTTTCAGAAACATTTGTTGCTAGATCTGTCGCTTCAATGATTAGCCAATATTCCTTCAACTTTTCATAATCTAGAGCTGAAGTAAGTGTTAGAGAACCAGTGAGTGGATCCAAGTTGAACACATTTTTAGAAACAGGCAATGAAGATACAACCCGACAATTCAACTCTCCATTTGGACCTGCATCAGCATCTTTGGCAGTAAAGTTGTAAACTATCATTCCAATTGCGGTAAGTTCTGATATTTCGATGTTTATTGGATCTTGAGGCCATTGTGGTGAATTGTCATTGACATCTACGATTTCTATTCTTACAGTCACAGCACTGCTTTGAGGATTATTTGTCGCTGATGTATCTAGAGCTCTCACTTCTAGTCGGTATTCATCTTGAATTTCTCTGTCCAATTGTCTAGCTACGACCAACGAACCAGTTCGTCGGTCAATTTCAAAGGTACCAGGAGAGTGATCAGTTGTGAGAGGCATGAGTAGGTATGAGATCTGTTTCTCATCGTCATCGTTGACTAAGTTTTCAGTGATGTCGCAACATGCAACAGTTCCAACAATGTGACCAATTTTGGCATCTTCCTTCACCTGTAAAGATTAATAATTGATACTATAATAAAATATTCACACAATTACTTAAAAACCACCAAATCAACTTGAAAATATTTTACACAGTTTTTTTGTTCATGACTATAGCACGTATCATTGTTTTCTGATTGCTTACTTTGAAAGATAAACTAGAGCTGGTAAAAGTTGGCCTATTGTCATTCAAATCCAAAACTTCAACTTTGAGCTGCCTCACGGTCTGCTTTGGTGGTGTACCTCCATCAGTCGCTGCCACAGTCAATCGGTAAATAGATCTCTCTTCATGGTCCAGGACTGAAAAGAATAACGATTTTATTAATATGATCGTTGATAGTTCTATAAGGCATCGTTCCACCATAAGAGTCTATCTTATTTATTAATAAGATAGAATCTTAACGTAGATATATCTTTTTTAAATGAAAATAAATAATATCCTTGAAATTACCTGTGCTAGTTTTGATCACTCCAGTAATAGCATCAATAACAAAAACACCGACTCCATCCATGTCTCTTTCACTCAAGATAGAATATTTGATAGTAGAATTCACTCCATTATCTCTATCTATAGCCTTCACTCTTGCTACTTCTGCTCCAGGCTGCTGTTCTTCCCTAACACTGACGACATCTTCTCTAGGGTCAATGATCTCCGGTGGGTTGTCGTTGACATCGGTAATTTTAATAGAAATAGGAACTCTACTCGATCTAGACAGCGTTCCTTGGTCCTTAGCTTCAGCAAATAAAGAGAAAGAAGACTTAAATTCTCTATCTAGAATTTCTTTGGTTGTGATTATTCCTGTAACAAAACAAATAAACATAAATATCACGAATTGTTTATGCACGTAATGAATTTAAACAAAAAACTGCTGGAGCTGTACGCACAAAATATAAAAAGCTATACCTAATAAATTACTCAATCCGATAGCAAGTAATAAATAGACTCGTAAAATAAATAGAGACGAAGTCGTTAAATTAAACGTCAAACGGTATTTATCCTTGAAACAGGATTATTTATCGAAAACTTATCAGGAGAAAAGGCAATTCAATTTTAATATATAAAATGTACTTTTAACTTCTTAACCTATAATGAACCTTGCACACGTCTTTACCAAATTCCCCTTATAACACATATGGCCGAAGAATTTTGTCAATTTCAAATCGATTACTTTTAAGTCTGTAACCTAAAATTAGGTGTACATAAAAGAGATCGCGTCGGGACAGAATACTATGATTATCCGAAACTCCATATTGAGAAACTAAAAATTGTGATGACAGAAACAGGGTAGTGAAATGAACATCGTGGTGTGAATCAGATGCAAACAATAATGAACCTAAAGAAGATACAACTAAAGTTTCCATTCGTATAAAAGTTGGATTTATAGGAGGATAATAAGATGAGCCAGAAACCGCTGTAATGAGCGATGGGAAACGACCTGTAGAAAAAAAGTATCCATCATTATTTCAACCGCAAATATTGGACACTCTTGACTTCGGTGTTTGTAGTAAACGATAATATTTTCTTCACGATTGCTGATTTCTGTTTTTGTAGGAAGCTTATTGTTGCGGTGTAAGGTATCTTCAAGTCCTCCCCAGTCCGGGTAGAAGGGCGGAGATCATGATGGCAAAGTCATAAATACTGGTAGCTTTAAACCGTTGAGTTTAATTTATCAAATCAAGCTTTTGATTTGTATTCTTAGGTGTAATGTACGACGTTAGACATTTTTATTGGACAGTATACGTAAACTGTGCTATAAAATAAGGATCTGCAGGGTTTGTGCTAGTTTTGTGAAAACACTGGTAATTATTGTAAGTTTTGGAGGCAGTGTGCACGTTGTTTCTTGACGTAGTAGTAAATTACGTACGAATCGAACCTTTTCCACTCTTAAACTCACATCTTTATATATTTGCTACACTATAAAGAGACAGTTTTACGGCCTAGCTTAACATTTTCCAAACATTCCGTGTGACTTTGTTAAGTTAACAAAAGGCCAAATCATTTACAATCGCGTCATCTTCGATCACAATTACCTTTTTTGTTCTAACCCTGTTTGTTATTGCTGAAATTTATAGCACTCTGTCCACGGTAAGATTCCAGCAACATTTTACACCTATAATTCATTTGAGAACATATGAAAATAAAAGATGTACGTCAACAAAACGAGTTGTAGAGCCCAGTGCGTCCTACACGTACATTTGTAACATATGAGCTTTAAATAGCCGACGACAGTATCTAGTACTGGTGGGGCTAGTAATAAAACATGGGAGAGAATAGCAAGGCTCCTACATAGCAATATTTTAATAATAGTTAATGTCGGGTCATGGCGCAAGCGCGAGCGACGACGTTTATAACTCGCAATTGACGCGCATAAATTCATTGTGTGTTGCCTCCCGTTGTGGGAGCGTGGCCGGCGGGTGGCGTGACCTTTTAAATAAAAATTTGCCGTCCACACGCTGATTGATTATCAAACATTCAAGGGAAATTCCAAAGTCTTCATCAAACAACGGCTTAACTAGCATGTGGCGAATGTTGAATTACTAACTAGATCATTATGTAGAGACGTTTCAAGTTATTTTGTTCCCAGCTCCACTTCCACACTGCATTATCCTATATTGAAGCCCATTACAGCGAAATAAGTACCAAAAATAACCCTAATAAGCTTTTGTCTTTTTGACATTTTAAATCCAAAGATCCAAAAACACTGATCCAATCAATCCAAGTCCAGCCACAATTAATTATGTTAGCGTTTTTGTATCCTTATAAGCCCTCAGTCGTCATGAACTTCTGTCGGATGTCACAGAAGAATTATTATTATTACTTTATGAGTCAGCGGATACATCGAGCAAAGCATTACTAATGGTGACCAGCTTTCATGTGTGACGTATGAAATGGCAACAATACTGCTCATGCAAATATATAGGCACCTTTACTCTGAGCAATAAAATTATACTTTGTCTTAATATTGCTGATTTGAACTGGCTTTAACTTAAGATACTCTACTTGACTGGTCCAATCTACTTTTACGGTGTTCGTTGAACTGTCTATTTGTTTTAAATCTCTAAAATGTTTACACAATCGGTTCAGGTCAATTACTGTCCAAACCTTCCAACCAGTTCTATCAATGCCAATGATCACAAACAAACCGACGGCTATCAATGCTCATAAAAGGCAGAGTTTTTGCCACTGGAAACATTGTGGGTGCACCTGTTGAAGACCGCAGTCTTCCAATAGGGCCACATACAGCCGTCGCAAATGATTTACGAATTTTGCCCTCACTCGCTCCTTGCTAACTAGCTCGGGAGTGTTCGGGTGTGATCGCCGATAAGCCGAATTGAGACGAAAAGCTCCACCATTCATCAGTCAGTTATTGAGAATAACGAACTGCCAGCCACTCTTTTTATGCCATGCTTAATACTCGCACGATTTCGACGATAAACATCGTACTGGATAAGATCGGCTGAGGATTCTTATTTGCATATCTTATTAAATTTAGTCGGTGTAAACAAGGCTAAACACGGAATAGTTTTTGCTACTTTTCGTACTTGTTTTTCCTTTTTGGGTGGGTGGAGTTCTAAGTGGTAGCCATAGTGCATCTGCGCTACTCCAAGTCTCATGCAAAAGTGTCCAGAGCAAAGATCACGATCGTGCCTCCGTAGTAAACGGCTGTTGGCTCATTAAACCTGAGATAATCCACATTTCTAGGTTTGACCCTGACAACGTGAGCAGGATACCAACTATCAGTTACAATATTATTCAAAATCTCTCATTCTAAACTCCTTCATTATAAATATTATCCCACAAACACACCAGACAGACACTCGAAATAATTCCATAATTACATAGAAGCATAGAAAGCGGTCCATGGGAAGGTCGAAAACAAATAAAGCCATCGGATCTGCTCCCCATAAGTTCAAATTGTGCAGGTATTAAAATGGCTGTATTTATCCAACATGTTTGCTCTATCAATGAGTTTCAAGGGACTTACATACTTTGGGTTTTAGCTTTCAAAAGTGCCGGCAAGCTAAACAAAGGCCAAGTGGCCGACTGGGAGTTGCTTGCCTGATCAAATACGAACGAGTATTTGGTATTACGGTAAAATATCATTGTTCTTAGTTAGTTCTGTACACGATGTAATGATCCATGTAGCGCCAGAGTTTGCTCTCGTAATATCGTTATTTATTTAGTTCTTATTTTGAAATTTCATATTCTATGCTGAACTTCGTGCACTCATGATAGAGTAGCCATTTAAATATTAAGTTAGTAGTTCAAACACGACACGTGACCAACAAGCTTTGACTTGTTGGTCACGTGTCGTGGCAACAACACCAATAATATTATCAATACTTTCTTCATATCGATAATTTCGTCAAACTAGGAAGAAAATTCTTAACCACTATTCTTTTCAACAGGTGCACTCAAGCCTTATAAGCCAGCTCATCTCATGACAAATAAGCGTAGTCTACACTTGAGAAACCTTGCGACCTTGGCTCTGTCAGTAGTCATTGTTGCCGGTTCAACATTCGACGGTAGCTTTTGGAGGATTAAAATGATAAATAACAGCTAGACGTCAGACCCGATGAGCTTTGAATGGTAGATGAAGTAATGTTAGTTATTAATCAAAATTGTGTTTTTGAGTTTTATTTTTAGTTTGAATTATAGCTGGGACATTATATGCGAAAACGTGGTTGAATAAATCTGTTTGGTTCAAAGTGCAAAGAGGTTTTAGGAAATATAAATGTGAAGGTTTTTAAGAAATGAGCTACTTAGACTTTATGAGACTTTGATACTTCAAAATTCAAGTTTTTTTGTCTTATACGGGAATCATATTTTTAAACCTGTACGTTTTTTAATGACTTCGTACTCTGATATTAAAGAATTTAAACCTGCTTTGCTACGTTCAATACAAAAATAAAACCAAAAACTACCATAATTAAAATTACATAACCAAAATAAACTCACCAGTAACAGTATTAACAATAAAACTTGTATTTGAAGGAAACAGGCTGTATCTGACTACAGCATTATCCCCCAAATCGGCATCAGTCGCCGCAATCTTCCCTACAAACGCACCAGCTTTCTGATTCTCTTCAACTTGGAACTCGTACGCCGCTTTACTGAACACTGGATCATTATCATTTGCGTCTATTACATTGACGACTAAGTTAGCGGTTGCAGACAGCGGTGGTATACCGTTGTCGACGGCTATTATAACCATTTTGTGTTTTGCTGTTGTTTCTCTGTCAAGTTGTTTTGCGAGGTAGACCCAACCTGTACTTGGTTGTACTTTGAAGTAATCTTCTGATGAGTTCGCGTCTGCAGCTATTTTGTATGTTACACGTGCGTTGTTGCCGGTGTCCTTGTCTATTGCTTGAATTTCTAAAATCTGTTGAGAAGAAAGTTTATGATTATTATGGGCAAGAGTAACATGAAAATATGATGCACAAGTATTTATTGCACCAGATTTCTTTTTATAAGGTTTATATACAGACAATTCAGAAAAGAGTAATAGAAACGTGGCAACAAAATAATACAATTGAAAATATAAACTTTGGTACAAAAACCAGGATATTGCTCAGTACTTTAAATCTTAACATTGATAAAAACGTATTACTCATTGCAGATAAAACGTCAAATTCATATTACGGAACCCATTAAAGTTATCTCCCCCCACAACTTCCAAACAACCTTACAAATTAATTAGATAAGCGAGTAAACAACTTGAGACCTGAGTTCGTACATTGCATACACTCAATGATATTATTATTAAATACTAGCGAAAACTTCCCCGATTTTTCAAATAGAAACGGTCTCTGAAAGCCTATTGAACTTAATCTGTAGTCAAAGCTCATGAAGCGTCTGGTTTGATTGGCGCTTGTTAGTTCGGGCAGCCTATCAGAGCCGTTAATTTTTGTGTTTCCAGAAATCGGGTGTAAGACCCGTATTTTAGAATGATGCTCAAGCATGAATTTGACTCTCAAACTAAATCTGAGTATAGAGCAGGTAGTGTAAACATATATCTGGTTTTGAATGGTTGATTCATTCTATACTATTAAATAAGCAAAATTTATATTTATTTGTAATCACGTTCTCGAAAACGGCTCTAACGATTTCGCTGAAAGTTGCAACATAATAGAGGTTTACGGGGGTGAAAAATCGATCTAGCTAGGTCTCATTTATGTGTAAAAATATATGAGATTGTTTATTTATGAGATTTTCACCCGATAAGAGCTGAGTCGCCCAAAGTTTAGAACAATAATGGCTACCTTAGAATAATGACATGGCAGCATGGAATTAGTGTGTTATTATACATGGAATAGGCATGAACTGTCCTATACTATTAAATCAGCATTCTCTATTTTATTTTATTTAAAAAAAAAACTACCTGGCCTTGTCTCAAACTATGTTGGGGTCGGCTTCTAGTCTAACCAGATGCAGCTGACTGCTTATGTGACCCCCACAACCCAGTTACTGGGTAGCATGATATCTCTTGGTAAGACTGGTTGTCAGACTTTTCGGCTTCTGACTACCCGTAACGACTGTCAAAGATTTACGAATGACCGTCGGGACCAACAGCTTTACGTGCTTTTCGAGGCACGAAGGGGTCTCATTAATTATGTAATGGACGGACCCATCCACGAAACGATCACGGCAAGCGTAGCTAAACCTTCGATCGACCCGAGCGGCTGTTATTACCTACTTAGCCACGAAGAAGTTAATAATTTAAAAGAGAAACTCCAAAAAAATTCACTTTCATCCTATATACATTTAAGTAAGCCCAACTTTAAATTCACTTAAAAAAATTATATAGTTTATTTTTAGTTGTGGTCTCGTGAACCCGATACCTTTTGATTATTATCGGTCAGTTAAACGATACCCAATAAATTCTACATAGAGATTAAACCTTATTTATGTACGTATTTTTATTGATCCGACACTCTTACATTCTGATCTAACTACCAATAACATCATTTATAAAGTTTTGAATTAGTAATGACCTTATTTCAAGTACCTACAAAATGATGAAATATAATTTTTGCTTCTTTTGGATTGAATCCATAGTTATTTAAAATAACTTAATCTGGTGTATTTTCGTCATGGTTTAGGATGTTATTCATTCATGCACATAATCTTTTGTTATAATGTTTATTAGAATACCTGAACCGACCCTCTTTTATTTAAAAGTCAACATGACATGTTTTTGATACTTTAATTTAAATGATTAAAAATAAATTGATGGATTTGTTTGTACACAAATGCAATCAATAATCTATAGCTTTGTTTATGAAACTTCTGATCTTATTCCTACTTTTCTAGTTTTTCCTGTCGGAGTGCCAGTGCAGATAAAGAAAATATTTTCTTTATCTATAAGAAGTTTTCTACCAAATCTTACCTTAGTATTGATAGCTTCTGACTCCAAAACATTAGCGCTGTATGACTCATGCTCAAACACGGGAGGGTTGTCATTCACATCCTGGACATCTACCACTAAGGTCAGGTTGGCACTGAGGGATGGAATTCCACTGTCCCTTGCCGAGATGATGAGGGTATGGCGGACGAGGTTCTCGTAATCTAGGGACCTATGGAAAAAGAAACTGGTGTTTTTATTGCAATAAATGATGTACTCATTCTTTTTTTTATATTACTGCATACTAGTCATCTTGTATCGAGGGTGCATGTAAATGAAAAATGTTCTGGTGTCTTGTCTAGCTGAAGAGCCGGAAACATTGTATGTAGGCCACAAAAACATTTATTTCTTGCGGGAATTGATTCAGCGAGACGCAGCTTAGCAGCCTATGGCTCAGTCACCGGGAAATGTAGCGCAAATAGGAGAGGCCTATATCAAGCAGTCCGAGTTTAATGACTGCACCAATCGAGCCGTCTTTGATCCGATTAGGTACTCCTACCAATATCTTATTTGCTAAAATATTAATTTGCAGAATGAACTTCATCTTTTACTAACCTCAAAAGAGTGACCAATCCATGTTGAGGATTCACAGCGAAGGTATTTGAAGGTCCTGTAGCAGAGAGCAGATTGTAACTGATCTGACCATTCTTGGCATCGTCTTCATCAGTAGCTCTTGCTGCGTACACCACAGAACCGACAGCTGCTGACTCTGCCACTGATACCCTGACTGATGATGTACCGAATTCTGGAGCGTTGTCGTTTATATCTTCAAGTGTTATTTGGACCTGGTGGTAGAATTAAGATTGAAATGAACACAAATTAACACTCAATACTTGACAGTACTTTTTGAAAGAAAGCGTCATAATAAGTAGATAATTATATAGTTGTTGACTGTGGAAACCTAGCTGATTGAAATTATTATACATTATTTTGAACTTGAGCAATATCAGTAGTAGTCAGTAGTATTAGGTAACAGTAACCATACGTTACAATGCTATTGCCTTTATTGTGTTATCAAAATATTGTTCTTACCTGTGTCTGATCAAAACTCGAAGGGTTTCCAGTGGCAGCTCTAACATTCAGCAGATAAGACGCACTGGTCTCCCTGTCTAGCTGGCCAGCAGTTCTGATGGCTCCAGTGAGAGGCTCGATAGTGAACCGATGGTCAGGGTCCCCGGAGACGATGCTGTATCGTAGTGGTTGTTGACCTGGTGAAAGAAACGCGAGGATTAGAAAAGAGAATAAAATATCTGTGTTTAAAAAATATCAGAATTAAAACAATTTTTGTTGATCTAGCTGAATAGATCTAAGATAAAAAGTAATCCGTTTTGAATTTTGAAGACTTAAAATAAATTAGAGACTAGCTGTGCCGACGGTTCTATATATGTAGGACCTTTACATACTCTATAATATATCAGTTAGGTAGGTATATAGGACAAGTTTAAAAAATGAAAGTAAATTGGAAGAGTGATTCTCGTGTTATAAGCGCACAAACGGATAGACAGACAGAGAAACGTTATGTTTGTATGTGGAAGGTACGAGTATTACGTTAAAGATTTTAGTCACCAGAGGGATCGGTAGACTATAACATTCAAAAATAAAATAAACCATAGTACCACAAATTCGACCTCAACCATCTCAATTTTCCCAGGTTGTGGGCAACCCAGCGAAATTGAACGCACCTCTGTTTATAGACCTCGTAAATATTTATGCATCAGTATCATTTTACTTTCCAACTCGTATTGTGTTTTATACTGGGAAACTATTTATGTTACATGTTAGATGCAATATTAGGAAATATGCTGTGGAAAGTTGAGTTTTTTTTTTGCCCTTGGTCATGTGGCAATCTATAGACGTACCTACTTACATCGGTAAGCTTATAAAGGATAAGATTGCTTTCGATGCTTTCATCAATAACTTATTTGCATTACTAACAACAGGTTTAATCAGATTAATATTACAATTTATTTAACCAAACAACTTATTACAACAAATTGTATGTTCAAGCTCTACTGCATAATTAAAACCAACAAAATTCACTTCCATCAAATTAATCTTTCTCTTAATAACATTATAACAACAAGTTTTTATTTCACCTGTAATTATACACCGATGCTTTTTGTGGATCGTCAAAATGGCTTCCTAATTTCGTGACTAGACTCAACTTATGAAACTCAAGCAATTTATATGCAAATGCAAAATATTTATTATTTAAAAGCACATCTAGTTCATAACTTTTCATTGCGTCTTTTTGCGCAGAGGTATGCAAATTAATGAAATATTATTCAGATGTAAGTAGATAGCCTAGATACCTAAAAAGACGAAGGTTTACCTATTCTTAGGTTATTGCCATGAAACCAAAAACAATAGAAACAGATTAAAACAAAATATATCAACATGAAAAAGAAGAAAAGAGAAACATGATAGTTATGGTTTCTCTGAATCTTTTAAAGAAATAAATGTTAAAAGGACTAAACTTTAAAAAAAAAACTCAATTCTGATATATCCCAGAATTTTTACTTTCAAACGTCGCACCCACACTCCCAGTTAGACAAAATAAATTAAACCCTCAGACCACAAGATTTTTCGTCAAAAACCCCATTCGGCAACAAGTTTAATATTCTCGTGGGCGATAGAACATAACCACTCAATTTTATAGTACAGAACTACAGATACTGCTTATCGTTTCGCGACTCGTAACCGGATAAGCAGCTGATGTCGTGATGCTCATAGGCAACGCTCGATGACCGTCATAACTATTTATGGGTTACACTTCATACTGCATTTATTGTTAGTGTAAATCGTTTTGGAACTTCCAACGTTGTTACTGTTAAGATTTTGTTGACTTTGTGAAATAAATATGTATAATTCTATGACTATTTATAGCTAGAAGTGATCCCAGTAAATATGAACACTTACATAAATGTGATAAAACAATCAATGAATTGAAAGGGTAACATAAATAAAATAGAATCTTGCATATTGCTTTTTTTATTTTTATGAATACTAGTATTGTTTTTAATTGTCTTATTCATTATAATATTCCCTCTAATAACTGGAAAAATCTTAACAGAGTTTCTTACGCACCTTCATAACTAACATTCACAGTAGTGAATGTTAGTCCTTTGTTTCACAAAGGACTTTGCAGTAGCAAAGTCCTTCTTTAACAAAATCTTCCACAAAAAGTTCTCCAAAGCTCCTTCTCTAAAGTACCAACAATAACATCTACCAGTGCCGATATCTAGTCTAGATCTATTTTCATCACGTCTATACTAATTATATGAACTAAATTAATACCGGGATGTCTGCCATGTTCTCCGCCGACTATTGTAATGTCCCTCACAAAACTTTTTGGTTTGTTTTCCAAACGTTTTTATTGCTAATTGTCCGTTGTTATGTTTGATACAGGATTTACATACAAAAGTATTCTTTAGTTGTTTTGGCGTAGGCTGGAAGGTAATTCGTAATGATGTGGAATAAATGCTGATATTGTTTAACGAGAGTGTGTTTTGTTTCGTGGAATAGATTTTGTTTAAAATTCGAAATAGTTCACGAAGCTTGGCAGAAACTAAATTGAATTCTAGGCAAAACAGTTTTTACTTTCGTTTACGACTACTTAGGCAGTGCCAAGAGGAAAGGTTTATTACAAACGTTAGGAAACACAGAGTTATTAAGTCATTATTCTTGAGCATAATGCGCCAAAATATTACAAGTTTGTAGCCTGTTTGTCATCTTGTTTATAACACAATACTTACAAACAAATTATCGTAACTGCGCTAAGGGCTTAAAACTTGTAAAATCCTATAATTTATTTTCGGTAATTGGTTACCGAAAATAAATTGGTAACTTTGCTTCAGACGTTTAATAGTTGATTTATTGGTAAATCAACTATTAATCGTCTGAAGCAAAGTTAAATATTTCAAGTCTAGATACAACCAAAATTTTCCAAAATAAACCAACCACCGAAAATGGTTTTATATCTATCAATTTTTAATTGGCAGTTCTCACAACAATTTAAAGGGGTTCATTGTCGAATTTTTTTTCAAGCGTTTCGTATTTTTTGCGCGGGCGGCGCGCGTTTTTTTTCGCCAGTCGTTTTGGGCAGGTCTGCTGACATGAGATTGATATACAGTCTTATTCGTGGACATGCTCCGGAGTCTTTGTTTAACTGGTCCCGGCCCTCCCCCTCTGTTCTACCTGTCCCCGCGTCGCCCGTTTGTCTCTCCTCTTTATACAGTCGGCGATTCGCAAACATAAACTTATTTTCGGCTGGATTCACAGGATTTGGCGTAACTGTTGTTTTTGTTGAGAATTGTCGTTACTTTTCGGAGATTTTTTTGGTGACAGCGCCGATTTGTTCGCCTATTCAGTGGTTTTAATAAAATTTTAGTGTGAGTTTTGAGTAATTAAATTAAAATTATTTTATTCTTTTAGAAGATTTCATCTCATCATAATCAAACACTTTAAATTCAATTAGAAATCACTCGCAGTCTCACCATCATTGGAAATTATTGGAATACTCGTAGCCTACTTCAATGTGTAATCTAATAATAGTACTGCCTAATCTCTCTAAACTTACTTATGTGCATCTGGATAATAAACTCATTCTTTATAACCCAATCTAAACATGTACAAACAACAAAATTACATCGAAATCCTGAAAAATACTCTTAGTTTTATTATACCGAAGATTAGCAGACTTTATTTGATTTAGCCTCTCGTGACTAAAAGCAAAAATTCATGACTTTTTTAAATTATCATAAGCGTACCTTTAGACGGATTTGCAAAGCAATCGCAGGAATACTGGCAAGAATTTGCATGCGCTTTAGCCTAAATTAAATAATTTTTAAGAATGTCCTTGGGAAATTAATTTGATTGATTTGTTATTGCAAATTACTAATTTAATGCTAATAATGAACAGGATGATAAAATAATAATTGATTTGAAAGTTTTACAGGCTTCAGTTGAATAGTTAGACCGTAAAAATGTCCTAGACAAACAAACAGGAACAGGACAAGCAAGACGAAAATACAAACATCGCAATAAAGTTATGTCATGACCGCTTAAGTTTGGGCCAAGTGTTTAGTCAATTCATTAGGGATCAGAGCATCTTGGGTAGGGCTTATCGTGATTTCCATACCTTCTTTTTTTCGGTCACATAATTTCAAGTCTAGAACATTTATTTGAAATGAAATTAATTTTAAATATAAATGTGCAAATTTAGGAGCGGCTATACCCCGACAGCTAAAGGCGTTGATTGACGATTGAGGTCGCGAGTTCAAATCATAACACTTTGAACTTTAGTTAGGCCCACACCTCACACAGTTATTAACTGAAGGGGTTGGCAGGAAATAACATATTGCAGGTGTAAAAGCGATAGGAGGTATTTTGTTCCGAATGTTGATTACTTTCGTGGGTGAATATTCTTATCTTTAGTAACGCTAATCAGAATTTAGAGTAACCCAGCATCAGTTGAATAGTTGATGTTCAAGATCATTTTATCATTATTATCGTCTTGTTTATTTCTTTATTTATCTGTTTTAAATTCCCAATATCTTCTCTTGCCTTTAGATTTAATTTTCTCTCCCAAAAACGAATCCTTTTTGTCCTTCTCCATCACAGCCCTGCTACGTCGTGGCATACCGTCCCACTCCGCATTACAAAATAAATTTGCATCTTGGCCCTTCTAAATTGAAATCATTAACGGCTAAACTGATTATCTTACTCACGAGGCCCGAACCCTGTTCAATTAAAGCTTTGTAACTCTCCACCTATGCGGATTGTTAGATTTTAATTCAACTGAATTAATTTATCTAATGTGATTATCTTTTGTTTTGAATAATGCGTCCACGATTTTGATGTGATGTTCGTCGGAAGTTTCAGTGTAATTGGTAGATCGATTGACTGTGATAGTGTTTCTGTTTTTAAGTTACATCTATTGTCTTGGATAAGATCGACTATATCAGGTTCTTTTTATTTTGTGTATTTTATACCACCTTTTATGCATACAAATTGTTTGTTGTTTCTTCAATTCAACATTATGTCTGCATCATTTACTCTAATTCACCTCCTCCAAGATAATATTATTTTACTGATAAAGAGTTCACGTCTGTATAATTTCCTTAAAATATTGCATAAAGAACTGTGGCACGTAATGCTGTGCAAATGAATGAAAGTAGGTTATGAATTACTAACCCCAGTGAATGCTACGTACACTGAATGGATCATAACATTAACTGATTTCGACTATTTACTCCGCACGATTAAACGTAATTTGTATTTCTAATAGGAACTGTAGAAAGCTTGCAAAATTGATAAGGATGATGACATAGGTTAAGAAGAAGTTAAGCCAACATTATTTAAGACTTTTGTATAAAAGTCAATTTTGTTTGTGTATAGTGCAATTTAACTCAAATCATCCTATCGTAATATTCTGCTGTTATAAAAAAGTATCTAACTGATGAAATAATAAAAAGAAGAAGAAAATAAATCTGTATATTTTTTTTAAACTTCAGAATTCAAAACTTAAATCTTTTTCCACATCTGTTACTCACACGTTGTTTGACGTACAACATTGTCGGGAACAAAATTACACCTATTAAACACCTACACGGTAAAATAAGGTGAATCAAATACGAAGTCCGAATAACGCGGGTGTAAAAAGTCGAAAATAATTGAGGTACCTACAGGACTTTTAAAAAAGAAGGTCTAAAAGTTTACGCTGCAAAAACTGTCGCCGCAGTGAGGGTTCGCCGACCTCACTGGATTTATTTGGGTGTACTGCCTGCAGTGCTACCATCAAATCCTTTTTTGAAAGATCGAAATAGTACTCTGTGATCAAAGGTGAAAGGTACGTCGAGATCTGCCCTTGTTAAAACGGAATTTGCCTCAACAACTTTGATTTTAATTGGGGTTTAATGAATGAACTTCGATTTAAATCACGTCTGGGATTTTCGTGATAACTCGAGGTAGAATAAAGGAGTGTGACTTACTTTAGTAACATCGCATGAGACGAAAGTATTATTTACGACGGTTAAATAAGTGAAGGAACAAACAACACTGCTATTTAAATTGTTAACAAATAGACACAAAATAAGAACAATCTAAATCACTACTTTTCTGTAGTCTACGAAGGGTAAGGCAGGAGTATATTTTCATACAGCCTTTCACCTTTAAGATTAAATCAGTCATGACAAAAAAGACTAACTCGCATAGTCCCGTAATACTGGCCACCCTACCCGAAGCCGGCGCACTCAGATCCGAACGTATCCTTGGATTTCTCCAGATTCGAATTTCAAATTTTCAGTCACTGTTCGATTGCGCGGGAGCGTGAAATTTCTTATCTTATTTTTTAAACCTATCATAAAATGGCATGGGTTTACTTTAATCCTTCTAATGTTCATAAAGTGTAGGTTTATATCTGTCCGAGGATTATTGTGTGAAATCCCAAAAAAAAAATATAAAGCAATTTTAAGCGTTCTACCTGTGGAAAATTATTGTCAGATATTTGCTGTTAGTTATATCTTTAGGACGGGTTAAGTCTAAATCATAACGGATTAAATATTCTTCATTACTAAACTTTACTCAAATCTCCAAGATTGTCTTAGAAGTTGATTTTGTGTTATTTCACCCTCAATCTCATCTATAACTTTTTTTGGTATTACCTACTGCAGTCTAACTTCTATCTCTAAATACACCATTTTTACGACTCTTTTTATGTTCCGAAGCTATTTTAAAATCACTATAGCTTATGTCTAAGAACTGAGACAGTCTCTGTCTGAGTGTCTACACAAACTGAGACAGTCTCTGTCTGAGTGTCTACACAAAAGCCTCTGTGTCCAGCTATCGACTCTAATTTGCGTAATGCTATTCATATTATTGCGCGACCATGTCCCTCCGTTGGTTTTATTTTTTTGTGAGAAATTTGTTTTTTTATTTACGATATTATGTTTCTATTGGTTATGTAGTTTTAAGGTTATTTTGATTTCAGCTTTAGTTCAGATTTTTGTAGATTTAACTTCTTGTTGATTTAACTTTTGAGTACAGTCATCACTGGTTCCAAGTTTTGAAATATCTACCAAGGCGAACAATTTTGCGACGGTGGCCTCATTATCAAGTTATTCTTGTATTATATTTTACACCATCTCTTTTTCTGTCATCTTTGGTGATGGCGACCGCCATCGAATCACGACCAAATAATTCTTAGCAGAAGCACATGGTAACGGCGATCGGAATTATTCACGAGATTAACTGTCATACGTGATAAATTAATATAATACGTACGCATGTGTGGTCTAACGGTGGTGCGAGTCAAATCGATATTTGATTAGTCAATAATCGAACGCTAATTATAGTACCGATACCTAATCGAAATTTTAATTTTAATTAGATTTGTAGATGATGTTTTGGCACGTCAGCTAGAGTTGATAATGTTAGGTGCTGATGATGTTAATTTAATAAACAACTTAGTTCAACTTCATGTTATTATTAAAATAGACACGATGTCGATGAGCTTTGATAATAAAATGAAGTGAATTAATTCAAGATGTTACTGTCATATCTAACAACCATCTATACAATTTATATCATGAACATTGTAAATAAAGTACCTGATCATAATAATAATCGATTATGAATGTTATCTCACATTATGAGTATTACCCCTTATCCTATTTTTGATGCACCTAGGACCCGGATTGAAGATCCGTCTTCAAAATAAAAAACTCAACCACACCTCATATATATACTAAACACTAACCGAAAAAAACTGCACTGTTTACCTAATACGACAAAACTCGATATTTATTCGCATTTTTGTATCAACCAGGGCTATCATGAGATCACAATATTTGGCAAGTGCCCATTCAAAAAACTTGCTCGCTTCGTCCGTAAACTTCAATATATAATATTTTTTTAATTAATGCTCGTTTATCTCCGGGCCTGTTGCAATAAATCTGAAGGGGCGTGCGTCTATATTGAACACAGGCGTTATGGAGCTCTTTCTAATTAAACTCAAAGCGGGTTCAGGTTTGGGCTGTATCATAAGCGTCAGCGGATATTCAACGTAAAGATACAAATAGATTACGGTTGATCGATAACATCGTGACATCTTTCGAGACATAAATTATTCGATGACATCGTCGGCCTGAGCTGCGAAAACACAATACAGATACTTATAAAAAATTATAATGTTTTGAAGCGATCAATACGATCGATGTGGATTGACTGTCGTCCAGTTGGTTCTAGAACCGCTTTTGGGAATATTCGACAATCGAAGCAATTTATCACCATTTATTCCGAAGATATATTACAAGCTTTGCTGCTGCTAAAACTAATTTTAATAATTTGGTAATTAAAACTTTTGACCTTTGATTATAAATTAACAATCTACAGCATTTAAGAATATTTAATTTTCATCGCTTGTAATTTGTAATCGAAGCTATAAAACAATTGAATGAGTAAACAATAAATTTATTATTACACACTTAAAAACAACAAATTATTAAAAAAATCCTAAAAATATCTCTCACAAAGATTTTTCTATTTTGCTAAACCTTAGATATCACAGGGTGTTGACACACACAAATTCTATATTAGGTATGTAAGTCATCCTGATGTATAAACATAAACGAAGCAAAAGGAGTATGTAAGGCTCGTGGCAGGTGGCGTTCTATAGTGTCTGCCTAACACCATGGGAAGATGGCGTGAGTTTATGTATGTATGAATTCTTGTATGTTTTACATAATACAAGATTTCAGGTTCCTATCTCTATTTTTTGAACATCATAGGGCCTATTTGTTAGTGCATTATTATGATCAACAATCGCTTATTACTTGGGTCCGAGCTAAAAATACAATGTGATTTTTAAGATAAAATCAACTCAATCTAAAGATTTGATTTGCAATACGTAGTTGATACCGGTATTGTGATTTAGCTAATTAGTTTAAAATTTATTAATATTACTACTGCTCATGGTACCTCCCCTGAAAAATAAAATTATAGTTCAAATGATATAAATCTGAATTCTTGTTGTAATAAGTTACAATTTTAATAAATGGAAAATTGTGGAATGTCATTTACCTAATTTATAAGCTATTCTTGATTAATGTGATTGAAACGGTATTTAATGTTAACTGTATCGGTACTACTCGAGGATGTATGGATTTGAGGACCTGGGGGTGCCACGGGTCCGAGTCAAGTTCCCGTGGCACCCCCAGGGGTATCTTTCAAGGGTACCATGGGTCCGGAATGTTCAATAATACGTATTTTTCCCATTTACTATATGTGGACGATATGATGATAACTTCCTGTCACTGTTATTTACATAGCAGGTAATGATAGGTACCACAACTAAAAAGAGAAAAATAAAAAATAAATACAAAGAAAAAAACAACCGACTTCAAAAAAAAAACACTACAAAGTGAAAAATAACGAAAATTCTAAACCAAGGACAAGGGAACACGGGGTGGTTTTAGTCAGTAGAAGTCTGTCCCCTACTAACCAAACCTAACAAAAAAAAACTGGATTGTATAAGTTTTTTCTCCGTGGGCCAGTTTTATGGTGCCCGTAGTAAAAAATATCCTACATTCATGAACTCCTAACTGGCCTAGGTTTCATCAGCCGTCGCTATATTGACCAATACCGCCCGTAGTCCTTAGTCTTCTTTATTTCTCTCATATACGCTTAGTTGACTTTTTTTCAGAATCCATCGCTATCTGTTCAATCTTGATAACATAAGCATATCGATCATCAACCCAACTAGGTACCTATATTGGCTACATTTAACTTGAACCCATAAACAAGAATCATAATACGAATCGAAATACCTTCGTAGTTGTAATCTGTCCAAGTGACTTTTTCAACTAGATGTGCAAAAGCCTCTTTCCTAGCTAGTAGGATACATACAATAACCAATTTATTCCCCATGCATGGTGATAATTAAAATTTTGTCTGTATATAAATAAAATATAAAAATCTTTATTGCAGACCACATGATCCATAAAAAAATACGATAAACAAAATAAAAATTAACAATAACAAACCACCACCAGAGTAACAGCCGTGTCTGAGGAACAGCCATCATCTGCTTAGCCTTTTCCCTACTATGTGGGGTCGGCTTCCAATCTTACTGGATTCTGCTGAATACCAGTAGTTTACATGGGTAACACGATACCCCTTGGTAAGACTAGTTGTCAGACTTTCGGTCTTTTGACAGTGTAACATTATTATTTCAAGTAAGACCTGGTAAAACCAGGTGCTACTAAAGACGAGATTCAAAAGAATGTATGAACATGGTCGTTCACTCGACAAAGATATACCCATTGAATAAGTAACCAAGCAATATTATCTAATAGCAAATAAATGCGCAAATAAAACGGTCACCACAATAATTCAATATCCATACATATACAGTATTTCAAAGTCCATGAATCTTAAATGGCCGCTATCTATGTCTTAACAATGGTGAAGTCATGGCGTAGAATTCCCATAGACAAGTGCACAGCGTACTATAACGGTAGAGTTAGCAATTCAGTGATTTACAGAGCTAGAACTTACAACGGAATACGTGGGCTAGTATTGTGGAGGACTATTACACTGGAGTGTAACTTGAATACTGAAGGGATGGCAAATATGCCCTAAGAAAAAAAGAAAACATTTTTACATTGAAGAGATAGAAAGCAAATTATGAACTAGGAGTACGAAATTGAATGATGCAAAGGTCTCGAAAGCATGCACTAGTCTGAATAGATTTCTCATTAGGTTCATTTCTTCTAAATTATTTGTACGACTACGATTTCTAGTTCATATTTATTTTATTGAATAACATTTACCACTTACAGCTCCAGCTTGTCTATTCCGTATAACAAAGAGAAGATACACAATATATGTTTTGGAAAATTGGACATACAAACTAAATATAATTACACGTAGTACATGTATATTTATATTTTTATAACTTGTACTGTCCCACTGCTGGGCAAAGGTCTCCCCCACAGCTTTCCACTCTTCCTTGTGCGTTGCCTTCTCCACCCAATCTCCCATTAACGTGATTAAGTCATCACGCCAGCGTTTGCTAGGCCTCCCTCGGCGACGACGCCAGTTTTAATTTATTATTATTAACCATTTATTTCTTTTAATTTTTATTTGAAAAGTGTTACTCCTTTATTATCATAATTTGTTACATTACAATCACTTTTCCACTACGGTGTAACAGCACCCCAAGACCTACCTGTATAAATATTATCCAAACGCACCGTCGCGAGTGAGATACTGAACATGCTTTATTGTCTATACTGTAATATAACAGCGTATAACGTAATATAACAATGATATACAAATAAATTCAACCGTTGTTTTCAAACTAAACGCATGTATTACAATGATTTGTAATATTTCCGGGGACCTGTAATTTTCAGATTGAACAAACAAGTGCTATAATATGTGAATGTGTACTGCAGAAACATTGCCTATAAACAAACAGCAATCTTTCTGAAAATTCAGGCCTATGACAATGCCACACGTAATATAAAATGTAACACCCTGTCTTCCAGCGTCATCATATTGTATGTCAATCGTCCACTGACATATGTGAGTCATCCAATAAATGGTGAAAAAAGTAAAACCTAGGTGGTTAGGAGATGATCACAGTATGTTGTTATTGAAAGAAAAGCGAACGCGCTGTTGCCAATCCTATTGAAGTAGTCTAAGACTATCCTTCTATGTCGCCTACTGGTGATATAACCATATTTTGCTGTAATCCACATTTGATACCTATGTAGATTCACACACAAAATTCTACGTGACAATCCTTAGTGACATAAAAAATATCTTAATTTATTCATAGTTTGTTGCCCTCTTGTATGCATATAACACATTATAACCCTATCTATAAGTAATTTAAACATTGCCATCGTACATACGTAAATATAGCCATAAAACCGTTTGATGTGGGTTATACCGATTTGCACTTACTTAAAATATTTTATTACTTTTAAATGTATCATTAGAAGTTGTAAAAATCACCTTTAAAAAAACATAACTAATCTCGATTTCCGTGACCGACAAAGTCACTAATTAATTAAATGAAATTCTTTGATGTGTTTTAAAATTTTAATGAGGATTTTGACAGATGACAATCTGTATCGATTTAATTTGAAATTTAGTAGATAATATTTAATGCATTTTTTCTCAAGATATCGTATTTCCGCGATAATGTATCAGCTGCTCACGTCGTGAGAATTGTTGAAAGGAAATAAGTTATTGCTTTGCTAGTACTATCTGTGATAAAATAGCAATCAATCACGTTCGGGTTATTACGGTTATATAACATATTAACATCCTGCTTGCGCTGTGTAACGGGTTTTGTGCACGAAATTACAATTTGTGCTCAATTATGTTTGCAGTACGCGTACACATTGAATTTAGGGTAAAAACTAAACTGGTAGTTGTAATATAAAATGCTATTTTAATCAATTAAATATAATTATAATGAAAATAAAGGTAACAAAGATGTACGTAGACCTACCATTCAATAGGCAAAATGGGTCAAACCCAACAGTACAACTATAAACAAAGATTGCGATAGGTGGCGTTCCAAGCCTAGCAAAACGTATGCGCATTGATACAAAATTATTGCATTTCCACCTCAGAAGATATGGGAAAATTACCCAATGCACCTTTAAATAATTACAGCTTTAACGGCATAAATTGAAATAGGAATGTTCGCAGCCATTCGAATGGTTTTCCGCAGCATTAAATTACTATCGTCATACATGTCGCGTTACGTTACGGTGTGATAGACGGCCTCAGTGAGTACGATGTTGATGTATGGTTCATTAAGAAGTTTGATTGCTGATTGTAAATGTTTACTTAATCACACTGGTGTTTAGAAAGATGGAATCAGTGCTCATGCTTTAAGACGCAGAGCTAGCTTCTATCACACGCTATCATGATACAGAATTTATATCAATGACATTGGCAGACAATTAAATATTGAGATTTTTCTAAATAAAAATTAACGCTTGAAATGAAAATGTATATCTAATTAAAAGCCAAATCAAAATATACAGCGACGTTACAAACAAAACCCTAACATTTTATACGTGCCTATACGAAATGCATCGAAGAACCTATCATTAAAAATATATGTATTCAGTCGCATTCACCGTGTAAATTATTTGTCCTTTCAAAATGGGTAAAGGAACGCATCAGCAATTCAAAAAGGCTCATAAAAGTTGCCAAGTGGATGCACCACGGGCTCGCATCAGCTCGTGATCCTCGCTAAGACAATGGGCGATTACGTACTGTTGTATAGGCATCTTAGTGGCCGGGGGGATGGTCCAAAGGAGAAGGGTTCCGCTGGGAGCGATATTGGGCCCAAGTTTTTTTAATTTTTTTTTATGGAATCTTTTGTTCACCATATATAAAATTCTCAAAGAAGTATTTTATTTTGAAATATGAGGCATTGCTAGTCAAAGTTTAGTATGATGATAGATTAGTAACTAAACTATAAGGTACAAATGGAATCCATTAACAATTCCATTTTGTTATTAGAAAAAATTGGTAAGTTACTAGATAATTTATAAGTTTGTTGTTAGAAAAAAATGGTAAGTTACTTATTTCATGGAAAAGCTACGGTGCATTTCGGATCTACGACATCTTAAACGTTAACAGGACAAATAAACTACACAACAGTCTCCAACTTTCCCATTACCCGAGACTTTCACCACGATTTCCATAAAACACCACTTGCTTAGGTACTACAAAGTACAATTCTTTGTACATAAGATCGTAATTATGTAAAGTGTACTGCACTTTTATATTGAAGACCTATTCACCTAGCCCAGTTACCTTTGGAAAGACTTTACAAAGACGCTAAAAGCTTTTCATTTGAATAGTAACCACTTGGGCACGATTTCAATAAATTTGTTAAAGCGAAATGAAGCTATAAGGTGATGCCGGTCAACGGTAGTTGTATCATTGAGTCGTTTGTACTTTATGCGGTGATTTCCCGGAAACGTTGACTCCGGATAGTTTGGTTTTACTTAAGTTTGAAGAGTTTAGAGAAAGAACTATGATTATAAATGTCTGTGTATTGAAATGGGGATGGTGATAATGATGGCCACTAGTAAGGGTAATTTTTATAATAAAATTAAATAGATACTATGTTTCTAGCGTTCATACAGGGAATGTTTTGACAAGGAAAGGAAAGTTCCTCTTGTGTTTGTTTATAAAATTAGAATTATAAATGTTGAAGTTTGTTTGTCTCATACTAATCGTATTCATTACTGAATGGACATATTTTTATAAAATCTTAAAAAAATGCACAGTTCACTTACCTCTATCACCAACAGTAGCTTTCAGGTTCCCAACAACTGTTCCAATTCTGACATCTTCCTTCACTCTAAAATTGTAACGCGGCTTATCAAACAGAGCTGATCCGATCCCTGCAGGCATCACTGATACATGCACCACAGCATTTTGAGGAGCAGTCAATCCTCCACCATCAGTCGCCGATACTTCTAAATCGAATTTCAAATTCGCTTGTACCAAAGCTGGCTTCGTAACCAAAATCTCTCCAGTACTCCTATCTATTCTGAAGACATCATTCTCATTGCCGTTCACAATTCTGTAAGTTATAGTACCGAATCTTCCTGAATCAGAGTCCGTTGCGGATACAGCTATAATCGGCTCGGAGGAGATCCGTCCTTCTTTCAAAGACACGTTGTAATCCTTAACTGTGAACGCTGGTACATTGTCGTTTATATCGAGGAGTTGGATCTTCACCATAGCGGTCGTCGACAGGCCTCCTGCGAATAAATAATTGGTATTGATTGTTCGTATTGTTTGTAATTCTATGTCTAATTGGCAGGTGGTTGATTTATGCGTTTGTCAACGCGTTTAGCGGGCTCGTGATTGTAAGTTGTTTTTGTTTTGTTGTGTTTTTTTGAATGTACGTAATATTTATATGCGTCGTTCAAATGTAATGGATGCTGTTTTTCCTTTTTTATCTATTTATTCATATTTATTGATACTTCATAGCAGTTATTTTCATTAGTTATTGTACAACCAATTGATGAATAAAAATGACGTAATTTCGTGGAAATTGTAAAATTAATAATATTTCATAAAGTACTGTTGACTTTACGACAGGCTATTTCTTGCCTTTTATTATTTCATACAATGTTTTCAAACAAAATAATTTTCTAAAGATACTAGGTACAGTATAGCCCACGTAACATATATTTTCTTCGCCGTTACCTCTACTCTTCCAACAGAAAATCATTAATTTATCTTTTGATTACAAACTTCTTTTCAATAACCACAAATTAAAATTTGCCCAATTCGAAGCCCAAACACAGTCGTCACAGCATTAAAAACTGGAAAAAGTTCTCGAAAATTCCGTTTCAAAAGACAAAGTAGCCGCTCAAGCTAACGAAATAAAAACAACAAGTGATAGTTGCACTGTTCTCTCCCCATAAATCTTCGAACTGGACTTTCGGACCGCGGACGGACATTGGCGGAATTTATTTTGGGCCCGCCAATGTGATGGTCCTTCGAAATCGCAGCAAATCGAGGATATTTTAAAGATTTTCGTATAGGAATTACTCCGACTCGGTTTACCTTGATGATGTAATGTACAAGTATCGTGACAATATAATTATTGGAAATAAATCAGCCTATACAATCATGCTTTAGTTGCGGTTAGTTTGTTTTAAGGAAACAACACATTCTGTATAAAGTACAAAACAACATTTTATTATGGATACGCAGAAACCAAAATTTTAATACCTCAATTTAGAATTGCATCCATTTATTTATTTTTCAAACAGTCTTTCTTTACCTACAATAATCCTATTCTAACAGAAACATTTACATAATGATCTTTTAAACAGTAGCATTCTGAATGATATCGTAGTGAATAGCTTGCATTTGACGTAAACCCACAGTATATTAATAGTCCAGCGTGACAGATGCGATCTATCGACTTGAATATTACTGCAGGAAATAGTAATTTTGAAAACATTTAACACTAAAATATAAATATAAAAGACTAGCTGAGCCCCGCGGTTTCACCCGCGTAAGTCTCCTCATGATCTATCATTTATGCAAACTGAGAATCCCGGAAGTATTATTCTCATAATATTAATGATTGGGTTAGCAATGCCATTACATTATTACTAGGTACATATAATCATGCCTTTTTTTTTTTTTTTGAGTGTGGGAAATTATCAAATAACTTCTCCCGCTCTGGGTGGAGCGGGAGGGCGTGTCAGACTTTTACTGACTAAAACCCACCCGTGTTCCTTCCGTTGCCTGTGTGCCGAGGTCGCAATATCCCTTTCAGACAAACCCGCAACCCCGGCAGGCATTGGCCCTTCCGGACCCCGTCAGTTGGTGCTGACATCTCTTTGAGGCGCGCGTGGAACACAACGCGCCGTCGACCCGGGCCTGGTCCCTATCGGACGGCGAGCTACCCATTGCTCACCGTCCGCAAGCCCGCGCCTACGGTGGCCGGAAGTCGGCTCGCGACTCCCGACGCCCGGGGCGTCTCCTGCGGCGACTAGGGGCGCGAGCATTACTGCTTCGCAGAAGGAGGTGACGGCCTCCCATGCACTCTCGCTCCGGACCATGGCCTGAACCAGGGCCGGACGCGAGAGATCGCCGCCGCCGATCGCCTCCGTGAGGACACGGCGGTGCTCCGCCCAAGCTGGGCAGACCTCCACCGTATTCTCCACCGTGTCCTCCGGGCGATCCACACAGTGGTGACACCCGGGCGTTTCCTCCCGCTTTATCCTGAACAGGAACCTCCCGAAACAACCATGTCCGGTGAGGACCTGCGTCAGGCGGAAGGTGAGGACGCCGTGGCGCCTCTCTAGCCACTCCTCAAAGAGGGGACTTATCGCCACAATTGTGGCGTGCCCAATATAATCATGCCTAAAGTTAAAATTATCCATTTTGAGATGTCCTTTAATGACAGCAATTTAATAGGAATGAAACGACTTCTTATACTTTTTAATGATTATTATAATTAAGACGGAAAAAACCACTGAAGTGAAGGGGATAGAATCTCAGTTCAATGCCAATAAAGTCGACCAAATACGAGCGCATTATAATTTAAGGCAAGACAATTTACCTGTGTCTTAGAGAATATTGCATCGGGCTAATTATTAGAAAATTAATAAAGGTCTGCGTAGGGAATGTTGTTAACCCACTTTGGGCAAATGAACATAGTACTTTATTGCACAAATAGGTTTGGAAGCCATGGTGGAATTCTGAAATAAGTAGCGACGTTTCATGCTTACTGATAGTGTGGACACCAGGTTTTAAGGTATTTTATAGGGTGTTCTATTTATAAATTAGTATTTAGATCATAGTTAGCAAGATTTTTATTTACTTTTTTAACAGAAATCTAATACTTAATTCACTATTCTTGGTTATTAACTCTCGGAAATAACTCTTACCTTAATAATCCTTAGCTTACATAAATCCGGCTATCGTCATCATCTTCCTGCACTTGTCCCATGTTACTCGGGGTCGGCGCAACACGTTATCTTTTTCCACTGTCCCCTGTCAACCGTCACGCTGTCATTCACTTCCTTTTACTTTCATATCATTCCTCACACAATCCATCAATTTTTTCTTAGGCCTTCCTCTCCCGCTCCATCCAACCACATTTATATTCATGGCTCTTTTAGTCACATGCGTTTCCTCTCTCTGCCCATACCGGGTATGTAATATATGATATAATTACAAAATCTCTAATATTAACAAGATATAACAATTGAATCTATAATTTTATTTAATATAACGATCAGTTAATATAATAAACGATTGTTATAATTTAAAAATAACATTTTTTTATAAGCATAACATACATTGAATATAAAATCGTTTGATATACCACGCAAAAGACATAAAACCTATTTAGTCTAATATGATAAAAACGCCTAGATAAAAAAACAAAAAAAAATTGCATACATACACTTTATAGGTTAGTCTAATTATTCATAAGTTGTAGTCTAGCAAAAATAGTAGGTAGTTTAACAAAAATCACTGTTCGTTGTCACTTTGTGTGCATAATCTTGCTCAGTTATATAATAATTTATTTAACTAAACAAGATTCATCAACAATAGTAATGGATAACCTGGCGCTCGGCGGCCGCTGCGGCGGCACGCTCGCTTCGCTCACTCGCCTTCGCGCGTTTAATGGTCACTGTTCTCACCTGACCTAACCCAAATTGTTCACCAACGAAAGACATCTGGTGCTCGGCGGCCACTCACACCTTAGGCTTCTAACTTAACCTATCCGAGTCGCATTGCTCTGAATCGGTGTGTTAACCATATTGATGGTTAATACCATCAATAAATATTTTAAACGATAGACCTAATGATTTTCGATTAAAAACGTTATATCCAATAACGTTATACGAAATAAGTTTCAGAATATATAAATGTTATATGTAAAGAAATTATATGTACAGTTGGTATATCTCACGTTTATTACATCTTGTGAACGTTATTGAAATGAAAATATACCAAATAACTTGATGGGATATGAGACGCACCTCATTTCTTACTTTATCCAGTTTCGTCACTCCACACATCCATCTCAACATTCTCATCTCCGCTATATGCAATTTTTTTTCATCCGTCTTATTCACGGCCCAACATCCCGATCCATACAGCACGACAGGCCTTATCAGGGAATTGTAGATTTTCTCCATTAATTTATTCATTTTTATACTTTTTTAATACAGTTTTAAATATTTTTATAAAAAAACATTTAAAAATAGTAGCCTAACGGTATCGGGAACAGGGTCCAAGCTACCGGCGGTCAGGGCTCCAGAGAAAGGTACCTCCTAACAATGCGAGCCGTGTCCAGAAGTACCGCTTTCTGAATCAAGCCCTTGATGCAGCAGTCCAACGCGAGCCTCCTCAGGTGTTGGTCGAGGCTCTCGGCTATTAGGCCATTGACTGGCACAATGATCGCTGAGTACGCATCCCACATGTCGATAACATCGCGAACTAAGTCAAGATACTTGATTTGTTTATTTTTCTCGGCTTTCACGGGTTTCCCGTCATGCGGGACTGTTATATCAATAATTATTGTGCGCCGCTCTATTCGATTTACATCAAACTTATTGGCAACAATAGTCCTGTCAGTGATGATGGATCGATCCCAGTACAGTGATATTTCAATTTTCGAGAACTGAGTCGGGCACATACTTGTAGTAAAGCACTTCCGATTCCGCAAGGCTGTATTTTAGAGCAAGTTGCTGATGGATAATCCAAATTTAACAAAGAGTACTTGCATAGACACAACCTTGTAGCCATACAAGGTTGTGTCTATGCAAGTACTCTTTGTTAGCTAGACGAGAACACCCGGAGATAATGTGTCGGATCGATTGTGAAGCTCCTTACTCTGCCATACTTCCGTGCGATCTTTAGTGTCAAGCATTACAGGCTTGCGCCAGTTATCTTTAGCCAAAGAGAGTGGGGTGAGGCCCTTGTCCACCTCGTGATCGAGGTGGACAAGGGCCTCACCCCACTCTGCCGACCTGGGGAGCCGACCTGGGGATGCCCCGAGATATGATTATCTCGGTGCATCCCCAGGTCGGCTTCTAGGAAATATGCCCGGAGACTGAATATCTCACGATTGTGAAGGGTCTTAGCATTTAAGAAGCCTCGACCTCCACACTTTCGCGGGATATACAGTCTCATTACAGTCAGCGTCGAGTTCGGAATGAGTCCATTTGAGTATGCCGAAAGAGTACACCAAAACCGGCATGACCCAACCATTGAAGGCACGCACTTTGTTTCCACCTGATAGAAGACTATTAAATACTTTCTTCAGGCGGCCAAAGAAGCGCTCCTTCAACGATTGCTTCATGTCAGTAACATTGATGCCCAACGTTTCCGACATACCCAAATACTTATAGGTTTCGGATGCGGAGAGGGCTCTGCTCTAAGGTTTATGGAATCGGGGAGTTGGTTTCCCACGGATTCCACAATCTCCTCTCGCTTTACATGCATGACCGCACATTTGTCCACACAAATTCCATCCTGATGGCGCTACTGAAAGTTTCAGTTACTTTCAGTAGCTCCATCAGTTGCAAATTGTTGGGGGCAAAGAGTTTCAGGTTATCCATGTAGAGGAGGTAAGATATAACCTGACCGCCTCTCCTCAGCCGATAGCCTAGACCTGAATCCTCCAGCAGTGTGCTTAGAGGATTCAGGGCTAAACAGAACCAGAGCGGACTCAAACTATCACCCTGAAATATGCCTCGCTCGATTTTTATCGGCTCGCTATTCCTGTGGATATTTCAACATCCTGGATAGCGAAAATCCGTCCTCCATTGCCACATACACGACATCAGGAAGGAGCGCAGAGTTGCATCTACTTTATACAACTCCAGCACCCTCATGAGTCATGTATGTGGCACCGAGTCATAGGCCTTCTTATAATCTATCAAGCGTGTCGACAGATCCTTTCGGGAACGGTGCACCTGTTGGCTAATGGCCATACCAATGAGGAGTAACTCCTTAGTATCGCGGGACCCGTTCCTACATACATTTTGAGAGGCAGACATGATGGAGTTGGTGTCTATAAATTTGTTAATATTAGCTCTCAAATTGAATGTAAGAACTTTATAGACCGTCGGTAAACATGTGATCGGCCTATAATTTTTGGGTTCCGCGGTGCTACCAGATTTATGTAACAGGTGGGTCCTGTCGTTCGGAACTATGGTACAGATCCAAACCCGCCACCTTTCATTATTCTGGAAGGTGCGGTTCTGAGTGTATCTGTCCACCAGTCGCATAAAGCTACGAATACGGTTAGCCCATGTAAACTTTCTGATTCAGGAAGTCGATGCGCTCTGTGACACGGGACATATAGTCCTGGGGGCTGATACACTAGGATGATTAGCAATAGTATGATCATTAGCAAGATGCTAATGATAATATTCTGAGTGTTCCTTGCATAGTTCATAAATAGAAGTAAAGATTATAGTCCACTGTCAGGTTTTTCATAATTATTAAATTATAGGAGTGTGTGAATATAGCACTATTAATTAATCATGAGCATCTTTTTTGATCGATTTATTTTTAGTATCGAATAATAATAATGTTGTAGCTTCAGAATATTTTGCGAAAAGGGTTTGGTTCACAGCATAATTCCACTTATTAGTTCACTTAATCGTTTGATTAATATTTAACATTACATTTCGGAATGTACGAGTTAATTAATGGGCAAAACTAACCTCCATGTTTTAATCGAACTGAATAATATTTATATCTAAACAAAGTCTATTTTCTGCATGTTTATGTTCGTCTAGCTATTGGTTTTGTAAAATCTACATTCGAAAGTTACATGTATACCTACAAGTTTATAAAGCAATTCAACTAGTAATATATGTAAAATAATGCATTCATTTTGGCCAAGAAAAAATAAAGTTTGGGGACTGTGTTGTGACACTATGTTGGGATAGCCGCTATCTACCAGATAAATAAAAAATGGAATTATGTTATTAGCCAGATAATTTATCTGGAACTTATTCGAAAATGATAAACTAGATAATTATTATATAACCAAGTTCAAAACACGTTTTCACGAAGTTAATCCAATCCAGCGTGTCCCTTGCTGTCCTCCCCCAACGATGTCGATGGGAGGGTGCCCTAAGTTCGTAGTCGCTTAGTTTCAAAATTTTATGCCCTGATTGGAGGCCTTAATTTATTGAGGTAGCCACAGGAAAGTCCTGTTAAGCAGCCGACAACCTTTTAAGAACAAACAGATAAAAATACAAACCTCTATCAGTAGCGATGACAGGAAACTCAAAGTCACTATGTGCTTCATAGTCCAAAGGAGCTGATACACACAGCTCACCAGAGTCAGGCTTGACAGAAAACTGAGGCCTGACGAAGCTTTCTCCGAGGGTGTAGTTGACGATGGCGTTAACACCGCAGTCAGGGTCGATGGCAGACATCTGGGGAAGAAAGAAAATAGCAGTAAGTATCATGTTGACAGGGAGTTATTTATACGGCTCGAATGTAGAACTCAAATACTTAAATCGTTAGATTTGCCCTCACCGTACTAAGCCACGCGAAAGCGTCCATACCGAGAAGAGTGAACTTACACAATAATGATGGCGTTTCCATGTCAATCAAGTCAACTCTCTGCGCCATTGTGTGTGTCAGAGGTATTAAAGGGAAACAGAAATGCGACCACCTTATGATTCGGTAGAGCTAATCTACGATATAAATCTTTGGGAAGGTATCAAAAAAACTATTCGACAAAAAATTAAGTCTAACCTAAAGTTTGGAAAGCCACAAAGAAGTTACATAAAATCACTTGTAGAATAACGATCAAGCAAGTATTGAAGCTAGTGATTGAAACAATCAATACCTATCAAGGAACACATAGAAGGATACGTTATCCTTCCGAAATCATTTAGTATTGGCTTATCCCCTTTCTGTACTCATAGCATAAAGTAGTTTACGTTATCTATAGTGATAATTCAGTAATGGCAGCTACCACCGCGTCGCCTACAAGCTACATGTTTTAGAGGAATGTTCACGTAGGCGATATTTCACAATTAAAAGTTGCACGGGATGATTTACAACTGTTATGTAACCGTTTTCCTTTCGTCTTTTAGTACTTCAAGAAAGGTTCTGATAGTCTTGGCCGTGAACGTTGATAGATTGACCATTACTATTTAAAAATCACTTTTTCCTGCATCACTCCTGTTTAAGAATCGTTTGTCATAAATATGTATAGCACATTCAAAAAATTTTGATCCTATACTAAATCTTTTAAGAACTCCATGTTGATGTTAATAAACAACCAAGAGTTCAGAAAACGGACACTGCTGCAAATACAAATTAAAAAACAGTCCCACTTAGTGGACAAAATCCAAAAACTGATCACTATCATACCCAGATGTTTCATGAAAAAAAGGATGCTTCATCAGGAACCACCCCATTCACTGCTTGTAATCCTAGAAGGTTGCTAAAACAGGAACCTTATAGCCGTCATGTAAGTGGTAACAAAGGATCCCTACTACGACTAATTGCCATCCACAGACCAAGCTGCGATAGCAATCGTAATTAATTAAAGGTGTTTAATTCGATGAATTGATCAAGGTTCTGTGAGGTCTCACAGCTATAGCAAGTTACGGGACTTGTATCAGAATATACACCGGTATATTCTAATGTTAAGTTACTTATGGAATGGGAATTCTAAGTTATTATTCCCAGGAAGGAAATGTTTGAAATATTTTTGCGACTTGATAAATTCTACAATATATTGACATTCAATTCAAGGAAGCCGCCCACAAATTAAACCGAAAGGCTTTATTTAAAAGTAGGCATCGATAAGTAATGAATATATTTATTTGCTTATACGCCAAGCTTTCACACCTTCCTTTTCTTACATGTCCCGAATAATGAGATCAGGTTGCGAACACGACAACTGATCTTAAACGTATTTAAGAAGAAATAAACACCCTCTCGGCGCAAGAAAAAAAGAACTGTAAACGCAAAATTGACCTTTTCGAGAGCTCATTGTAAAAATAAACAGTCTAAATACAGCCGAACGATGATAAATGAGTACTGAACGTATGAGAAATAAATCAACTTGCTTCAACAGACGGTAGTCACACAATGCAGGACCCCGAAAATTCAATAGCGTAACGTAACAAGCGACAAATTGCCTCTGTAGGTGTTAAGTGGCAAAATAAAAATATAACAACATCAAAGATAATTAGCCTGAAATCATCTTTTTCTCTTTACCTCGGCTATATTACGTACGTGACATTGGCTCTTGATTAATTGCATCCACGTCGAACACTAAGATAAATTGTTCGCACACATGCTATAGAAGTTTCAACTCTGACAAGTTAATGGTAAGGTCCAAATTGATTTGTGATTTATGAGATCGCGAAACGGTGTTAGTTTTAGCGATTCCGCTAATGGCTTCATACTTGTATCTTGTCTTATTAGCATTGTTGGTCAATCATTGATATAAATTGCTTTAGTATTGAGACGTTTAGATAATCATTAAAATGTTATATATCAGGTATTATCAACACTAAATGCAAACCAAACAGATCACCTATACTAAAATATGAAGAATATTCTTCGCTACACACTATATCATGTGGTCAGTAAATTTTATATGCAAAAAAGAATTACATACGTCGTCGGTATCATATTTTTTTTAAACTACATTAATCATGTTTACACGTTCTTTAAACGCCTATTAATAATTTTGACTGATTCAGTGTAATAAAAGAAAATTGATAAATGATTTACTGTTACGTAATCCATATCATTTCCTTGTCTTGTTAAGACTCACATCGAAGTCAATAAATCATAATTTAAAACCTACATCGTAAAAAAGGCTTCTGCAGTATCATAAACCATCATTCCATGATCCTGACTTTCACCTATACAACCTAATTAAACCTTAGAAAGCTTTTGTTCAAAACTTTACTTTTTATTCAGATCATTAAGGGGACACGCAACGTTCTGAGAAACATTTGTTCAGATCCCCGAAACAGATGAGCTTACTTTATTATTATTGAGAATACGATTCAGTTGCTGATTGATGCGCTGAACGTCGCATGCAAACCTTGTGTCTCCACCCTAGTGAGGGATCCTGGCTCAAACCTGTCCAGATCCAACGGATATTTTTCTGGGATTTATTTTATTTTCCGTATATCTGATCAAGTTAATATTGTCAATAATAAATTGGCTTTCTTATTAGTACGTGCAGTAAATAACTGTACATCGAATGCAGTAGTTAACTCAGTGAGCCAAATAAGGAAATACAGGAATTTGTTTAATAGTTTTCTGACGAAGTTGTTAAATTTACAATAAAATCTAACTAGTCTCGCATTTGTAGAGCCTTCACTTCGCTTTGTTGGTGAAATAATTTGCATTGATGTCTTAGAGCTTTTCCTAAACACTCGTGATTTAACCAATAACGCGACACTTTGTTCAATACTTCCAGAATTACGTATCTACTGTTAGTCGAATTAAGAAGCTAGGTAAAGGGTTAATTTGCAAACACAATTCAGTTTCCCTTTTCTCGTAAACACTCTCTCAAGCATCCTCATTATTTCCTCGGAAATCTTCAGTGGCCTCTCATCACTGAGAACATACCTACAAACAGTTGAAACCATCTCACATTTTAGTTTATAATGAAGAGATCTTCGATAAGTCGTTATCGTACGTTAGTGCCACACACGATGATCCCTTTCTCAACTAAAGTGATTTTGTAATCTTTAGTATCTTTATTTATATCGGTTCTGACTTTGATAACTTGTTTTATGTGATATAAAAGTGACATTTTTGGAATTCCAGATCACCGTCTGTCTGGTTAGCTTGAGTTATTGCTATTCAAATTTTAGAACCAGGAAATGTCATCATTACATTGACTGATTGATTGATTTTTAAATATCTTTATTAACAGAAAGGTAAACACAAGCTAACTAACGTAATCCGAGCAATGGTAAATAGACTATATATCACCCCTTTGAACAAACAAAATGTATGATTGTTAGTGTGACTACTAATTTAATAGTTACATAGGTATAAGAATGTACTGTTATGCTTACATAACATGTATCTAAAAATGTGGGCCTGCAAACCTTAGTTAGCAGGCCCACATTTTTCAATTAAGTTACCCAGTTATCATTCATCATTAGATTGAAACCAGTTTTAAGCGTTATGATTATTTCCTTTCTGCACCCTAATTGCGTAACACATTATCAATTACAATCTGAATAATTTTGAAGGATATTGCAAATCCATTGCTTCAAATGTTCGAAAAATTTGTCTGCTCAACAACGTAAATAATGCAATGAATGTTGTTCAGCTGTCAAAATGAAACAGATTGTGATTGATCGTGTGTTACACAATTAGGGTGCTGGTAAACACAAATCTCTAACCTACTGAAAAATGATGCGATCAAAAATAACACCTCTTTTGAAGTCGACATAAAAAGATATCATCACTCTCGTTCCCGTATCCCAATTTATTTGGTGTGAGGGCAGGAAACACAAACATAATATATGTAAATATGTAAGTAATATTATGTAAACATCGTCATCTGCTCAGTCTGCCTACTTCGCAAAGTGCAACCGCTCTACATACTTCAAAATATGACCGTCCGAAGATAAAAACCCATGATCGTCTTGCAACACTACGTTTTATATTTAAATTTTCTTCACTGACAACGCTCATATCGGCTACCTCAGTGGGGTAGATAAGAGTGCCAACAATGAGATTTATTGCACACTCCAGCCACTACTTAACACTTTAAAAACGTTGAGTCAAAATTGTTGGGGATATCTCAATTAGTGACTTTTATGTGCCGCTAATGTTCAGATTATTGATCGGAGGAATCTCTGTCCATGAGAGCACGTTTAACGACATGTTGATGGAGTTTGCGAAAATGAATGCTTTTTAAAACAAATATATATCGTGCAAATGACGATTTCAAATTTTCACGTGACGTATGCTCACTTTGTAAAGTAGATACGAGTACAATTAGTACGAATGAAAAAAATTAAATCTTAAGAAAATAATTGGCCTAAATGGCATGTAGAATTTACCATACATGAGATTTCTTAACATTCGCATGAACAAGATTGACCGCCTCACAAATCTAAATACAAGTAGCCTCTTCCTAGAATCCTTTAAGTAAACTTGTCAAAACTAAAGACACATAAATTCCAGCAAAAAGAGAGAAAAAATAAGGTAAGCACCACAATTTTCCATGTCTCCAAGCATCCGTAAATTCAAACACGAGTTATTTAAATTCAACTTACGCATTCGACTGGCTCATCTAAATAAAGCGAACATCTGCCTTGTTTACTTTAAAACTAAAAAAGGCATAAAATAAAATGATTTGTAACAAAAATAATAAAGAAATTCTTACTCAGTTCGGCCGTTGGTAAAGGACATTGTAATTCAACCTGATTGGCACACAATAATGGTATCAAACATAAACCATTTAAAAATTGTCTGAGATAAAAGTAAAAAGGCGATCGGACGACAGTGGTGTAAGGAGCAAATAAACTTTTCAGAGGACAATACCTGGGCTGGACTGCCGAGGATTTGTAGTGCCATTAGTTCAACAGCGACAGCTTTATATCAATGGATTCCCAACTTTAAACGAAAGAAATAAAGTCCAAAATACAGAAAAATAAATCTGCGGATAATTAAAAAATTAATCAGAAATTGTGACCTGCATACTTGGGCGACTATCACTTTCTTTGGTAATTGGTTTTAATTGACGATATTTAGAGCGAACCTTAAAATCTGTATTTTCAACGGCCTTTACTTTCTTTGGTTGGAATAAATGGTCTAAAGTGATTCTTTCAGTTGGAGTGCGGTTTCAAATTCCATTGAATACGGTATGTAGATGTGTTTACTTTTTTATAAACAGATGCTATTTTATGTAGCACATTTAGCAGTGTGACAGATTTATATTCTCAACACTCCTGTGTACCGGCATTTCTATAACTATTTTTAATTGGAAAATGAAATAAAAGCAGGTATAAATAGATAAACATCCATTTCAAAACGATTATTCAGATTCTGCCCAATAAATTGAATAACTATATCATCCACATCTTTTTGTTCTATAGTAAAAAATAGCATATATTATCGACACCAAAAACGTTAAAATAAACGGTTCTCGACATCAGTTCATCGCTTATTTCTTTAATTGAAGGTGCGGTCTGGAGTTGACCTTTACCTTCTGTTTCATTAAACATTTCATTGTCCAGCCAATTTATATCGAAGCTTTATTTTAAAGAATTAAAAGGAATTTTAATATTGTTTTTAGCAAGTTTCTGTTCTGTATCTGTGTGGAAATCTGATTCTTTAGTTTTTGGAATCTTATTGTTTTTTAAATAGATTGGATTCTTATTTTCTTTACAGTAGCTTCGAGGTATTTTTGTTCCTAAAAAGGAAGTTTATTTGCAGTGTTGCTAGAATTAAAATAAATGTGCTAAATGCTTGGCGACAAATTAGCGATATTTTGAAGCATTTAAAAGATTCTTTAACTGTGGAAGCTGTAGGTTCCAATTAGAGAAACATAATTAATTGTCTGTATAGTCAAATATTTTTACAGTCTGTAAAAGAATCTGTAGTACTGGTTCTGGTATTTAAATTCTCTCAAATATATTTATTTTTACCCAATATTCACAACCAAAGACCACCTCAGTCAACACAAGACTTATAAATGTTCACAAAAGTATTAAAATATCGTGATATTAAACGATCGTGTGGGAGTAAGCCAGAAGGATAAAAACGTGAATTTTATGGCGTGTGCACATGTGAGGTGTCGCGGCGTGTCAATGGATGCGCGGGAGTTCGCGGGGCAACCGGTGTGGAAAGTAATGTGGAGTATTATATTATATATTAGAAGTAATTGTATGTAGCTGTACATAATATAGTGCGGTGTTACTTTAAAGCTTGGATCTATCAAGCTTTGGGCTATGCCAAAATCTATCATTATGAGACCAAAAATCACATCAATGGTCACTTAACTTTTTGCTTTACAACTAGCTGAACCCATATCTCAACCCAACAATGGTGTACTATAAGTCTACACCAGAATTTTTCATTTTCATCACTCTCACCAAAGTTATCCCGTTCACTTTACTAATTAAATCTTTAACAGCCATAATAAAAGTTAATTTTACAGTTGGTGCATGTGAAGTGTCAGGCCGTGTCAACAGCCGGTGTGTGAATGTATTTGCGGAAGAGCAGCGACATCGACACTTGACACCCCGTATCGGATGGTCAGCGGTGTCAATTGTTTCATGCGTACGTTGCGGTTGCGTGGTGATCATCGATGAGCAACCATTGTCGCATTTTGATTTATTTTTTACTATGTTTTTAATGTTGTGTTTGAAGTTGTGTGGGAATTGATTAGAATGTAATTCTATTAAGTATGAGTGTATTTCAATGTGTATAGTTCCGAGATGGTCAACTGTAGAAAACTGTACCTAAATTTAGAACAGGCAATTTGTCTATAATTATCATTATTGCAGTTTTAAATAAAGGCAATGGCAACTCATGACAGCAAATTAACATAATTTAACAAATTTTATATTAAACCTGAAACCTGAATGAAACCATGTTTGGTAATCACTTTACCGGAAAAAATGCAATATATTTGCGTGTACTACCTTACAACAATATTCATATCCCACAATCGAATTTTATGACTCAAGATAAACAGCTGATTCATGCCTGTCACCAAGCGGAAAAAATATACAAAAACGAAACATATTCAATTAATTAAAAGTCAAATGAAAACAAGCAGTATTCATTTACAAAAGTATTTTAATTCTCATCTGTACTCGCTTTAGGTATAAAACTTGTCGACGTAAGTGTCATTTTGTTTATTTTTTGGTACAAGAATTATTTATTTACATTTCCGAAGTCGCGAAGACATGAAAAAAATCGTTGAGTGAATACGAAGCTTTATTTTTGGGAAGAATATCGAGTTTCATTCGCTTTGGAAGCGTCAACGGGTGACAAAGATGGGCGCTTGGGCGTAAAAATAAAAATATATTATGACATTTATTTGTTGAGAATAAGGCTTGGTTTTAATACGACTTGTATTTTTTAATAGGTTATTTTAGTGATAACTATTATGTGTGTAATAATTTAGTGATATTTATGTGCTTTCTGTAGCTTCAGGCAAGGCAGCTTGTTGACAATACTTCATTTTAAAAGAAATTCAAAGTGAGTTTTTTTTTTAAATGTTATGTATTTTCTAAAGTATATTGTTTTCTAAAGTATGCAACTCAAGATGAAAAAGAACTTTCTTTATTTATAAACAAAGAATTTTTAAATTTTGACCTTTTCTTTTAATCACATCCTAAATCAGTCTCCTCCTAATAAATAAATCTCCTTTGTATTATATAACTGCAGAGCACAGGTGTGAGTACTATGTACTAAAGAGCTACCATTTACCGAATAATACTTCTTTTATTGACTTGAATGTGCCCTGGCGGCTGTGAGTACGTCTGGCTGATGGTGGCGCGTGTGTTGGATCATTTAGCTCCCTTCAAAATGGTTGAGCTGAATGGTGCTGATCCATGCGTCATGTTTGTGAACGGGCAACGTCAGTTGGGATTGGTCAACTCTTAGCTGCCATGGCTGATTTTAATTTTTGAATTGTTCTTTGTTTTATCTTTGTATTACGGACGCTTCTAACGTGCACATCTTTCTATATTGTCCTCACATGTATAATTTCAACATGAATGATGTAACCAATATTTTGTAACAATTTTTTATTTTTATTTAATGAGTGTCCGTGGAGTTTCTTGTCCGTTCTTCTCCATAGGTACCTACTACGCGTTGGAATGGGCAACTAGCTTCATATTTCTGACTGACCGATTCCTTGACAAATCAAAAGTGCCTGTAAATTGTTTAATTGAAATAAATGCTTTGAGTTCACCTTTTAACTTTGACGTCCTTGAGCCTGCTTAATGTTATTGTAGGTAGAGTTTAGTTAAAATAAAATCTGTATATTTTCAGTGTGATCGCCACTTTACATCATGTGACATTTAAAATTATGATATATATCATAATTTTAAATGTCACATGATGTAAAGTGGCGATCACACTGAAAATACACTCATATGAGTGGGCACGCGAATTATATTAATTTAATTACCTTGCATTTTTGTAGAATAATTTCAGCGTTAATTTATAATGTATCTGCGTGCAAAAACTTCAATGCTTTCAAGTATTCTAGTCGTTTTAGACCAACTGATATTTTTAACTTAATACAGGGACTATACCTTGCCTTATTATTTCATGTTGATTTTGTTACAATTTCTACATAAAGTTACAAAACACGCTGTAATAAAATAAAAAACATTCATTTGTCATCAATTCCTCGGTTTCCTTTGATATTATTTATGATTCAAGTTTTATATAATTTTACATTTATTAGGTTTTTTAACTTTATATTCAACAAAGCTGCAAACAATAGACCCAATAGGTAAACTTAAAAAAAAAACGTAGACAGAGAATATAATATTAAATCATAAGACTTGAACATTCATAATTATGTCGCAATGATTAGACGTCCCGCAGTGACTTAATTCAAGTGTGCGAAAAAATTCAAGATGGCGTCTTCTTTTTTTTACAATTATTTAGACTTTTACAAGCAATAACTTAATGTAAACGATTCAATTCGGTTGTAAAAAGAAATTTTACGACTGTCAATCGTGTGAATGGTTATAAAATAGAGTCGCAGTAGAAATAATATTATGATTTTGCAAAAAAAATATTTTTGTGTCAGAGTAATATTTATTTACTATTAAAATGGGTTATAATAATGGATTTACGTATAATATCTACATATTTTTAATTTATGACCGATAACTTACAGAAAGAATTATTTTCGTTGTCAGAATTAAAGCATTTTTAGAAGATTTCATCCAAATTATTCGGCCATTTACAGATTCGGTATACGGAGAACTTATGATTTTGGATGAAACTCTCAGACAATTTGGGTTAATTTGGGTTTTCGTTTGGGTTTTAATACATTCTTCGAAGCACGAAGAACATTTTAATTGATTTTCAAATTTACAAATCTGTTCCCAAGTGATAAAACAACGTCACAAATTGCACGCTATTACAACGGTGTACAACCTCTAATTTCATGGCCCCACGCATAACGCAACGAGAGACCATAAAAGCAGCGAGTACGAATCGCGCTCTATTAACACTTACAACGGTGCAGTGAATTATCTTAATGTTGCTCAAAACATGGTGATGAGACACATGCCGCTAATTGACAGACGGGTCCGTTTCTCAAATTGCTGTGATTAGGTGTGAGTTACAAGCTTATAGCGACGAAAACCAGACTTGCTTATCAAATAGTGCGTGCCTTAATCCGCAAAGAGCACTTGCTACAATTTTTTGAGAACTTGCGAGCGTATTCTTAGTTTAGCAATTCATCATCATCATCCACAGCCTGACTCTACCCACTGCTGGGCATAGGCCTCACTCCTCTTGTGCCAATCCCCACGCTCCAGTGCCAGCCTCATCCAGGTTCTACCCGCGATGGTTACTACTAACTACTAGAACATTATTATGTCCGGGTAGTCAATCAATCTGCCTAGCCTTTTCACAACTATGTTAGGGTAGGCTTCCGGTGTAAGGTGTGAGTCGGAACACCGGGGTGGTTTTTAGTCAGTAAGAGTCTGACAGACCCCTCCGCCCGCCCCAGGGCGGAGGACATCCATGAGGATTTTCCACCCCGGAAAAAAAAAAAAAAAAAAAAGGCTTCCGGTGTAACCGGATGCAGCTGAATAACAGTATTTTACCTGCTTATCTGACCTCCACAACCCAGTAACTGGATAATACGTTACCGTTAATATGTCCGGTAAAATTGAAAAATAATTGTATTGAGAGAACAGATTTTTGCATTCCCCATTCTAATGTTCGTCTGCCTATCCAAAGCCTGATCTCAAAAAGAATAATATTAACCAAATAAATTCTTACAAGTTTTACCTCCCCGCAACCTCTCAAGCCTTGTGTCATATTTCTGCTATAATAGCTAGAGTCATACAACTGTACATTGCTATGAACTTAAAACATTCGTCTATTTAGTTTTGCCGTGGCTCATCGTGATAATTTGAAGATCACTTAAGTAGTAAACAACCAGAGATTCTACATTCAGAATCATGGTTTCATTAATTAAAATAAATGGTTTTAATTCCTTACTGTTATTTTGCATTCAAATCTATGCAATTTTAATATTAAAAGATAGGTTTTATTGTTTTATAATGACAAAGCAATGAATAGATTGTAGTAAATCGAATTCATTCGCTCACTGACAGATAACGCACTGCCCAAACTGCTGGGTCTAGAAGCATGAAGTTTTGCACCAGTGTTCCTTATTCATATATATAACGTAGGTGAGCACATAGCCTGCAGAGTAAGCAAACTGAGGATCAATGGCCGGTGGAGAAGACAAGTCCTGGAGTGGAGAACGCATATCGACAAGCTTAGCGTGGGACGCCCCCCGGCTAGATGGACGGACGACCTTAAGAAGGTGGCTGGGACAGACTGGATGCAAAAGGCGGAGGACAGGGTGTTGGGGCGCAGCCTGGGAGGGGCCTATGTCCAGCAGGGGACTGCGGTAGGCTGCGTTGAGAGATAGATTGAGGTGAGCAATAAGGAAGGATTTTAGAAAATTCACCTCCTTTGGTGGGTTTGGGGATAGAAGTTCGTCATTTGTGCCGATGGGAAATCCCACTGCCCACGGCTTGTGCTGACATAAAAGGCAACGATGAATAGTATTTAATAATTTATGTGGTCTAGAAAAGCCTGATTCAATGGGTTGCGGAAGTCAGATAGAACTGATAGCAATCATTGAACGTACGATAACGTTTCCTTTAGGTAAACAAACTGCCTACAAGCTCGTAAAAGATCAGAAGAAGTATTACTTAGCTTGAAGAAGTCTATCACCATCATACTACAATCAACATCATCAGCCTATAACCCATTGAATATTTTCCTTATCCATTGACATCGACGTCGATCGACTGAAGGATAATTTTATGTCACATCTTGATAAAAACTCTTCTTCATTTAAGTAACTATTTATGATAATTCTTATTACTAAAATTCAGAAATTTAAGGACCTACAAACAAGCTACACTACTGCAAACCCTCAAGGCAACATTTTAAATCTAAATAAAAAATAACATATTTCGAAAGCAACAAACATGGTGACAAGAAAAACTACCGGCGCGACCTGTTATGAAAATGAACGTTAGTTGTGTGGGTTGCGTCTGCGCAGCGAGTTGTCGGTTTTGCCCGCGTGGCGCTAGTAGTGATGTAGGACTGCGATGAACTGGATAAGGATTGGATTCGATAGTGATGGGATGATGTTGAAGTAAAAGGTAAGGAAATTGTGTGCCTCAAAGGTTTTTAGAAACTTACATCAAATTTATAAGCTTCAAGTTTATCCAACTAAAACTCACTCAGATTTATTTATGCATCTTTTTTCAATGCCTTGTTTTCTGTAACATTGCAGCAAATTATTTTATTATAATTCCACATTTCCCGTTAAAACAAAAACCCTATATTATAATAATATAACCGTAAGAATTCTAAAAGAATCTCGCTCACGAGTCCGATACAAAACCAGTCGCTTGTGCAGCGCATAATATATATATAATCTCTCTTGATAAACGCGACGTTAATGCGATACACATTATTTGTTAATTGCCGATTTAACTGTAGTTTAGATGAACTAGTTTTTTCTCAATAATATTATATAATGTACTTACAGTTAGTTAGTTATTTAACTTACTATTGTATAAAAGCATTACATTTTAATAAAAGCTAAATTCAAAACTAATAACAATATATTTTAATTGTCCTTATCTGCGGATGGTGATATTTTTATGTTTCTATTTAGAATTTTTAAACGTCTTTAGAAAATGTGTCAACGTTATGTTTTGTGTGAGGTGTCGGATTAGTTTGATTTATTTTTAATTTGGCTGTCGTTAGGTAGATTGTGAGATATTTCTTATAGACGTAGAAGTCAACACATAAAGCGATGTGATTTTTTAACGTTGTAAATACTGCCCTAGAATTAGCCATTAGGTTATGGTTGTGGAGCATTAGGATTTGGTTGGCTATGGTTGCTTGCACAGTACCTACGTGTTTATTTTGTACGCAATTTAATATATCTATCTGAATTGTTTTATGATCTTCTGCCTTTGTCAGGTATGGTGTCGGTTCTAATTAGTTATCTCTTGTCATTTGCAAGTTTTTTGACCTTTCCAACACTTTTCCTAGTCTATTAATAGTATGACGTACAATACGGTAAATGAATCAATGCTAGCCTGAACATAGGCTCACACTCGCTTCATGTCACCATTTGGTTCCTAATATGGCGCAGCCTTCTGCGCAAAGTTCGGACCGGACATGATTCCTCGGTCGTATTGTTATCATAACTTATCATAACATTATTGAAATCATAACATTTAGTTTTACAAAAAAACGTCAAATTTTCACACAGGTGTGGCTAGACCTATAATCCAAGTATTTAATACCACGTGAGCTACACGGGCCACCATTAGTGTTATCTCATTATTCAGTACTAGGTATAAATCTCCCTAATGCCTCAATATCTTATAAATCTCTGGCTTGCTGCTTAATTAGAATCAGTTGCCGAGTAGTAGCCAACCGATGTGGTATGTTTTAATGTATTATTTAAATTGGTATATTCACCATTTTAAGCATTTTGTTGGTTGTAAGTTAATTAATATATGGGAAAAGCTTTTATGCTGATTTATTACGCTGAAGAAGATGTATTTCATTAAACTTGTAGTTCAGACTGAGGCATTAAGTTATTTTGTCTTTTTGACAATAATTGGCTTGGCCCTCGATAAATACATGTTAAAAATAGCAAAATAATTTATGCAAGATTTGGGCAACAGGGATCGTTTCTGAAAACACTATGGAAACACCAAATTCAAACTAGTGCTACAACAAAATTTTAATGAAGCAGCAGCATTAGGTATTTAGGTATTATTGCATTTAATGAAATATTTTAGAAAATAGAGCAATTAAATTGAACTGATAAGTTAATTTTCAGTTCAATTTAACTGCTCAGAAAGCTGTTACATAACTTACAAAAGAAAAACATCGGATAAATTCTGTTATAAGTTAATGGCTTCGGTAATGACGCAAAAATGACTACTGACAAATGAATCTTTCAGCCAAAAATCATAGGTACTAGATTAAGCCCAAATCAATGCCACATCCACCATCCTCTTCCAGTCCTGGCCTCCACAATGAAACATTACACCACCGTATGAGGGATAGCGTGCGGCCGCCATGCGCAGGCGCAGTCGCTATTATTATATCGCTGCTCATTTACATGCTCATCTCGCCTCAATTACTATTATAAAAGTTTTATAGATAACTGTGTTGTGCATGTGTTTGTGGTAGTTGGTGGTAGTTATTTGTTGTAGGAAAACGAAGAAGAACGAAGAAGTTTGCCATCCTTTTCTTTTGTTTGTCTTTAATCTTTCTTCCAATAAGTGAAACGATAACCTCGTTGCAGTTATTTGAAGATAGGTAAATCAAAAACAGAGCTACACTGTGTCTATTATTCTTGAATGTCACAAAAAGCTACGTAGGGAATAAAATGCAGCATATGTCTGCCTGTATAATAATCTCAAAGAAGCTCGCAACATAACAGAAAGCACATACTTAGTACAACATTGAAATTATTTCTTGATTACCTAAAAATATATATTGTGTAAGAATCACTCCACTTTCGAGAATGTCACAAACTATGATAGATCATCGAAAGTAGGAGACAGAAAAGAAGAACAAACTGATCAGTGGCAATAATGAATCTATTACCCCATGTCAAATTCTTGATCCACTAATATCAACACTCTTGCAACACAAAACAATCACGTGTTTATTTCAACCACCCACGTACAGAAGCGGACAAAAACACTTACGCAATAAAGATCAACATATCTACATTAGCAATATTAACATTTGCAACAGAGCTAATCATCACAATACCCAATAGTGTTTGTACAGATGTAAGATAATGTATAACAAAGGCCATTCATTGTAAATTAACTGACAGCTAAGAGGCGTATAGTTAAAGAAAAAATTGTATGTGATCAATAAATAAATATAATTATTTAATCTTCATTCTCAATTATGCGGAGTAGAGAAAGGTATTGCTTAGTGGGAAAGGGAATATTTTTGAAAAGAAAGCCTGTAGTCCCACTGCTGATCAAGATCATGATCAAGTCGTCATAACACTCCACTGTTCCTTGTGTGTTGCCTTCTTCGGCCAATCTCCCGCAAACGCATCTAACTCTTCACGCCAGCGCTTCCTTGGCCTCCCTCGGCGACGACACTCACTGCATGTCGCACTTCTGGTACTCACTGCGTATTGACTGGCCCATCCGGCTCGATGCATCCGTATACATTGTTTTTTGAAAATTCTTTGGCACTAATAATCGTCGTGCTTAGAAACAAAGATGAGGGTCATCGTGAAATATTGACCTTTGTGCTGCATGGTACAATGGATGGGCACACGTAATGGCCATGCGGGAATGTGCGATAACACAAAACTAAAGGGAAACGATCAATTGCAATTGTCAATATTCACACATTGTTGCGCAATTTGATCGTCAAAGAAATGCAATTAATGCGATTGACAATATTAGTACAATTGCAATTGATCGTTAACCCACCCTTAAGTTTGTTGGTCAGATTTAGAAAGGGGGGCGAAAATCAAAGAATAATGTCGGAAAAGGGCTTGATAAAATGCCATGCAGTAAGTGAGATGAAAAAGACTGTAGATAGCTTTTAGAAAGCTTTTAGTTACTACATTACATTACGCCTAAGGGTTGGGCAGAGCTGCACCTATACTAACACCCACATTTCGCCAGTTATGTATAAGTCCCAAGTAATAGGGGACGAGCCTATTGCCATCAACCGGATGCAAATCCCAACACCGGACTACTGAGGAATTCCTAGTGGACAAAACCCAATAACACTACCCGATCTGGAAATCGAACCCAGGCTCTCATGCTCAGCAGTAGCCCTTACAACCACTAGACCAATGAGGCAATCTAGTTTTTAGTTACTGTTGTCGTAATTAACTTATAGGAATCCGTAGAAAGATGTTATTAGCACTGTGTGGCTTAGGTACTCTTCGAAAATAATTCCCTAGTTGACACTCGCGGGAAGCAAAGCCTATCTACTGCCGGAAGCCAGAGACACATTACAAATAGGTACAACCCGTCAATTAAGCTGGAAACACATAGCTGTAGCCACTAGAATAGTTCACCGGGGTAGGATGTGACCTTACGATAACTTAACGCCTTAACCGTTGGGCTATTGTTGTTCAAAACTAGCTATTTATTTCATTTTATGTACAGTGAAATATGTGTTACGAGACTGTCGGGACTTTATTGCGGAAATATGGTGTTTAAGCTTGAGGAGTGCAGTGTTGATTCTCGTTATGTTGTCCGTTTAATAGACCATACAAACTGTATATAGGTAAGTAAAAAGATTTTAATTAACGAGAAAACAAAACAATAAATGTCTTTAGAACCACCACGAGCCCAAACCTCGGCATCAATTTCGCAAACATATTTTTTTTCCTTAGAAACCATAGTGTTTTGGGTGAAACTTTATTATTGTCTGCTATTGGTACCAAAACAATAACGTGATGATCCAATACACGATTAATGAATAGATAATGTGCTCAAAATAAATAGCATTACTGTATAAATATTCACACAACAGCTGATTGCCATCAGTCACTCCCATTCGAATGCGACCTAACAAAATAATTAATACCAACTTAACGCAAGAATGTTTCCTTCTATTAAGCATACTGATTAAATTCCTGGTTACATCTTTTAATAACCAGTCTGAAATCATTTCTCATTATCACCACATAAGATATATGACGCGGAAACCAAGCTATCACCACATTAGATCTTCAGTGATTGATCACGCATTGCAGCAGGGAACGGTACACAACGATTTCAAATGAATGATCTAATAATATGGCTAACTGCTTTTCTTAGTAGCGATATCTTACTAATGCAGCTGTTTATCTAGGAAATTCCAGCATGTTACTTTGTGGGAAAGTTGAGGTAAATATTATTAAAAAAATCACTATTAAACTGGATAGGCAAATGTATTTACTTTTGCAGTCTTTTTTTGATACTTTCGCATAATAGAATCGGTTTTGATGGATATGAGTTATTCAACGGCAAGTGAAGTTGACGAAAAGTGAGAGAGAACCTGAATAATTTATAAGTAATCGTAAAGCTTTCAATAAACTTGCCAATATTTTAACAATTTTTCAAGCCTATTCTGTTCCGCTCCTGGGCAAGCTCGTCCCAGTTATTTTAGGGATCACCGTATTTTTCCACTTCCATTGATTATGAATAAACAATCCTTCTTCTTAAACGACACAATTTATTCAGCTTTTGCCCTCGTAGTGGGTACATACATACTTTAATATAAACTTTCACATCGAGACTATCCACTTTAACCAAAGGACAGACAAACAGGAAGGCAATTACTACAATATTTAATTAGTGTTACACAATAACTAGAAACTCAAGGAAATGTAGATGGGTACTATCAGACTAGTAATAAATTAGATACTGGATTAAAAGCCTGGCTTTATTCATGCTGTCGACGACTGTACGACGATGTTTCGTAATACTTGTTAATAGAAATTTCTATAGCTTCTGTGAGATATGTTTTGTTGTTTCATTTCATAATTGTCAGAAGTATGGATTTATTTTAAGAGTTCACTAAACCCGAATTTAATCTTATCACGAGAACTTTATGGCTTTTACTTTTTCGTGTGGCTAGTGTGGCTAACCTGGTGTCAGAGTTTGTATGCCGCCCATTGCCCACTTGGCCTCACATGCCGTCGAGAAATATCTCTCGGGCATGTCGGTTTCCTGACGATGTTTTCCTTCACCGTTTTTGAAGCAAATGATTATTATACAATCTGCACATCCGAAAAGTTAGAGGTGCGTGCGTTGGGTTCGAACTCGAGAACTATGACTTGGCAGTCCGACGGTCACACCACTAAGCTATCACTGCTGTCATGATGAAGGCGACGATAACCGACTTTTAATCATTTTATTCGGAAGATCACGTCCAAACGAGTAGTGTTAATGATTTGGAAAAAATGTATGTTAAATTGGAGCATTTTTTTAATAGCTTAATATAGGAATATTTTAGATTTTGATTATATTACATAGTGAAATTAATTGGTACAGTTATGTCGAACGTGGATAATATATTGAGAATCACGCAAAATCTATCAAGCGTATTTTCCTGAAACCTTCACCATTTTAGAGATTATTTATTTATTAATATTTTAGTATACGTGTTTTATTAAAATACCCTTTATATGTATAATAAATGATGCGTTGCGTGAGCTCAGTACAGAACACGCAAGCTAACTCTCTAACTCAAGGTCACTGGCATATATCTGCGTCTTAAGGGACAAAGGAAGAATATATAAATATGCTTTTGAGGCAAAAAAACCTCAATATATTTTAATTGTTATTTCTTTAGTCGACTCGTTTAGTATTTCAGCTCTTTCAGTATCTCCTAAAACTATAAATTAACGTTTTTTCTTTCTTTTTCTCTTTTATTCCTCGTTTCTCCATTATCTTTGAATTTAATTTTTGTATTGTATATTATTTGAATGCTTATTTTATTTTAATTTTTATAATTCTACGTTAATTAATGTAATTGGACCTGTGCCGTTTTAATTAACTATAAATAAATAAATATAAATATAAACTCTTTCCTACTGCTCTGATCAATTAGTATAAAACCTTAATACATTCTATAAAAGCTCAAACCATACTTATAAGAAAACGCACACAGAATCCGACGAGAAAATCAAGAAATCTAGACTATTCCCAGCAAGCCCTAGCGCGACGGTATGCGTTTATTTATTAATAGTGGCATCTACAGTTAAATCACCGTACTATCTTAAGATCTGACTGTCATTTATCACCCTTTACTGGCCTTAATATTAACCCCGCAAGCGACAGTCCCGTGAAAAGCACCTCACTAGGCTAGCACGCACTCTTATCTACAAATTATGAGTACAACTGAGAAAGTCCGGGATTTATCTCTAGCCTCGATGGTGCGTAATCCGGCGTCGCGTCGTTAGAATATCCGCTGACTGTAGAATTTTTCATGTGTTCCGTTATGATTATTATCGGATGGTTTTTCTTGCAAATGTTTAAGATTGAGAATAAGCCACCCACCTACTACTTTAATTTATTTTATGCTTCATAAAGTGGAAGGTAGACCCACCAATAATGTAGAAATTATCGCATGCTCTAGTTAATGTAAAATGTGTAAAAAAAATCGGAACAAACTATTTTTGAATCATTTGTTTCAGAAAACTACAAATTGATACCAGCAAAACTTGATACTGTAATAAGTGTAGACGACTCTATTAGGTAAGATTATAATAAATGTAAATGTTTATTTGTAGTTTTCTTTAACATAGGTACCACATGAGTTAACCATCATCCAACCCCAGAAAAATAAGTCAAACCATAAACCACGTATGGTCCAATTACAAGTCCCATTCAAAAAGCCCTCAAGCTACCTTTTCTCCAAACCCTCAATACACCACACTTGTTACTACAAAATGAGGCGATAATAAATTTTCCTCATCGATTTAATTCAATACAGTCAGTCTAATTCCGTTATATTATTAATACCCCTTCAGAGCGATTCGTCCCACTGAATGGTGCGGCCCACAGACCTTAGTGTTTTACCCAGAGGCGGTGTGCTAACCGGGTTGGGAGCGTATGGACGGGATAAGGATGAGACGTGCTGGTATCTGGTATCGGGATCGTTTTGATACCATGACTTATTGCGATAGAAATCGATATGTTGTCCGATTAGTCAAGGGGTTTTCTTGCGCTTTGATTTCGAATGTCAAGTTGATTAAAAATAAAGAAAGACAGTATTTGAAGTTTTTGGGATCAGAAATTCTGGGCTAAACGAACTACGTTTAGCCCAGAATAGAATAGCTAACTTACTAACATCAAAAACGACACCAACAACAGCCAACTCTTCACATCGAGCAATGGATACCACTCTCAACAATATTCTAGGTAATTATTAATTGCGCCATCTCAATGCGTTTCCCGTACAGTTGCCACATACATTTCAGTCAAGTGGTATCAAGTATCAATGCTAGGTGCGTGTATTGCTTGAAGTCAGCGGAAGAATGCTGTCGTAACGTGCCAGGTTAGAGATCACAATTGTTATGCCTTATGTGCCAATTCTACTAATACCTACTACTGCATTGTAAGAGGTTACTAGGCTACCACTACCACTTACGAAGTCAACGTATTCTTGGTCTTTTACAATACATACAATTATTTTGAATTTATTGATACGTGCGGAATGCAATGTCCACTCTAATAGTCTTAGGTGCGTCGCATACGATAAATACATAATTTGCTAATAGGATTATTGACTAATAATACTATGAGCAGGATTTAAAAATTGAATGTTGCTGGAAATAAAATCAAAGGTATTTTGATTTTATTTCCAGCAACATACAATTTTTACAACGCAAAAACTACAAAAAATAAGATTTGCATGAATTGAGAAATACCATGCTGCATTGTTAGAAATCCCGGGAAAATACAGATCCTTTCCCCGCACTAGTCGGAAGAATGGACGATGTACAGAAAATTAATAACGCCGAAGGTTAGTTCGCGAAACTAGGACAGTGGCGTTAGATGTAGATACAGCCTTATAAGGCCAGCGATACATTTAATACAAAAATAGACCGTGTAATACATATGATGTCGGATAGAATCTACATGGAGGAAGTGGACGGTAAATAAAACTTATTAATAGGTTAATGGTATGCACTTACTATCACCTATTTGCCTCCCAAGCTTGGTGATTAAGATTCTTTTTTTAACTGTTCATTGTACAGTCAGCCTTTAAAGATGACAAAAATTAATTTGATTGTCTACAACCTGTGTTCCATATTATATCAATGTGTACCTGCAATGAAGTTGGGAATGTATAACAATTAAATGAATTCTTTGCGATGTGTCCTAGTGGTCATTCAGCATAACAGCATAATCAGCCTGTAATGTTCCCACCGCTGGGACACAGATCTCCTCTCTGTTATCACACGGGTCTAATGCCGGTTGGTGGATGCCAAATACCTTCGAATCTTTGGTTCTAGGACATGGCAGTGTCCTCACGATGTTTTCATAGTACAATAAGTAAGCCATTTTCTAACAGTGAAATACACGACTAAAAAAAAATAGACAGTCTTCAAGATCGGTTTATATCAAACGAGCAAATAGGTACATTATCCTATCACTGCTCTACAAAATTCTATTTGTGCGTTGTCAGAGCATTCTTACGCTTGTCTATCTATACTAACATGTCAAGAATATCAAGTAAATAGTTATGCAAACCCACGACTGATGATCAGAACAAAACTGTGAAGTCCTGACTATTATTAATAAACTAAGGATAATAATAATTAATTAAGTCTAGTTTAGATTATGTTGTTCAAAGTCCGTCCAAGGTTAACACAAATACAAGACAAGATCGCAACAACTAACATGCTGTTATTTCAAGAACATAAAGTAAATTTTCATTAACGAAAGTGTTAATTGATTCAAATCCGGTTTAGATATTATACAGTTATGTTTTATTAAATTGGTTTGAATATGGATAGGAGTTATAGGAAATGGAACCGGTAAGAGTAAAAGATGGGTTGGCCAAAGCGTGGTTTGAAATGTGATCGGGTAAAGAGATAGTTCTTGATTTTAGGAATGATGAATAGTAAACGATGGTGGTTTTGACGTTCGAATAGTGCTGATTCTCAGCCTAGTTTGAATAAATGACTTTTGAAAGTTGTTTTTTATTTTTTTTCTTATAAATGTCATTTTGGTGTGCTAACTTACTCAGCAGATTATTTAAAGTCGATACCAAAGTTGTATTTTATCTAACACCTATTAGCAAAACAACCAAGTATCCGAACGAAGCAAAACCTATTTTCTAAAGCTATATGTCAAAAAGAGACGGCGTGGCTCGAGAACGTAGATATGTATTTTAATTAAAATATTTTTGATTTCGAGTCCTATGCTTTTCTTCAATAACCTTTCCAGGAAGAGAATGTAACAATGTCACACACAATAAACAAACATTAACAACAAATAAATAAGCCACATCCAGCAACATAAATCCAGGCTGCAACAACCGTAGGTGGCTCAGTACCGTATCCAAGCCATTCTATTAGCTGCGATGATTAATGCCACCAAACCATTGGGATGCTTAATTGAAATCCAATTTTGATTTATAATACGCCATTTTAATTGAAGTTATTTGCTCGAAACAGTTTAATTGGTGTATACTGTGGTGCATGTACAGTGACCCACTTACATTGTATGTATGGGCGGTGTATAGGCGGGGCATGAAAGATTAAATCCTTGTAGAATTTTGTTACTGAAGTTGGGTTTGTCGTAATAAAGTTGCAAATTAATATTGGGATTGCATCTGTCCGTTTGGTATGAATTTATGTAAGGGAGAGGCAGCAAGTAGTAATATAATTAACATTTTGTAATCTAGCATCAGGTTTAAGTACCGTATTCTACTTTGCCTCTGAAAGTAACAAAGAAAACCTAGCAATCTACACAAGACATTCTGTAATATTCAGCAACACACATGGTTGCATTTTCTTAATAACAAAACAGCTAGCAGTTTTAAAGAAAAACACTAATGACCAAATTATAAACATCATCAGCTCCATCAACGAACCTAAGCCTGCATCAAATAGTCCCGCACACATAGTTGCAGAATCAAGAACCCAGCGCACGTCCACATTATTTAGTTAGACACTGCAAAAAAGGTTTGAGACCCACATCATTAGTGACCGAAACCCGTACTGGATAGACAGATACGTCTTATTCAAGATAGACTGCATAAATAAGATGCGCAACAGTAAAATATTAGATGCAAACGCACAGAAGCAAAAATGTCGTCGGATTTACATACAGATATGGCCTGGCGGCGCAGTCTGTGCAGCTAGTCCGATGTGAAATATTTGAACCAGCTTTAACTTGTGGTTGGTTTTTTCGGATGTAATTTTTGATGGGAATGCAATTGGCTGTTGGCAAAATTTCTTGAGTGGAGTATGTATTTTTGTTAATGCGAAATTAAGAAGTGTAAAAGAATTTAAAACATAAAACAAATCAGAATGTTTTTATTTGCAAGTTGTCAAAACTTAAAAATAAAGTAACAATTTGAACATTTACCATGAAATTAGGACTGCATAATCAAATCAAATTATGCTCAAGCAGAAAAAAAAATATTGATTATACGAGTACTTTGGTCGGTCTTTTTATTTAACGTTTAAAGGTAACTAAATATTTTCACTTATTACAGGTGCTTATGCATCAAATGTTTCATTTGCTTAAATCTTTAAAAGCTTATAATGATCACACACAACTTATTATCATAGTTAATGTTAAGGCTAATAATCGTAAATGTTATATTAAAGAAGTAAACGTAATCAAATTGCTATTTAATGGACTTAAACCATATATAAAGCGATTATTACTTTGTGTGAGCGGTTTCATGCAACATAGCTAGTATGTTGATAAAATTAGCATGTGAGTATATGAATACTTGCACGCCGGTATGGTTCTCAAAGAAAAACATTATTTATGTAATCGCTACCGCGTCTTATATGTAGTTAATATTAGTGAGGAACAATTTTATGACAAACTTGTATCCTGCCAATAAATAACGTCATTTCATAAAACCTTGATTATGTCTCATAATTTCATATTAGAACCGCAATTTTATTATACCTTTTAATGATTTTAAGCGTGAACGTTCAAGTGCGACTTTTTTCAAAAGCTGGGTCGTTCATCTCGGCCCCACGCGTAAACTTAGTCTGACGGCGCATAAAAATTGCGTAGAAATACGTCCCCAAGTTCGTGTAGATTCTGAAACATCTGTTTTACATATAAAAGGAGATTGTGGACCGATTTATGAATAGAGTCGCCTTCAGACGCTACTCAATGTCTGGCTGGCAATGGAATTTTATGGTAGGACATCGGAAAGGTTTTTACAATTTACATGTTTCGTCCAGGATTAATGCTGCAAGGACACTGGTTTGGATGTGCTGGTTTACAACCAAGTATAAGGATACCTCCTTAAAAGGCGTCTGTATTTACATACTATGCATTGGTATATGTAAAATAATCTAATTTTTTATATGTGTTAAAGGATGATTCGAAACATTCAACGCAAGAAAAAAAAAGAAAGATTCATAATCAAGTTGTACAAATGATGTACCTTTCACAGAGAATCTTTTAACTCCTCATTTCATTAGTGACTATTATTTATTTATTTATTCATTCAGTACCTAGTTAGTACACATACATTAAAGTTGATCCAATTATAAACTCATTGGGGTTCTACCGTGGGCCAAAACCATCGACCACATAATTTAGAGAATTAAAACAACTTAAGTTCTTAATTAAAATGCAACAGCAAATAAATTACAACGAGGGTACAAGCGAAATAGTAGATGGATAGATTCGTTACTAACAGTACGAAACGTGCTAACTAACCCAACAAGTATAGCACTAGCTCCGTCTACACTCAAACCACAACGTGTGTTTATCTTAGTATCCGAAGGAATGTTACAGGACAGTGTAGGAGAGAAAGTCTAACATATGGAGGCTATTAACCATTGACAATTATGTCTTAATAGTACAAAGCGTTAATGGGTACTTTGGGTAAGGTGGCCATGGCTAGCTGTTTTAAAGCGGTTTTGAATAAAGGTATATTTCTAAATCCTTAAGACCATAATGAGAGAAATTAATGAAATTCCAGATATAGGAAAGAAAGAAGTATAAATACATTATGGTGTAATAAAGATCACGAACATTAAGACAGCAGTAACAATCATAATCATGTTTGAAAAGATAATAACTGGAAAACATGCTCAATTGTAGGAAGATAATTTAATAAATGAAACCGATGCCAGACTAGAAGTCAACCAGAAGAACATTAAAATTGCTAGGAAGACGATAAATGTCACCCAACATGACACTTGGAACCACCCGCAGAATTAGAAATATACCTAGTGAGGTTATTAGAAGTTTCTCTCATAAGCGAACGGTGGTCTTAATTAAAACCACGAATAAGAAAGGTAATGTTCTGTAAGATTTACGGTTCTTAAACCATATTATGTCGGAAATTGAACTCTGGCGAGCGCTACTGACACAATTTGTTTAATTGTACCGCATGATTAGAATATAAGCGTATGCGTCTTTACTTTTGTACTTTCTAAAACAGAAATTTTAATTTTGTTTTGGTTGTTTTTTATGTCTTAATAATGTTCACATGTAAGTGGGACATTATTATGAATACGTTTTTTAAGTATCAGTGCTAACCCAAACAGCAGCTTTTCAAAAAAAAAAAATATAACATGTTTTTATTATCAAAATCATTTCAATCGACTGTTATTTCGTTATTTGCTAGCGTAGTTCAACTCCGATCGCTTCTACTTACATCTTTATTGTCATCCTTCCAGTTCTTCCACCCGCCATTTATAATATTGTTCAGAAAATAGTTTCCATTATTTACGATTTCTCCAACACTTTCTCACAGAGTGTTACAAATGTCTATAATAACTAAGCTACAGCATACAAGTCACAAATATCCCTAAAGCGTTGCGACCGTATACCTAATGCGAGGGCGACCAACTTCCTACCGACTCACCGCTTTCTACACTACGAAATAATGATCAACAATTAATACTGGGTCTCTTTCAGAAATTGACATAAAGATAGGACGAACCTGCATTCCGTACTCAAAACATTCAACCTTATCTCCAGCCCAATAAAACTCAATTTCCACACACAATACTATCGCCTCATGAAATCACATGTTGTCGTCAATCTGCAATCTATTTGAAACTTTATCTAACACGTATAAAGTTTAATATTCAATGGGTGTTCTAGTTTGCATCCGTCCTGTAGGTGTGAAATGTAGTTTGCTATATAAAATGGTATAAGGAAACCAGTTTACGCTGGGCTCCTGATTGAGGCAGTTGGGAATTAGCCTGGTTCAAAATACACTAGTAAATGATCTGGTCTTAATAGAGTATTTTTAATGATTCATGATAGAAAATTGTTGTAAATGATAGTGTAGATAGGAGCCTAAAGTGAGAATGTTGTAAGTTCTAACAGTTTAAATGCGCCTATTTCTATTATACTTAAGGGCACAATTATTGCTAATAAACTCTAGCTTTATGTCGCAATTTTGGATAGATTGATTTCAATATCTTATTTATCTAGTCTAGTAGTGAAGTTCTGGGTTCGAATGACTGCTGTAGTAATGGTAAAGTTATAACTGCCGAGCACTGAAATTGCAAAGTTTCAGAGGTACATAAAAGTGGTCAGAGTCACCCACAAATGACTAAGGCCCGAATTCTAATCAACAAAGGGTTGATGTTATAAATAAGCTACACTTTCCATAACATCAAGTACTTAGATATAAATATAACAGAAAGATTAGCTTTTGTCTTTCACCTCACACTGGTTCAGTAGTTGTGCTATTTTACCTGCTTGTTAATAACCTCTACTTGAGTACTAATTACAATGGGTGTAAAGATCACAGTTCTGATTAATAACGCACTATTAGCTCTTTATTTAGGTTAACTGTGCTATGTTCTACTGTCGCTTGTGCTAAGATTCATAGCTTCCTGTTTCTCGACATTTACTGTCATACTGTCTGTTTTCTCTCATAACTTATTTTATGGAAGATATAGCTTTTCTTTGTTAACTGATAAATCCAGTTTTCTGACTCTCTCCGTTTCTGTTGCTTTCAATCAGGCAGTACAAATGTTACTGATAACCTGTTAGAGTAAGATTTGATATGGAACGAAAAAGGTCCTCGTAATTTATCTCTTTAACATCCTATTATAAGGTTCAATTTCACTTGCACGTCATAAAACAACAAGGTTTATTTGTCTATATGACAGTTAGATAGTTTCGACCTTAGTGTAATTTTAATTTAGTAGGAATTATTGCCAAGCAATTACGAGCTGGATTATACCGAACATCAATAAAGCCTTAACACAGCAGTAGCAGGTTTCCCGTATTATATGTAGAGCTATGTAGATATCAATATAAAATTAAAACATAAAAGAAATGCATGAAAACGAATTGATAAAAGATTCAAAGGTGTGGACATTGACAGTTAGGTTCCCGCCTCATTTTCGGTCAGTCTTATCAAAATATGCGTTTTATTTATTTTTGTGCTAATTAAAACTAGTAGGTAGTAACGAACGTGGGCGTGTCTTACTATTTGTTTATCCACTGAATGTGGGGTAATGACAATTGCCAGTGGGCGTTCAAAAGCGTGATACTCTAATATTTATTAAGTTTCTTGATATATGCAGATTGGATAAGGTATTAGAAGTATTATTAGTTTAGTTGTTATTAGGTGTTTTTATATTAATTTAGTGTGAGAAAATATTGTTAATCATGATTGTATTAATTTATGGAGTTAAGTCTATATCGCACATATTATGTAAGATTACAGATTTTATAAACATTAATTTGGTAAAGTTTCAAACCAAGAGGTTATAAGCACAAAATTTCTCCTTTCGCCTGTGAGAAAATATTCCGTTCCACCAGCTAGGTCATTTTCTCTTTATTTTTGAAATCAGTACTTTGATAACTCAACATTAGTGACATAGAGTGAAACTGGTTTTGAATTTAGATGTTTTTACCCGAATACGGGAAACCTGAAAGGAAGGATTATGATTTTAGCAATCTGTTTACTTTACCTAGATATTAGATCATTTAAAACTACTTTGAATAAACTAACTAAGGTTTCTTTAGAAACTTTCTCAAAGTATGGATACTGCCAGGTTAATATCTTTTTAATAGAGTAGATTCACTATAAGTTGTAGAGGCCCCTGTGGAGTATTAAAATACATAGTTGTTTGGTTGTTAAACCTGCTGAAAACTATGTGTTTAGAAGTATTTAGTAGTTTCCAGGACTGTTATAGAGTAGTGATTTTGTAGATAATTTACATTGATGACGTAGTTCGTGCTGTAAAATTATACAGAAGCCTGCATGGCATTTATAATTTACTGCGCTTTACTAGCTTATCATTAAACATTAGGGTTATCGTATTAGCCGTTCGTCGTGTTCAATCTTTGTTAACTTTCAGAAGCACTGCATGACGCATGATACTAATATATTTCTTGTTACACAGTTGCCGGGTTTCATTTTAATAACTTCATTGTTAGAATTTTGACTAAATCAAAAAGTCGTTTCAATATTCTTTGTATCATCAAGCATATCTACAGATCAAAAGAATGCATTTCCCACGGTACAATAACATGAAAATTAAGAGCCCCGATTGATGTAATCAGCACTAAAACACATTAAATAAGGCAATTACTTAAACAATTACTACAGGATATGTTTAAACAAGTAATAATGACAGGCGATGAGTTGTTCTTTGTAATTAAGAGTTGATTTAATTCAATTTTCATGTAAAGCACTTTTTTCCTGCACTAACGGTGGCCAGTCAGTTGTTTGATGGAACTAAGATTACACTTTAAGGTGAACTGTCAATCATTCTTAGAATTCCGTTTTCAAGCATTGGGTGCTGTGTATATTGATCTTTTATCATTTATTATTTAATTTATGGAAGGTACTACAGCATTTATAGATTGAAAAAAAACCTATAAAATTATCATCAATTAAATCACACAAAGTAAGAAGTATATAGTATAATAGTAATAGTAAGTTAATAAATCTACAGCCACAAACAATTATACATGAGCATATATTTCAAAATATATCTACCAAACGGTATTTCTCAAATCTCCCACTACTGCTACTTACAATTTGATATTCAATTTGCATAACAACTGCCATTTAAGATAGTTTAAATGATTGAGTACTGTAATTTGGCATCATTATGAGGTAATTAGGGTATTTTGAGAACGTTTCCACATGCGGTCGTGAACTAGAGTTTATATGAGGTCAGATAATTCAATTGCTCAGAAATATTTGAATGAATTTAATTCTATATTATTTTCGACTGACCGATGGGAATCTCTGGTTAATTGAAAAGTATGGTATCATAAACTGAAAATGTAATCACGATTGTACTAGTCATTTTGTTAAATTAACCGTGTGGTTTAATGGAGCTTTTTCTTACAAATAATTTAAAAAACACCAAGATTTAAAAGCCACGAGTACTTTTAAGGTATAATATGTTAACAAGGAGTTACTTTAAGAGCCATAATTATATTGAAATTTAACAAACAAATTTAACAGTCAGAGAATCAGAAAATAATACAGACACCCTAACAAACAAAGATGAACCATCTACCAACACCCATATACACCCGTACATCCCATAAAACGTATGTGTGAAAATAAAAACGAAATACAATCCACTGTGGGAGGACGTTCCAGTTATATGAAGACAGAGATCAATAGCGAGCGCATCCGAGTGGAGGTACTAGTTATTCAGCTTAGATTATTGGCAGATAGAGGTTTCGTCACGCCCGCGCATTCTCTTTAAGAACGGGTAGCGTAGTAGTGAGACGCGGGTTTACTGTGAGAGGATGAATCGATAGGGAAAATCGACTGGCAGGATTTTTTTTTCGATGTTTTATTTTATTATTCTGGATATAAATTCGGTATCATGAGACGTTAAGTGTGTGGTGAGATTGCTAAAAGTTAATCATTTTCGTCTTCATGAAAAATGATCTTGTTGTATAATTGTCTTTAAAATAGCATCAGGAATTTAGCACTTCTTACTAACCATTTCTTACGAGTAAAACGTTGAAATTTGATAATTAGAAATAATAATTAAGCTGGTATTTAAATAAAAGCTTACCCAGGTTTGTTATGGTAAATCTATTTTCAATTAAAATGAAAAGACCTATTAACACCTGTCCCAGATTAAATCGACACTTACAAATCTACATAAATATCGCTATCTTTGCTACAATCACTGCCCATCCAGTCTTTGTTTTCCTGAAGCAAGTTCACACTTTATGCCATTAAGAGAAGGTTCATATTTAATTGCATTGCATTCAAATAAAAATATACTGCGAACGAAATGGCCACTATAATTTTATTGTGTGCATCAAATATAATTAGTTTCTACATTGATTTGATCTGAGAATCAAATAAAAACTAATCCAATGCTGTTGAATCCTACGTGAATTGAAAAAATGTATCGTACAGAGGACTTATCTTTGGACTCACTTTCTGCTCTATCCTACTCAGTATAACCGTCTTTAACGTCCTCGATAACAGATCCATAGTCTAGAATAGTAGTAGTACTTATTGTATCTGATACATGTATAATACCTTCATTATTTTCTTAATTGACATGTCATGTACATATTCTGCTGTTGTAAATAGCTAGCAAACCATTTCCGTGATATCATTAATAATAACGTGAATCAATTAAAAAAATATCAAACACACTAAACTTAGGCAACGATATTCACTTCATTATAGATAACTATTATCATTTGACCAGCGACAACGTTCCTCTCTAATCAAATAATGTGCAATTAAAACTGACGATGTAATACTATTTCCCTTCACTACTGGTTTCAAGGGATTATGCGAAGCTCGCGCGATGACAGCTAGACTGGACCAACAGAATTATGGCCAGAAAGCCGTTTCAATTATAATGCAGTACTTATGGGGTAAATTATAGTGTGTTCCGGGTATTAATATCAGTTGTTTAGAACTTCCTTTTGTGTGTTCTAAAAGTGGTTGTGTTTTTGAGTTTGGTTTAAAGCCTTTCAACTATGTTATAATAGAATTTATTCTCCTGTAGATTAATGGTTTTGGAAATCTATCCTATCAAAACTTTATTTACCTGAGGTTCTCTTTCATTTCAGATAACGAAGAATAGATAAAAAAATTAAAATATTTTTATAAAAAAGAAGAATCAGAAAAGAAATATCTTATTCTCAAGTTATGCTCTTGTGTCTTTGATTAATACTGAAACAAAGAGCTATAAAAGTTATTGTATCTGAACCACCTATAGATTCCAACAACCCTGATAATAAGAAACCACGTATTGAAAATGATACACCCGAAGAGACATTTCCTGGAGTCATCTTCATAACGGAAAAAAGCTCTTAAAGTTAAAACTAAAATTAATACTATTCACAAACATGAATCATAATTCAATAACAGTGTTCGATTGCACATTTTCCTGGCTCATTTTTTAACCCGACGTTTAACTATGGTTTACGTCACTAACATTGGTTTTGATAAATTCTAATAACCAGTTACGAAGGCACTTCGATTTGCGCGATTTGTCACAGTCTGCCCTGTGTTGTATGGTGCCATTGATAAAATGGTTATTAATATGAATAAGCGGATAGTTTTTATTCCGTGTCTATGAGCTTTTGGTTTGGACTCTGCAGAAATTCGTTTCATCTTCTTTACTGTTAAAATTGTTGACATCATTAGTAATATTAAAAAACATAGACAGAAGTTAGCTTGAGTACAATTAAATCTTCCACGATGCGCTTTTGTTCTAAAATGAACATTAATTTATTTAATAAAATAGACGTAGATATATTTATAGAGAGAGATTTAAAGAGTCATAAAAAACCCTGTAAGGATGGATTTCCGCAAGATCACGTCTGAATCACTTAACTATTTATTTATTTCTTCATATTATTTACGACCAAATCTTTAAAAACTATTGATCGTAATTGCTGTTCATCAAACCTACGTCTAGCTGCACAATTATTAAACCAAGCTCATGAATGACTAAGCAGAACAGCCACTCAGCTTTGCTCCGATGATTTCATATCTACAATAAAATTTGAGTCTAACAGCGACTTAGTAATTAAGAACTGCATAAATTACCATACATTTGATGCTATCTGGAGTTACCGGCGAAACACTTGTCAACGACTCAACAGTGCTCCCTAATAATACGTTGTTACTCCAAATTGTATGTAATTTTGACACAAAGTTAGAATTCTGTGTTGGTTGGTTAATTTAGTTTGGCATCTGGAAGCCTACATTCCATGCACGGTCATTGCTATAATAGTAGTAAGGTATGCAATCTGCATATAATTATGCTGCTTACGTATCAATGGGTAAAAGATCTTTTGAAGTTAAGTTATTTGCAATATTAGCTGGAGCAAGTTTTAAAGTAATTATTGGTTTAACAATGAGTATTATTTTCGCACAGAACCCTTTGTTATTCGTTTTGGTTTTGTATTCTCGGTTAACGATGACATTTACTATTTGATTTCTGTGCATTGTGGCCAAAATTGAAAATATTTTGTTTATATTGACTTTGACGATCCCGTTGGTCACCTTTATTAGTCAGATGAGCATAAAAAGGTATAAACGTTCAGCCAAATATCCTCACGCCATCTTTCCCAACCGTTAACGACATCGCAACGAAATCCCAATTTTCGCATTATCAATGATTCAAGTATAATCTCTTCGCCGTATAAGGCGTTAAACACAAAACCCATCGCATTCAAAGTTGGCCGAAAGCATTCCACATTTCGGGGATTGAGTAATTACGCGTAATGGCGGACGAATGTTCGGGTAGCATCGTCGACGTTCGAGCATCCTCGGACCTTAATCCTCGCCGTTTTTTGCGCGCGCGTTGTTGGTGTAAGTGATTTTTAATTAAAATTTAGCGCTTTATTATGAAAACTATGTGGAGTGTAATGGTATGAAAACAGTTGCGTTTTCATTGTTTTTGTCATTTTTGATGCGGAATATATTATAAATGTGGTATTTATGTACGACAAAACGTATAACGGGCGAAGACATTATCACTTCTCGTCCATTTTGTTATGATTTCATGATTTACTCATCTACTGTATTCTAATTTAGATTTAATTTTACTCATCTTGGAAACAAACAGCTCCACATTAACTCAGCAGACCTATTTCTTTGAATTCCCTGGCTGACTGCCAAAAACCTCAAATAGGACACGTCGCGTATTCTATTTGCCTTCAAGATAATAATAAACACATCTTAATAATACCGACTTTCTCAATTAAACTTTACACACCTCATTGTTGAATTTTTAAATTTCCTCACAGGAACGTTGATCGATCTGGGTTCAACTCGAGATAAGGCGACAAGGTCCCAACGACACCTCTGAGCTCCAAGTTAAGGCTTTTTTGTATTATTTTTGTTTACTTGCTGTTGTCACCGCCCCACGCGGGTCTTATCGAGATTTTTGTGGTCTCTTTTTTTGTTTTAGGGTTCTGCAGTCACGTTCCATGAAGTGAGGCGGTTCAAAATGGCGTTTGGAGATAAGTTGTCAGTATGTCAGAATGATAGTTGACCGAGTGAGACTTTGGTAAATTTAAATTAAATGGTAATAATGATAGCCCCTGGTTTCTAATACTTAGTATTATCCCGATCCTATTTGTAACCTAAAAACAATATTGTGGTGGTTCTCATGACACGGGAGTTAGTAAACTGTATACTTTTATCTTTTTTTAACCATGATGTGTAAAGGTGATTGAGATACTTATCCTATTTACAGAACAAAATATATTTTCATTTCTATAAGTCTGAATAATTGTACTCATTTAAAATTGGTCTCATTATAAATGATAGGTAATCAACAGTCCAGCACAGTTCAACATTAAGTAAATAAAGGTTAACCTGCAAATGTAAATTCTGTCAGTCAAACTGCAGTTTGTGTTGATCGAAACTCGTCCAAACTCAATGCTGAAAACTAAGAAGAAAATTCTTAATTTAAAAACTACATCCATAAAACATCCAACTATAAAATAGTTAAACGGTATATATTTCCAATAAATACCAACTACGGAACCTCACACCCCATACAACATACACATCGACCCCTCGTTTCGTTTTCTATACAACGCCGGCAAGACGTTTATGCCGAGTAATTGCACCAAGTTATTTAAACTGGATTATCGTGGAATTTTGCGCGTGTTACCTCTCTTTGTGTCCACAGTCCCGTGTGTTATCCACTTACGAATTGTCGTGTACGTGTTGCTTTATGGTGGCGGATTTAAAGGGGATTAGCAGAAGTGAAGATTACTTTTCTGGGCAATATTTTTTGGAGGAACACACAATTACTTACGCAACACATTGCAGTTGTGAAACTAACAAATAGTTTCACGACTACAATGTGTTGCGTAAGTATGGTTGTGATAGACAAACATGGGAAGCGCAGCACAACAAGCAGGAAACCTTTTCATAGCAATAGGAGAAACAAAAACAATGCTGTTCATACACTAGTTTTGGTTTTCCTTAACTCTCATTAAAATAAGGCGTGGTGCTTACTTTAAGGTAAGAACAGTAATTTAATCGCGTCTTTTATACTTAATATCAAAACGAGAACCAGAACTTTCCATCGACCTGCTATAGCACCATGTTGTGATTTTGTGACCAATTTACATTGTAGGTACCTACTCCAAAAAACGTATTTCTAGTTGCCAATCCAAATCAGAAACTATTATTTTTACTCTCATAAAATTATGTCTAAATCAAGGCCCAAGTTACGTTTCTAGGCTGAACCGCAGACTGGCTGGACCGTTAGTCTAGATAAGCAATCATAAATAGCTAATGTTATGCTGAGAAACGGCTATGTCTGAGACTGTTCCTATTGTTAGGAATGAATAGAGATAACATAGACTCGAGATTTGTTGGGTTTCGTGTAGGGAGGCTTTTACTTTGTTACAATAATAATATTGTAGGAGGCGTGGAGCTAGAAATCTGGAGTTAGTGAACGCGGCTTCGGAAATTGAGGTACTGATTTTCATCGGATCGTGAGGTAGGTAAATGTATGGACGTTAGAACTACGAGCAATCGATTAGAACTACGAGCAATCAATTCGAACCAGTCTACTTTCGGAACGGATTCCAAAAAATCTACTCAGGGACCGATGTTTGCTGAAAGACGTTTAACTGCAATTAAAAAAGGGCCCCTCCAATGATAATCAAAACGACCGGTCCTGCGCTGCCAGCATTCAGCGGGTTCCCGCAACCTTCACCACGTCATTGGTGTAATCAGTCTCATAATCTGCCAAGCCTTTTCTGAAGTATATTGTTTACTTCGAATGTAACCGGATACAGCTGAATACCAGAATTTTTCAAAGCAACTGCTACTGACCTCTACAATCCAGTTACTGAGTAACATGATAATACCCCTTGGTAAGACTGATTGTCAGACTTTCGGGCCTGCGCATAATAATTTATCAACTGTTCTCTGCAGGGCCTCTTTAAAACCGATAATCTAGAAATCACCGCATTTTGATGGCTTGGTGATCACAGTTGCTATGTTCATCACCAACAAAAGATCTTTGCTGTACGTATTTTAAACCTGACTATTAGCATCGCAACGAACGACTATTATTAGCAGCAACTTTTTAAAACTCGCAGTCTGTAGGTACATTTAAAATGTAATATTTCAGCGGTGTTCGGATGAGAATGGCGAGTATTGCGCAGGCATCCTCTTTTCTGTATTTACGTTGTAAATGCATGTTTTTATGGCCGCTGTTACTCCGCTGCTGTTGACTGTGGTTCGTGTTATAAGCAGAAGCAATTTTAATATATATTTATAGGTTCAATTATAGGCTTCGATATTTTTTTAAATAATAGCGAAGACGTTACAAAACTATTGGCTGTGGGCATTGATCAGTGGATCGTAAAAACCATTAGAGAAAGAGGTAGACGTCCTTTATTCATAGACTAGCTTCAGCCAGCGGCTTCACCCGCATTACGTATAGCCTATGTTACTCTGTGATAATTTAGCATTCTACTGCTGAAAGAATTTTTTAAATCGGTCCAGTAGTTTTTGAGTTTATTATTTACAAACAAAACTACTCGTATAAGTCTTTTCGCTTTTGTAGCTTCAGCTACTTACACTTCCTTGTCTCTACATATACGAAGTAGCAAACTATGTTAAAACTATGTTATACAATCAGCCAAGGAGTTTACGTCACAAATATAAAATATGCACAATACCACATAAAAAAGCCATTTTTAACAAAAATGTTCTTGGTATGGCACCCAAAATCTATAATAAGCTACCTGAACACATAATTGCAATTAAAAATGTTGATCAATTTAAAAAAAACCTGCACATATTTTGGTTGCGAAATGTTACTATCATATTAATGACTATTTAAATGAAAAATGCTAGGCCTACTACATCCGATTTATTATATTGGGGAAAAATCAATACCAGTTTTATGAATGATAAATTTATTATTTTTAATTTGGTTTGTATTAGTTTTAAATCTGACTGTAATGTATTATTTTGAACTGGTATTTGAAATTGGTATTTCCATCGTTTCTAACTTAATTTATATTTGTTTGTAATTTAATTTCTGTTGATTTTTTTATTCTTACATTTAAATATTATTATAATTATTTCATAAGGCTGACATATTTAATTTTATCTTGTATGTATCTACTCACTTTTTATTATTTGCATACCCATGTGATGGTTAAACATGCAGAACTTTATTACTGTTAAACAAAAAACATCAATGTATATCTCTACCAATGTTTGCAAATAAATAAATGATTTTAATGATTAATGATTTTCTCTTTATAATATTAGTGTAGATTATAATCTACTATTTTGTGTTCATCCTTCAGTTTCTATGTTACAAAACTTCACTGTTTTGAATCACCAACCCGCATGAGGCCCGCTTGGTGGATGGCACAGTCCCTCTCACAGAGAGGAGGCGCGTGCTCCAGCAAGGAGAACATTTTATGGTGATTATGCTTTTTATGCTTCAAGGGACGAAACAAAGATGAAATATTTTCCGTTGAACATTGAAAACAAAAATAATACTAATTATAATATTCCAGTTTAATAATTCTGATTTGGCATTTAGTAAGCGTTAACCACATCAAAATTAATTAGAAATTGCACTTAACTTATTAAATTTTTGCCAGTCTTATTATAAAGTTAATTTCAGCAGTAATCGCTACAGCTCATAACTAATACATCAACCTACAGCTGGCTGAATTGACATTGTAAAATGGACTCTTAAAAGACTATTCCGGACTTCAGACTAAACTTCACTTAAAAATATAATATTACTGACAACATACTCGTAATATTTCATAAATAAAATCTTTTCAATTCAAACTTTCATAACCTTTTATACATAAACTCGAATGGGAGGTATCAATAGAGAATTTTCTTTAGTTTTGTAAAAGAAGGTGATATTATTTTTCGCTCAAGGATACTTTTTAGTTTCCTTGTAATTTTTTTTATTTATATAGGTACCTACTTGAGGTTTCATGTTTATTGCTGTTTTGATATTTTATTAACATAATCACTTTAACTAAAAGCTCTTTTTTACTCTATGAATATTTTCTGGATTCGATTTCTCTGAGGATCCCTAATTAAACCTAGTTTGTCGGTATCCAGAACCATACTTTTGAAATAAACAATAATAATTATCATCTCGCTAAGATATTTAAAAGAGATTCCAGAGATTCTCTCAAGTTCAAAGCCAGTTCAATAAGTGAGAATGCAAAAATGTATTTGCTGGACTTATATTTGTAGTCGGAGTTTTAAATAGCGATCTATTAGCATTTCTGTGTTAGGACTTACATCGGACGGGGACGAGACGTTAACGACTTTGGTATTTATTGGAAGCATGTCATCATTGACCTGCTCATCCCAGTTTATTTGGGGTCAGCGCAACATATCTTTTAGGAAACAAGTGCCTACAGTAATATCGTCGTATAGTTAAATGCATGTCGACGTCAGATCACTTACATTTTGGAATTATTGTCGGTTGTTAGTGAAAGAGAAAATTAATAGATGTAGCTAGATTTACTTAGTAAAGTGATTAGCAACTTAAACTGTCCGTATATTTAAATCACATCTGTCATTCTTTGACAGCTGTATGAAATGACTTTAACACGACACATTGACGTAGTGTCAGTTTGATACACAATTAATTTCTTTGATTGTATTTTACATCATTCAGGTACTATGTATAACTAAGTAGGAGTAAACGGTAAGTATAATTACGAGTACATCGACCTTTTTTTCTAAAATGATTTAAGTTAAATGTACATATTCCCCTGCATTAGAACTGCTAAAGACAATTTTACTCTTTTCTAAGAATGATGTTGTGCCAACTCATGGAACAGTCCCTAAAGATAAGCGTAATCAACCTTTAATGTTCCCACTACTGGGACACAGGCCTCCTCTCTTCAAGAGGGCCGTAATCCACCACGTGGGCCCAATAAGGGTTGGTAGATGTCACATGTCTACGAATTTTTGGTTCTAGGACAAGCCGGTTTCCTCACGATGTTGTCCTTCATCGTTTTGAGAGCAGTGGTGATGAAATTATTTACACAAAGTACGCGCCTGCTGGGATTCGAACCAACGACCTATAACTCGTAAAGGCGGGGCCATTACTACTGAGCCACCACTGCTCTTTAAAGATAATTGCCTACCTATCTAACTTAACTCCTGAAATAAAACAGTTTTCTACCTATCCATCAAGAAAATGAGAAATTACCACAAAAATAACATACTGCTGCTGTAATCCTCTAGGTCATTGACAATCCAAATATCGGAAATCATAAACACACTACACACCGCTACCTGTTGAGTCCGGGCGCCATCTTTTTACCCGTAGGTAGGTAGGCACTTTTGAAGTTTGCTCTCAACATCAAGTAGTAGTGTGGGTTGCAAGATGTGAACCCGAGGTACCTTAGGACCTGTCCCACTGCCGACGAGTAAGCGACTAATTGGCGACTATTTTCTCGCTCACGAAATTTACCTACAACAGAGAGAGAGTTCTCGCTGGTAGAGTGAACAGTCAGCGATCAACTGTTAATATATGTTTATCTTTAACTGATACGGGATCTTCTTATATCTATTGCACGTTTCTTGAACGAGAAAATAGTCGATAGCTAGTCGCTTCCTCGTCGGCGGTGGGACAGATGCCTTATGGAGTTGGCATGTCCTATGGGACACAATATTGCTAATAATGGCTGAATAAAAATACTTCAATGACTGTTTAAGTGGGAATGGTATGTTTATTGACTTCTGTAGACTGGTTTTTAAAGGTGAATTGATACAGATGGTATTCAACACAGTTTGATGCACGATTCTACGGAATAGTGATATTATTATTTGGGGAATATATAAACGCACTTTAAAAATAATGTTTCACACTTTAAAATGATTAGCTTTAAAATTAATTGAATGAACTATACATTTATCTCGCATAAAAGATTAGGTTAGGTTAGAACTAAAAAAAACTGGCCATGTGCGTGTTGAACCACGCCACACCACAATGAAGGGTTCCGTAGTTGGGATGAATTTACTTATTATTTCATATTTATTTGGTTGGAAAACCAAAACATGAAAAGATCTTTTCTTTTGTCATTGCGTCATATTTTTTTTCGCATAGAGCGACTGCCTATGTTATTGAGTTGAATACTAGTATAAGTAAAATGATATCGTCCAAAAGAAGCATAGAATAAGTGATCATACGGAGTATCAGCACTTAAGTTTAGATAATACAGCCGCCTTCTACAAGCAGGTAGGTATGCAAGCAGCATACTCCACCATCTTAGGCCTGTAAAAGTCGGGCCAAGTTCAACGGCACAGTATTGACAGTTCAAATTAATAACTTCCTTTTATCGACTAACACTTTAAGAGTTTCACAAACATCCGCGATCTGGTATCTAATTAATCTTATTTTAGCTAATTAAGACATTATATTTATAAATCATTCACTTTTTTTGGTTCGACGTGTTTCATGTAGATAAGCCGCTTTGGCGCTTATGTGTCGTGGAGTGTCACATTTATCTCGGTTGTCAAATATGAAATAGACAGATAAGGTGGTTCGTGGAGTACCGCGTTGTTGTCAAGTGATCGTCTGGTGAAGAATTAGGATCGATGTAGAGCGAATAATGGAGAGAAAGTTCTCTATCAGGAAGGTAGTGTAGGTTCTAGAAGTACATTATTTTTGTACAATTACAGTTTACGTATGTGTGCCACTGCTAAAAGACTTCTCCCTTGATTTCAAAACTGCCGGCCATTTTTTTTAATAAATTCCTATCAAAACTTACCAAGCTCATAGATACTAAACAGCGTTTATAAATTATAGTTTTCCCAATGTTTTTAAAACTTCCTTTTGCTTTTTCCTGACTGCATCTTCCCCACAGTTCAGTTTGGGGATTTTCATCAATCGAAAGTAACGATTAATAAATCAACCAATAAAAAAATTATATATCCATCTCGTCTCAAGATCGTTACCGATAAATACGAAGGATTAAAATGGCCTAACGATACTTAATCCTATTATTTACATGTATACAAATTTAAGAGCCTGTCATTTAACAGTTCATAAAATAATAAGTAATTATCACTAAATCAATAGATAAATTTCGTTTGACTAAACTATTAAAGTATTTTTTGTCAATTTACTTACAACACCTTGTAAAATAGATAAATTTTTTCTCTCGCATTTGCATACCTGAAACAAGAATTAGTTATTCATTAGTCAGTTTGATAAGGTTTAACCAGAACGTAGATATATATATCCAAAACTAATTTAATTTAGTTTGTTAATAATGACGTAACAGAAAAAAACACTTGCTACCAAAAAAAAAAGACCCACCACGTTTTTTACAATAAGCATGACAACCACATATCCTAATACCTCTTGCCATGTTAACCAAAACAGGGTAAGCGAAGATCATGCTTGCGTTCCATGACTCCCTAATCTCTAAATACACAATTATTGGATGTAATTTACAAATACGTTCATTATGATCGTGATAGGTCAGTCTTGGCCTCCTCTGGCCCTTAGCAAACTTCCACTTGCATTGTGCATCTGTTTCGTCATAACCTCAGGCTGTACGAATCAACAATTTTTAATGAGTTGTATTGCAATATATGGTAAGCTAGCGACCTTGCCTATATATTCTTCATATATTATTCTTGCCTAGCTGAGATTATTTATTTTTACTTCGATGGTCCTAGTTTATCAGTGACTTCAAGTTACAGTTTTATTAGCTATATGTAAGCGGGCACGCCCTTTATGCCCGGAAGCTTTTATTCCGGTATTAAGTTCTGTTTTTGTTTTGAGTTTTTATTTTCGCTTGAGTATAGATTTCGATTTTTTTGTTGGTATATTGGCGTGTGTTAGCTGTAATTATAGCAAATATATTTATTTACTGTTATGTGTTGAGTAATGTAAATTATTTTGCATACTATTGTATAGAATCAAGTAATTTTTTTTTCAAACTGGACTGACAGCAGTGCTGCAGGAGAGTTTGTTGCGCCACTTCTTCTTCCCAGCTCAAGCACTAGGAAGTGGTGAAGGGTGGGCGTTTTGGGGGACTGTCTTATGTAATTTTGACGTTCGAAAAGTGCTAATTAATTCTCAGCCTAGTTCGAATAAATGACTTTTGAATTTTGAATAGCGTTTATGACTTGATTTGCTCGAATAGAGAATTCTCCAAGCAAATAAGTAGATTTGTGCGGAAAGTGTCACTTTTTTTCACTAGTGCTTTTTACTTTTCTGTCTTTTTTTCCATTTTTGAGGCCGTCGTCAGCCTGTCGCAGAGTTTTTATTATTTATCATCAGGTGATGATGACACCGATGACGATGGCGATGGCGATGGAGATGACGATGGCGATAGCGATGACGATGGCGATTGCGATGACGATGGTGATGACGATGGCCATGGCAGTGTAAATGGCGATGACTATGACGATGGTCACAATCTTTGATCTAAATAAAGGTAAATGTCCCTTCAAGCCGCAGTTAGTATGTTATTCTAGGGAATAATGTTTTGACGTTTGTTTTGGTTGGAGTTTTAATATGCTTTGCCTCTGCGTGTTTTCATGCTCTTGTGTTGATGAAAACATGTATGTTTTTTATTCAATTGACGATAGGAAGGGTGGGCGTTTTGGGGGACTGTCTTATGTAATTTTGACGTTCGAAAATTGCTGATTCTCAGCCTAGTTTCAATAAATGACTTTTGAATTTTGATAGTTTTTTTTTTAAATATCTGCAAATATCACTTTACTGACATTTTCGGGACGACAATATTTTAACACTTTAAACCCACTAGGCTCAACTCTTAGTACCAAGTCGAAAACACAGATAACACAGAAAATTTGCTAGTAAGTGATCCTTTTTGGCTAAATACACGCCCGCTTAATTAAACTTTGCTACAAACAACAACAAAAAAGAAGGTCGCCGCAATTGCTGACCATCTGTGGATCTAAACAAAAGATAAGAAATCCCGTCAAACATACGTTTCGTTTCTGTTGTTGTCTAACACGTTGAATACTGTATCTGTGCATTTCGCTTGCACATGATAGTGTGAAGTTGAAAAGACCACAGATAACTATTCTTCCGTTATTATACGATTGAATTTTTTTAAATATTATTTAATATTGTTATAAGCTAGATAACTATTTAACGATTTAACTGAGGATTGAAAAATCGGCCCTTAGCCGACTACCGTAAGGCTCGCTCGTTTTTTTCATTTCCTCGCACAATGCATACTAAAACGTTGTATGATACACGTGCGTAAGATGATTTCCGACTCGTGTCGACTTATACACTCGCTCGCTTCGTTCGCTCGTGAATAAAAATGCCACTCGTCGGAAATCGCCTACTTCCGCACAGCATAAATAACTATTTTAATATTTACCTTCGCCCTTTGCTTCGTACAAACATTAATTTAATTCGATGTAACGGACGTAAGGTTTGCCTAGTAGCTGCTAGCTTAGTTTCATACATTTTTATATTCTTGAGTAGCTACTTTTAATTGTGACTATCGTTCTTTAATCAATGCATTGACTGTAATGATATCATGACACGCTGGAATCGCCTGGAATCCCGAAGGGTTAGGTACAGCTGTACCTATAGTACTCTCACATTTCACCAGTTATGTTTAAGTCCGATGGAAAGGCAAGTCTATTGTCATCAACGGGGCACAAATCCAGACTCCGGGCTGCTACTGAGAAATAAGTCATGGAAAAACCCAATAACACTTTGACCGACCTGGGAATCGAACTCAGGACCACGAGGTCCTGAGTGAACGAGGCAGTCTGGAATGGTCTGGACTATAATGATATTGCTAACATAAGCCAGTGATTGTCGTGTGAACATTGCGTCTGTTGAATTGTAGGCTCATTAACGGGTAGTCTCAAGATATGTAGGAACGTATGTAGGAGCAATAGGTTCACTCAAAGGATATAATAACTTTTAGTCACACAAAACGGTTGAAGAATCTCCTTAGCATCATAATATCTTTTTGACAACGATGGATAAGATAACAAATGTTCTCATCACAAGTGCATGTGTACATACCTGAGGTACATACCAAATGTAAAGTCACGAATAATATATGACGTCACGGCAAGGGATCGTGTTGCCTGAATGTCAAATGGTAACCTGGCAGTTGAAGGTTTTACTATTTTAAGGTTTTCAATATTTACTTGAAATTATATTTTGTTTTTAAGCGTTTAGCACCTCAAAAATTAGCACTAGAAATAGTTAGAACTTAGTTATTTAAGTATAAATCTGTAAGAAGCTGTACGGTACCACTTCAATTGGAACTTTAAATTCAAACTCAGTTTCAAACCTGATTTTCAAAGACATAAATCGGTATACATAGGTAGTCTTACTCCTACGCAAAATTATTTTCTAGAGATTAAATAAACAAACAAAAGACACGTTATCATCACAAGTTATTTTATCGGATCCTTTTACTGGACAGTGGACAAGAGTTTAAAAGACAACTAAGTAGTAAGTACACTTTTGTGAATATAAAAATACACTGGAAGCCAAATTAAGTATGCATCCGTCGTAAAATCCCATAAACGTTTGATGTGGCCCGCTTCGTGCCATTCTTATCTCATATAAAACGTGTTTCAAATAAATTGGCCAAAAGTGTATTTAAAGGTATAAAAAAAAAAAATCAGCATGAGATTTTTTTTATAAATAATAAGATAGTTGACCATTGTCATAACTTGTGACACAAACTGATCTAGTTTTAAAATTCTTATAATAGAAGATTTTTTATTATGATTTTGTAGAATTTTTATATATCAAGAAATTTCAAAATAGGTACATAAGTAGCTTGAACCCTGCTTGTCCCATAAGGAATTTTAAGTGTGCTTTTACTAACGTTATTGAGTAAGAGTACATGTCCTACCATTGTTACCATAGCTAGAGACCACTTACAAAATGAACCATTTATAAACTAATAACTCTAAGCTGCTGCTCTATTTAAATCAAATTTCAAAATATCCAATAAAATAAATTCCTTCCAAGTTGGTATATTATTGAATAAAACTCAATAAAACGTGAAACGGTTTTCACACGGTCACTGTTTTTAACTGACGTTTGTTTGGGTAAGGGTGATCCCTCACTGAATCGTTAAAAAGTTGTGACCAAAACAACTGCGACCAGGCAACCAATAATTTATAATCAATGTATACATAGTATTATGGCCAAAGTCTCGGGAGGCAGAGCGAGGCTCAGACAAATAGTTCAGAGCATTTTTTTTAAATAATATGGTTTCAAAGAAGAATATTGGTATATTGGTCGAAATTATAATCCGCCACTTTTTTATTTAAATGCTCTCTTTACAAACAATCAAAACTGACTCCTAACAACAAGTTTAGAGATTCTGCCGTTATTATATTATTCCTCAATCAAAAAGTTGAAGAAAGTTCCACCAACTCAAAACTTGTGCGACCAACGCGACCATACCACTCACGTTCCCTCGTATGCGCACAGCCGTATTCAAAGTCAAGACCTCCAATGAACAGTCAGATTTCACGCCAATACGCCAACGGGGTAAACAATAACGATTTATAACCTCAACGACCAAACCGACACTTTCATATCAATTTCTATTACATTTTTGACCTAACTCCTTTAGGTCCTTACTATTTATTTACTTTATGTTACGTAGGAAACAATAGCAAGTTATATTCTTTGGTTATTTAGTTTTATTACTATAAATAAGTATTACTTGTTTTTGGTCCTTATTAGGGAAGAAAATGCGGATTTTGCGCTTTTGTTATATGAAATTGAGCTTTTGGAAAATACAAGCGAAATTCTATCTTATATACTTGTAGTTCTTTGTAAAAAAGTGAGATTATTTTCAATAGAATTGTAATGCATGAACATTACTCAAAGGTTCAATAACGTCCTAGGCTGTTAAATTAAAATATGCAGTAGTTTAAAATGAAATAGTACTAAATACAGCCAACGGTTTTAACGTCACAACATGTTCGAAAGTTAAACTTTATTTGACAAGTGACAGTCGACGTGACACGTTGTCATTCAACTAGGTAGTAGATACATGCCCTAAACATTGCGTTTAACAGACAACCAAACTGGACAGGCATTTACTACCCATTCTTTAGGAAGCCGATGATGTTGCCAGGAAACTTTGTAAGGCTGCTAGAGCAGGCCCACAAAACTTCGACGTGTAATTGATGTTCGTCATCACATTACAGAATTGTGTGGAAAAGGGAGAAGCAGGCAGTGGGACAACACAGCTAGGTAGTTAGCTATCATCGCTTGGCACATGGATTGACGATCGCATTTTGTTTTATTAGCACACATGAGGATGGTCTTGTCCACCAGGAGCCAATTAGTAGCTCCCTTGGTCACCTTTTATGACATCCACCACGGGAGCCTAATCAATAAAACTGAAACTACAATTTTCTTTATGCGTTGTAAAGTCAACAAAACAGATCAGTATCCACGTAGTTAAGTACAAAAGCCTTTTTGTCATCATTGACCCATGTATAATCTATGCAGAGTCTGTCTGTGAAAACTAATCGTCTTTCTTTTGTTTAAAAAATAGTATGCACGTAATCTGCCTCGACCTGATTACTGACAACCGTGAAGGAAGATATCGGGGGAAACCTGGACTTATAGTTATTATACACAAGTTTGAAATCGCCAACCCATGAGCAACCGTGGTGATAAATGCCCGTGCCTTCTCAGTCCTTAGAGAAGAGGCTTTTGCCCTGCAGTGGAGCAATAACAGGCTGGTATTATTATATTATACCGACCTCCTTTGTCCCATTAAAGATTCATTGAATCTTTGGCTCCCCAGTAATGACATACTTTATATGTAACTTTATAAATGTGTAGAAATAATAGTGACAATGACACATGAACAAAATGTTAATAATATTATATCAAACTTTAAGAAAGTGGAATGGACTTGTGTAAAGTACAATCAGCACTATTCTAAGTTTTAAAATATATATCACGTAAAAAATTAAGTTATATTTAAATTGCTTATTAGTCTTATAGGCTAGATTGTAATTAATTATTAAGAACCTGGTTCTTTTGAATAAAGAATAATAAAAAATAACATATCTATATCTTGTATTTTCATTAAAACATACCTTTTCTTGCCTTTTCTTAAGCACTTGTTAAAGTGAATGCTTTTTAATATTTATGACTTCTGGTAGATTAAATTATTTCCTTGGACCTGCTAGTGCTGACGGTTATACAACTGTTTTAAAATAAATCTAGACGTGCTGGAAAATGAATTAAGAGTCGATTACGTTTAGTCGATTATATTGAATCGAATAATAATCGGTTGGTAGTTAAGTGCGTAATGCTATTGAGGTTGTATTACCTTATTAAATGTTACGTGTTTAATGTACTGCTTTAACTTTTATCATAGCGGAATTTTAAAACTATCACTGTTATAAAAAAATGAGTAATTAAGAATAAATCTGTCAATATTAATGAGCAGGTTTTCTTTTTTGTAAATCTTAATTTTTTTAAATAGAATTCACCAATAACTTAATTTTAGTCATTTTTTAAGTAACCAGCAATAAACGATAATTTCCTGAGTATTGTCGGGCTACATATGTAACGAGGTACGTATATGAAGGGAAAAATTTATAACCTTTTAAGTCAGTTTCCGAAGACATAGTGTTTAATTAGATAACCAAGTAATCTTTTAATTAAAGCTAATAAAATCTATGAAATGCAACTCAACATTCGATTAGTTGACTAATTTCACAAAACGCTGCCCATCAAAAATTCAAAATTCAAACGTCATTTATTCAAACTAGGCTGAGAATCAGCACTTTTCGAACGTCAAAATTACATAAGACAGTCCCCCAAAACGCCCACCCTTCACCACTTCCTAGTGCTTTAGCTGGGAAGAAGAAGTGGCGCAACAAACTCCCCAGCAGCACTGCTGTCTGTTCAGTTAGAAAAAAAAATAACGTGGTTCTATACTGTATGCAAAATAATTTACATTACTCAACACAAAACAATAAATAAATTTATTTGTCATAATGACAGCTAGCACACGCCAATATACCAACAAAACAATCGAAATCTTTACTCAAGCAAAAATAAAAACTCAAAACATAAACAGAACTTAATACCGGAATAAAAGCTACCAGGGCGTGCCCGCTTACATATAGCTAATAAAACTGTAACTCGAAGTCACTGATAAACTAGGACCATCGAAGTAAAAATAAATAATCAGTTAGGCAAAAATAATATCGGGTGTAAAAAGACACTTTCCGAAGCCGAAAGCCACATATTCTACCCATTATTTGCATCATTTTTTTCCACTAGACCATACCTGGGAATCCACTGGTTCTGGAGATATTGAAGGTCAAAGTCGCATTTTTTTTTTTTACTTTTTCACGAAAATGAATTCTATGCGATAATACGAAACTTTTTTCCAAACAAACATTACCTGAATTTTAGATTTATCTTAACAGATTACGCATTTGAAGTTACAAAAACGCAATGAACAACAAGTACCTACCTACGTAGCGTAGGGGCGGAGCTTAACTAACACTGAATCCGTTCATTCAAGCGTGGGTTCGCGTTACATTGCGCGCAATAAAAACTTGTTTTTTTTTATTAAAAAAAAAAAAATTGCGGTTCCCAGCAATAATTTTTGCGCAAAGCTACTTAGCTATACGTACAGTATGCGTAGTTTACGGCTTTGTGATGTGTCTTTTTACACCCTGTATATGATCAACGCTTCTGCGCGTCCCTAACGCAAAATTCCAATGCCGGGGCCAAGTAAATGAGCGTAGTATTTCTATCGCGCCTTTAGTGTCGTGAGGGTCGCGACGCGGCCCATCAATATCGATAGATCGAATTACTCGATTTTATTATCGATATAATTTTTGAGTCTAACATCCAGTGAAATGCTGGAATAAATTTATTTGCAAGTGATTTTGTGGATATCTGTATATAGTGCTTTATTGGTTTAGCTTTTCTTTTAGAAAATAACAATACTAAAGAATAGAGTATGCCATGGATACAACACTTTACTGTATACAGACAAAGTAGTATTAGATTAAATTAATAAAGTACGACTAGTAAATAGCCAAAAATTGCATCGTTTATGGTCATGCACGTTTGTATACGACGATACACGACGGTGACTGACGTCTCACGGAAAATCAGAAAATTTTAATGGAAATGGGCTGGTCACACCCTCAGAGGCTCAGACAAATGGAGCAAAAGCATAATGGTCTGCTATCCGACAAATGGCAAAAGAAATAGAGGAAGGCAGAGAAAACAATAAAGCGACGAGCTTGGCATGGCAGGGGGAAATTATGGACTTGATTAGCAAAATATAGAGTAAAGAAAGAAAGAAAGAAAGGAAATACGTTTATTTGCGGTACACATGACGCAAAGAAAGAACAAAACTATTTGTTTGACCTTTTGACATATTGGTTATGTAGTGGTTACGTAATAATTATAACATGGCGCATTAAGTAATATGTGATATGATGCAATGCATAATATGTAAAAACAAAGGATGCATTGGGTGATTGTGTAGCTATGGTTCTTGTAAATAGTGTTAGAAGATGTAGATGACGAGCTCGGTGACATATATGAGATCAATGGTAAACTAAGTGCAAAATGAAAAAAACCCCCCAAGAGGAAAATGGAAGGAAATGGAGGAGGCCTTTGCCAATGGACACACAGACTAAGACAGCCGGTGTCAACAATAGAATTATTTTAATTTTGTTTTTAACGGAACGGAAAAAGATATACACATGTTAAACTTATACAACACCCAAGTTTAACATGTGGATCTGTGAGTATGTGTGTCTCTCTGCGCCATCGTAGCTCTCAAACGGCTAAACCGATTGTGTTTTTGTTTCTTTTTGTTTGAAAGGTAACTTGATCGAGAGTGTTTTTAGCTATAACTCAAGAAAATCGGTTCAGCCGTTTGAAGATTATCAGCGCTTTTCGAGTTGATGAATGGATGTGAGCATCTTCCACAGGTCCGATCGATTTGAAATGTGATATTCTGTTACTTGAATGATATTAGAAGAACATAGTCTTGAACTGACGCTGCAGCATCACCTGGAATTTGCTGGATACGCAACTCCATAACCAACTTACAGCACAGGTATCGTATTTGGACTCAATGGAACGGTCTCAATGAATAGGTGATATATATCTATACATATATCACTACCCTGCTCACCAGATGGTGAGCAGGGTAGGAAAGATAAATGAGGAAATGTTTATGTCGGGGGGTTTTGATAATTTTAATTTATGCTTGTCAACTTTTTATTTACAACTTGATAATAATTTTATTTTAGTAGTAGGTACAAGTTTTAAATGGTCTGATTAAATGTCTTTTATCATATTATTCGTTTGTATATTCCTGCAGCTTTTACGATAAAGAGATATAATGATATGGATATATATTCACAATACCCATTCCCTCCTACTTCTACCCTATTCAAAATTCACAACCGCCATATTGCAAAATGTTTATCGTATAGTTTACAAGCGAAAATATATTACAAAATTGTTATTTTAACTCATATTTGCCCTATGTATGAGCGAGCGAACGAAAGGGCAGCCCCCTTTCGTCTGTAATCAAAGGAAAACAACATTGTGTATTTTGTAGGGCCTTAGTTGTAGCGGTTTGTTGAGTTAAAGTGTTATTGCTTTATAGTAACAGTAATACAAGAATGGTGTTTGAAGTTTCAGGGATGCAAACTCTTTTAACTGACGCGGTTCCAACGGTTGTCCCTGGGAACCTTGGAACTTACATTTTTTCAGTGTGACAAAAAGTTTGCGGTGTTCTTACGATAATTTTAATTAGCAGGATTGGGCTTCTTAAGGATTATTCAAATGGAGCTTTTTTGGGCTTGAACTTTCACTAGCTTTCAGCAGGCAAACTAGCAATATCCCGCCTTTATGTTCATTTGGTAAACTGTGCTTTTTGAGTTTAAATTTTTTTGCTAACTTCAATTTCAATAGGTCGGAATTCTTCGCAAAACAGTTTCAAGTCAAAATTATTCAAATCAATCGCCAACACTGACACCACAGCCCCCAATACCGAAATACCGTCATCGTGCTTTCTGCAAATGCCGACGAACACGGCGCAACCGCGATGTGTTCATATTATTTACAACGCGACGGCGGCGCTTGCGTCATCAGGAAATGTACTAACAGCATTGTTAGCTTGTCAGTGACTGTGTTGTCTAAGGGTGCCTTTATATCGATGTTTATGTGAAAGCTTTTTGAATATTTTGGATGATATAAGAGTGAAAAAATTACCGTTTGAAATTTAACTCTTAAAAAGTTTGGTGAAATTTTGGTTTATTTAGGTTGGTGGAAATAGAAATGGAGAAGTTAGTGATATTTTAGTCCCGAAACATCGTGGATTTTTCCATTTCTGCAGATTTTGTATTACTAAGCTGTATGTTGTATGTTCGTAATTAAAATATGTAGTTTGAATCACGAAGTAAGTATATCGGTTACAACTGATAAGAAATATCCTTCAAGACGTTTTATTTTCAGCTACAAGGTGACCTTTTTCCAACGTCTAAAATCAATTCGGATGTAATTTTTTTTTTGTCAGATCAGGATCTCATGATGGGATCTTGGAGAAATCCAGGGAACTCTTCAAATATTATAGGCACACCTATAGCGATTTGGGTATTTTTGATAGTAATTCATGCAGTTGCTCTCGGAAAGCACCGTTTGGTGAAATGGAACTGATGATGAAGACCACAGATGGCCACCGGAACTACTCAATAATAAGTATTTCACGGGTTGCGATTCGATTACTTTAATATGGTTGCCAAGAAATTTATGCTCGTCACAATGCATATAGAAAAGTGGAGCTGATGGTGAAGTACCAGGAGAACTCCTAACCGATTAATGTCCCTTCATCGGAAAAAGCAATATTCTGTAAAAGGTGATGAGCAGTTGACATAAGGCCATTGTAACTTAGATAAATTACAAACTGACCCACAAAAAAGCGAAAAATAAATACCTATTCGGTTGTTTTATTTTATAGGTAAAAAGTTTTTGAATACTTAATTGAATTTGACTATTTCTCACGACCAGTATTTTTTTTACCTAGAAACGAATACCTAGAGAACATAGGTGAAGTGAGGAGAGCTGTCGATAGCATCAATACCTAGCATGCGGTGGAATGGCAGCTAGGCTTGGTTTCATGGTGCGATTTTTACAGGGTTGACCGGCAGTATTTTAACCTAAAAACCGAACACTTAATCAAAACAGGTACCTACAGACTACTACTACAATAATCATCTATGCACAAAACAGACCATTCCAAAATAAGGACATCGTCACTTACTGCCAAAGCCTCAATACTATACGAACTGTTTTATTACCCTAAGTACTTGTAAATTATGCTCACACGAGCCATTGTTCTCCACAGAACACACATTGTCTGCTGAGCTTACAGCTTAATAATATTATACCCAGTTTGCAATAGACGTGCCTACGGGAACAGCACTGTCTTAATGTACCTACTCTCTAAGTTAATCTTAGAAATGTTTGAGCTAGACTGCCTCTTTACTCTAGTCTAACGAGACTAGAATAACGATGCAGTTTAGCTCAAACATTTCTACCACTAGACTAGTGGTTGCAAGCGCTACTGCTGAGCATGAGGTCCTCGGTTCAATTCCCAGGTCGAGCAAAGTGTTATTGGGTTTTTCTATCTGGAATTTCTCAGTAGCAACCCGAAGTCTGGATTTGTAGCCGGCTGTTGGCTATAAGCTCACCACCCATTACATGGGACTTAAAAATAAATGGCGAAATGTGTGTGTAGGATCACCTCTGCCCAACCCTTCGGGGAAATAAGTCGTGATGTTATGTTATGTTATGTTTGAGCTATGGTGAAGAAAAATATCTTGATACTAACATTTAATTGTTGGAAATCGATGCAGACGATAAGTAGCTAGCTATCAATTTATAAACATAGGAAAGTTTGAAGCCCGTAACCGGAAGAAGAAGAAGAAGAAGTTTGGGTAACGTCTTGGCTCCACAGTAATTACGAAATAACAGCTGTTTGAAAAGCTGACACTGCGAAAGTCTTGGATAATGAACTAAGCAGAAACCCTAACCACTACCAAGTTAGGAACAAACCAGGCGCTGATAATAACCGCGGAAACCGAGAAGTAACGTAAGACGACAAAAACATTTAACAGTCATAGCAACACGAAAAGGAAATATTGACGTACCGTAAAGCCCGGCAACACTCAATAAATCCCCGCACAAACTATCCGTTTACACAGTGTTGCCAATTAAAATCAGCAATAAATTCTGCGGCCCGCTATGTCCGGAGATCAAACAAGGAAAGGGCTGCACCATTCGATACATCGATAATTATCTAGTATCGATTCGCAGGTGCATCACTAGCGCGTAAATTTTACGGCATACTACGGTCCGCCCATCACTTGGGTGGTATTCCTTCCTAAAAATAAATTGTTAAAAGGAGTTGACGGAAGAGATTGTCTTGTTGAAATGGCTAAATGGATGTTTTATGCAGAGAGGGAATAACTGTCGGAGGATGGGTAAGTAAGGAGTAGAACGCAGTATCTAGCAGTGCAGCGGGGTAATTGCGTAACACACTGTAGCAATGGCTTTCATTTTGACAGTTCAGCAACATTCATTTTCAGACAAATTTTTCGAACATAAGAAGTAATCGATTAGCAATATCCTTCAAAATCATACAGACTGCACGCTGTAGCACTGCTAGGCTCGTCTCGTAAATGTCACAAAAGAAAAACTATTTTGACTAGAGAAGAGACTAGAGATTATTTTCTGCTCGGTTTGGTTGGTGGTAGGGCTTGTTCTAAGTTCGCCTGGCTACCTACCACCATCTTTTTTAAGTCTGTCGCCACAACAACAATGTTCACAGCATTATTTTGATTCGGCAGTTAGAGGTAAGATAGCCAGTTCCTCTGTGGTTGATGATTAAGGGTAAAGCTCGCTTCCTATTCGGTTTGATCATCACTTACCATCAGGTGAGATGCAGGCCAAGAGATTCCCCGCAGCGGATAAAAAAAAAGAAGTTTCAAAATCAATAAGATTGCAATCACCAACCCTTTTGCCAAGTTTGGTGATTTTGACAAGATCAGTCATTTCAACCATCTTAATTAATGAAGAGTGGTTATGACGATCTACAAGCATAGTTTATACACCGGTGTTAACCAAGTACCTGACAGTAACTCAGCATGTCACAATAAATTAGTTAAATCGTTAGGCTTTACCGTTCATACTCAATAAACTAGTTATCTTGTTTGGTAGTCCGTTTATACTCCGATTAGCTTATAAGCGATTAATAAAATTATCCTGCGTAGGTTTTACAAATGAAGCCAGTGCATATACCGGAATGTTAAATAGTAAACAGGGCTTAAAATGAATATTGATTGGATTGCAATAACATACCGACAGTGAGATAATCATGGTTAGCTATCATTTGATCAAATGTCCGGTTTGTAATTGGTCAAAATGGAGATTTCGATGATTATCGTGCAAATACAAATTGGTGCCGATTCTCTTGTCACAAATGCCTCTAAACTAGACAAAAAATCACAAAAAATTTGTTTAATCCTGTCAAACGACGTTTCCCATTCTGAAATTGACTAAAGTGACACAACTTAACCATATTTTAGTTTGACAGTACTGAGTTTTTAGTTTAGTGAAAATGGCAATTTTGCTATTCTTAATTTGACGTTTTTCACCAAAACTTTTGATTGTAAGAAACCAAACCAGGCTAAACCTAACAATTTTTAATCGCGATTAAAAAGTTGTGGGGTAAAATAAGTTGTCATGAACTAAAATTCACACCAACATCTCGACTTCATGTGCAAAAACAGTACTGTATTTATTTTCTTTTGCTTATATCTCGAAAATGGTGCGTCCTATCGCAAAAATTATGAAAATTTCGACCCCTTTTTTAGAGCCCTTAAACCCCTAAAACTCAACATGTTGGTAATATTTTTTCATATTTTTCATACAAAAAGTGAAATATTCCATATAAAACACGTCGAGGCTGCATCCAATGCGCGCCTCAGGCTCTAAAAAAAATCACGGGCTATGGCAAACCACCGGTATCACGTGGATACGCGATTGTCAAATTCGATTTTAGTCGTGTCAAAATTATTTTTTAATTTAGAGAATTTTATTTGCAGAATAGCTCTAAGATTCTCATAGCCAAAAGTAAGAAATTTTAGTGATACTCGTAGTTTAGTTAGTTTAGTTCGGTGTACAAGAGAATCGGCACCATTGGTAGGTAATTAATTACGAGGATACTCAAACTTAGGACTTTACAGGCCAAATATTTAAGATATCAGCAGGTTTATAATTACTACAGTATCAACTACTTCTAGACAAAATAGTAAATCATTTTCATTCAAACCAAACCTTCATATTTGAAGGTAAGAAAACGCGACGGTGACATTTTTTTTTTATGTACTAAAATTCAGCAGTGAAGTCAGCCAAAATAAATAAACAATAGTCTGTCATAAAATCCTGTACGATTTCAGCCTTTCTGCAATTATTTTCCTACCTCCAGCACATAGTTCTAAATATCACAGAATGATATTTCATAGGTCAAAAGTTCAGGACACCGTCTTATAATTTCAACGCTAGCACAGTTTATGAGAAGGCTGAACATAAAATCAAAGCATTTTGCTAAGTAGGTAAGTGCCTACTTCATTTGCACGCCTGTCAGTAGTTGCCAAAGACATAATATTGCCGATAATGATGGGCCCAAATTTTGAAGTATCATCCCAAAATATAACTCAAAAGCCCATTCGACAGCTTAAACTTTTTACCTAAACAAAAATCATAACGCGAAAAACACACACACACGGACAAAACATCTAAATCAAAACAATTAGGCCCTCACTCACACAGACTGGCTTCATAACAAGATGTGACATTAGCAAATACTAGGGTCATTACTCATCCGACATTGTCTAAGGCCGGCAACAGTTGTACGATTAAAGATTAAGAGAATATCCTTAACGGTACAGCGGACGCCGGACGGCCCACACGGAACCCGCAGGCCAAGTGCTAAGGCTGGTAATACTGGTGCAACTTATAATGTTAGGGTTTGAATTAAAGTTGTAGGCGGAAATAAACGAAATCTTTGGAATTTCACGTTATATTTTCAAATAATGGAATTGAAAACATAATTTTAAATACCTATTAGTTGAAATCTTACCTTGCAAGTAGTTTACACTAGCATTAATATCATCATTCGCCTGCCCTTATCTCAGTTTATTTGGGTTTAATGTTTTCTTCTTCCAGAAATCTTTATTAATCATCATCTCATTAGTCACCCCCTGTCCACATCATATTTCACGTTAGTGTAAGAGAAAACGATAAAAGAGAAAACTATCCACAGGTATTTTCTTTTACACAAGCGCAAAAGAAAACAGATAACATTCGCAACCTTGCTCTTACATAATCGTAAAATCGCACATGTCAAGCCATCCTTAACAAAATGTGCGGGCGACGGGCGAAGTTGTCGCCGTCCTGTCGCGTGTAATCGCACGCGCACTCATTTGTGCTTTATTATCGCCACCGCGCCGGCTCCCATCTACTTTCCAATTATTTGCTAGAAAGTAGGTATGAAATGGAAATAGCCATCATGATATTTCAGAAACACAGTTTCATTTGAGAAATGATTGTTTGTTTGTAATACTTTTCTGTGACTTTGATTTAGTTATCCTCGGTGATGTCAGAGGTTTTTATTTCAGTCGTCATTCTTATCTACAATATTAAGTTATTCAACTTTGAAACCTAGAGGAGGTCACTACTCAGTAGTAGTACTTTATTTACGTAGCTAACATATTTCCATTATATTGAAAACTTATGTTATCAATCTCCTTGCGAGGTCATTCGTAAGATGGAGGTGTTTCTTCAAGCATTGATTTTCTGAAGTTTTCAACGTTTTAGGTTGCTAGATTTTATCAGTATGTGGGATGCTGCCCATCCATATGATAATATTAACGCCTGTTCGACAAGTTAACCTATTTGAAGGTGGTAACGTTGCTCTGACTCCAAGTACTTGGTAACATCGATCCTTGTAACAAGTCGAACCAGTTAAAGTTTTCATTAAGAAAAGTCCGTTTTCATTCACCAATCAAAGTCGACCGATTACCGGTAATGTTGGCCATCGGTCCTACGAAGTAAATTACACTATAACATATCAAACTTAATTAGCGCGGTCGAGAGGAAGTTTAAAATTAAATACCACCGTTTTCAAACGAGGCGGTATCTCTAAAGGGTAATGAAATGATATAACCGTTTCAATATCCTTGTGAGATTTTATTACTAACCCTTCGTTATCTGCGTCGTAAAAAAACGAGGAACAAATCAAAGTATAGGTACACCCGATACGTCAATCTGACACCTAGAAACATTCGAACAATTTAAAGAACAGCCCAAAAATATAATATTCCTAATTTGAACTTTATGACATAAGAATTACAGATTATGTTTTTATAATAGGGATGTGCCACAGCAGTCGTAAAATGGTTGATGTAAGATTGACGGCTGGTACCGTTAGCCGAGGTCGGGGCACTGCACTGGCGGCCGAAAGCGAGTGTTATCGATAATGCGCACATCACTAACACGAGGTATAGACTAATGGAATGCTGTTTTGAAAGAAAACGTGTTTCGAACGCTTGAAAAAGTAAAATTGATTCTTTTGTTTCCGATGTGAATTTGTGTGATGGTATTTCATAATTAATAATCGCTTCATTGGCCAAGTTTTATGGCCAAATGATATCAAGCAGCTGCTGATGGTAGTTGGTTTCTAAGTTAGGCAAAACAAAAATGGAATTTGATTGATTGTTTCTATAGGAAACAAAATATACAGGACAAATTGAAACTGTGCCTTAAAATAATGAGCCGTTCAAAATAATAGATGACTGGTGTCAGCCAGATGTCTATCAAAAGGTTATTAATTACTATATGGGTCTTCAAGTTTATGAATGGGATACTTAACATTGGAGAATCGCCAATGTTTCTCCGTTTTCAGCAGAAAGCATTAGAACTAAAGCTGGCTGAGATACGGTGAAATAAATCTTAGTTAAGGTTTATCTGGAAACATTTTTATTACAATTGTAAATATGAGTTACATAACTTGGTGACGGTTTCAAGTCCTATCTAATAGGGAGTTTCCATATTAGTATTCAAATTGGTGGAGAACCCGGTTTTGTGGCACAACTTTGGAGAGGCCTATGTCCAGAAGTTGACTGCGATAAGATAAGCTGTATGATTCTTTTTACCGAAATTAAAAATCCGTGCCGCTACGCTTGCTACAGAGAATTTTGTGGCAGAAAACTGAAATCAATCAATCAACTCAGCCTATCGGCCTTCTGGACATAAGACTCTTCCAGGCTGCGCCACAACACCCTGTCACCGCCTTCCGCACCCAGTCTGTTCCAGCAACCTCTACCAGGCTGCGCCACAACACCCTGTCTCTGCCTTCCGCACCCAGTCTGTTCCAGCAACCTCTACCAGGCTGCGCCACAACACCCTGTCTCTGCTTTCCACACCCAGTCTGTTCCAGCAATCTTTTTAAGGTCATCGGCAACCCAAATAATACCATCAGACCACGCAAACCAGAATTGTATCTTGAACATTACGATTGACGCCTGTGACGACCACCAAAAAGGCAGTTAGCATAGTTGTTTCAAGAATTGTTTTACTTTTATATTGTTTGTAAAGTAAGTTTAACGGTTTAGTTTATCAGATTGGAAGTGAAGGGTTATGGCGTGTGTCGTGTGTGGGTGGTGACTTACCGGAAACTGGAATTAGACGATTCAGTACAAAAATGTTTGAAAGCTATTTAGGCCCAGCTCTACAAACGTTACTTAGCTTTGGCTTGGACATGTTTCCGTGCTTATCTTGCACTTGTAGTTTGACAGTTGTGCGTTTATAGATCTCGGCCTAATATAGGTGAGACTTTTTCTTAGCAGCAAGAAGCGATGCAATTGGTACAGATATAATATGCACAGCTAAATCTTTAAGGTAAAAGCTATAACAAAAACTGGCAATTTATTACAATTCACAAGTCATGCGCTCATTATTTCATTTCACACGATAAAAAGATACCAACATAAAAAATACAATATCAAAAATTTCAATAGCAAGAGGCGTTACATTTCTATCAAAATAGTGACGGTCTATATAGATACCGATACCAGTCCGCCAAAACTTGAATTGATAAATCGATTCTCTATTTTTTGCTTCTAAACAGCTCCTTCCAAGTCATTAGGTTTTCTCACCATTTTTTTACCTTCTTATATAGAGAATTTCACTGCGTTCATAGACAAACTATTTCTTTTAACAATTTTGCATTTGCGTTTTAAAACGACCTTAGTGGGATAAAAATAAAGTTTTAATTCCCGCTCACTAGAGTTGTGCTTGGTATTTACCGATACCAATCTGTGGTGAGCGAAGAGGTTATTGAATAGCCGTGAATTGTAGCCGACTCATACACAATTGGCTGGCTTATATTGACACGGCGGGGTGGCCGGCTCAGTGATGTGAAATATCGATAAATGTCGACAGGATAGTTCGGGATATTGTTTTGTTGTAATGTATCTGTAAGCGATGTTACTTATGTGCAATTTTCGAGGTACCCTTGTTAGATTTTATTGTGAACGTGTAGGCTGTCTCGTTACATTTTTCTGCTCAGTAAATACATGATATATGTCTGACGTAAATTTCCTGTTGTATTTATGATTAAGATAGCATGGCTCGAGCTTTCAATTCAATAAATTATGCCGGATGAATATTGTAAGAAGATTTATACAATTTGGAACCCGTTGTGGATTTGGGAATAAGCATGAATAAATTAATCCTTCTACTCAAAATTCAGACTCATATGCTGTTCAAAATTATTTCTAAACCATCATATACATTTCCTTTCATTTCTTACCAAAAACGAATGACGACGATTTGAAATAGATAAGACGTCCCATCCCTAGTTCCAATACGATAAGATACGTAATAATTACCTCAAAATGGCTGTGCCCTCATCATTTCGCTAGTAGATCGATATCGATACACTAACCTTTACATATCTATTGTATCCTATCGTCGTTCTTGCCTATTGCTGACCGCTTTCCTCAAAGGTCATGTACATTGTAGGAAACTCAGCGAAGTTTGCATACTGATAGAGTCAGCTTTACATAGAAATTACCGTTTTTCAGGGTATTTTCGCGTCTCTGGCTATTGTCACCTTTATTAGGGCCTTTATTATGAATCTTATCATTAACCGTCTATTCCTAAACAAGAGCCGCTCTCATTGATTCCTACATCGTCTTTCACAGGCCTCTTATTGCCCGATACACTATTTGTCTTTTAAAAGTAATCTATCATTGATCGAATAATAATAGTCATATCCTAGTTTTGGTACGTTCTTAGACCATTAATTACGAAAACTTTAGTAGGTAATACATAGATACCTCTCTTTACATTTTCGACCTGTGCGGCATGATATGTAGACGTTGCACTTTTTTTCAACCACAGATCAGCATATAAACGACTTTTTGAATGTGGTATATGACAATTTTGAACTCAGAATATTGAAAAAAAAATCATGCACGATACTGTTTGTAATTCCTTGGTCTATGGCGCTTAATTTTTTTGTTGTCTTCTTGTTAGAGTTTAACATGGTTTTGTAAAAATTAAATTATTGTGTTGTACAAGGTTTTAAAATATATAATTATTAAATTATACTTCGCGCCGAAAAGTTTTTATTAGCATATAATTATTCTTAGAAAGCAAGTTTTCTATAGAAACTATCAGTGATAAAATAACATAAGTTATTGCTTGTACATCTGCTATCTACACTGGTACAACCTTGAACATTTCGATTCAATGTTTATGACTTTCGCGCCATGACAACCAATTGCAATTCTGTTTTAAATACAATTGGTTTTCCTTTGAGGTACTTCCAAATATTCTTTAAAAAATTAAATTACAAAGAATCTGAGCCAGCACCAGCACGCTTAGCATGACCAAAATAGAAACGGGTTTTGAAGACGGAAGAATAGACTAAATGACAGATAAAAAATCACAATCTGTCATTTTGACTATTCTTCCGTCGACAAAACCCGTTTCCATAATTGTCATGCTACGCGTGCTGTTATCACTAAGCCAGGTGTCAGTTCCTAAACAAATTATCAAATGTAAATTGTGAGGAATTCCAAAGTCATTTCCCTGAAAGTCATGAGCCCTAACCTAATTTATGATCTAAAGTTAAAAAAACGACGGATGTGCAATGGCAACTTACAAAAAGCCTCAACATATCGCTACTCCACAACAGATACCACAACAAAAAAAAACAATCATATCCCATAAACAAAATAATAGCTACTACGGTCCACTTTAACACAATGATGGAAGATAATTGAAAAGTTCCCGTGTCTCAGATGGAATGCTCCTATTGTTAGGTAGGTACTGACTTTCACCAAACCCTGAACAATTAAATTCGTCATCATGATTATATTTTATGAAGAGGTTCTATTCTATAGATTTTTTTGTGGTAGTGATAGTCGTGCTTTTAAGGATAGGTGATACGGAGCTGCTGTGCCTTCGTATTAAGGAGGTCTTTAAACACCGTTGCTGCTGGTCTAAGAACCGACAGTGTCGAGCAAAAACAAGCTGGAGTTTGTCTACTAGATGTTAGGAAAGAAAATTGTTCGGAACTTTGTAGATGTTCCTTTTTAGGGTTCCGTACCCAAAGGGTGCCAACGGGACCCTATTACTAAGGTTCCGCTGTACGTCCGTCCGTCTGTTAAATCAACATACTTAAAATTTTCTCAGAGTCATATGGCCGCTATAACAAATAATTAAAATAAAATAAAGTTAAAAATTAAAGGAAAGATGAAACGTGTTTTTTTTAAACTAAAGTATTTAAAAATAATATTTAGTGTAATATATTGTACGGTGGTGTGGAACCCTTCGCGTGCGAGTCCGATTCGCACTTGGCCGCTCTTGGCCATCTTTCTTTGAAAGAAGCAATAAACACCTGTGTGATTTGCAAATGTAAATACCCAACTAAAATAAATATCCATACAGTTATTAAAGAAGCCAAATTACTCAAAACTAATGTCCTACAAAAAAACACACACTCATCTAAAAGGTACGTCTTTCCACGTTTCCAGCTATTACAATCAAAAGAAACCGCCGCTACACGGTACATAAGCAGTGTATAATTACCGCGAGTCAACGGCTCACTATCAAGCAGTGACGTCACACTTCCCACCATTCACATGGACACTTAATCAAAAAGGTTCATCGACCGACACCACAACACTAATCAAAGAAACCGAATGTATCAACAAACTGCGACCAAATTCACATTCGCTATTTTTTGGTCTCATCAACGCGCGGTAATGTGAAACTCCATCAATTTTTTTTCATCTCCGACATCATTTTGAAAACAATTTTCTATCCCATATGATTATGGGTCATTTTGTGTAAGTATAAAACTATTATTAATGTATTACAAAGCGTAACCTCGCCGAGTCATTATATTTGTTAGTATTTTTTTTACTTTTAGGGATTTTTCGTTTTTAATGTTTGAAGTTGGGCTTGGATTTCGATTGGTGTATCATTATTTTGACATTTTCGTTATTAATCCCGCTTTGGATTGTAAAGTTGGCGCGGATGATTATTCCATTTATATTCAGACATATCTTCAACATATAACATTTTCGCTTGAGAAACTTAATTTGGGATAGAATTCCAATTTACGACAGAATTTTGTTGATTTTAGGTAAAGTTTAAGAAAAAGCAAAAGGCCAGCAAAAGGTTACTTACATATAGATAGTCAAAAGGCTGACAAGCGATTCCTAGGCACTGTAAACTAACTACAACATGCATGCCGAACATGTTTCTAGTAATAAATAAGCAAGTATTATGCCCGTTAGAGATCAACGGCGCGATATTATGTATAAGTAAATAAGCGAAATAACATGTTATTTTAACTACAAACAACAACAAGGTAGCATCTGCTACTTCGACATTGCATTGAAATTGAGTGCACACAAAATTATAATCTTGAGAATCAACAAGACACATCCGAATTTTGAGAACAATGCATTTAATTCAATCTTATTTTTAAGGACAGCCGGTATCGTTCGCAAATTGATTAAATTAGCTGCCTCAAAAAAAGGTCGGGTTCAAATCTGGTAAAACAAAGATAATTGTTTTAATCTCACCTCAGATTGGAACAAGGTTGGTACCGATACCATTCTTTATTTTATCGATAACAGACAATAAATGTGAGACTGTTCCATCACTATTTTGTCACTAAATTAAGCATTCGTGTACTTTATAATTAACGTTTTATGTAATTATCGATAATGTCTATTTTTTTAACTTGTAAAATATTATAGAGCTACTCTATCAAATTGTTTTTTTTTCCTTGTGTAAATATTTTTTTTACGATTTATCATTCGCATAGAACTGTTATATATACACGTTGAGTTATTTAAATGATTATTTTTAAATTGAAACTGAGACTACCGTACAAAATGATTAAAATATAAAATCAATTTGTAACGATGGTGTAAAACTATCGACTATAAATGATCGATATATTAGTGTTGAGCTGTGTTACTTGATAAATGGATATCCGAAAATTGCATGTCAAGAGGTAACCGGGCTGTCTTGTTGGCTTTTACGTTTTAATACGTCCCGTCAAGTTCGGAAAGGGAAGGATGCCGGTTAGCCCATCACCTTGAGGCATTTTTGAAAAACGAACAACAAGACTTTTTGGTATTCAATTATTTTTTAAATAGGTTTTGATGAGAGGTGACAATTTGCCCGTTTTTGAAAAAGAAACGCGTCTATAAGTTTCAAATGTTATGCGTTGGAATGTATTATAAAAAAATTAATAACATTAAGACGGCAAGTCTTAGTTTCTGTAATAAAACACAGAGCGACTATAAACACAATTATCTTTAAATAATTGTTACAAGCCCATAATAAAAGCGACATAAACGCAAACATAGACCAGAGAATAATTAAAATAATTTTAGACAACAAACCACACCGCAAACACAACAAAAAAAAACCACTACAGTTGTATAAAATTAACTTTTACAAATAAAGCTTGCATCTTTTTGAATCCCGTTTTTAATTAAACAGTGGTTCGCTGCGCTTGTGCAGTCATAAAGTATTAACTTCTAGAGGAGGGGGAGGGCAGGTAAATTACGGTTCCTCTCTCCAACGTGATCTTTCTTGGAATTTCAACTAAAGTAATACCTATGTTGTATTTTTTATATTAACTTTAGATTGGGATCGTGGTTGAGTAAGAGAATTGCGTAATGGTTTTTTGAGGTTAGGGTTACGCTTAGAAAAGGAAGCTTTTTGTTGAAAAGTGTTGTTTTGTTGTGACCTTTCGACTAGTGAATTGTTTAGTTTGTTTTAGGAGAACTTTAAATATGAATACCATGTGAAACAGTCTGTTATGCGATCACTGCTGTATATTGGCGTGATTTGGCTGAAATCTGTGAATTTCACAATAATTGCTTCTAACGAACGTAAACGAAGCAAAAGGAATAAGGATCGTAGCAGGTGGCGTCGAGTCGTTCCTACCGCCGCACGGGGACAACGTCGAGTCGTTCCTACCGCCGCACGGGGACAACGTCGAGTTGTTCCTACCGCCGCACGGGGACAACGTCGAGTTGTTCCTACCGCCGCACGGGGACAACGTCGAGTCGTTCCTACCGCCGCACGGGGACAACGTCGAGTTGTTCCTACCGCCGCACGGGGACAACGTCGAGTTGTTCCTACCGCCGCACGGGGACAACGTCGAGTTGTTCCTACCGCCGCACGGGGACAACGTCGAGTCGTTCCTACCGCCGCACAGGGACAACGTCGAGTCGTTCCTACTGCCGCACGGGGACAACGTCGAGTCGTTCCTGCCGCCGCACGGGGACAACGTCGAGTTGTTCCTACCGCCGCACGGGGACAACGTCGAGTCGTTCCTACCGCCGCACGGGGACAACGTCGAGTCGTTCCTACCGCCGCACGGGGACAACGTCGAGTCGTTCCTACCACCGCACGGGGACAACGTCGAGTTGTTCCTACCGCCGCACGGGGACAACGTCGAGTCGTTCCTACCACCGCACGGGGACAACGTCGAGTCGTTCCTACCGCCGCACGGGGACAACGTCGAGTTGTTCCTACCGCCGTACACCTAGCCGCACGGAGACAACGCTTGCGTGTACACATTGGTCATATGTCGGCAATCCAGTAGGCCAAAGGGTAATTTGGTTGGAAATGACATCTCATCTCTCCAACCATCCCTTAACGGATTGCCTCTCATAATTGGTATATGTAATTGTCTGTGTGTCTGAATAATTGGTCACGTTGACTCCTATTTCTAACCGAAATCCACGTCATAGTACCAACCTTTTAAATCTTGTCAACACAATAACGTGCAAAATACGCAATCACGACTTGAAAAATACCCATTTTCTAGTTCCCCTGCCAGATATAATCTTGCATACATTTGGCAGAATCTTAGAACTGTCTTGGTTATTTTTTCTACTCCTGCGCACGTTCGTATCTGACGTCACGACTGGTGACTTTGTATGGTAATAGTTTTGATAAAGCTCCGTATAACTGTTGCCTTCGGATTCGCTCGTGTGAAAGTTTAAATTGACGGGTGTATATGTGTACTTACTTGCATTTACTTGTTAAACTGGGTTGCGTGGGTACTTGCGAGTTACTGTGGTATAGAAGAGTGTGTCTATTTCCTTTTATTATCTCAATAGAGCACGCCTGTCTCCTTGCCGCGCGCCGCGTGTGTCTGTCTGAACACGATAAACTCAAAAACTACCGAACGGATTTTCAAACGATTTTCAACAATGGACAGTGTAATTCATGAGGACGGTTTAAATGTACAAATTTATGAAGGTTTTGTGTCAATTGGCTGAAATATGACAATGATTGTTGAAGATGTCGGAAAAACTCATGCCGACTGGAAGCTTTACTGGCGTGCACCGCGTAAACATTGGGGGAAATTTGGCACACAGATAGTTTATAACCTGGATTAACACATAGGGTACTTTAAATCTCGGTAGTATTTTTTCGTGGGATATTTTCCGAGCGAGCGAAGCCGCAGGCAAAAGCTAGTTGGACATAAAGTTTGAAATTATGAAAATATTTCAACAATGACTAATCTCCTACATAAAGACACTGGATATATATAGAAAGTACAGGAAAGGAGATCATTAATTTTAGGCTAAACAAAAAAAAAGTTATATTCCGTTAGAACATGTTATTCTCTTCACTTTTCACTACGGGACCAAATCTGTAGTACCATTTCCTGCGCTGTTAAACGAGTTTGTAAAATACTACGAAAAATAGTCATCTAATAGTTATAGATTTTTATGCGAGTACACATTACAGTTATCATCTTTTACTGTGGAACTAAGGCTCTAGGTTATTCTCCACATAACTAAAGTTTGCGAAATAAAGTTTTTTTTTCGACAGTACTGTCGAAAAAAAAACTTTAGTTAACCAGAAACCAGTTAGTGGTTGCTATTACGGAAAAACCGTTATGCTTCTTTATACATCCGTTATTTATGTACCTAAAAACATGTGTCATGTGTGTGTGTGTCATGTGTCATGTGTGTGTGTGTGTGTGTTTTTTTTCACTGTTTCCAGTCACTTGTGTTGAGAGTCACTTATACTCCCCGTCATTGCGATGGTTTATAAGTACTAGACTATGACCCAGATGTGCACATTTGCAGGCTCCTGCAGGCTAATTGTATAACATATTTTCTTTTAGAATGCGAGCCCAAAATGTAGCACTCGAAATCGTTTGCCATATTTGGAATTGCGTAACAAACATTAGGAACCTTCTGGTTACGGAGGTATTGAAGATCAAAGTTTCATTTTTATTTTCACGCACACAACCGTTAGATGTTATCAACTCCTGTACCGCTGCATGCACCTATAAGCACAATGGCCTATGCACCCAATGCGTCACATTTCTCCTACCGTAAACAGCATTTTTTTACACCTAAAGTAAAAGTCGATTCCTAGCCAAATGTTTAGCTTAACTTACTTAGTTTGATGAACACATTGCGTAGATAATGCATAAGTGAGTCTTTTAATACCCTCTATTTTAAAAATACAACAAGGATGAGAATAAACAGCTCCAAACTGTTGTCACATGTTTCAAGCCGGTACGAAAGAGAAAAAAAAATAATATCATTTATTTCAGGCGACACAGGCCCATAGAAAAATACCTTAACCTAAACATACATATTGTAATATAAACAAAAACTTGTGTTAATAAATAAGGCTTAGGCTATGTTAGTAGCACTTCTTTTGCACTTGACTTTGTGCTGTCGTGTGGAACTTGTCCGCGGAAGCGACAGAACACCACGTCTTGCGGCCAAAAGTCCCTAGTGTCTCAAGTTTACGAGCCTCTATATCAATTATCCCGTTTCTCTTCGTAAGGAAAATTTCTGTAAGTTTGTTGAAGATGATTTCCTTGAAGGGTATTTAAATAATGTTTTTAGAACAAAATTGAAAAATGTATAAAGTACTCATTGCTGGATTTCCCCATGGGAAAAAAGCATGGCTTTATGTATGTATTTATGTATTTCTCATTGCAATTTCTGGGTAGTGACTCGAAACTTCTTGAACCCAGCCCTATAGAACTGAGAATCGTGTATTTTTAACCAATCCCAGCTTCACCTTCTACCTGCCGGCTTACAAGCAGACATTATCAGTTTCTTATTACACCTATCTAAGTAAATACCTGAATCCGATTCAGTCTAATGTTCGGTAATCTCGAACACGGCTAATAAAACCCGAATCGAAACGTATCGACATCAAATACATCAATTACTCGATAACGAGTTATCGACACATCCACAACACCTGCCCGTACTTTATTGAGCCACTGATCCTAGTTAGTTTAATTGTAGATAGTTATTATTTTTGTGTTTTGTAATTGTTTGATCATTTATAAATTTTATAATTGTGTGTATAGGAAACATTGGGAAATTTACGTTGATTTGAAAGGAACTTAATAAATAGTTGAGAGTTCAAAAAAATTGTTGACAGTTTAAAAAAAATGTTGAGAGTTGTTGTACGTCTGTGTGTTTGAGGGTTTTGACGTCAACATTTATAATTGTTATCAATACTTGTACATAATTTTCAGACGCAGCTTTGTTTGACCAAAGCCCAGGTTTTCTCATTACAAACTCCATTTTGTTCGCAGAAATTATGACAAAACAGTGCAAAATAATAATAAACGCACAGTCAGTTGTTTTTTATTCTGTTCAGCCATCTTTGTATCTCTTTCTATGTAATGTTTTAGACACACTCTCGGATACCTACGTAACGAAATAGATAGTGTAAAGACTGAACATGCTTTAGAAATTACTAATCTAATCTTGTTTTTTGAAACAAAAACCTAAACTGCTCAATCAATCTGCCTAGCCTTGTCCCAACTATATTGGGGTCGGCTTCTAGTCTAACCGGATGCAGCTGAATACCAGTATTTAACATGGAACGACTGCCTATCTGACCTCCACAACCTAGTTATTGGGTTACACGATACCCCTTGGTAGTATTGATTGTCAGACTTTATGGCTTCTGACTGCCCGTAACAACTGTCAAAGATCTACGAATGACAGCCGGGACGAAGAGCTTAACGTGCTTTCCGAGGTACGGAGTGGTCTCTATATGTAATCGTTTTTTTCTAACTGCTTCCGACAGCTGTGCTGCTGGGGAGTTTGTTGCGCCACTTCTTCTTCCCAGCTAACACACTCGGAAGTGGTGAAGGGTGGGCGTTTTGGGGGACTGTCTTATATAATTTTGACGTTCGAAAAGTGCTGATTCTCAGCCTAGTTTGAATAAATGACTTTTGAAATTTGGATTTTGAAAGAATGGTCACTGATCCACGAACTGATCACGGCTTACGTAGCTTAACCATCGATCGACGCGTGCGGCTGTTCACTTTGAGCCGCGAGCCCCTAAATAGCTGCTCACAAATTCTAAAATGCAAAGCAAATCAGTAAAGCAACACTAGTCTAAGACATCGTCTAAAAATTACTACCAAACCAATTAGTGACAGGTACAAGCCCATTCATTTAATCCAACACTCATTATATTTCAATCATTCGAACCATTCACTAGTTCGTCCTTGAATTCCCTTAACGGTCGATTAATTGCTGGCTGCCAAATCATTCACTCGTTCTCCGGCAATCTTACAAGTTCTCATACATTCGTGAACATAACTTAGATTGGAAGCTAAACGGTCGATCTAGTTTCGAAGCTAATAAATTGAATTAACGCTTAAGTTGTGCAGTAATGTGGTTGTGGGACATGCTCTTAAGGAGATTTTGGTTTTAGGCGTATTGTTAACTGGCGTAGTTTCCAATGGCTGTTCCCTACCCTTATCTATGCAAATGCCATATTTTTGTGTCCGTATATCCTGCAATGGACTACGATTGGTTGAGTTTTGGAAACATGGAATATGTTATCTGAAGAAATTATGAGAATAGAAAAGAGAGTACACACTGTGGACAGTTTTGAAAATAGAACTTATCCCTAGAACAAACCATTTATTAATAAATAGTTGTAAAACTTCGCAGCATGTTATTCGTGCAAAGGAGGTTTTAGAGGATCAAACAGGCTTTGAGGAAAGAAATTAAAATAAATTGAAAACAGAACTTATTTAACGTTAATTTGACACGTGGAAGAAAATCTACAATATTTCACTATTCCTTCCAGTCCCATACATCAAACTTGCAACTGAACCGACCAGAAAATTAGTACGAGCCTTAATCACGATGCTTATAAGGAAGCTTGATAATGCTAATAGTCCTATGTTAACTTATCTGAGTACTAGGCTTTTAAGTAAGTACTAGGAAAACCTATCATTGATAATCAATATTCAGGTAAGAATACCGAATAAGGTGTTGAGAAATAAAATCAGTCATTCAGAGCGTTTCAATAGAAATCGTGATAAAATGTATAAATATTTATAGGAGTCTATTTCAATTAAAGTATCTATTGGGTAATGTCAACGGATTTATAAATTAAATTGTCTAAATGTCAGGTTACCGTTTCGAAATGTGGTTGGCGTTAAAAAATATATTAGTCACTCCGCCATCTTGATTTGTGGCTAAGTAATAATTTAGACTGCTAATGATAAGAGGATCGTTTAAAAATTGAAAAAATAAGATAAATAGTCTAACAAAGACAAAAAAATAAAAAGTCTTGACAAGGCAAGGTGTGACTTGTGACAGAATCGTTTATAACAAGTTAATATTCACATTAAAAATATTGATTGAATCACATTGTTCACAGTTTCTAATTTCGTTTTGCTTTAATTGAGTTTAATTTAATGCAATGTACATAAGTAGGTAGGAAGCTCTGTAAATTCTTAACTAATTTGGAATACCTTACTGCAATTACAGCTTAAAGTATGAACTTCAATGGTTACTCAAATAATTAAAAAAATAAAAACATGTCACCCCAGCCGCAACAACCACAATACTTTATTATAAAAGCAAAAATAACGTCTAAATCAATCTCCAAACTAGGTTAAACACGGTATTAGTAAACATAAAATTAAGCATTTCCCTGCATTGAGCGCTAGTAGCAAAACGAGAGATCTAAGCGGCGCGGGCGCAGACATAAATCCAAGCGGAATGTAGGGCGCGTCAGGTGGTATAGATTGTGGCGCTGTTAGGTAATGTAGGTTTAGTTTAGAGTGAGATGAGCTATGTTTTATGTTTTGTGTACTAAAAGACATACATAGTATAAATATTAATGTAGAGTACGTTATGTGGGGAATACTTGAAATAATTGTTTTTGAGGTAGCTCCAACATAGCCTGTTGCAGGCAAGGATAGGACAGAGACCTCTCCCAAACTGATCTTGTATCTGAAGGCAAATACATAACCGTAAGACTTCCTATACATGACGCTGCCCAGTTCGGCTCCAGCGTCATGTACAGGAAGCCTTAGACAATGCGTACTTCACAAAATCGAGAGGACAACGAAATCCATAAAATACGGAACTTTAAGCTTAAAACATAAACAACAATCCAAGCAAACATTCAAATTACAACATCAAACTCTGTGACTATGGATTAAATAAATTTAATTAATACGTACCTACCTGGCTGGTCTGTCTGTCAAGACAAAGTTATCCACACAAGCTCCTTAAGATTATCAGTTATCTTATATCCCATCTTTAAATAATTTTATTGATGTTCAGGTACCTATACAAATGTATATTAGGTGACACTAGACAAATAAGCATTTCGTTTTCAAAATCAAAATCAAAAGTCATATGATCAAACTAGACTGAGAATCAGCACTTTTCGAACGTCTTAATTACATAAGACAGTCCCCCAAAACGCCCACCCTTCACCACTTCCTAGTGCGTTAGCTGGGAAGAAGTGGCGCAACAAACTCCCCAGCAGAAAGTACCGATCAGCTTTGTCCGACTCTAACTCGTAAGAAGCTCTATATTATGACCCTATTTTATATCAAATTGACATCTCCGAGAATCAAAACGCAAGTGCCAAATTCCTGAGCTAATATTAGTATGTACTTGTTGCTTATCTGAAATCGTGCTCAAATGTCTCACACCAACATTCACCATGAAAATAATTTATTACTTCATTAACAGTTATTATTATGATTTATCATTTCATTCATAAACACTAAAATGATTTATTATTATTAAAGGACTCATGTTTGTCTTGTGTGGGTAAAATACGATCTAGCATAACATTTACAATACTAAAATTATACATTAAGTAAAATAAACTTCAAGTTAATTGACTTTTACTTCAATCCTGTCAATTTATGAGATTATTCAAAATTGGTTTATGTAAAACTTAAACTACCTAATCAGATTTTACCTGAATTTATAAGAAATCCAAAAAAAATCGTTGTTTCGTAAATTGTTCAAAAAATACATAATGTCGTAGCTTGACGTAGGTACCTCAAAGAGTCAAAGACATTATATCAGGTGTCAAAAAATTTACATTAGAAACTTTAGGAGGTGCTTTAGAGTTAGACGATCGAACTGAATAACTTTAATTCAGGGACCAACTTTGAAATACCGAATAAAATATCAGCTGTTCCATTGTAAAGTTTAATACTGACCGGTCCGACTGTTCTAAACTGTATGGAATAGCTGATATTTTTTTCGCGATTAAGTTAAAGTTATTTATTAACACCTTACCAACATGTTAACAACATTGTGAAAGATAGTTCATTGATTCAGGCGTGACTTTGCGGAAATCCATTATAAAATACGATAGACGACGTATATTTAGTAACTTAATCCGCGTAACTATTCTTAATAAGTCATAAAGAACCCTGTAAGAAACGAATCGACACGTGTTTCACCTCTCAACGAGGCATCCTCAGGAAGGCGATTGACTTCTTGCGAACTCGGACCCGACGTGTGGACACGTCAAACGACGAGCGCAGTGTGAGCCACTTCGTTTTTTTTTTTTATAATGGGCATCTCGCAGTTGACCTCTGAGGAGGTTGAAGCTGCTTAACCGGACTTTCCTGTTGCTGCCTTAAGCTACTAACTTAAAGCCTCCAGCCAGGGCGTAAAATATACTTGTAAACTAGGCGAGCGCTCGCTAAGGGCACCCCCTGTGGGGTACGGATCTCGGCTTAGGGCGTCGCTGGGGGGAGGACAGCAAGTAGGGACAGGCTGGATCAAACATATATTATTATTAGTCGGGGAATTTAAAACTACAGGCTCAGCTACGACGCGGGCTGGCGCATCGTCGAGCAAGGGTTGGGGGGGTGCCACTTCGCCCGCCAACCCCAATTATATAGGATTACTGCGCCGCCTACCTCGGCTAGGATCGTTATCAGCGCGATAAGGGGCTGCAAATAAACGCAATAACGGTGACCTTTGAATACTTGTATTTAATTCGTTCAACAGTGTAACGTTCCCTGTATTATTTTTTGCAATTTGTAAACTCCCTAGTACTGAAATTCTGAAACCTTTATCACATGTGTGTAAAATTTTGAAACTGCTATTATTATTTAACGAATGACCTGAATCTATGAAGTGTTGAGCAAAATGGGATCTTTCTGGATAATCATGCTGCAATATGTTCTTTATATCTTGTTTGAAAATTACGACCAGTTTGACCTATGTTCATACCATTACAATCATCGCAATGTAACTTGTACTCGTAAACACCTGATTTTTTATGGTTTTCTAATCGATCTTTTCCGTTATAAATCTGTCTTAATGAATTATTTGTTTTAAAAGATACCCTTATTCCATTTCGAAACAATGTTTTTGAATCCCTATCACTTATTGACCCTAAGTGTGTCAAACTAACACTACCACTTACAGGGTTCTTTATGACTCATTAAGATCAGTTACGCGGATAAAGTTACTAAATATACGTCGTCTATTGTATTTTAACATTATGAAAATCATCTATCACAAAAAAAATGGTTTTCTCAGCCATTTCTGTGGTTTACTGAAACAAGCTCTACACATAGATGGTCATATGAATAGTTAATTCAAAAAACCTGAGCAAAGGCAAGTCTCTTATAATCGCGTAACAACTTTTCTTCCTAGAAACTGTATATTTACTAAACGGAGATCATTAACTGGCTTGTTACTATTAATAACAGTTGCTAGCTTGTCATTGGAGGTAGTTGACAGCCGACCATCATCGATACTTTAATTTATGCATCCTAGACGAAGAGTACCGACTGATAAATAAATACCTATATTTATCAGCACGAATTAGAAAGAAAATGGGAAATTGTCTGCCAGTTTTCATATCTGGGTGATTCTTTTGGCACACATAAAATGTAAAGGCAATAGAGGCCAGTAAATAACCTAGACGTGCAACTGTCCCGAATAACAACCAAATTATATAAGGAAACAATGATAATTATACATACATAAAATAATAGTCGTCCTAACCGAATTTTGGCAATGGCGACCTTTCTCAACGGAGACTGACCCTCGAAGTGGGAGATATTATATTGCAGGCGTGTGCGCAGACACAGGTGCGCTCTCTCTCCCCTCACCGGCGCGATGGCACCTTCCTACCTAAATATCTGAATTATCTTTTTGAAGATTGATGAACCTACTGCGCTTATTGAATGTATGAATTTCCAAAGTTTCACATAATGTCTGGCAAGTCATTGGATACACCACTTACTCTATGGAGCACCTACATAATCACAAGTTCAGGGTCGCCACTTATGAAAATGCAGGCAAACTCAATCTGTAAGAAGCTACAATCTAACCATGAAATTAAATACACTGACACACTAACTGAACCGCTTTCCTTCCGCGCACTCAACAGCCTAACTAATAACAGTATACCTACCTATCACATCATCGCTGACAGCCAATCATCCTCCAAGTATCTGTGTACATGGAGGATTTATCGCATTTCCATTGCTCCACTTTTGTCTCCAGCAAAGCGATAATAGGTGCAATGATTTCACAATTTATCAGGCTCGAGTGACTGATTTATTTATGCTATGTAGATAAGCGAGTTTAAAAGCGTGTTAATGCTAGGCTGTGGCAGACGTAGTGCCGAAATTGATTGGGTCTGTCGTTTTGCATCGATGTTGTAAGTTTGATTAGTATATACTGTCAGATTGATAATTATTAGCACATTTTACTGTAAAATGTCAATGGTTCTAGTTAATTTGGAAGCTGGTTTACGTCAACTTAAGAAAAGGTTAAAATGATTCATTATTTTAGGATGACATTTCAACGTCTGTTTGAATCAATTATTCAGTGTTGCTTGTAATTCAAATTTTTTCCCCCAATCAAAGATTATTTTGTGAAGAAATGTTTTGGTAAACTGGATTAAAAAATAAAAATCGATTTTGTTATCCAACTTTACATTACTATTAATAACAAATCTATGACATTAAATCCTACAATATTATTGAAAGTAGTAGATTTACAAGTTTAACATACCGAGGAACCAAAAGGGTTCCTATTAACCATTTTGGTACGGAGCCCTAAAACTCAATCGTCTACCTAACCCTTTATTCTCCTACATTTGCATCAAGAAAGTGGTCAAGTGATTCCGTACGATGGATGGTGGAAAGATAGTCGTGAGTACTCGTGAGCACAGCTGGCTGAGTGATTCTGATTGAAAGTGTTCTTTGATTAATAGCGTTCTAATTAGTGTCGTTTGACGACCGACTAACATATTGTCGCTATCTCAGTGGTCTAGTTGTTGTTGTAGGGTCGTACATTAACATCACGACTCGAAGGGTAGGCAGAGTTGTAAAGGACAGGTGTGGGGAAGTGTGCTGGATTCTGTATTCAATATCTAGTGTGGTAGAATATTATGACTCTAATTCAGTCAGAATCACATTTGTCAAAAAAAAATCCGACTCAAAGCAGAAACTATGAAAAATCTTTAAAAAAATATCAGTTTGTCGGATTTGCGCCTGTCGGTTTTATTAAATAAAACTCAATTTTAAAGAATTGCTGTCTTCCATCTACTAAGCTAAATATGTGAAGGTGCGAGGAGTGGCTTCACATTATATTGCAACGGATGGTATTCGAACTTATTTCTTGCCAGTCCAGCTTTTGACCTATTTTTGCCGCAATGTTTGATTTTAAATGGATCGGTGATTCTATATCATCCTATACTATTAAATGAAAAATATTTATATATATATGTAAGCACGTCCCCAAAAACGGCTCTAACGATTTCGATGAAAGTTGAAATATAGGGGTTTACGGGGTGAAAAGTCGATCTAGCTAGGTATCATATCTGGGAAAATTCATTTTCTCTATTTTCACCCGAGCAGAGCTCAGTCGCCCAGGTACTGATAAAACTAAACGCGTAATCTTTCAATTCCAAATAGATATCTACGAGTACCTGCTTAGGTAAGTACATTCTTTGTTTTTAGGTTAGTAAAGTATAGCCCTTAACCAGACGTGTTAGATCATTGAATACAAAACCTATCAAATATAGTATCAAAATAATTATAGTAAATAGGTACTGCTGATAGTTCAAAAGATCATAATCTACTACTGAATAGAGTTAATACCAAAGTGTCCGACGTATTATATTTATGGTCATAATTATGGTTCAGCTTCATACTTGAAATACTTGACAAATATTACTTCGTTAAAATATAATTTATTGACAATTACTGCTTCCAGTCAAGTTTTTACTAAACCCGAGCTATGTATTAATTAACAAATAGCCAATGTTGGGTCAAACATCTGGAGCAAAGTTTTTTCGAATTTTTCGAATTTGTTAACATTTATATCGATGGTGATTATAGACAAGCCTATTTAGTTTTAAAACGAATCATTTAATTAAATGATTACTAGTTTATACAGCAGTTTCTTTTTATTTAACATGGACATTTATTCACTAAATTTCTTCTGAAATTAATTTCATATTTATTTCTCTATGATTTATTCGTCAAAAAACTTAGTAAAAGTCAATATTGGTCGTCGAACTGTGGCCAGCATTAATTAGCCAATAAGTACATGAAGAAGCCAACACTACGTTAGTGACACGACAAATACAGATGTTTTACCTGACTGCCACAAGCAGAAGGAGAGTAATGTGTTTCCAGATTTATGTTTAGGCTCATAAGATTTTCTTAATATGTACACTACCACACTATTCCTAAATTAAATAAAAACACGTCTACCTTCAACGACTTACCCCTGAGTCGACAGTTCGTCTTAAAATTCTCTTTTATTCTGACTATTTTTCTGAGCCCTACCTAGGTCTGACTTCTGACAGTTACAAACTGTTCTGACGCAAAAAAGGTCTTAATGGTTCTTGTCTTTCTCCAATCAACATTTTAGAATTCAAAATATTTTATTTCACATAAGTCTAAATGGGCACCTATGACACGTCAGAAGCTATGCACAACCCGGGAAGCCATGGCCCGCCTGCCTCATTTCCATGAGCATACACTTGCTCGTGATATGATTACCCTAATAGCTACAATTACGCACAAGTTCACACTTTACTACACTAAAATCAATAAACCTTTTCCCAGTATTCTTCATTAAAATCACTTAGATACTAGTTCTAAGACCACAATTATGAAGCCGCTCTTAATAATAGTGTTCTGCTTACCCCCTGATTGCGTGTGACCGTGTTATGTGAACCGTCTGGATATAAATCTAAATTGCCTAGGAATTTTCTGCTGAGTAAGGCAGGTGTCAATGCGTAAGCGATGCGCGGAGATTTTCCGCTTGTAAATATGTTAGGTGATATGTCTTTTCCTGCCCAGTAAGATAAGATTTAGGTTTAGATTAAAACATACAAACTTATTATAAAATAAACAACCGACTACTTAAAAAAATACTAAAAAAGTAAAAAATTACTTTAATTTCGGAAGTCGGTGGCAAAAAACGAAAGTTCAAAACAAAAGACATCGACTTTCGAATAATTTTTTACGTTGTAGTGTTTTTTTTTAATAAAATTTATTTATTTTCCACTTTTTAGTTTTGGTACCTATCCCACACACATTCGAATACCACTAAGTGTTATGTAAACAAAAGTGACAAGAACTTATTATATCATCCACATAGATTAAGTGGGAAAATACATATTATTGCAGCTAACTCAAAAACCATCCAAGCAAAATTAATACAATTTATACGGAACCATTTCGAGAGCATATCCTTTCATACAAAAAAAAAAAAATCAAAATCGGTTCACAATTGATGGGGAAATCGCTAGATATACATTTAAAAAAAACATACAAAACACACACCTTTTTGGAAGTCGGTTAAAAATTAAAGTTGCACCCACAGAATCTAGACAAAGCGATATTTTATCAATCTGCCTAGCCTTTTCGCATAGTTTAGGGTCCGCTTCCATTTTAACTGGATGCTGCTGAATACCAGTATTTTACATGGAGCGACTGCATATCTGACCTCCACAACCCAGTTACACGATACCCCTTTGATAAAACTGGTTGTCAGACTTTTGGGCTTCTGACTACCTGTAACGACTGTCAAAGATGACAGCCGGGACCAACGGCTTAACGTGCTTACCGATGCACGGAGGGGTCTCGGTTTGTAATGGATGGTCACCCATCCACGAGCCGCTCGTGGCAAATGTAGCTTAATCTTCGATCGACCCGTGTGGCTGTTATCATTTAGCCACGAGCCCCTCTATTCTATCAGCGATAACGATTATACATAAGCTAACGAATTTCAAACCTGTTGAAAGTTATTGTAGAAATACGAAACGCTTTGAAAGCGATTGTCACTTGGCTAAGCCCTCAGGCACTCCTACACCAGGCGGACAGTTGTGATTCTTGTGGGTGACTGTCCAGCAGTGCACATCTTGACTAATTGCGGTATTCTTGAGTCATAGTCAAATTAGAAGCTGGTTGTGCGAGCTACGAAGATAGCTTCGCGAACGTAGCTTAGCTGTAAGTAGAGATCTGCCTTTTCTCTTTAACCGACTGTTAAAGGCGTTTTAATATTTTTCTTTTATAGATAGGTAAGTGTTTTATTTTCAAACAATTCAATTACACACAGTAAAATGCTTAGCGAAGGTAGGACTTATCTAATAAATCTTAGCTTCACATTTTATTTAACCGAATGATGTATCGCTCACGATTGTTCTGACAAAATATTCAGGAGTCATCTTTATTTCTTTTCCACTCTAGTGTCGTATATTTATCAATCCCGCTATTCCCAACATGATCAACACAAACATACAGACAGACCCAACAGTAACTAACTATACTAACCAACATAGATTTATGTAAGAACAAGATTGCCGATCAAATACTACATATTGAGCATTTAATAATAAAAACTGTTGGTAACTATTTTAACGAGTAGTAATCCTAAAAAAGTCTGAATCAAGACATAATCGTTCAGGTATTCTGTGAATGAGTTTCCTTCGGTGTGCTTGCGAGAAAAACTAACGGTTCAATCTTGTGCGTCGCAACACAGAATAGTACCCACAGAAGGTGAGCTTCGTACAACCACGCACACTTAGATGCATACGGCGGCGATCTCAAGGCTTGGTTACACAGTGCCAGCCAGCGTGCGAGATGGCCCAGCTACACGGGACTGCATCATACAAATTACTGTGCTAAGTCGGTCAAAGCTTGTTACCAAATATATTTTTCTGTTTTTGCTTTTGCTCACCACTCGCCTTCCCCCACCAGTCTCTCGGGCAGTAGTTACTAGCCAGTGTCATGAACTACTCTCATTGTGTGACCAGTCAATGTGAGCCGAGCTAATGTCGTGCGAATACCCAAGAGCGCTGACTTCGGTCAGGTCAGCAGCTCTTGTAACCAAGCCTTCAGGCTATCCCGGTCGAATGCTCAAATGCTAGTCGCGAGTGCGCTTGCACTCGCTGTACGGGAAGCGTGTCTAAGCTTTTCCGGTAGTTGTATGGAGCGACCTTCTGTACTTTATTTGTCGTATATTATTCTGCGTCGTATATTTAATGTCTTCTTTGCACTTACTATGATACTGTAAGTGTTGATCAGGTTAAGTTTTTTTACTTTTGCCGCTAATTCAGGTGATGGAGAAATTATTAAGTGCTTGCTTTGTGAGCTTCTTGGATATAATGAGGTGTTTGGTCTCTGTCTGCGTGTTTTCAAAGTGAGATAGTTACCCAATTGCAAGAACGTCTTACAGTAGATAAAGTACTTCTCAGTTGTAGCGAAAATACTGAGTCAGTCATCGAGTTAGTTTGCAGGGCTAATTCCTTAAGAGGGCGCCTAAAGGTCCACTAGCGCCACTCTTTAAAAAAAATATTATCTCGTGACTGAGAAGGAATTATGAATAACGGCTAATAAGGACCCTCGGTAAGTGTGTCTAGAATTTTCTAATACCTTTTATAAAGCTTTATATTCAGACACGGAGCAACAAAATACGATCTAAAGAAAAGCGGCCACATTCCTCTAGATCGTATTTTGTTGCTCCGTGTCTCAATATGAAACTTTATAAAAAGTATTAGAAAATTCTAGACACTTACCGAGGGTCCTTATTAGCCGTTATTCATAATTCCTTCTCAGTCACGAGATAATATTTTTTTTAAAGAGTGGCGCTAGTGGACCTTTAGGCGCCCTCTTAACGTGTGGCAAACGAACTTAGCAAGGTAAAATACTTTTATTCTTTGTGGATATTTCAAAGCTTTTTCGCAATAAGTGTATAATATTTTGTTTGTGAGTTTAGCGATAATAAAAGAAAGAAAAAAAAGTCACAGAAGCACGTGCCTATAAAAAGACACGGACATGATGCTGTCCGTGCTAGTAGAAAGTTCATTAGAAATATAATTTTTCTCTTAACTTTCATACTAGGCAACCCTTTCTCATACCCGACTTTCACGCTCATCCAAGATGATAAACGTCTAACAAATTCTATTTATCTCCCTTCCTATTAACACAGCATCTACACACCCGAACCTGTACCCGCAAACCATTACCATTCAAATTACATGATTACACCACTAATCCTAGTTGGCATAAAGCAGAGGTCAGACCGTATTATGGTATACAATCACTTTCTAGCGATGATTTACAGATCGTAGCGTAAATTAGACGAGCCTACGCGTTGCTAGGCAACGGTTCCTGTCGTGTGACCTCCGCTTTCACCGCTTGTGGGAAATTGATTCACTTTCATGTGAGATAGGGAAGTTGTGATTTATATACGGATCTGTAGTTAGAGATTATATGAGAAGAACCACAAGAAGAACCCAGTAACTGAGTTATAGAGGTCAGATAAGCATTCGCTCCATACAAAATACTCGGAACACACGCCAAAAAAACGCTAAAGGCTCGGCTGTTGATGGCAGGAGACTGTGACTCTAAGAGATTTACAAATGGATAGCAGAGTTAGTCATAGGTAATACTCGTACATTGATAATAGGGTAAAAAAAACGGTGAAATGTTAAGGATGAAAAAAAATACAAAATAGGACTGTATCCGTATTCCGGACTGTAATAACATCAGCTGGATGAGTCATTTGAACCCTCCGTACCAACCAACTCAGATGAAGCTTTTTCTAATGACTCAGATAACATACGTCATGGTGATGAGACCAGTCATACATTTAGATTTTGAACCATTTCTATTGTCATCCGATCCGTTTCAGATCGCAGCAGTGCATTCAGTCCAGTGCGCATTGCGTATAGTGCAGGTAGACCTTTCCAATATTCTGAGTAAATTAACAGCCTTAACCACTGAATTATCTGATATCTTCACTCCTGTCTCAACAGATATAAATACCAACTTACATAATATCAGTTTATAATGTTAGTCAAATGTTTCCGCGTTACGCCAGTAGTTCATGTCTGACTTGACAGATGGCGTAGCCGCTTCCATTAACTTATAGTACCTACCTATGCAAAATATTGACGTGTGGGGAGAGAAGGAACCCTCAATGAGCCGATCATTGAGGGTTCCTTTATCATTTGGAGGTTATGGTATCTTCTTTGTTCAGTATGACAAAGGATAAACCAATCCCACCAGACAAACTCTGGAGAGGCGACAAAAGGATCAAGGTCAATTTAGTCACCAATCGTGGTAATTGGGATAATTTCAGTGATGATTATACCTATTAAAAATATAATAGAACAAACATTTATTAACACCAGTATTATAGCTATTAGGTACAATTCATACACACAACTATAATACCGGAAGCAAATGGTTCGAGCGTCAGCATTATGCTTAGGTCCCCTAGCGGGTCGCTAAGTGCTGGCTTTCAACTTCAACCTTTGACTCCAGTTTACAAAAAAAAAAAGATACATTTTAGCAGTGTGTGAGAGCATTTTAAACGATTACTATCAGCAGTAAACTGATGTAATTTAATGAATGTAGTTTATGCTACGGTTGTTACCTTTACGTTTAGCTATATCCCAAATTATAAACGAGCCTCGTTGTATATATTTCTCTGACATTTCAAACTCCTTGAGGTGGACAATGTACTTAGTAGCAAGCAACAGTAGTTGATAAACGCTTGTCTGGAACAGACGTGTTTCTATTAACCTCCATACCTTATCCCAGTCTCACCTACTGACTTATTTAAGTGCAAATCTTTATTTTATTGATATTTGTCTTTCTGAGAAACTTTTGTATGAATAATGTATTTATTGGCCAAATCAATACAGCACTGCAAAGTGCAACAATTATCACAGCAACTGATTGTTTTCCCCCACAACATACTTACGAGTCCCACCCGTCTATAAAGAAACAAGCCTATACTTCATAGAATTCTCTGCGCCCGCAGGAACACACAGACAGACATAAATATTCACGAGCCGCGTGTTATTGCATAATCTCCGTTTTATTGGACACAATAGCATTATGTGTCTGCGCATTCAGAGTGCGGAGAAAAAAGGAAAAGTGTTAATTTAAAACTACGAGAATCGGTTTAGTGTGTGGTATAAAATGGGATTATTGGGGCCTGTGTAGAATACTTTAGATTATAATAATTTGCCAGTTAGGTAGATAAATAACCCACGCACACAAAGATAATTATTATAATTTCCGGATGCCGTATGCCCTTGATTCCATATTAATTAAGGCAAATAATAATTACCACAACTTAGACCAAAATTAAACTTCGTGATTTATTAAATAATCGATACCACATTTTATCAAAATGAATAAGGCGTTTTTGAGCTACAATTGAATATAAATACATCCAAATTAATAATATAATTATATTCTATTCTTCGTTGTAAAAGGGCGTTCTTAAGTTTGACAAATCAAATGCACAAATTACGAGACTAGGAGTTTCTTCCTGTATAATGTACCGAGAAAAGTAAGTTAAATTCTATGTACAACGCGATGCAAGAAAATAGCTCGCTTTCATTTAAAATCCAGGTGAAACCCACCATAAGGTTGACTATCAACAGTTATATTAAAATATTGGCTTGCTTTCTTCAGTCGTGAGTACAATAAATCGACACTGGAAAGTTCACGCCACAGACATCGTTGGGTTGATGTTTATTGAAAACTTTCGTGATTTTCTTAACAATTACCGGTTTTTTATCGGCAGAGGCGTACTTATAGTACACCCACAGTTCGTCAGTTTATATGTTTAAGTCCCATGTAAAAGCAGCGAGCCTATTACCATCAACCGCGCACACCAGCCAGACTCCGGGCTGCTACTGAGAAATTTCGTATTGAAAAACCCAATAACACTTTTGCGCAACCCGGAAATGGAACCCAGGACTTCATGCTTAGCAGCAGCTAGACCAACGAGGCAGACCTCATGCTCATCGGTAGCGCTTGCGATTGGTAGTGGGGTGTTAATGGTCGATTTTTATTGTCTCGTAAAGGCATTCCTACGAGGTCTGTCAGATATTTAAACTATACTTTATCTACACTGCTTTCTATACAAAATATGGCGAAACGTGTCAGGGCATAAAAAAAAAATACGATAACGAATGACGATATTATTGTGGACGTCCATGCCCACGTCATGGCATCACGAGAACACAGGGAAGAAAAACGTATGGAATTATATGAAGACTCTTTTAAATTTCCGTCCACAATAACGTGCCCGCATTTCCATACATTTTATGGACGTGAACGTCCTCGATAATATCGTCACGTTAGAAATTATAATAGCGGACAATTAGTAGATGATTATGTATTTGGGAAAGATAGTCTGATAGACTTCGGGTAGCTCTTTGTCCACTAGTGGGACATCATGGCAGCCAAATCAGCCAATCGAAGACCGCTGCTGAAAACAAGCTTTTTTATAAATAGGACGTTAGTGTCATCATCTTGACGAAAATAAAGCCTTCATATATTATCAAACTGTCATAAACCTACTGCGTCCAGCATATTACGATAGGTCATAGGTGCCAAGGAAGTGACTATAAAGCCTCTCAATGAAGCCTCATACCCATTGTCACTAACACTAGGCGACACCTAAAATTAATATCGAAATAAAAACGCGCTGTTGAATTTTCAAAGCTTGGCTCAGCGCTGAAATTTGAAAATCCAACAACGCGCTTTTAGGCATGTGTTTAAGTGTCGGGCATTAAACAGTGTTGGGTACACCTACTAGTTGTCTTTTATGTATGTATATAGTCTTACGATCTATCAATCTGTCGTTTATAGACAAGCCGCCAGTTAAGTGACGTCACTGTTTTACGCAGTGCTGTGACGATTATTTATTGTAGTTGAGAAGACCTAGCTGTAGACATATTGATATCATTGTCGGTCAAATTTATCCGCCACTCACCGTTCGAGCGCTAATTCTCATATAAAAATGTTTCCATGTCTTTTGTAATCATGGCGATCAAAAAGCACTCATTTTGCAGTTTGAACTTTTGAAGTTTCTTACATAGAATCTCGAATACGCATAACAAAACATCACGGCTGTCCTCCCCGAAAGGTTTGGCAGAAGTGTACCCAATCCAGGCTCCGGGTTGCTACTGGGAAACTCCAGATGGAAAACCCCAATGACACTTTGCCCAGCCCGGGAATCGAGCCCAGGACCTCATGCGCCAGTAGCACTTGCGACTGCTACACCAACGAGGCAGTATTCGAATAGTTTTATCTTTATCAAGAAACGAACTTTAAACTCAATTTAGAATTGTTTGGATACAACGTTGGTACATTTGTTTGTTGTTCCTCGAACCGTGTCCCACCTGTCACGATCAATCATATAGTAAACTTTAAACATCTTGTCTGTTTTACTGTCACATTTGAACTACAAAAAAATACACGTATCACGCTTGTACTACCTATGTGGATGTATGGACAAACATTATGTTTTTTTATGATTTTCTACTTCACAGGCTGGTAGTATTAGATTTTACAAAATAAATAAAATTAAAGACAATTTATCAATATCGTAACAGCAACTGCGAAAACCATAATCCTCCCTAAGAAATTGACAGAAATAATAATCCTTCGCAGAACATGTTGACCACCCGGAACATAGCAAAATTCACAATTCCCAGTCCACTGCTGGACATAGGCCCCTCCCAGGCTGCGCCACAACACCAAGTCCTCCGACTTCCGCATCCAGTCTGTCACAGCCACATTTCAGTGAGATTCCCGTTAAGTAAGATTTCTTAGCTCAGAAAACTATTTTCAATAAGTGCGCAACTAAAGCATTTTTTCCAGCCGATATTTACAGTTTGTCAAAAACGAATTATTATTTTATGCAGTTTTTGTATCTTTGGCTGACCAGCGTTTCAATTTAAAACCATTAGTATCGCCAAATTTATATCCTATTTGAGTGAAATGAGACGCAAAAATCGACCAATGCATTGAATAGAACAACGGTAAATGTTTGAGACTTAGTACATTTAAAAGTGGCGTTTGTTTGTTTATCACGGTTGTTTCATTCCGTTTTTAAGTAGTTTTAGGTTAGGATAGGGTTTTGATACTACTGTTAGGTTTCAATTTATTAATACCTAATTGTTGGGCATTGTACTGGCATCACCGAAAGATTCGATATGTTAAAAATGTCGTACCAACGGCCTTCTGGTTCGGGCTTGCGCGGCGGTACGATGTTTTTAGTGGCTGTGTCCGTTAAAAGATAGATTGGCATAGATTTGTTGGAGATCTACTGTAAATTAAGGTAACCTATTAGTTTTATTGTAAATAATGGAATATTGAATAAATAGTGATATAATGTGGAGAACAGGAGATGTGATGGTATAGTGCAGAGTATTGGATTTGATGTTAGCAAAGAAATATAAATGAATGACAAAATACCTTGGTGTTTCATATTATTTTCCTTATCCCTGAAATAGCGTAAATATGTAAATATCAAATCACATAATATGTGTATATATGTGTATATTAGTATCTATTTTGAGGTATTAGTTGTTTTAGATCTAGGGTAGTTTTTATTATACTACTTTAAGTTCAATGACGTTTGAGAGTACACCATTACAGGTCGAGAGGTTGAGGTCATCAAATTTTGCTTTTGCTTTGCCAACACTTTGAACTCTAAACTACTCTGTAAACATCTCATCGTAAGTAAGCTGTCCTTCCACTCGATGCTAGGGGATTGACTCTATTGGCAGCTTTCTTTAAAGGTTACTTCATCATGTCAGGACATACTTTTACAAAAAAAAGCGGCCAAGTGCGAGTCAGAATCGCCCATGAAGGGTTCCGTAGCAGCAAGTAACATAATATAAAAGTTCTTATAGTTCGTTGTAACTTTGATCGATGTTTACGATTTATGACGTATTAAAAAAAAACTACTAACTAGATCTCGTTCAAACCAATTTTCAGTGGAAGTTTACATAGTAATGTATATCATATATTTTTTTTAGTTTTACAATTCTCTTATTTTAGAAGTTACAGGGGGGGCACACACATTTTACCACTTTGGAAGAGTCTCTCGCGCAAACTTTTCAGTTTAGAAAAAAATTATATTAGAAACCTCAATATCATTTTTAAAGACCTATCCATAGACACCCCACACGTAAGGGTTTGATGAAAAAAAGAAATTGAGTTTCAGTTCTAACATGTTGTGTTCACGTATGGGGAACCCCCAAAATTATTGTTTTTTTTTCTATTTTTGTGTTAAAATCTTAATGCGGTTCACAGAATACATCTACTTATCAAGTTTCAACAGCATAGTTCTTATAGTTTCGGAAAAAAGTGGCTGTGACATACGGACGGACAGACAGACAGACATGACGAATCCATAAGGGTTCCGTTTTTTTGCCATTTGGCTACGGAACCCTAAAAAGATCGACTTGACAGCAACGGCTAAGAAATAGTAGGTAGGGTCGCCTAGTCAGGGTGCTTATAACAGAATGCAGGTGAAGTTACGGGCAGAAGTTAGTGTCGTTCTAAATTTGTATGCATTGTACAGGTGATGCGCCCAGCACTAGTTCGTCAATCGATCTGCAGTTTATAATAGTGTTGTGTAATGTCGACGAACTGGGAAGAATTTGCAAACCAGTGAGGTTAACACTTAGTATGCGCGGCGTGTGCACGGCAGGGCATCCGCCAAGTTCTTTTTAAATCTTTATAATGTATTGAAATGTGTATTATTGCTTTTTGTTACGTGTTCTATGTTGACGGATGTAAACATAGAGAATTAAGAAAATGAAAACTTACATTGAGTTACTATTCCAATAGGTGTGCATATGAAGTGCGTGCAATATCATAAATTTGTACCTGTAAACAAGATAATATTATGATCAGTAAAAAAAAACAAAAACGAATTCGTAAAACATGGAGGTAACCAAGCATGGTGATCATTGCTCGTGCATTCTCTACTATGAGTAGTAAAGATTGAGATCAAAATTAATGAACACAAATGAAATAGGTGGGTATAATACAAAATTAATATTAACAATGATTGATTAGTGTTGGTGGGTACCAAAATACAAAATACAAAAATACAAAATACAAAATATTTATTTATGCTTCAGATTTACAAAAAGGGTCATTTGTGTTTGGAGCCTCCTTTTAAGCAAATAATGCCTGTGTTAGGAGGTTCCGCTCTTCCATAATAAAGCATAGTTAACTAAAGAACATTTAACAGTGCTTCTTCTGCTTTAAAAGTAATTTAAGGTAAGTAATTTAATAATAAGTAAAAGCTTATAAAAAGAATAGTGTGTGCATGTGTATTATGTGCAGTATGATGAATGTGGATGTGTGTGTGTGTGTGTGTGTGTGTGTGTGTGTGTGTAGGTGTGTGTATGTATGTTTGCGTGTGTATGTCTGTGTTTTATTGGTGCTATATTATATATTCCATGAGTGCCTCAGTTTCGTCGTATGTAAGTGATTTTATCCATTTTGTTACAGTTTTCCTACATTCGAAAATCGTTTTTGTGTATATACTTAATTTTTTGTTTATTTTGTTGTATAGGTTAGCTGATTGCTTTTTGAGTTGCCTACTTGCGAATACAGTTTTAGTGTGAGGTGTGATTGCAACAATGTCTTTCCTTCTTTTTGTTAGGTTAGATGATTCTAATGGAAGCTCTTTGTGTTTTTTTACAATGGTTTGAGTTATATATAGTTTTCTCACCGAAAGTAAGTCACTGGTTTTATAGAGGCCAGCAGTCGGATATCTTCTGTTTAAAAAATACATGATTTTAATTAGTGCGCGTTGAGCTCTCTCAAGATTTATGAAGTAGGTTTTTGCTGCTCCTCCCCATACAGGTATACAGTATGTCAGTACTGACTGTACCAGAGCTACGTAAATCTCAACCAGAATATTCCTAGGAGGTTTATTGTCAATAGAAATTCCCTTAGGAACTACATGTCTTATTGTTCTAAAAATCCAGCTCAATCTCCTGATCCTATTTGCTACCTGCTCGAGATGAGGGTACCAACTCAAGCGCTGATCAACTATCACACCTAGGTATTTAGTTTGTGTAACTTGTTTTATACAAGTGCAGCTACATTGTGTGTTCCTTGTATAACCGCAAACATGTATTTTAATATCAAGGTCGTCAGTCTGTTTGGTAGTTTGATATATACTAAAACACATATAAACGGTTTTGGATACATTTAGAGTTAGCATATTACTGTTAAGCCAGGTAGCTATTTGAGCCAAACCCTTTTCAGCGGTAATTTTTACATCATCCCAGGACTTACCAGAGAAGACGACAGCTGTATCATCAGCGTAAGAAATGACTTGTGCATTGTTAATATTCATATTACATAAATCATTAACGTAGATTAAGAATAACGTAGGGCCAAGTACACTACCTTGCGGCACGCCGTACGTTACCTCTGTAGTTTCGCTAATAATATCTCCGACCTTGACCCTTTGTTTTCTAGACGAAAGATAATCTTCCAGCAATTTCAACGAAACTTCTCTAATTCCAACATTTTCCAATTTGCTCACAAGGATGGGGACAGAGACGGTGTCAAAGGCCTTTTTGAGGTCTAAAAATGCCGTCAGACATTTGTTTCCTGAGTCAAGGTGTTTCGTTACTAGAGAACTCAAGGCTGTTACGGCGTCCTCTGTAGATATATTTCGCCTAAAGCCAAATTGCGAGTGTGATAGAATATTAAATTTGGTTAGATATTGAATTAGTCTATTGTTCAGTAATTTTTCAAATATTTTTGAAACAGCAGGTAGGACGGATATTGGCCTATAGTTATTGACGTCTTCCCTGTCCCCTCCCTTGTGAATTGGAGTAATGATAGATTGTTTCAAGGCAAGGGGGAAGATTCCTTTTTTAAAGGAGAGGTTTACAAGATGTGTTAAAATGGGCACTATTTCCTTTCGACTGTATTTTAAGAACCTTGTTGGTATGTTGTCCCAACCAGGGGCACTATCAGTCTTTAGGCTCATTAGAATGCGGTTCACTTCATCTATATCAGTGTCTAGAAGCACGAATGAGTTACACTGCGTATGGGTTTTTGAATGCTGAGAATTACGATTATATGTACTAGGTTGTATTTGATTAGCAAGTTGTTTACCGACGTTAGCAAAGTGGTTATTAATAAAGTTTACAGAATGAAGAGAGGAGGACTTGATGTTAAGAAGTTCTGTATTATGATTTTTAGTGTTATTCGTGTAGGTTATATTTTTAATATTTTTCCAGAGAAGCTTACTATTTGGTAGTGATTTTACGAGTAGCTCTCTCTCATATTTACGTTTCAGTTTTTTTATCAAATTGTTGCAGTAATTCCTATACCTAATATATGTTATTCTAAGGGTATCATTAAATGGGTCTAGTTTGTTTTGTTTCTGTAATTTATTTCGGTTTCTTATACATCGCAATATTCCTTTCGTAATCCACGGTTTAATTATCGATTTATTATTTGGGATTTTGCGGATAGTGGTACTAAATTTTAAAGAGTCAGTTAGTTTTTCTATAAGAAGGTCAGTTAGTAGATTTGGGTCGCTGCAGAACAATAATTCAGCTAGATTTTGTTCCTGTAGATATTTCAATGCTTTTTCGTAGTCTATAATGGTAGTAGTTTTTTTAGGAGTACTGTTATTTTTTAATTTAGATAATGATAAAAATGTAGTATAGTGGTCTGTGATAGAGGTATGTAGGATAGCAATAAACGCGGAAACCTTTTTCTTATTTGTTTTTAACATGAGGTGATCCAAACAATTCCTTTCTCGAGTTGGAAGTGTGTGTCCTGGAAGTATACCGTACAGTGATAACATATCCAAATAACTATTTCTATTTTTTTGCTCATGTGATGATTCAGTTTCTCGAGTTATAATGTTGATGTTTATGTCCCCTGTTATAGTTATGTTTTTATGCGTATTTAAATTGTGTAAATGGGTGCTGAGGGAGTTTACGAAACTGTCAATGTTTTTGTTTGAGGGCGAGCGATAAATACATAAGATAGTGTTATTAAGTAAGTTTACCTGTAGACAGGAAGCTTGGGAAATTTCAGGCTCCTTAACTTTGTGTTTTAGGGATTGTTTTATATATACCACAACCCCATCGTTTTGATTGATCTGTCGTGTTGTAGAGTACGATAAATAATTAGTCAGTTGGGGTATAGGTTTGCTAGTGGTCAATCTGCATTCCGATAAGACTATAACGTCAGCTTCGAATTTAAGAGTAGACAAGTTAAGTACAAAGTCATCAAAATTGCAATAGATGCTTCTTATGTTTTGGGAGATTATAGTAAGGTCACTTTTGTTGATATTGACGTGGTTGCATAATTCTGAGCTATCGCATGCAACCGTACGGGCAATTTCCATAGTATCTATATCTGTAACAGTAGATAATGTGTCAGTCATTGAGATGTGTAGCGGTGTTGAATAGATGTCATATTTAGAAACGTGTTTTGGATGTGTAAGGTAGGTTGTTGGTAGTTTGCGTGTACGTGTATAGTTAACCGCCATGTATTTTGCGTGGATTTTCGTTTGGGGATCATGGATAAATATAAATATATATTAATATAAGTGGAAGTGTATGTTAGGTGTATAGTGTGTTGTATAGTGTGTTTTTGTAAGTATGTGATTGAGTTAAATGTGTAAGGTAGTATGATAGTGTGTGTGCACGATAGTGTGTGCGTTTTGTGTATAACAAAGCAACTTAATTCTAAACGTAAATTAATAGAAGTACTAGGTAAGTATATCTCAATTCTTACAAAACATTCATAATAACAAGACTTTACGTAGTCAATTAATAGTGGTATTTCATGTAACTTTCGCAAATATCGTGGACTAATGTGATAGATGGCTAGTCATTCTTTTGTTAATAGGTGATGTATTTGCGCCTCAGATGTAATTGGTATGGTTTTGGCATGCTCATTAAAACCAACATTCTTAGATCGATATAAAAACAGTTCTGTACAGTAAATTCACAACTTGAAAGGTCATATTTCATCACTCAAGCTGTCAAGCAACTCTTGAATAAAATTTCCCTTAACTCTGTCATCTCCTAAAATGGGCGGAGTCGCTAAAACCACCGGATACAACGAACAAGACTGTCGCATCTGCAATTCATATTAGTATAGTAAATACAGTTAATTAATCTTCAAGAGGGCGTAGACTGCGAAATTTAGTGCCTTTGTTCTGAGACTTGTTTTAACTTTGGTTGGTGTGGGGAGCAAGGCAAAAGAAAGTTGCTTTTTGAGGCACTGTCTCATACGCTTTGTGAATAAGATTACGATTTCGTCAATTAACGTTAAGAAAATCAGTAATAACGAATTTATTTTATTATTAATGAACAACAGAAAAATCACTGGGAAACGACATTACAGCTTTTGAGTAACAAAGGTATTGCTTATTTCTACAGAAATCTCTTTCAGCTGACCTGCGAAAGGAGAAATGGAAAAGAAATGTAGACTGTCACTAGATGTCACTAGAGTGTGAAAATTTAAGGCATAATCCCCTAAAATCCTGTAAACACCAAAACCCGAAGTAAATAATAACCAAATAGCAATGACTTTTTGAAAATAAATACAGACAAATAGCAATCGTAAGTACCTATCAATTATCACATCCAAATTTCGGCGTTTGTAAATAACAAATTGTCCTACACGTAAGTCTCTTTTTTTTCCAATAGCAGGCATTAAGTTAAGTATTAATTAATTATGGTATTAATGTGGTACCACAACAATAAAACTCACCTCACACCACAACTGAGGACTAGGTTCAAGTGAGTACTGTGTGGTGTGTGCGGACACAAGCTCAAACCTTAAACTTGCACCACAACCTCTAAGACGCAAACGCATCTGCAAATCAAATCGCGGGCACGCATGCGCGCGGTACTATGCGACGCCGGATGTCAACATTAGTATGTCGAGGGCTCGTTACATATGTAAGTGATTAACTTAGGTATACAATAGATTAAGTGTCACGGGAAAACTTTGAAAGGTAAATAACTTTACTGTTATTTGACTTTGACACGATTTCCGCTTTGCGAGGAATTTTATTGGTCGCTGTAAAGTAGAACACATAAACTGACACCTTGTGCTCACGGGGGGGGGAGACACTACAGGACGCCCTACTACGACCCTTACATACTCCTTTTGCTTCATTTACGTAAAAACATCTGGTCATGCACGCCAAATATGGCTGGGAACAAAAGTAGCTCCATTATTTTTTATAACGTAGTGTACCTATTTCTTCGTCTTTTACCATTTTCGATACTACTACCTTAACTTTATTAAATGTAAGGTTCAGTATTTATAGACTTTTTTGGTGATACGACGAACACTGTATTCTAGAATCCACACTATTGTTAAAAAGTCTTTTCTCAAACGAAAAAATCGCTTTTGAATGTTGAATAAGTATATGCTCCTGACTGTAGATATTTCTTTTCTATTAATCAATCAAACTCAAACTCAAAGCATTTATTTCAAATAAACCAATTACAGGCACTTTTGAATTGTCAAAGGGGTCGGTCAGTCAAAATGATGAAGCTAGTTGCCCATTCCAAAGCGTAGTAGGTTCCTATGCAGAAGAACGGGCAAGAAACTCCATGGACACTCTTTTAAATCAAAATATTCTTACAAAATATTGGTTACATCATTCAAGTTGAAATTATACATGTGAAAACAATGTAGAAAGACGTGCACGTTAAAAGCGTCCGCAAAATGAAAAGATAAAAACAAATTCAAAAATTAAAATAAGCCGTGGCAGCTAAGAGATGAGCAGTCCCTACTGACGGCGCCCGTTCACGAACATGACGCATGGATCAGCACAATTCAGCTCAACCAACTCAACATAAATCAACTGCTGGACAAAAGCCGATTTCAATTAATGCAAATTAAAATACCGAATCAGAAAACACCAACAAATTGCCAATTATATAACCACCATATCAGTATTGTGTATTAAGCAAGTTTTATCACAAGATTTCCAAAAGCTTTATTACTCAAAATCTATAGAATTATTTGCCTGATTTGGACTGGTAGTCAATAACATAATAGTCGGCCTATTACTCCTTGATAAAATTAACATAGTATCAGCATTCTTCGAATACAAACGGATATAATTAAATGACAATTATTATCTACTTTAGTAAACAATTTACCCAAGATGGCGGCTATTGTGTAATTCCAATGTAAGTAGCCAAGTTTAAAATAGAGAATCAAGGCTTTAAAGTATTTTAATTTCACGCCATTATCACCTTTTGTGCGAAGTTACTTGGATACCGAATAATACTGATTGAAAAAAAAATGCCAACGACTTTACTTTTTAAATAATTCGAAGAATCAGCGAACTTGGTTCTCTTTTTAAATAAATTGCACAGAGATAATAAGGAGCAAAAAATAATGTCATTCTAGTTCGGAGTGTAAGAAGATAGTTATTTTTTTAATTATCTCTCTTATGTAACTCGACTAAACTACTAAATAAATAGTTTGTCACTGGTCAATCTGGTACTTACTTACTATAGTTAGCTAGCTCCTAGAAATGTAGCTATTAAAACAGCATTTATAATCAGTAATACCAATTTCTTTGTTGTCAACTTTGACGCAGTTTTCCAGACATTATAATAATATTGTAATTATTTTTTAGTTTTCTTTTTCTGTTTACAACTGTGGCTTGCATGTGTCCATGCTGAATATTTTTGTTTTGACAAAATATTTACAACAATTTGTTTCTACAAATTCCTAACAATACACAATAGCAACATAACGTGTCCTTTCACCAATCAATTACAACACAACCTAATCTTAATATTAAATTGACTATACACTACACTATTCGCGGTCGTAAATCTTACTTTACACGGCAGTTATTCGTAAAATCAACACACACAGATTCTGCGTCCCTTGTAACTAGCTAACACCTTGTTATAGTCGAAACAGCCAATAATCACTGAACTCGTCACGAACTTGGCTCTTATAACAATAATATCCATATTTCGTTGCGAATAAGGGAATAACGCGAGCCGAGGCAAGAATTAGGATGGGGCTCGGAGAAAAGCGATGAGGAAGAAATCAATATTTTGTGGCCTGTGTACAAGAATGCATTTGAAGAGTCCACACGAGTGACAGTATTTAATTGTGTTGAGTTGCACCCTGGGTGGTAAGTAAACCATTGCTACCAGCCATACCAAACTTTCGCTACACACATTTGTTATCACGGTTTTCGATTTTCTGCGATAAGTTTCATAGTAGACAGACCTTCGATGATAAATATTACATGATTTGGCGAGAAAAGGGGTGAGTACTGAGATGTATGGAAGGAGAAGACATATGCAAGGGTAAGAAAATTATCACGATGATGCTAACTGGTGATATTGCGGCCTCGACAATATTTTACAAAAGGTATCGAGAAGTAATAAAGTAATTTCTTATTGTATTATATCATTGGAGAGTACACGCACCGAAATCGCACCAATTTCATACACTGTAGTTAACCGTTTACTAACACCTTATTCCGTAAGTTACAATTGCCAAGCCCAGTAATAGCATCACTGAGGAAACATGAATATGCCTAAGATTACATAGAACTCGCATCGCAGGTCTTTAGGCCTTTAAAATTATGTAACTGTTTCTTAGAAAGGCCTTATATTTAGCGTTACCTAACCGAGTCCCGGGTTTATTTATGTCATTGTTAAGTGAATTAATGTTTTCTCAGCTTGCTGTCAGGTTGGTAAATATATCTTCTTAACATTTGGGTAATTCAAAATTGTTTGGATTGATTTATACGGTAATGAATGTTGAGCTCTGTTATTGGTTCCTTTATATCGATGTAGGACTTATATGATTGGGTTAGTAGGGAATGCTATAATATATCGCAAGTAGGAATAGTAAAAGTTTGAGATTCAATTCGCTGGATGAAATTGATGTATCCAACATCCTCCTTCCATTACTTTCATGAATTAATTACAAACTTATAATTTATGATATGTAGGTATGGCGTATAGGTACAATTCATTAAAAAAAAAACCTTTATTTACTCAAACTATCACAACAACCTTGCACAATTCACTCAGATACAAATAAGCAGTAAAGGTAAAGGTAACATTTTTGTTTGGTAAGTAAGGCTTATCATGGTTGTTACATGGAATTGATTCACTCTGCTCCCCGTACTAGTTAAACTGTATTATGGTGGGACAGTTTCCCTCGTTCTCTGTAAATTTAGTTATAGTAGCTGACTTGTGACAAAATGATTATTTTAATTGCAAAAAGGATTTTAGTTATTGATAACAAAGTAACAGACAAAGTACAGCAAAAGTAAAAGAAGAAAGGTAAACAAAAAAATAAAATAAAATAAAATAGTGAACTTGATTTTTGTCAACTTGTAGGTGGATGTTAAAGTTGACATAGTATATCGTCGTTGCGCGTGCAAAAGTCGCTATCTGTTATTTCGTGATTTTCGGTTTTTTATGCAGTTTGAATCGTTATTTCAATACAGATACACATTGAATGGTGAAAGTTGAAGGCTTCACTGGATACAATCGATGTAAGCCCGATATCCTACTACTATTTTCAAGAAACAGAACTCAACTATGTTGCGCCACAACTGCGGTTTCCAAACATAATAACTTTTCTAGGTAATATTTTAATTTCAGTCCGAAACGTTAAGTTTTTCGTAACCTTACAAGCGTAAAATTTTTATCAACATTCTTTCAAACAACATTCATCATTCCATGTTCCGCATTCTTCAAAACCAAAACCACCACCCACCACTTAACCCTAAAAAGTCCGACACCACCCCGCTTACTTCCTAGCCACGCACTAAAACTTTGTCGGCGCTCACGATTATCATACAATGCCCACTTGCGATGCAGCCGTGTTGACAGATACGCGTTTCCTGTAACCGAAATGGGCGGCAGCCATTTTGTTCTGCGTTCGCGAAACGAAATGGCGGACGAGGTGTGACTAGAAGTCGGGTGTTTTTAGCTTGTTGGATATTGTTTATTGTTTGTGCGTTAAGAAGGATTGATGGTGGAAAGAAATGTAAATTTTTAGTTCCTGAGCTAACTGTTAATGACTTGGAGATAGTGGTGATGGCATGCGCTAGCTCGATTGTAGCATAGACACAATTATTTCGCATTGCATTCGTTCGGAATCTTAGTATAATTAATTTAGTATTGGGGAAGTATGTTGATCACCGAAACTTTCCTAGCCAAAACACCAGAAATTCTACCGGTGGAGGATTTGCGATAGTATTAAATCAATTCAATCATTTATTTTCCAATAGCTCAGCTGATAGTAAGTGAGCATCAGTTCATTTGCATTTTTTTACTTGTAACACCAACACATTGTTGATGTGAATTGTTATTGGAGACAAAGTTGCAAAACACAACAAGCAACTCTTTATTTTACAGCACTTTGCAAATCATATCTTTATATATCACATGAAATCTCATTCATAGCAAAGAGATCGAACGTGAAGGTAGGTAAGTCCGAGCTTATAATGATGAAATATCACGATATATTCGTATAATATGGCGTCGCACGTGACGCATGCGCACCGTGGCTTCGTTACGTCACTGCAGGGTTGCTAACTTGCTGTCTAGATTACTGTGTTTGTAATAAAAATATTTTGTTGCAATGTTTTTGTTTTTATTTTTCAGTTTTCATAAAAAGAGTAGTCAAACACTGAAATTTTGTTTGAAAAAGCTTATCTTTAGCACAGAGCTTTGAAAAGTTCTGTTTTCCAGATATTACTAGCAACAATGGTGATAACACTATGTAAGCAATGTTGCAAGATGATAACGGTCAACAATGAAAACGGTCTAAAAGTCCAGCTTGAAATGATAAAGGTTAGTCCTAATTTTAAAATCTAAAACATTATTTTTTCTTCCACTGAAAATTAGGTACTTATAATTATGCTAAAGCCATGACAGTCATTTGATCGGTAAGAAATGAGAGTAACAATAAACAATTAGTGAAGGTGTCCCTACTTAAGCCTCAACAACAATCGAAACATACTCACACCAAACTACAGAACGCCCTGCAAGATCCTTGCATACTCCTTTTGCGTCGTTTACGTTCATACATCTGGTCATACACGCACGCCAGTTGCGAGTACTACGCACCTGACCTTTCTGAAGAACATCATCAATAAGGTCACTATTATGTCGAATACGAAATCGAAACATGCCAACATCTAATAGCCTGTTACTAGCTCGCCTAGTACACCACAGAAATGCTTCACAACCCTACCACTACTGTACGACTGCGCACAATTTGATATGGCTTATTAAGTAAACTAGGCGGCAAGCCGCGAATTGTCTAGCATTGTTCATTTTATTTTATTAATGCACAGTGAATTATGAAACAATAGACACCTTATGAGGAAATAATCAGTAACATCATGGTTGTTAGTTTATAAAGGGATAGACAGGAGTGTATGGTGTTAGCAATGTTTGCATTAGGGAAGGCTTTCACGAGTAACGTAATTTAAGTACGCGTTCGGCGCTCCCTGAACAGCTAGCCTGGCTGCCACCTTAGCATAAGCATAATCAGCCTATCACGTACTGCTGGGACACAGGCCTCCTCTCTGTGAAGGAGAGAAGAGGCTACAACCCACCACTATGACCCAATGCGAATTGGTAAATGTCATATGTCTTCGAATTTTTGGTTCTAGGTAATGCAGGTTTCCTCACAATGTTTGCCTTCACCGTTGCTACCACTTTGCTGACTGGCAATATTTTTACCACAACATTGGATATTGTGGCAGCACATTACTCGCAGAACAGATGGCCGATGGGGCTGAAAGGTTCTGGAGTGGCGACCGCGTACCGGAAGACGAGGAGCACGAGGTAGACCGATGATGTTGTGCAGACGGCTAGAATCCGTTGGATGCGGGAAGCATAGAACCGGTCGAAGTGGGGTTGCTTGGGGGTAGCCTATGTCCAGCAGTGGACGTCTTTCGGCTGAAATGATGAACAAGTCTTCGTTACAAGTATACTTATTTAACAATCTCTTTTTGTGTTAAATTCCAAAAAAACGATTTGGTAGGTAAGTGTGGTTACTAGCTACCACTAGGAGATCACATCGCCACCTACAGACCAATTTTCTTTCATGCCTAACACAAAGAATCCTCGTCCAAAATTATAAGTACCGAATGAGACAAAAAGTCATTTTGAATCATCGAAATTCAACATTTGATTACACGAAATCTCTCGTCATTACAATACTTATAACATCGTCAAAAGCAGTTTTGAACGTGAGATGCTTTTTTGTTTTTCCTGTGGTCTCAAATTGTTTTGTCTGTTTGTACGTTTTGTCATTATAGCTTTGAAATTGTGTAAAATTATGTTTTTATTCTTAGGTTTTTTTGTTGTAGCTTTCACTGCTGAAGCTCGTATAGATCAATGTAATAAACAATAGGTGTAATAGGTTTACCTTATATCAAATTAATTGGTCATTACAGTACATAAAATGATTTTATTGGCCAATTCAGCCCTTATAAGGATCTTCTGGCCATTATAGCGACACATCATAGCTACCTCGCTTGGAGCCCAAGAACATAGTCGAACACAAATGATAACAATTACCTGGCGAAGTGTTGGTGTACTTACTACAGGTACACCTCTGCCTAACCTTTCGGGGAATACGGGCGTGATGTTGTTTTATTTTATGAGCTGAAAATTCTGAAGTCAGGGTTTGAAAGCTCACAAAAGATTATAAATTTTTCTAAAGCTTTACTTTGGGCGGTTCAAAAGGAAGGTTGGGTTGAAGTCGCAGGAAACAGCTAGTATGTCTTTCATATATAAATTTTCTGTGCAATAAAATATTCCATACGTTAAAGGATATCACGGTGCCTATGGGAGTCGTGGGGATCTGGCTGACTCGTGACCACTGATGGACACTATGTAGGTAGGTATATTGTTACTAACTATAGGTACATGCTTATTAAAATATAATACTCGTCTATTAGTTGGTAGGTACGTTCAGTAACGAAAGTCGATGAATGCTTCAGTTTTTTTAATACCTGCATAATTTTTTATCATAATATTTAAAAAAAAAACAAATAACAAAATAGTCTTAGATATTACATAAAATGTTGCAAATTTTGGGTAAATTTAGATTTTGGGTAAATTTAAGGTAAAAGTAACAGTATTTATCTACTTCTGTTGCTGACCCACCTAAGGTAGATATTTGTCATAAATACTTAGGAAACTCCATTAAATACTTATAGAATTGTATAAATAGTCAAGGTCTACGTTCAAGCCTGCAAGTCAACAATACCGATACGATCTAGACTTTGACTGATCTTAGACCTAACTGAAACTCTAGTAATCGAGGGTAAGTTGCGAATTATGATACTTTTATTGACTTGTAATTAATCAAGTGTCCCTTTGTTATATTATTTGCTATCTAAGATTAAGCTGGCGCCAAACATCTGAACACTTGTTTTACAGACTTCGCAAGATAGGGTGGCAAGAACAAAATATGTGTTCTAACTTTGCACTTAACTAATATTCTCGAATATCAAATGCTACACATGGCGACTCCTGGAGTGTACCGCGTATCGACAAGCGTAGCGTGGGACGCCCCTCGGCTAGATGGACGGACGACCTTAAGAAGGTGGCTGGGACAGACTGGATGTGATGTGACTATATCCAGCAGGGGACTGCGGTGGGCTGAGTTAGAGGAGCTCGTGGCTAAGTAATAACAGCCACACGATTCGAACCATCAGGTCAAGCTACGCTTGCCGGGGTTGGTCTGTGGATGGGTGACTATCTTAACATACCGAGACTTCTCCGTGCCTCGGAAAGCAAGTTAAACCGTTGGTCCCGGATGTCATTCGTGGATCTTTGACAGTCGTTACGGTTCGTCAGAAGACCGAAAGTCTGACAACCAGTCTTACCAAGGGGTTTCGTATTACCCAGTTATTGGGTTGTGGAGGTCAGATAGGCAGTCGCTCCATGGAAAATACGGTATTCAGCTGCACCTGGTTAGACTGGAAGCCGACCCTCATAGTTGGGAACAGGCTAGGCAGATTGATTGATTAATTTCAATACGTTTTCAGCAAAACGAGGTACAAACAGCCAACTACCTATTGCATAATTTCAAAGTTCGGAACCAATTAACTTATACTTAACATCACTTTCAAGTGAACCAACTGTAAAACACGGTGTATATTAAAGAGAAACCTCCATAATGTTGAAGGAGAGAGTCGCGCAACACTGCGCCATCGCGTTATGTTGGACACACGGTGAGTACAAGTTCAGGACGGTGCCCTACGGTCGGTTCAGCTAGTGAATAGTGAAATCATAATATAACTGTGAGGTTAGCGTTAAATCTATGAAATACTTGGTTGGTTAGGAGTAGGGAAAGCTAAGTCAAGCGGATGCGGCGATTCTAGTTCCATATTTATTTTCCTAATTCTTCGGCAAAGTACAAAATGTTTAGGTTATGTTTAAGTAGCTGATTGGATAATTCATAAGTCTCTGTAAAATCATGCATTAAGTAGTTCAGTGACTGTTGTAAAAACTAAAACTGTTGTAAAAACGAAACTAAAACTAAAACTGTTGTAAAACTATCAATGATTTATGAACTGCCTTCTATACTCTTGCACCCTTTAAGAGCCCTGATGCTTTGGTTTACGATTTTTTCCGTGAAAACTCAAGGAATTTAAACAAATTCTAGCTAATTCCAATAAACAAGTAAAACATTCAACTTATCTTTTAGCAATATTAGCTTTTATTACAATTGAATGGAACATTTCGGTTTTTCTTGTAAACTGAGTTCGTAAAATATTTATAGTACATTACACGAAAAGAAAAAGGTGTAACTCCATCTTACAAGAAAAAGAATGGTACTATCGTTATTCGTAATCAAATAATTAAAATATCTTACTGCGACTGAAAATTACATTGTCAAATATCATAAATTTGCATAAAAAATGTAATAGGGATCTTAATGACCATTGTATAGGTACCTATTTGGACAATAGTTTTTTGCATTTACTTTTGTTCCTAAGGTAGTATTAACTATACTCCATTTCTCTGCCATCCAAATGGAACCATTTTCAAATTAAACTATTCAATAGACTGCTCTTCAAACCGATATTATACTCAAAGATATCTTTACATCTTTCGTAAAATCTCGCAGCCTTATCCACCACAGCTTCTTAGTTAGTACTCTCTGCACTGTTCGTACAGCCAGACATACATTATCAATAACATACTATCGTGTACCTGTTTAAACTGCATTGTGAGACAAAATATTAAATTTTCATCTAAAGCTTTCCGCCATATATCGTTGGGAAGACAGATCCCACGGTGTTCGCGATCACGACCACATTTTTGCCATAAACAATGGTATTACGATGTTCGTCTGTTGGCGGAAATAATATTAATAGAGATATCTTTTGTATAATATCTATTGTATTTTGGAAATAGGATGAGAATCTTGGGTCTTGGGTCTTGGTTCAGTCCTGTATCTCAATATAGACCTATTAATATGCTCAATCCTATGTGTTGAAATTTGCACTTCTAGTTGCGTGTAGGGGAGGTACACTAACAAAAAAACTTGATTTTGTTTTACCACATTGCCGCAGTGATTAATATGTATACCCTTGCCAAATTACAGCTTTCTAGTACTAACAGTCTCTGAGCGAAGCCGCGGACAGACGGACTTAGCGAAACTATATGGGTTCCTTGTTTACTATGGAACCCTAAAAATGGTCAAGGTAAAGCCGTCGTCGCATGCTATTTGTTGGTATTCCGGTTGGTGAGTAGGGTTATAGTTTTTTAAACTGATTTTTTTATTGTAGTAGGTACTATAAACAGTAGCTAGTTTTAAATAAATGAAAAGTGTGAGTGAAAGTAAACACGCGTTCATTTGTTTCCTGACTAAGGCTCGAGACCTAAGGGAGCTAAGGCATCGCAGAAGCATTTGAAATATGTTTAATTTATCACCTCATTAAGGTCCATTGGCATTGAATGAAAGTAAATAAGTAGGAACAATAAATACAATTATAATTCATGCAAATACCTGGGTCAGTGTATCGAGGGGCCATTTTTTTCCCGATATTATCGACATGTTTTCTGTTAAGAAAATATTTGTAATAAGTAAGTAGTTAGTCATACAAAAATTTCTATCCACATTTTTTTTCCGCATCCAACTTTGCATGACAACAACCATATCCGTTGATATGATAATTGAAAGAAATTACAAGCAAGTTCGCGTGCTTAACTAGTGTGGGAAACAATAAACTTTGGATTACAATGAGGCACGATTTAGATCGGCCATGATGTATTAATGACAGCCATGACAGGACGGCTAACTCGCGGTAATTTGTGTTCGTATGTGGCACGCCATTTCCTTGACGACGGATTTAAACGGTACTTGGTATAATTAATTATTTATTAGATGAGTTTGGTTGGTGAGAAGCAATCGGGATTTTTTTGCTTTCTAAGTGCAGTTGCATTAAATAAGTACGATCGCCCGCACGATGACATCAACACCTCAAATGCTATGTGTGGTGTTAAGCGAATAAATAAAAAAATACTATATAAGAAATCAGTTGCCATGGTATGGGCATGTGGTGCGGAGGACTGAAGAGAATGTCGTGTGCAAATTTTCAGTATGAATGTGGATGGCTATAAGAGTAGAGGAAGACCAAAGACAAGATGGATGGACTGTGTGAAAGATGATTAGAAAAGGGCTACTGAGATGATGACTAATAGAAAAGTTATAGATGGAAGAAGACATGTTGCGCCGACCACAAATACACTGGCTTAAGGGCAGGAGAGTGATGAGTGATCATGTTAGAAGCAACAATTTGACTTCAACAGTGCCTGTTTTTCGTAGCATTATGGTTAGTTCTAGTGTTGTTACTGATCTGCGGTTGACTGTACTAAAACCGCACGTCGTCGCCGCGTCTGTGGTAGCATTTTGATCTTGAGCTGGCCTAGCGTAGTACGGAGTTTCAATAGAATGCGAGGCCATCTTATTGCCACTTAGTTACCACTGGCGTGTGGCCTACTGTACCTAGGTAACAAGAAAGGAGGTAAACAATTCATGCTGGCGTCTGGACTTTCCCTAAGACGTCACAGACTTACTGTGAAAGAAAACGTCGTGATAAAACTTAATGATTTCAAATTGACCTTGACTTTGCAGTGAGCAAGCATGGTGATCATTGGTTGTTCCTTCTCAGTAGGAGAAGATGCTTTTGACTTTCTGTGGTACAATCACCGACTGATTTTTGTTAAAAGACAAGGAAACAGGTAAGCATCTTCTTATTATAATTATCACAATAATGATAATGAATGATCAAAAAAATTGTCTGCTCGATAACGTAAATAACGCAATGAATGTTGTTGAACTGTCAAATTGAAACAGATTGATCGTGGGTTACGCAATTAGGGTGCAGTTTATACTGGTTTTGTGCCCACTGTCGTGCGGCCGACTGAGGCTGATAACTTCAACACTAACAATCCATGAGTCGCTCAGACCAGTAGAAATAGGTCAGTCTATTCTTCACCATAGACCACACACTGTTACAAAATTACAGAAGTTCAAGCACATTCATTGACAAATGCCACTCTACCTCCCAAGATACATAAAATAAATAAACGTTTATTCACAATATTAGTACGATTGCGTATGTTAAACACGAGCTCACTTAACTCTTTTGCAATACGATAACAACGTAAAGGAGATTATTATGACAGCCTACAATAAGGATAAAATATTGCTTTGCTACAACCCTGAAATTGTACACACCAAATGACATAGACCTTAAAGTGAAAGTCATACGGTTCAAAATCCAATGGCGGTTAGTTCCGGGAGGGTAGAATAATGTTGGTAGAATATTGGCGGCATCGGCCAAGTTTGCATGAATGATGCTTGCTATAACTAAAGCTCGCAGAATGACAAGCTAAATAAGCGTATTGTGTGTGTGTCCTACCGATGCCGTAGCAAGGATTATTCCAATTAATTTTGATTCGTATCGGAAATTAAAAATAGACATTTTTAATCTTAAGTAAGTAGCTTTGGCGTACATATCATTATTTTAATTGAATGTCAGTCATCTTGATAAATGCTTAACGCTTGGTAATCTACTTCGTATTTTTAGATTTTGTTTACTCGAACTATTTTACCTTTTCTGGTGATCAATCTTTATGTTTAGATTTTATATCAGAAGATTTAAAAATAACCCTAGAAATAATAACCTTTTGACCCAGGTTTCACTTCCTACCAAACTTGATTATACAAAATTTCGATAGAAGTAAGAATATGCTGTCAAACTATCGCCAGAGCTGAATCTCCAGTGTGTCGTACTTTGAAGATGCTCAACGCCCTTCTGACTGCCAACTCTGAATGCGATGTATTTGCGGATGAATGGAGTCAAATTATGCGTATGTGTCTGATGTCCTGTAAGAGAAAGTATGCAAAGGAGTCCACTGTTGCATGTTCGTTTTAATTAAATCATATACAACAAAATATACAATACTAATCTGTTTTATGTTTCTACGTTAATTAATTAATGTAAGCGTGTTGTACCATTTGAATTAACTATTAATAAATACACTTTTCCTTGCATCTATGTTAATGTACCTGGTAATTAAAGCCAGGAGAGCTACTAGCCCCGTCCTGTTCCTCCTCCATACATCCTCCTAATATCAGAACTATGTAATCGTACTTCGGTGTGAAAGAGAGAAGGACGTATACAAGAAGGTCACCACTGTCCCTTTCTGCTTCGGAATAATGATGTCTTGGTCATTAATTGTAAGGCCATTGAAAGAATTTCTGCAAAAAAGTTGAATACTCCGCAAAACCACACTGAAAAGAAAACCATTTACGGATTTTTGCGAAAAGGCATATTGTGTTTTCCTATCTTCAATGTGAAAAGGTAAAAACGAAATGACTGCTAAAGCGAACCTCTCGTTTGAGACTTTATGTCCCCAAGGTCACCGCCTGAATGCTTTTCATTTACTAATCAACCAGCAATCAGCTTTTCCGAATAGATAAGAAACTTCTGTCATGACCAGACTACGGTTATTTCAAAGGTTTTTCAGTTCGTCTTACGTGACTTTTAGTACTTATAACTTTTGCCCACGGCTGCGCCCGCGAGGAAGTCGGAAACAATCTCACTTTCGCATTTATAATATAAGTTAGGTTTGCGACATTGACATACCATAGAAGGATCGAAGCTAGATACAGGCTGAGGTCAGTGCAAAAATTTGTTCTCCCTTAGCGATGGAAAGATTTAATTAGTTCCTAACATAATTCTTTGACTCTCGGATCAGAAAATTCGCTATTATTGTTATCTTATGTTAACTATTTTACGAAATATAAACAAACAATTTTCAATTGAACAATAATTAGAAACTAATACAATTGAATTTTCTTTTAATTTTTTTCAAAGCAAATATTAACTTCGTAAGAGTAATTTTAATTTGATATATTTCAAAACTTGTGTATTCAACTGTACTAGATAGGTAGTACGTTTAACGATAGACCATTACCGATATTCATGTTTTAGTTCATAATCCGTATCATTACGACCATCATTTTTTTCGCCTCACTAAAAGGAAACAATTGCGTTTAAAGCCAGTATAATGGCATCACGCATTGACAACGGCCGCATCGATAACCACCGATTAAATTATACATAATCACACCAGCGCGGCCGATTGTCTCGAAAAATCTTAAGGAAAACATATAAAAACCAATTTGAGGCTTCAGAGGAAAAAAAGGAAAAAATCATTTATTTCTTACGATTGTCGGTTGTACGATTACTGTACCGACGTACCACGGTTTCCGCCACTATAACAACCTCTATAGGCTTTCAACACCATCTGTAACCATCCAACACTGTGTTCCAACCCACAAGAAAACTCTCTCAGTCCGGACGCCCAAGAGACACAGTGTTCATAAATGGAATACCACCTAATGATAGTCCGGGTTGCGGTTAGACCATTATTAATTCTATCTCGCTCGCACTCAAATAACGGTCGTAAATTAAAGTGAGAGAGGTAATCAGACATCCGAGGCTACGTGATCTCCATTACAGTCTGCTGATGCGTTTTGGATTCTTTTGTTCTTTTTTTCTGGTTTTTAGATTAGTTATACGTGGTTATGCGAGATTACAACGCCTGGATACAATTGTTTTATATTTTTGGGCATAATATGCTAGACGTGTTTTGGCGTGAGAAACAACGAACTTTCAACGAATTTTAGCTATGTGTATTTTGACAGTTCAAAGTCAAAGTCAAAGTCAAATCATTTATTTCAAATAGGCCCTTGTAAGGCACTTTTGAACGTCAAAGTTTACAAAAAATTGAATTGATTTTAGTCGCCCCCTTCCAAAAGGTAGTTTTCGTATGGAGAAGAATGGGCAAGAAACTCCACCGTTACTCTCAAAAGTGTTACAATATTTGCATATGTAGGTAGGTTATTTTGAGCAGTCCAAATTATACGTCTACTGTTTACTGCAGTATTATTGACTACTTTGAGAAGACTATGGCATAGTAAATCAACTAAATTAAACACTAATACGGACGAAAGATATTTACGTTCGAAGAAATCATGGATTTATTTTACATCACCAACGAAAAGATCCTTACATTTAATAGTTCAAAACAATCTGTATAATTCACTTAAATATAATCCAGAAGAGCACATTAGGCAAAAAACAATACTGATATTCATTACTTAACCATTAGTAGTTCAAAACAATGGTACTACTAACTAACTAATGAAGTTAAACCTGGTTCTCCACCCGTAGCCCTTGACACTCATAGCCGCTTATAAAACAGGTAACACCTACAACCCGAGCTAGATAAGTGGCCTATCTAAGCTAACAAACGGCGACAAAGTAGCCATAGAATTTGAATATCGTTGTGAAATAAATGATTGACTTGCTTAGCAAGATCTATTTTATATGGTTTGGATTAAATTCGCCTATTTTGTTAACGTAAGAACGGTGACTAAATAGACCACTTCAAAAAGACCTAAATACGCACTAATCGGTGCATCTAACTACTGCCTAAGAGATGACAGGTTAATCGTTAACCATCCATCCTGTCATAAGTTTAACAGAATGAAGACTGAATCCATGAACCAGCTTGATTTCTAATGCCGGGTACAGATTGGTGAAACGTAACATAAAATGTAACACTAATAAGTCGTCCTAATATATTATGCAATGCTACATGAAATGTAACACAACAACTAGGCCAATTTGTTTCGAGATAATGTGTTACAATCATGTTACGTATATGTTATGTTTTGTTTCACCAATCTGTACGCGGCATAAACTGTCTATAGCCATAATCTTTTTTTTAGCTTCTATTTCAAGTAGGTAGGCTTTTAAAAGGCACCATTAAACGTCAAAATTTACAAGAAAGTAGAATTGATTATTATTTAAACTATGAAAAGCTGGTTCCACTGTAATAATAATGTTTGCCAGGAAACAGCTAACCTATATTATAAACACGTCTAGACTTAAACCTAATACGTCTTTAGCCATAATAGAACAATAGCCTTACATCAATGATATGACCTTGAACCGTCGGGAAGACCCACGTGAGCCTATTACAATTCTTGCCAACGACTTCAAATTCCAGGCGATGGGTCTATAGAATACTAATACCTGATTATTTTGACTATTATGTACATAGTGCATGTTCAGACAAGTTAAGTGATGGGATTCCCAAAGTTTTTGAAGGTATGCCGATTGAGATACCTACTCCTTGTCGATACGTTGAAAGCGAAAGCTGAGCTTTAGCGAGACAGAGAATACAATGAACAGCTGATTTCTGGAAAAGAGAAGCTAGAAATTGCCGATTGTACATACTTTCGAATGTGTTAGTTTATCTCCTGTCCTGTTTGACTTTATTATGTAGGCCGCATGTTTACAAATGCTTCTTCATGCCAACACTTGTAGAGTGTTGTGCTAAAGAAGCTTTCGTTTTCTTCGCCTCTACAATGCTCATTGTTGGGTTGAAGAAGCATACGTAGCTCGTGTTTACAATTTATCTGCCCAAAAGCTTCTTTAGCACAACACCCGTGCAAGCGTTGGCATGAAGAATCATTTGTAATCAGGCATATAGGTAGTGGCCTATAAGCTTGTTTACAACTGCTTCATGGCATTTACCCTCATGAACAGGGGTTTATTTGATATTTAATCAAATAGTAGCCAGCAGTTGGTGCAATGAAGATATCCAACGCAAGTCTTATAAATATTCATTTAAACTACAATTTGATTTATAGTTCCTAATAAATCCATAGATACTAACAAAACTGTCGTTTCGCAACCAATGACTCTAACCTGGTTATTACGAGTATATCATAACGTAGTAGTACTGGATTATGTCTAATGTTGGGTAAGTGGAACGTCTTAGTACTTCATTATTTAAGATCACTTGATTGAAGTAAAGACTGAATGGAATAGGGGGAGATCAATGCAAAATCACATCACACAGATCAGAGAAGAGTAAACCCGAAATTGAATGATTAGAAAAAGAAAGTGTTAAGAGATTCAAGAAATTTAACCAAAAAGATGTTACTAAAACTTAAGAGGAAGACTGAAACTTCTCAAACAACGTAACAAGATATACAACCCGAGATCAGTCAGGTTGTCCGGGGAACCCAACAGGTTAAGGTTACCACATTTTAATGGTAATCGCAACCATTAGCATCCGACCACACCCGTCTCATATGAAATACCGTGTTCGAACAATTGCGTTGCGCGATCGCAAGGATGCTAAAACTGGGTGCACATATACCGTGGTTAGCTGGAAATGTTTAGTCTTGAAAATAAAACTTATCTAACCTAACTTTTCAATATACCTAATACCAATAGTAAAATTGAGAAAATAATTAGTTTTAACTTTTATCAAAAGAGATTTTCAGTTACACTTAGAGCTATGATTATTTAAATTTTCATTTACGATTGAATCATTCTTGTGGAAACTTCATCTCTTTCATTGTCAATTTTTTTATTCTTTTATCAACGTCTTTAGAGAAAATAACGTGACATGGACATAAAGTTGTAAAAGACTGAGAAAAATCCCGTTCCTTTCTTCACAACAACGGTAACCATTATATTAAGCACAATTTATATTAGGTACGTAAAACATTTTCTTGGGAAACATAAAATTTACGACATATCGATGAAGATGTAGGTACCGTCTGGTGAGCGCTTAGCATCCGGCATGACAGACATACCTTCAAATTTCTGTTCTTTAAAACTTAATTAGTCGATTCTATCATAAATATATTATCTTTATGATCTATGTTCAAGGGAGATCTAAAGTAACCTTTCTATCTGTGAGAAGAATAGATATAAACAAAGTTTTCTAGATCTGCAATCAATTGCATTTGGCCGTCAACCGAATATAAATTCATTCAACAGTAAACTGATGGTTTTAGTTATGCTTAGGTAGGTAGATACTGTTACCTACTTATTCCATTCAAATATCATTATTCACCCATTCTCTTGCCTTTGACCCAATTTATTTGGTGTCGACGGAACATGTCTTCTTCTTTCACAGGTACTACTTCTCTATTCGTCGTCATCTCAGTAGTCACTCTCTTTCATTCATACATCACAGCACAGACTATTTACATTAAAACCTGTTCCTGTAGTTCTGCCTACCTCTCATCACAAACTTACATAAACAGTTCAACTTCTCATAAACACAAACATGAAAAAAATCATAACTAAACTCCATCACATTACTTCATGTGCAATTCGCTTTAATTAAAAGGGGGTGGGGTTATTAAAATAATTACGCGCCGCCCCTTGTCCAATGAGCAGGCGCGGCAGTAGAACTACCCAATTAGGCGACGAGACATGCCTGGAACATGTGCAGGCGCACGACATGGTTTTTGCGCGGTTAAACATGGCGGTGGTGACGTAACGGGCCGAAAGTTGCCGAAGTGTTTTTGGGAATTGCGATGAATTACGAAAATGCTTTTTTTTCTGGTGTAAGAATTTGTGATACATTAGCAGTGTGGAATGAAATGATATCGTTGGGAAAAAGTGGGAAGAAGAAATGATGATTAGGGGAATTAGGCAGTGTGATATCATGTAATTATTGCCAGATGTATGAAAAGGAGTATTCAAGGATCGTAGCAGGTGGCGTTCTGTACTTTCTGCCTTCGCGCGAGAGTTTATGTACGGCATGGAATGCAGGACAACCCATAGTCAACCCACCCAATGTAGGAAGCAGTCTAGAGAATGCAGAATAGCGTAGAAGCGAGAAGCTTTATCTAATGTAATAAATTGACACAAATTACTGAAAATGGGAATGACCCTCACAGCAGCGGGAAAAAAAATTAACGAAAAATAATATGGCTACCCCAGAAGGAGAATAATTCCATTAAAATTGAGAAACAATAGTTAAAACAGACCTCTTCATACAAATTCAAGAAGTCAGTCTAAGAAAATATGAGATTGTCAATTTTGTGTAATGAACTCTCGAAGTCCATTCTAAGATAAATCTGGTAGATTTATCTTTCAAAATACATTTTCCGTTTATCTTTTTACTCAAAAGAAACTCCGCAACTTCAAAAAACAACAAAAGCTTGTCTGATTACTTATAAATATTAAATATGAGTGAGTTTGGTTACATAGCATCGAGTTTCAGCGGTTTGCGGCAACCAGTTACACTTCCATACCACTTGCCTTACCGTCACTCTTATTCCAAGGTTTTAAGGTCCATCTTTCCTCGTTTTGTTGTTTATAGGTAGTTGTATTTATATTTGTTTTTAAGTGTCGGCGTTGATATTGTCTTTCTTGAAGGGAATGTGCATTGACATGTAAGTTTCGTTACTGTATTCGTAAGCGTACCCCGCCGTGCCGCCGTCGTACGTGGCCTTGCGTTATTTTCTTAAAATATCTACTAAAGAACGTTGCAAGATAATTGGAGAAGGATTAGAAAATGTTTTGCGGTAAAGGACATTTTCAGTAGTTAATTGGTTTTAGAAACACCTTAAAGCTTTGCCTAGACTCTGTAAAAAGAAGTTATTGTTGAGTAACCTTTAGGATGTCTTATGATAGGCAATATTTAGTTTCTTGATTTATTTTACTCTTTCGGCAGCTTTAAATTAAAACTATCGCATTATATAATTGAAACTACTCACTAACAATGTTACTAGCCGATTAGTTAAGAATAAAACCGTTGAACGTGTAATTCACTTATTTTAAAAACAAAAATAATAATTTTAAGCCTAATGTACTGTGTCAGTGACCGTTAGTTACCTAGAATAAGTTTATCCTTTGTTCTCATGTAAGTGAATCTTTTGTCTTTTTGAGAATAAAGTATTTAAACCTTATGTCAGACTTTGGTGTTGTTTAATTTAAGTTGTATTTAAATTGATGGTGGGTTTTTCTATCAGGAATTTTTCAGTAGAGTCTGAATTTATGCCCAGTTGATGGCATTTATAAACTTTTAGCTGATGCGATTAGCAAAATAAATCATAAATTAAAGTCAGCAGGGTGTTTTTCTAGATCTATCTTCCGCATTTGATACGATTGATCACAGAATACTTAATGCTAAACTAAATTATTATGGTGTCAGAGATAGAGAGAGCCCTGCAATTATTTACATCGTATTTAAGAAACAGCAAAATATATGTAGATACCAGCAGTATATAACAGAATGGACAACGGCAAACATACCAATCATCTATGATTAATATTACTACGGGCGTACCGCAGGGTTCCATATTAGGTCCAATTCTGTTTATTATTTTCACTAACGATTTAATAAATTATATTAAAAAAATAATTCCAAACATTAATCTCGTAGTCTTTGCCGATGACACTAACGCTGTAGTAGGGGCGAAAAGCATTAGTGAACTGACAGACAAGGTCAATACTACGTTGGCAGCTTTTCAGTTTGGTTCAATACAAATAGATTAATAATAAATATTAAAAAAAATAACATCATGTTATTTCAAACCACTGCAGATAGGGACTCCACTATATGTAACATCTGCGTGATATGCGTTGAGTACTTTGAGAGGCGAAATAAATACGGAACAGATAAGATGGTATATTTTGCTCTTGTCGAATCCAGAGTTCAATACAGTATAAAGTTCTGGGGGAAAATCTACGGTTATAATTCTCAGCGAGCCTTCATTCTCCAAAAAAGAGCAATAAGTACAATTCTTAGAATTACACAAAGAGAAAGCTGTCGATCTCATTTTCAGCGCTTAAATATTCTAAGATTGCCCAGCTTATACATACATATAGTTGTTAGTTAATTTTAAAAATAAAAATCTGTGAATACGAGTCTGAGGAAAAAAGAATAGCCAGGGTAAACACTCGTAGAAAGGACTTTAAAAATAAAATTATACCTAATTTTAACATTGCCAAGCATAGCCCTCATTACCAAAGATGGACTGGAAACTGGCCAGACTCATGTATCGAATGGTGATCGTACCTTGTATGATATACGGATTGAAAGTATCGGCAATCACCAAAACTAACAGGTCTAGACTGAAAAGATATGAGAGAGTCATCATGAGAGACTTGATTAACCACGCCAAAAATAAACCAAGACAAAAGAAGATGCACGAAATCTGAGATAGGAAAACAGTAACCAAACGCATCAAGAATCATAGGATGTGCTATCTCGCACACGTCCACAGGCGCGGCAAACCACACCTTTTATACTCAGCAATGCAGTATAAGGCCAAATCCAAGAGGTAGGCCGTCCTAATTACACATGGAACGACAATCTTAAACAGGACTCGACTTATTTCGACAGGGAATTCAATTTTTAGATGGACAAGGCTACAGATCGATACAAGATCATAAGGCCGCCAGCAAGATCTACAAGAAACCTGAATCGGATAGCAGCGAGACTTTTGACGAAGACACAGACACAGCAAAATGTAACACAGCTCAGCAATATAGAAAAAAGTCGAGAAAGTAGCGTAACCCCGTCTCAAAATTCACCGGTGAAGATCGACTTGAACCAACATAACGACGACGTCGCAAAAGATGCCCATCCATAGATAATTAACACCCGTCTCTCCACTATTCCAAGGCTTACTCTAGGATGCATATACGGTATGGCTCTCAAATCCTTCCATATCCTAAGGGCACGTTTTCTTTACCATTACCCGCGCCTCCTGGTCTACTCCTCGATTTACAATGGCCTTTGAAGTCCCATGAAACATGAGGCTTCATGGGCTAGTGCAAATTTGTGGTTCATTCGATTTATCGAGTTTGGTTAAACCACGCTGGGATCGGTGCATTTCATTAATTCATTCATTCATGACAAGCATAGCCCTCATTACCAAGCTGTACAAATATTTAATATGAAAGTTAAAAACTTGTACTCAGTGGAGCAATTGTAGTTTAATATAAATATTCAAATGTTCTATTTAACCGTTAAAGGCCTGATAAACAACTAATTAACGTGCTAATTGACGTGCTTGAGGGTCACCCAGGGCTTTACCGGTTAAACGCTATTTAATATTATTGATTTTTGTAAACATGTTTTATTTTTATTGCTGCTGTATGTTCACTTTTAGAATTTATATTAATATTATTAATTATGGAGTATCAAACGCAATATAAATTGTTCTTGATAAATAAATAAATAGGCTCGCCCCCCATTTCATGCGACTTAAACATAACTGGTGAAATGTGAATGTACTATACGCTATACGGAACAGCTCTGCCTAACCCTTCGGGGAATACAGGCGTGATGTTATGTTATATTTAAATTATCTTACTAGAAAATATTTTCTATCTTGAGCATTCAAGGGAACGAATTTTTGGGTACAACTTTGGAGAGGCCTATTTCCAGCAGTGTACCCCGTAACCCTCTTTACACCAAGGTATAAAACATGTATTCTACATAATATGTTGTGTCAGCTGTTTTCGTTTATCGTTTACTCCTATAACAAGTTATTTACAAAACTTGAAGAAAACTATCTATAATATATTATGTTTGAAACAATTTCAAAACATAATATGTTACCTACCTATATGTTTTAAACACTTTTACAAGTTTTTGTCAGAAACGTATCACAACATTGTTATGTATCAGGGGCAGGTTTTCGTCAGCGCATGTATATTGACACCCTTATCATCAAAAGATAAAACATTACCATCAGATAACAAAGTATAATCCTTAAACCAATATTCAATAATCAACGTCTGAAATAACGAGACGAATCGATTGAATCGATTTCCTCTAGATTCCGATCTCTTATCGATTACTCGGTGATCAGATCGCTCAATCGGTGGTCATTGTCAACGTTGTATCCATGTGACATCTTTCATATACTTTCCCTATTCAAATTTCAACCTTATCACTTCAAAATAAGGTTCTTACACTCTTGGGTCGTTGATGCAATTTTACATTTCAGTTGTGGTATTCAGATTTGGGTTTTATGTCATTGAGATAAGAATTATAGAGAGTGATTAAGATGGATGATATTTACGAACAAGACCTCTTTCGTATTGAGCATTACGTCCTTAATTAGTGTCATGTACTTGTCACATCAACGCCTTCGTTCGTTATTCATGAAAAAAATATGTCGTTATTTTACTTCTTTTTTTTGTAGCCGACTCAACTTTCGAGTCGGCTACATATTTTAAATCTGACTTTGAAATATATGAATCATATTTTAAATGAGATATTTTGCATTTATTATTTTAATATTCATTAAGTTATGGAGCCGCCGATTCTTTTTTATTTTTGTTCTAATGACTGTTTTTTCGAACTTTAAAATCATATGTTTTAATTTAATTATTTAAACATTCCTAAGAATCACCAACCCTTACAAAATAGGGTTACAAAACGACAGTTATAGATAGATAAAAAAAACATTCTGTGTGTACTTTTAATCGACAGATTCAGAGCCCATAACACGATCAACTCAGATCCCTAGCCACCCCTAAGGAAGGTAGGTTCTTGATAATCTCGTGCACAGTTAGCCCCGCCCCCTAGCGGATATACCGATGCAATCATTGATACACACGTACTCCATAATATACCTGTTCTCGCCTATCAAGCTTACCTGCCTACCCACCCGATGGTAATAGCACGATAATGCTTATAGTCGCCTTTTTATCAGCAATTTGCAGTTTAATATGAGATCACGTGGAGGCCGATAATAAATACAAGTTGGTACAGAAGCTTTAGTAGTAGACATATTACAAAAGCTCTAGTTTCATGAAAGAAAGTATCTGGGACACGCACAGGAAATACAAACTATGTTTTTTTTTACAAAAAAGGCTCTTATCTCAGCATAATGATGCGATATTTAAAAATAAATAAGATACGCAGGAAATATTTCATGAAAGAGTTAAAAATATTTATGTTGGTAGTAGGTACTTTCTCAGAAGTACCTACTACCAACATAAATATTTTTACCGTTAACTCATATTGTGTACCAGCTAAAGCGTGGCAGTAACATTACAGGCGATGGTGACAATGCCTTCATCTTACGAAGAACTCAGACATAAGAAGATACCTAACAGAAGAAACAGACAACAGACATTTTATTAGGTATCCTCAAAGCTATAAATTTTTCTTCTTCCGCTTTAGCTTGGTTCAGTTCTTATCTTCGGGGACGCTCTCAGTGTGTTCGCCTGGAGGAGTCCTTCTCTGATTGGTGTAGCCTCACTGAGGGTGTTCCTCAGGGTAGCGTTCTCTCTCCTCTTCTTTTTTCAATATTTATTAACTTTGTTACCAGAGTAATCTCCTCTAGTTTTCATCTCTACGCAGATGACTTGCAGCTCTACAGACATTTTACTGTAGCTGACGCGGGTTCTGCAATTGCTGCTATGAATCGTGACCTGGCTTGCATCAGCGTTTGGGCTAAGTCATTTGGTTTGCAAATCAATCCAACCAAATCCCAGGCCATGATCATAGGCAGCAGATTCGTTCGCAGTGCGGCTGATGTTACATCTCTAATGCCTTTGTATCTCGATGGTGTTCGCATTGACTTTACCGAAACCGCCAAAGATCTGGGTGTAATTATTGACTCCAATCTTTCGTGGCGTGCTCAGGTCAATGAGGTCAGTCGAAAGGTACATTTTTCCTTTCATTCGTTGAAAAGCCTTCAAAGTCTCCTGCCCTTGAAGACTAAAATTTCTTTGGCACAATCACTTATTCAGCCGATTATAGATTATGCCGACGCCTGCTACCTGGATGCTACTGAGGAGCTATTAAATAAGCTTGAGCGCTTACAAAACTTGTGCATTCGCTTTGTTTTCGGTCTTCGAAAGTATGACCATGTTTCTCACCTTCGCAAGGAACTCAAGTGGCTCCCAATCCGCCTTCGCAGGAACACTCGGATTTTATGTCTCGTTTTCAACATTTTACACAACCCGTCCTATCCTTTCTACCTGCGTGAGCGTTTTTCTTACGCTCGCCCTAGCGAAGCTCCGTGTAGATCACACCTTAGATCCCTTCTTAAATCTCATCCTCATAAAACAAGCTACTATTCTTATTCCTTCTCTGTTCATGCAGTAAGATTATGGAACTCACTTCCGCCTAGCATTCGTGATTTAAAAACTATTTCACAATTCAAATATCGAGTAAAAGAGCATTACCTTTCCTCTCTACTGTGAGTATTTATATACCTGTAATATGTATGTTTATATATTTAAGTTTTATGTATTTATTTAAGTATATGTTAATTTATTGCTTTATACGTGTAGGTATATTTTGATATTTTTAGTATAAGACTTTGCAAATTTATATTTTTCTCTTTTTGTTCTCACACACTATTGTCTACATTTCTTTCTCATTTCTCCTTTCGCAGGTCTGCTGGAAGAAATTTCTTAAGAAATAAGCAGTACCTTTGTACTCAAATTATAATTATGTCGTAACTCTATGTATTTTACTGTGTGTACATAAATAATAAATAAATAAATAAATAAATAAGAAAAAGAAAATACGTAAAAAATAAACAGCCAATGAAGGCGAGGAAGATTTCAGACTTCACAGCATAACCAGCTTATGACTAGACTCAGGGCTGATTTCACCAATGAAATGAACGCGATCAGCGCTTGCAACCTGCGTTCAAGAGCTGTCAGAGATGACACTGACAGCTCTTGAACGCGGTTTACATATTGTGCTGATCGCGTTCAGTTTCATTGGTGAAATTCGCCCTGAGTTATCACTCAATCTATTTTCTAGGGAATTCTAGGAGAAATGCCTGAAAGTTTGTGCTTTGAGGAAGCCAAGAGAATTCCATGAGTCGAGTCACCAGTGCGACGTAAACCTTCTATTCTAATTCACACAGCGGTATCGGTAGACGGTTGCAGATAACATTACTTTGACTAATCTTGGTTTGAGTAGTTCGCATTATCATATTAAGACCTATGTTCTAGACTAAACGGAGATAAGCTTATTGCGAACAGAAACGAGTGACGTCATCAGCAATTTATTTTTAAACCTCACTATACGAATTACCAAGATAAAATAACCTGTATTCCCCGAAGGCTTAGGCAGAGGTGTACCTTTGTACACCCATATTTCGCCACACTATGGAGTAAGTGAGAAACTCCAAATGGAAAAATCCAATAACACTTTGTCCGACCCGGGAATCAAAAATCAAACCCCTCATGCTCATTAGTTGCGCTTGCGACCACTTCACGAGGTAGTAAACCCACACAAAGTAAAGTTTCTCTGTGATGCGGATCCCTGCGTACAAAAGACATCAACGCGTCTAGAACTTTACTTATTCATTTTTGGGACGAACTTCTTCAAATGATGATTCTTGAAATGATGATGAATTTTAATATTTTATGCACTGTAATAAAGGTATCCCTGCTGAATAATACAGCCAGGGCTTATTTTTAATCTTATATTTTGAATCGTTTTTGTTTTTTGTTACATTGTTTCACTTAAAGAAGCAACAAGAATAATGTACACAGGATTTTGTCATATCTATATTTATAAGAGTGTCCTTGGAGTTTCTTGCCCGTTCTTCTCCATAGAGATCTACGTTTTGGAATGCCTAAGTAATAACAGCCGCACAGGTTGATCGATCAGGTTAAGCTACGCTTGCCGCGGTTGGTCCGTAGATGGGTGACCATCTTTACATACCGAGACTCCTCCGTGCCACGGAAAGCACGTTGGGCCGTTGGTCCTCGCTGTCATTCGTGGATCTTTGACAGTCGTTACGGGTTGTCAGAAGTCCGAAAGTCTCACAACCAGTCTTACCAGTCTTACCAATCGTATTATCCAGTTCAGTAACTGGATAATACGATTGGTAAGACTGGTAAGACTGGTTTATTTTACATGGAGTGACTGCCTATCTAACAGGCAGGCAGTCACTCCATGTAAAATACTGGTATTCAGCTGTATCCGGTTAGACTGGAAGCCGACCCCAACATAGTTGGGAAAAGGCTAGACAGATTGATTGATAGAATGACTCTATCATGAAATCATTACATTTGAGGCCAATTCAAACTTAAGGAGTTAGTTGTATTGTTGATTCTTATGATTATAATTCTGTAAAGCCATGCAAATTGGAAAAACCTCAAGAAAATTTTAATTTCGCGGACTACCTTAGCACATCCATATCCAGCCAGTAACAAGGTGTGTAATAAAGAGTACCTACCTATTCTATGTAACACCAAGTATTCCTCAGCACGGGCTGCCCAACTAGGCATACGGCATCAGGCACAGACCTCTCATAGACCATTGAGTCCTATCCTATCTTTACACACCCTCATAGACACACCTCCACTTAAACACATTCAAGCAATAAGAAATTATATCCGGGAATCACAATAAGAGCTGGTTTTCAAGTAAGATTGGCATTGAAACCATAAAAACTATAATAAACCTTCATTAGACTGGAATCACTGAGTTTCCTTCATAAAGCAATGGGATATAATATTTAAATGGTTTATTTCGCCCGCGGTCCACGCAACCTAGGATACCTACAGTTAATCTATATACTTTTTTATTGGTCGTAATTCGTGTGCCGGGTTGGTCCAACCGGGTGTATATCAAGCAATTTTATGTTTCAGAGTCTGATCAACATCGGTACATAGAGTTATGTGATAATAAAACATGGGTATCTAACATTATGGAACTTTTCACACGCTTCGGATGTCTGATACCCGGTGGAGAAATGTACAAGTAAACTTGGTTGTAAAGGCTTACATTTTCAGGTAAGGCCTCATTTAATATCCTTATTGACTTCCAAATAGTCAACCAACACCATCATGTTTTTGCAATAGTTGTACTACAAACGGACTTCTACAACTTCAAGACAATTTCCAATGTGTCGAAACCCAAGGGGCATCTGTAGCTATAATTTCAGCGACACTTTTTCAAATGCAAACAGCAATTCTGCAAAGGTCGCAAGTTGTATTGTATTGGCGGCAGTAAAAATAATTATATTGTATTTAAAAGTTCTACTAGGTACTACAAAACAGTTTCTCGTCAGAATAAACCTAACGTAGCCATTAAAGGCCTTTCTGATTAAATGCCAAATTAGTAGCCCTATATACAAAAAAATACACTAACTTTATTTACAGCCAATTGCTTACCCGGTCAGGCTCTTATGCAAAGACCACAGGGACGATTTAATAAGCTATTTAAAACTGGTTAAACTGTTTGAAAGTGATGTATGGTGTCCACACTTGGTGTTAAAACTACCTATAAATATACCAAGCTTGTATGGTCTTTATGTGGGGATGTATGGACTTATAGTTAGGCCAACATGTTCGCCAGTTTGTTACGTAAGTTACGGAAGGCTAAGGACATTATTTGAGTAGGTTTGAAAGAAAAAACCACTGGAATTGGTTTAATGCAAAGGATGTAATGTTTTACAACACAGCGAGTTTTAAAAACTAATTGTTGTTTTATTTTTGAATAAATGTTATCATTAGCATGTTGATCATAGATCGTTCCGTTTCTGTAGAATACATGGAAAGGTCCTTGGCATGTATTTAGAAATTAATGTTTGTAGTTCCAGTTGTCTTACCATGCGGTATCGCCTTATCCAGTAACTGGGTTGTGGAGGTCAGACAGTCGCTCCATTTAAATAGAAAACTACTACTACTGGTCTACTACTGAAACTGGTTTTCAGCTGCCTTCGGTTATATCGTTCGATGTGTTTCAGTTGACAACAAGCCAGGAAAAGGTACGAATAAAGATAAAATGTAACTGGAAGTAACGACAGATTTATATTTTAGAAGTACTTTTATAGCTTCTCGTAAATTAGCTATAAAAGTTCTAATAAAATGTATAGCAAATAGACAATAGTTTAAGTTTTTCGTTTTAATTATTGAACTGAAACCTTTCAAAACTCTTACTATTTTTATTTCGTGTCACATGGACCGAAACCTTGTGTTTGATGTGGTTAGTTCGAGCAGTCACGCACTTATAAAACGGAGCCCGTGGAATTAAAATAAAATAATAAAAAGAAACAAAATAGTTATAGTTCATCGAATAAAAATGTTTGACCGTCATTTACCCTGTCGACCCGTATGTCCCACGCTTAGATGTAATTAACTTGTTGGCCCGATATCTCATGCAGGTGTCTCTTCACTCCTCGTGAGCTTTTGCGCTAAATATCCACTACTATTTTAATAGAGTTCCATAAAAAACGCGCATTCTGCGCAGGAGTCTCCTTGCGCGAACATTTTTATGTTTTAAGTAATGGACTCGCGTATTGTGCTATCTTTAATATATAATTGGTGAATTGTGTTCGGATGTTTGTTACTTATTTATGGCTAAAATGCAGTAAAATGTTTTTTTTAATTAATTGAGGCTTAATAGAGATTTTTTGTTTTTAAATAATAATCAGCATTACTAACAAAATATGATTGCATCATATTAACCGTATTATTGAAGGCAACCGACTGCGGAAAGTGATCAAGTTATTTATATTATCTATAACTATTTTATTGCGACGTCTTCCTCTTCTTTTATTATTTTAGCAAGTGGTTCTGAACACTAAGGCCTATTTTAACTAACACTAGCCGACACCTAAATGAATGCCTAAATAAAAGCACGCTGTTTGATTCTCAGCGGTCGGCTTAACGCCGAAAGTTAAAAATCCAACAACAAACCCGCTTTTATTTAGCAATGAATTTAGGTATCGCCTAGTGTTAGTAAAGACGGCATAAGGACCTTTAGAAACTTACGACTGCCATAACAAGAACTTGTAAGTTCCAAGTTAAGAGTGATAGCTAAGCACAAGTGTGAGTTTTGAACAAAAGTTTATCACTTAACATACAGATTCTATTGATTCATACATTTAAGGACCAAAGAACTTAAGATTTATAAGTTGGTAAGTGATTAACAAACACAACTATACAGTGTTTTTGTCGCTTTGCCGACTATACTGGAACTTGCACTGGCATAAAATGTATGCTAGTGCAAGTTCACTGGCTAGCCAGTTTGGTTCAGCGGTTTAAAATGTGTTGGTAGGAAAATATTTTACTCACAAGGTACCTTGTAAGTAAAAAAATTTGTACCTAAGTGAACTGAATGATTACTTTCGTATTTTATTTCAAAGCAACATCAAGTCCGTAATAGCTATTAGGGACTGAAAAAATAGTAAAGATGTTAAGAAAATCTAAGAATGTGAATTTATAAAGCCGTATACAAAATATGTATTAAAATTAATAGTAATTAAATATTAACTTCGCATAAAAACTTACTAAGACTTAGAGCCATCTACGGAAATTGCCGCAGAAATATCGAACGGCGCAGGCGCCGTAGAACCGTACTTTTTCGTCCAAAAAGCGGCGACCGTAAAAATAATCGTAAATATACAGTTGCTCTTAGGTTTTGAAATAAATACCTTTTGGTTAAATGTATTTCATTTATTGGTCGTATAGACAAGAATTACAAGTTTGTTAGATAAGTATAATGATACAGATGGTGATTCTGTTTTTTATGAGAAATAAAACCTTGTAGCTAAAGTGACACTGAAGACTTTGTAGTTTATTGGTTTAGTTAAGTAGTGAAGCGAAGTAATGTACTAACTCGAACTATGCACATATGTATTTACCGTCTTGTGTTTGCTTATTGTCGTGTTTTGTACTTACAAAGTTAAGAGATATTTATAAATATAGATTCAAGTAGGTTCGTGTATCATAATAATTATTTGATGGACTCTTGATGAAATAAAATAACCTCCTCTTTTTTGGAAGTCGGTTAATGACCTTTTTCAATGGTTTAGTTAGAGGTGACTGGGAAAACATACCTGTTGGATGGGTGTTCCACCAGTGTAAGTTCTTACGCAGGTTCCAGAGCCTGCGTAAGAACTTAAACCATAGCTCTGTTTCATCATCACCCTCTAACAATTTACAGCTTGACAACGGTCTCTCCACGTGCACAGCCGCTGCTCTCACTCAGGCGGCACGAGCGTCCCTACGAAGCCCTTCGTCCTCGTCCTCGTAGCCTCCGTTTGCCTATCCTGCTTTTACATTGACAATATTTTGTCTTACCGTATTTTGTTTCACAACATTGTAAGGTCCCGTTCACAGAGCGATAACCAGCATCCCAATTGCGTAACACATTCCTAATCCATTGCTTCAAAATTATGTTTGAAAAATTCGTCTGCTTGACAAAGTAAATAATGCAATAAATGATAAATGTTGTGAAATTGTCAAAATGAAAGGCATTGCAATTGTTAGTGTGTTATGCAATTACCCCGCAGTACCATAATATATATTCATTCAATGCCACGTGAGTCCAAAATTATATTGTAAATATCGTAGTGATTATCGCCGTGTGAACGGCGCCTTCGACCGACTATATTCGTCAATAGACATGATTTAAATAAGAAATCAATAATTGATGACCATATCCCCTATATTGTATCCGTCGCCAGTAAAGACAACGCAATATTTTTTACATAGCTGTCACCAATACAAACATTTAATTTCAAACAGACGAGGGACACGGGACATTAGTTACTTGTCACATGCTCAGGAAGTGTGACGCTGTTGTGTTATCTATTATATAATAGTGGCGTTGTTAGTCAAAAGGATGTTAGGACTCGTGTTAGCACGAAGTTTATGACAATATCTCGAGCTGGGATGAAACATATTCGCGAAACGGTAAGGTGGTATTGCGACTGACTGCCTAAGGTGTGCTCAACCTTCATTAGTAAATATGTGAAAAGGTCATAATCCTTAAAAAAAAGGCCGACTTTTAATGGGTTCCATCAAAATGTGATTGCTTCTAAAGCAATGCTGCAAGGCTAAGTTAGAATAAATTTTCTGACAGCCAAAGCTCATCTTTTTAACCGACTTCCAAAAAGGAAGAGGTGTTTTTTTTTTTTTATGTATGTCCGCCGATTTCTCCGTCAATTGTGGACCGATTTTGAAAATTTGTATAAAAGGGTATGCTTCCAAGTTGTTCCCATATAAATTTTATTAACTTTGCTTGGACAGTTTTTGAGTAATACGTATTTTGTGGATGATATGATGATAACTTCCTGTCACTGATATTTACATAGCAGGTATTCGAATTTGTGTGGGGTAGGTACCACAACTAAAAAGTGAAAAATAAAAACTTTTTACAAAAAAAAACAACCGACTTCAAAAAAAAAAACACTACCAAGTGAAAAATAACTTTAATTTCTGTTGTTTTTTTTTAATAAAAAGTTGTGACAATAATGTTGCACAGTCATGAGGAAACAATATGCAGTGAAAAAAAAAGTATCAAAGAAAAGGGTTCACCTTTACGTACACAGGCATAAACTGAAATTTTCCTATCATCTTATATTGTTCAGCTATCTACTGTTACAAGTAGAGTGAATTTGTTAGACACAGTGTGTGTCTAATAAATTCACAACGCGGTAAGATTTTGACTTCAACTCCTGATTTGTGGCTTTTGAGGATAAATTAAGACTCAAACCTCAGCCGGAAGAATGCCTGTACCTAACACTGTAATGGCTAACGGTTTGTTTGGTCAAGCGCAGTTGGGTAACAGAAATATGTGTAATGGGTTTGCGCTCAGCGTGCTGCGTGAAACGCTAGCTACGTAAGGCTGCGCGTGAGTTTGAGATTGGCGATTGTGGGCTTCTTGAAATAAAATATGCGTATTTGATGACAATCAATCAATCTGCCTAGCCTTTTCCCAACTATGCAGGGGTCGGCTTCCAGTCTAACCGGATGCAGCTGAATACCAGTATTTTACATGGAGCGACTGCACGGACAAGGGCTCGTGGCCCCCGCAAACGGTTTAAGTAAAATAAAATCTAATCATCTGAATGGACTGGCCTGAAAGTACATCTATCAAGAAATTGAAATTCATAGAAAAATGATTAATCTCAAAAATAGCATAGTGCATTTAAGGTGTGGGAGACACGGAGACACTTCTTAACTGTCTGGTCCATTTGCCCCTCCCAGAAATAAATCCTAGATCCGCCCTTGATCATCATCTTAGCCTCTTCCCAACCGATGATGACCGAACCCAACCAGATGAAGCCGAATACCAGTATTTGACATGAGACGAGTGCCTATCTGACTTCCACAACCCATATATTTTCACTGAGACATCCTAAGATTTTTGCCTATTCAAAATAGATATAGTAAATCGCTCTCTTCGATGAATGAATACGTCCTTACGTCAACAAAATTAAAATAAACCACCACTTATTGTCATACACTCACCATGTACCACACCAGCCCACAGCCTAGCAATAACATAAACTTCGCAGATGAATCACGGCCAGCTATTTGTTTTGCGTATGCATCGTAAAGTCGACAGCGAACGTGTCCGTCATAAAGTCGGTCTAGGCAGGGGGCTTGATAAGCTGCACATTTGCATATTCCTCTACGCTGTGGCGTGACGAGTGAGTCGACGACTGATAGTGTCCGACCGTTTTTCATTAATGTGAGATTAACAATTTATAGTATCGGTTTGTGTTTGAATGGTTGTCATGTCTGATTGCATGCGTCACTTTTTCATATTCATGCAGACGAAAAGAAAACTGGGAGTGTTACATGCTTGTCATACCGTGCAACTTAAGAAAACTTAGTGAACAGGAAACTTGTCAAATTTATATTATTTTTTCAACATAATATATATTCCTTTTAACCTGTCTATTTAAGTTCAAAATTGATTCACACAACGCACTGTTAAAATAAAATATTGTAACATTACTTCAGCTTTACTCAAGTAAACCTGTCAATACTAACTGAGAGCTTGCGACCAGCCTTACCGATATTACTCCTAGTTATTAGACTGTCGGATTCGCGAGCCAAAGGTCAGGGAAGCGACCGCAGACTAACAATATAAACTGAAATCGCACTATTATCGTCACTGTCGCGGGCTTTCCTTATGGCCGCGATATACATATTTATTTGGAGGAAATCAGAAGCAAACGGGCGTAAGGGATCTTACTGTACTTTGGTCTGAAAATTCATGTTAGTATTATGAAAATTAAATTCTGTTTTCATCACAGTTCTATTTTGAATCTATTAGATGTTATTTTATGTAATCATAAAACATGCTAGAAAATTGTAACATGCCTGTGTTTTATATTTTAATTGACAACGTTCGTTTCTAAATAGGAATAAGATTTCTAATCAAGAAAAATATTTTGCGCCAAGACCTTCCCTTGGCGCAAAATATTAAATCCAAGCAACGCACGAAGTTCTAAGGTTATTATATTATATTGAGGTTATCATAATTTTATTAGTAAGTCAATATCGTGATAATTATCTGGCAACTGACAGCTATAACTGAATTAAAACAAGTGCACCAAAACATCTCCAAAGAAATCTGTTTTAACCACACTCCAAGTTAAAAAATTTAGCCCACTTCTAAAATAGCGGACACAATAGACCCACATAACACTTACGCCCTTCTTCTTCCAACAATCTTTCGACGAAAGCCTTCATCGGTTATAGCAGCTTAGCATTAAAAGGTGGTTGTATCCTGTGGGTAGATATTTATGAGTAATGTCCCTCCGGGGATTATCTTAGCTCAACGACAACTCCTGACACCATGTTTCCTAGTATGGTGATTCCGAGGGGATACTGGTGGATAGGTAGCTGATTGGACGGCTTTTGTCTTGGATAAGCGATAAAGTGTACTTAGGATGACATGTTCGCATATGGTCTTAGAGAGATCCGTGTTTATATGGGATAGTTTAGGTGTCTAAAAATATTGACGAGTCTGACAGAGCTATAATATAATTCAAAAGTTTAGAAATTTAAAATTCATTGCCACTTATTCAAATATCAATTTAGATTCATGTCGTCTAAGTTGATTTTTGTGTGAGCACATTTTTAATCAAAAGGTCCATAAGTGGTTGCAATGGAATTTGAAATTTGTTTTGTATGATATTGAGTTTGTTGTTCCGAAAGTTGATATTTATCTAAGATTCTGAATGAAAGTAAGTTACTCACTGTGAATATCCTTCTAGCTATATCTTCATTGAGAACAATCCGGCTCACCACTTCCCTAACTCGTATGAAAAATAAAAATTATGATCCGACATTTTATATCGACACTAGAAACTAATCTAAGTTTTAACAAAGAAGAAAGTACCGTATGTACCCTAATAGTTACCTAGAAAGAGGTTAACGCAGTCTTTACGACTTATCAAGTATTATAAAAGCCAGCTAATCACAGTTTGGTCGTCTAATCGGTTGGCTTGATCTCTGCCTTTTATAAGCACTAAATGTTTGAAACTTCTTCTTTATCCAGCATTCTACCGGTTTATTTCTAGATTGTAATCACATCGGCTGATAAAAGGGGCTGTGAACTTGTGAGACGCCGCGAAAATGTAGAAAGTCATTGGGTTGCAGCATTATGCTGAGCGATGGCCGTTTTGCGTGGATGTGACGTATATTTTCCCCCAAATTGTTTATTTTCGTGTTTCGTTCTTTCTTTGCGTCATGTGTACCGCAAATAAACGTATTTTCTTTCTTTTCTTTTCTTTTCTCTTTTACACACGAAAACTGTCAAACGTAAATTTAATTCCACGGATATCTGACGTTGGAAAAAAAAAACAGACAAGATACTTCAGGCAAACTTTAGACATTATTCTATTGTCTGTTGACTAAACAGTTAGCAAAGGATGTTATTGTTTTTATTCGATAATTCTACTTTATTTGATGCTCTAGCAAAAGATGGCTCCACACGTCGTACATATAGTAAAACCATTTCACTTACGTTAATCGCACTAATTTGAGGCTTCCATAGTTTTAAATACATAAAAAAGTGTGCTTACCTGTAAACAAAGAGATTATTTTATAGAAACATTATTTCATTCATAAAAATAAACATTTTAACACCAACATACACAGCATTCACTTAAGTACTAAAACATTATACGAAGGTGAATGCTCAAAACCGATTTAAAAAAACGTACCTATGTGGGGGAAAAGGGTATTAATTATTGTAGATAACAAATATGAAATTACTTTCTTTAAAAATTACCCCCTTGTTTGGCTATGACATTTTTTATTTTTTAAGAACAATGACTTTCTTGGTCGTTTTGTATACTTAAATAAAGTTGGTTAGCACTATAAAGTTTATAGAAAAAGACACATGTATAAAAATGTAGGTACATAGATACTTTTCTGTGCTGTTGCATATTATCAGTCAGTCTCGGAATGTTGCCGCTTTGTGCACGCTGTGACACTTATGGTGATTATTTTGTGAGAAAGTAATTTCTCATTTGATACCTACGAGTACCATTTAAACTATCTTACATTGATATGTTTTCTTTTAATCGTTGTTTTTTTCTGCATTTTCCTTTGTTTTCTAAATATTTCTTATACATTTATTTTATGGCATTATTTATGAAAGATAGTCTGCGCCGCCCGCTCCTAAGCCGCCATCTTGAAAGCTGCGCACACGCACGTGTTGATGAAGTTTTCGTGTCGAATCGAAGCGACCGCAATTTTCTTAAGCGACGCCTCAACGTCGGCACTTTGGCTTCTTTCGCGATAATTTTTAAATGACCTTTGTTTTATAATAAGGAATAAAACTTGGTATGGTATTTTAAAAGTGCATTACATTATCATGTTGTGTTTTCACCCTTTTTGTTAAACTAAAAAGAAATACTTTTTCCGAAAAAATATCGTGTCTTTTGAGCGTAGGCACATTATCGTGTTGTCTTTTCAATCTTTTTATCTAATTAAAAAGCCAGTATTTCATTTAAAAAACACAATGACTAATGAACTTACTTAGTTAAACAATTTGTACTTAATAAGTCTGAAATCCACCAACCAATCAGATCAATAATGCCAAATATTTAACATTCACAATTCTTAAAAGAAAGTAAAATTGGTTTCCTGTAAGATTAACCATAAGATTATTTAGAAAGCCGGTAGAAACATAGATAAGAGAAAATACCGCAAACCGAGTTAATATTAATAAGATTTGCTCGAAAATCCAAACAAACGAGCACCATCATACTAATAGCTATTGCTATTAAAATGAACGTGGAACTGTACTGTCACCACCCAGATAATGATTCTGCTAGTATGCCAAGTGCTAAATGTATATATGTAATGTATTTATGTAGGTATTTTGATTAAAATAATAATCTTAGCCTTAGATTATTATAAGTAGTCGTGCTTACAAAAACGATTTTAAGACGACCTTAGATTCTAAACTATAAGGATTCGGCATTTAAGCACAACTTACGTGTTGAAATAATTACTTTGTAAGTTTATTTTAACACATACAACACACACAATTTTTTAAATGACAATAAACCCTCTACATAGGTTTTAAATCCAAATTTACAAAATTGTATCATGATCAAACAGTATATACGTAATGGAAAGGTAGAGAACATCGTTTTAATTTTACTGCAATATCTTACAGTCAAATTAAAACTATGTTCTTTGCTAGATCTAGACTGCCTAGGACCTCTAGCAGACCTAGGTCCTTTTAATCTTAGTAATTCCTCTCCAGGTTACTTAATAATAACTTTACACTTATCTGTGCCGCTTCTACCGGGTACGGTCTGCAAAAACAAGACGTCATACTGTTATATATAATATACATTAACTATTTTATTTAACGAAATTATTGAAGTAGGTACTGTTATATTAATACCTACATAATACTCGATTCCGATAATGTTTAATTATGCCAAAAAACATAACGGTTGTTTTCCCATAAGGCTCAAAACATCAGCTACTATAACTAATTTCTAACATTGCCTTCAATACTAGACATTAACTAGAACACCAAAGCCATAAAAGATGTTCTTACGAGGAGAAGCAAATATTGACAGAAATCTCTGATTTTTGACTTCATTCAACGAGATAAAGTTGATTCCCTACGAGTAAAAAATAGACTGCCTTGTTGACCTAGTGCTAGCATTTTTTTTTTAACTATGGCATCTCCCACTAAGGTCGTGGCTGCTTAACCGGGCTTTCCTGTGGCCACCTTAAGCTTCTACACTCAAAACGCTACAGCTGAACATAAGGACCTGGGTTTGTTCGATTCCCGGGTCGGGCAGAGTTTTATTGGATTTTTCCACCAGGAATTTCATAGTAGCAGCCCGGAGTTTGAGTTGGTGCCCGGTTGCTGGCAATAGACTCGCCCCCCATTATAGGGGACTTAAACATAACTGGCGAAATGTCGGTGTACAATAGGGTACACCTCTGCTAACCCTTTGGGGATTACAGCTGTGATGTTATGTACAAAATCAACATATTTCTACTCCTTCCGACCATACTCAAACCTGTATCCGACAACATTCAAAACCCTTTCCTCCAACCGTACGCCGCCCTTCCGCGCACCGTATCTAATTAATTTCCTCAGCGATGTACGCACGACAGAGCCCTGTCCATTACTCGACGCTCCACTATGACCGTTTATTAATGAACTCTTTTGCTAACCGTACCTACAGGCTAGTATCGGAACCAAAGTATCGATATTGGTTCAAACGATGGAGTAAAAGTATCGATATTTGGAAAAATTATTTTTTGTTTTTAGAAATAAAAAGTAAGCAATCATTTGAATCACATTTTCAGTTAAGCTAGGTGGCAATTGTCCATTATAAGGCCCAGTTTTATAAAAATGGCTTTTGTCAAAGTCTTTTCAATGAAAAGCTTAATAATAATATCAAGTATCTAAGTAGTAGAATAGAATAGAATAGAATAGATTTATTTATTTGCGATGAATGTAGGTACATATTATTAGGTGTTACAAAGTTTTATGGTTCCTTGTACATTCTACCTTAATTGGCATGCAAATTTACATTTTAAAAGAATTTAATAAAACTTATCATCTAAGAATTCTTGAACTGAATAATAACACTTATGCAAAAGTAATTCTGTAACATGCTTTTTAAATTTAGTTAGTGGTTGTTCCTTGACATTATTTGGTAACTTATTATAAACAAGTGGTGCCATACAGATAACACTTTTTCTTAAAAGTGCAGTCTTAAAAACACCCGTGCTTAAAAGATTTTTATATTGGGATCTAATACTTATTGTTCTATTTCGAGTTTCTTTCAAGGTGGTAAACTGGTGTGAATTCGTTTTAACAAATATACATAATTCTAATATATAAAGACATGGGAAGGTTAACAGTTTATGGGACTGAAATATAGGTAGACAGCTGTCAGTTACTTTTAGGGCAAACAGCTCTGATGCAGCGTTTTTGAGCTTTAAAAATACTTTCTTTCTCGCTACAGTTGCCCCAGAATATTACACCAAACCTTAAAAGTGAAACAACCAGTCCGTGGTAGGCAACCAACACGCTAGACAGGTCCACTTTTTTGGACAAATTGTGCAGCATGAAAGCAGATGTACTCAATCTCTTACAAATACTCTCTGCTTGAGCCTTCCAAGTGAGTTGGCTATCAATTAATATACCTACCCAAAAATTTTGCAACATCCACTGTGCCAACGGCTTGACCATTGTGGTTTATATTCATGTTATTAGGGGAGATTCTTTGGAAAAAATGCATAACTTTAGTCTTTTGAAGATTTATTATTAAATTATTATGGTTTAGCCAATTTATTAGAGAACCGAGAGTGTTATTAATATCTTGTTCATAATTTTGTTTATTGGTACATTTTATTAAAGACGTACTGTCATCGGCGAATAATACCATTGGATTTGGTGTTTGGCGGGGGAGGTCGTTTATATACAATAGAAACAATAAAGGGCCAAGGACGCTGCCCTGAGGGACGCCATTATGTCGTTGTTAAATCGATTTTATTCGAGAATCGGGTTTTATAGTAATCGATTTTTTGTACCCATACCATTTTTTGGCAACTGGTTAATCGGACCTCTATTGGATTATTGTTAGTGTAAAATGTATCGATACTCTTCAGATATCGATATTTTTCCAGATCCCTACCTAATCCACATCACCTACATGTCAGAAAATAGCAAAGTACCGCAAGTTTAAATGGTTCCTGAAGACAATATCAGTTGACCCGTGTTTCTTTATCGCCTTTAAGAGGCATTCTTTGAATATATCAATGTTATTACCTTCCTTGACGTGGGAAAATCTCCGAGATTACCCTCAGCAAGATCTGTTTCTGAAAATGGGCGTAGAAAATCGTGTAGGATGTATAAGTCTAAACCACTTATGAGTGGCATGTTGCATTATTGTTCGCCATTTTGATTAGATTCTGTAGAAAACTCCTGGCGGATTGAATCTTAAATCAGTTTAAAAAAAACATATATGAAATCAGCTTTGCATTGTACCAGAATAACACTGTTCAATGAAATAAATGAAGAATGCGACCAACATTGAACGATTCAGTTATCACTTTTCTTTTTCTTTTACACAAGTGTTTCAACTTTTAAAGGCAACAGTAAACCATGTTACTCATGCAAGTAGAAATAGTAAGCAACAGCGAAAACGGTTTAAAATTACCGATAGATGTAAAATGTCACACATATTTTTTTTTTATCGCATAAAGTAAAATCGATCCCTCAATCTATTACCACGACAAAGCCAATTTGAAACATGTACAATTTTAATTACATCAACCAAGTCGAACAGAATCCTGCAAAGCACAATATCCCGACTTCCCGAGCTCAGCTCCCTTCCAACAAGATTATATGAATTAAGAAAATTACACCCTGTATCCTTGACATGGACCGAGGAACAAAAAATGAGTATCTTCATCGCATATTGTGCGTTACAATTATAGGATAGGGTTAGAAACTCGTATTTAATCATACATTTTTAGTGTTTGTCTTGGAATTTGTGTGATGGCTTCTTCTTTGTGAATTTTGAATTTTGAGTCAGTACAGAATCAGTAGGTACAGATATACCCACCTAGTAAGTGATTTAAATCAACAAGTGATCGATCAATTTATATGAGTAAGTAAATTGCGAAACTTTCAAACCACTGAGAAAGCCGTAGGCGGAATGATTTATTAATGTTTTCTTATTCAGGGCTTTAAAATCAACGAGTGCTAATCAAACTTGCAAATTGATTGTACGCAGTTTATAGCTGAAGACTATAGGACTACTCGTAGGAAACACTGAACGGGAAACTGACCGTTCTGTCCGTTTGATATATAACCGATTTTGATGATATTGGTTGAGGAACTAAATTAGGATGTAAAAACTATTTCCCCAGCATAACCTGATCAACAGTAGTCTGAACCACAGGGTCCTGAACCACAGGGGCCTGAACCACCGTGAACCACGTTCAAAATCCATGGACACAGATTTACAGTCGATGTAAAACTGTGGATTATTTAGCCCGCCTGATTTAGGTATCCTGATTTTTATCACGGAAAATAAAACGATCTTAGGAACCAGGCAAAGTCGCAAATCACAGCTAGTTCTTATAATTTAGTGCTCAGAGTAAATCTTAGGTCGTTATACAAGTCTGAAACCAGCTTAATTTACCAATGTTTATACAGCGAACATTAATTTTTAGAGACAATAAATTATAATCAATTTGCGCAAGTTTTTTGTAAATCAATAAATTTTATAAAGGAAGTTTTCTCGCCAACTTCAGTATACGGTCGGCAAACACAGATATTGGCGCCGATTCTCTTGTCACAAATGCCTCTAAACTAGAGTAAAAATCACCAAAATTTAGTTTATTCCTGTCGTTGTCGATTTCCCATTCTGAAATACACTAAAGTGACACAACTTAACTATATTTTAGTTTGACAGCACTGATTTATTAATTTAGTGGATATGGAAATTTAGCTATTCTGAATTTGACGTTTTTCACCTAAAATTTTGTTTGTAAAATTTTGAATCATTTTAGTGACCCATAACCATTACCAACAAGTATCCGCCAAAAAGCATTTTTTAAATCGGTCAGAGGTTAATACTAGGTAAACTTATTTTGATCGCATAGCCCCCACTTAATAGAAATTTATGTCATCTAAAACCCATCATGGCTAGCACTACCTTTGTGCTGTTCCATCAATATAAAACCATTGCGGGTCAGTAAAAAACGTGTAATATTCATTTAATGGTGTTTTTATCAGCTCGATCATGGATTCGTAAGTGTCCGAGAAGGCACAGCTGTTCGTTAAGGAGAAGTGTGAGGCGCCGCATGAGTGAAACATTTTTGAAGAATAATGCTTATAGCGCACGCGAGCAATGTGGAATTACAAGCATATAATACTACCCACCGTAAAAAAAGAAGAAGTTGTTGCAAATTATAATGATGAAAAAAATATTGTGTAAACATTCTTATAATAATCTATAAAGTAGACCCGCATAGCTATACATAAACCATGCTAGGTGCGTTAAGTAAAAAAACAAAAAGAAATACAATCAATTCATGGCAACAAAAAGACTAAACATAATGTTGACGAACGTCTTTTAAAGAGTCACCTTACAGCGCATGCGCGTCGCCTTAACATTCAAACGGAATTTTCTCATTGTGTTGTTATTGTATAGAGTTTTTGTAACAGTTCTTTTGTAACAAAAACTATTTAGTATTAGTACTAACACAAGGTCAAACACATGCACATGATTTTGATCGATGACACTCCGTTTTGAACGCAAACCGCTATTTGGAACGCTTTTTTATTTAGCACTAGCAACATTGACGCTTTTAAAATGTATACCGACTTCTTTTCTTTTTTGAAAGCCGTTCAATTGTAAATGATATATTAATTCTTTTACCAGCTCAGTACAAAGGTTTACTGTTATTTTTAAGAGTGAGTTGTGTTTGTGAGTTGAACATTATTTTAAGTGTTAACGGCTAATACATTATATAAATGAGAGCTATTTTAAATTTATTGAACAATAAAACTCTCGATTGTCAACTTTATTAAAAGTAATTGCATTCCATATCATTTATCCTCTGCAAAAAAAGAATTCCTCAATTTACAATTATAGTCAAATAAATATATTTCTGCCTTTCATACTAAAATAAATGGCCATCATTAATTCACCGTAACCAAGAATCTTGTCTAAATTATTCTCATAATTATTTTCTCATACACATTGTGCGAAGACACTAAAATAGACTTATCAGTTCCCTTAAGTTTTTTAATTAGGCAGATTGGGAGCTTATTACGCAGTAATGCGGCATTTACGCCTGTAATTATTTGAAATGAGTAAAATCAGATAACGCCTGGAGTGGACTTTTATCACTTTTTCAAAGAGCGATCATTCGCTTGCCGATCGCGTGTGAATCATAAGCGATAGCGAATATTGATAATGTTCTTATGAAGTCTAGTACCAACTGAAGAAAGTATTAGATGTAGTTCGGATATTGTCCGGTGTGCTAAGTAATATTCAATATGTTATTTTGTTTTATTTGCCACAATTAAGATAGTTTCTAGGCAACGTCCAATTTTGTTATAGCTTGGGTATGAGTGCCATTTTAACACCACTGATTTACTATCAGTTTGCATTTTAGCATTAATCAAATCGTACGCGTGTCTCCGTTTACTTAAACCGCCGCGTGCGCCGTCAACATTCTGCGTGTAGCCTGTTCACAGTACTTCTATTTGTTTAATACTTCATCAGTTGCACACATAGGTACTTTGATTTTAAATATAACTGTGAGAATCTAAGAAGTGTCAATATTAATGGTGGTTTGTAAATAATACAACAGTCTTTTACATTCACATTTAACAGTGAAAAACAAAATAACAGTAAATAAGTTACTCACCTTTTTTATTTATTTCCGTATTTATTTCTTCTTTCCTGCCTCTAGCTTAATTAAAGCGTCTATACAACTTAAAGCCAACATACAACTTAAAGCAAGCTAACAGTTACTTCAAGTCCTTCGTATCACGATTTCCTGCCCCCAATCAGTGTCCCTTGCACCAGCATATTTATTTCCGAACAGCCGCGCTATATTTCACGAACACTTGTATTATAGCAATCTTTAATCAGCACACCATAAGTTGCCTTTAATACTTTTAATTACAAACGACCAGCGATGGAAACAAACGATATTTTTAAAAGTGCTTTTTTAAAACGTGCTTTTTTAAAAACGAGAAACAAAATTATGAGGTGTCCTTTATAATGCATGTGCGAGTCCAAATGAAATTACATTTGTGTTTTTGGCTCGAGAAATAAATGTTGAGGATGATGTGATTAAGTTTGCCTGTATTTGGCTGTCTTGGCAACTATGTCCGAAGTTAACAAATTGGGTAATATTTTGGATAATATGTGGTGGTGTAGAATTAACATTTTATAATATAATATAAGGTTTTCAGATGGATAGCCAAAGTTTATACTCATTTTACACAACAAAACGAATATAAGGATTGTGTGCAAACATTATGTATGGTGGTACCTTATTTAAATAATTACAGGTTATTGTTTCAATTTTACTTCGTACCCTGGCGTGCTTCAGAACATAAACCAAAATAATTACCGATCCCATGATCCGAGCATCGAACCTAATATTTTAGCATACAATCACAGTCGTTTCAATGTGAATAAAGGACATTGTTTAGCATTAACCGCCATTTTGTATTATTTACATATGACAAATAACCATACAAATCTTCGGTACATCAAAGTACGTGGTCGATGTTATTATTTCCTTTTAAAACGATTCATTTTAAAGAGTGACCGAACAGTTACGAATGTTGCAGCTGTTGGCAGAAGGGGTAGGAATGACATTTGTGTAAAACATGTAAAATTGAATAGTTGTATTTTTTTTTCATTCGTATTTACGTACCTGTTCCACCTATTCTAAAAGCTTCAAACTACAATTCGAATTACCTTTGCGAAAAAATGTCTTTGTAATTAATTTATACGTTAGAAAAGATTACAATTTTCGAATAGGTAGGCTATATTTTTCTACAGGTTAGAATTGTATGTCTCTGATTTATTTACTTTCATTATATTAGTGGGTTAAACATAATAATTAGTGTCAAACGTTGAATAATAAAGTCGCGAAATGATTGAATTACGAATTAAAGTGTCAATGAAAATATTTAGCACACCAAAAATTACTTAATTATGCCAAAAAAACGAATGTATGCATAAGACAACTTGCATAAGCTTGTATAATATTTTTTGTCAAAAGTAATCTGTTGAAATATTATCATAAGTAATAAAATTATTATAAATTTGAGGTCATATTCTAATAGTTAGTTTTTGTAAAGTGTCACTCAGTGGAATGACAAAAAACATTAAACATTATCCGAATGGCGACGGTCCATGTATTTCGTTTTTAATCCTTATTTTATTTTGACTTTGATTAAATACTTTTAATGGGCGGCCTTTTAGGGTTCCCTATCCGAAGGGTCCAAAACGGAAACCTATTACTAAGCCTCCGCTGTCGGTCTGTCTGTCAGCGGACTGTATCTCATTAACCGTAATATGTAGACGGCTGAAATTTTCACAGATTATTTATTTCTATTGCCGCTATAACAACAAATAATGAAAGTTAAATTAAACAATATATATAATAAAAATTAATCCATACAAGAAACGTGTTTTTTTTGCTAAATATCTTAGTATGGTACGGAATCCTTCATGTGCGAGTCCGACTCGCACTTGGCCGGTATTTTTTATATCCGCTGTTTTGAAGTTTGCTTATTTGACGTTGAGTTGACATCTAGAGATGTGATCTCTTCAACCTCGACTAAGTTTAAAGTTCGTAACCTACTAAACATTGGGTGAGGATATGTATTTGATCAATTAGTGCCAACATTGCCATTGCAGGTATCTTTCTTTTTTCGCAATATTCAACATGTTTCCAACTTAGAGGACACTCTTTATGGAAAAGGTATTAGAATCTTTTTTAGATTGTGGGCTAAATGGTCAACAATGAGAAATGGGTCGTCGTCTTCATATAAAACCTGGCGTTTAAAACCCATTTGAGTTTCTAATTAGCCCGTAAATATCAGATATCAGTACTAAAGCTAATTTATTAACATGTTAACACTTATTTATTAGCATAGACGGTTATTACAGCCGTATCTACCTTCGTGCATAACGGATTCAATACGGTACACGCATCGAAATCTAAGATTCCCCTTTCGCGCTCCAATCTGGCAAACAGGGCTCATCTGAAATGAGGTAAACGGGTTAGGATGCTGTGCGTGGGCTTGCATCGCTATTAGATGTCTATTACCCCGTTTCCATATTTAACTGACCGTTAATAGTTGATGTAACTACTCGTGACTGTTACTGATAGTGACGCCTCGATTAACGGACGGTCGGGTTGTGGGCTTTTTGATTTTTATGGTCTGCTAAATATAGTTATTGTACAGTCCTCGCTTAAATAGTAATTAACAGTTTAGCATCTTCGATTCAAATGATAATCCAATGGTTTTAACTCAAATTTGTTTATCATTAAAAGAAAAAATACGTAGACCCATGTAGAAACAGCAAGGCAGACAGAAAATTTGAATAATTTCTATGAGCTTTAGGGTATCTTCTACCATTCATTGAAAATACTCACTACCATTGGCAGGAAAACAATTGATCTCCCAACATAGGAACGGAACTTTGGCATATATCCAAGAACTAGTAATAATAAATCCCACGAATATTAAAGTGTGTAAAAGTTACAGGCTTAATTAGAAGAACCGTTCTGTAATTGACTTGCTCTTGCATGCAGTGAGAACATGAATTGTTGAAGTTTCCAAGTTAAAGTTAAAGCAAGCTTGAAGTTGTTGATTGTTAGTGTTGTTATACTAAAACATTTGAACAGAATGAGTATAATGGAGATTTTTTATGATCAGCTCTATCAGTTACTAGGATATTATGTGATCCAACTTCTTCAAGCCAGAAGGGACATGGCCCCAGCTGTCATTTGTAGATCTTTGACAGTCGTTACGGTTTGTCAGAAGCCTGAAAGTCTGACAACTAGTCTTACCAAGGGGTATCGTATTAGCCAGTAATTGGATTGTGGAGGTCAGATAGGCAGTCGTAAGCCGACCACAAAATAGTTGGGAAAAGGCTAGTCAGGTGATGAGGTACTCACCTAAGCCCTGAAAGACTTACCAACTGTAACTAAGTGTATTGCTTCAGTTGTAAGCAATACACTGTTGCATATTAGTCCGTCAAATAACGATCCTACTTCATATAATTATGTATTTAAAAGCCCATAGTGCTTTTTACAATGTTCATAAATTGTTCATTTTCTTTACCAAGACCACACAGCGACTAGATGGTACTTTTTTAATAATTATAATGTTTATATTTATACCTATATCCCAACCACAAAGTCAAAGTCTTCAAATTCACACCATGACGAATAAAAATATTTTCTAGGACGCAAAAACTTTGAAACTTCAAATAAAAGCTGCTTATTTTTTCATATAAAACAATCTTAAAATTTCATATAATTCCAGTCGATATAAAAACTTGTTTGCACTGAAGTGTGGTAAAAAATGAAGAGTTTAGATTGAAATACTCGGCATGATAGTTTTGATATAATATTATTTAGATACGTAGATGAACACAGTTTTGTTAAGGAGATTGCTTTTTTTGTCAATTGGCTTTTAAATATTTAAATTCCTTCCTACCAATTTTTGGATTCTTCATGCAAAAATTGGTTTGATGTTAATAAAAAAATCAATTTCAGCTATTTACTTAACGGTTACGTAATAACCTCCGGAAAGGAAAATAAAAATTGCATCAAGGTTCATTGTACAAACTCAGCACAAAGTAACCGTAGAAGCATTAATTTCATGCTAACACTATAGCTTGTTGATAGCAGTGAAATTAATTCTTGACTCCTCCTACCTTAAAATCTCGACTTATAACACCACTACAGTTAAATGAATTCTAAAAACATATTCATCAAGATTATAATTTCATCCTGGAGTCACCCACTACCGGCTCTGTGGCGGACTAGGTGCTGGGTATAGGCCTGCAATGCTATCCCAAAAAAACCTAGACCCCAACTAAATCATGGTAATTAATATATTCTAATCAGACCCACATTGCCCTCAAAATACCAAAACCTACCTCACCACAGCTAACCAACCGGCATCTCATCTCTCCTCAAAGACCTCAAAAGATTAACCGTCCCTCACCACTAACCAACCGGCCTCACTCCTCAAACCTCAAAGACCTCAATAGATCTATGTCACTCAATCCCAAACTACATCATTGTCAATTCGGTGCTCAAAAAGGCTCCTCACAAAACGTACGATTATCTCTAAACAGAAAAGCTTGAGATAACACATTTGCGCCGCACACTGTGATACTGTATATCATCTGCTAGCATCCATAGATCAAGGAACATCGCAAAGTAGCGGCTGATATAAAAATTATAGGAAAGGTAAAAAAGCTGCTCATATAACAATTATATCAGACGAAAATTTTATGGATGGTATAAAACATCAACGAACTGGACCAAAGGTGAAATGTTTTTTTATTTTTTTTGCGTTGTTAGAAATATGTTAAAATTCTAGAAGCGATTTAATAAATAATATGAAGAATCTTCTTATCTTTTCGTGTGGTTAGTGACTAACTTGGTGTCAGAGTTTTAAAGCCGCCCAAGGGCCTGTGACTTGGCTTCACATGTCGTCGAGAAATATCTCTCAGGCATGCCGGTTTCCTTACTATATTTTCCTTCACCGTTTTTTAAGCAAGTGACAATTAATATATTGATTAGGCACTAATAGAAAAATAAAAAATGCTACAGAATTTACAAAAAAATTAAAATTACATACGAGTAAGTTTATCGGAAATTATCTATCCTTCAATAGTGAAACAAACAGGCCATAAATATTTCAGTACATAAACTTTAATTTTATGTACTTCTGATATCAAACGAGAAAATACTTTAGTTAGAGTTTCTAATGCTGAAGAAAACTGTAATTGATGTGTATCGTTTAAATTAAGTAGTAAAATGTTTCCATTATGGCAGCAAGATAATTAGGTTCTTAATGGCAATTGACATAACATAGCCAATTGAAAAACAAAGAAGAAGTAAGAAAATACGTTTATTTGCGGTACACATGACGCAAGGAAAGAACAAAACACGAAAATAACTTTCAATTGAACTTTTTTAAATGCTAAGCAATTATAGGTTACTTAGTAACTTAACAGTGTATTCATTGGACATTAACTACATCACTTCTGTATCAGTTAGTCAGCTGTCAGAATCTGCAGCATCAATCTGCAGCATCAATCTGCAGCATCAATCTGCAGCATCAATCTGCAGCATCAATCTGCAGCATCAATCTGCAGCATCAATCTGCAGCATCAATCTGCAGCATCAATCTGCAGCATCAATTCAACGATACCCTAATGATTACATAAATAGAAGCGCCATTTCAACTCTAATGAATACCGGACTCCCTATCGAAAAAATTCACATAATTCAAAAACGTCGAATAATTTATTATACGTACGATAATTAATAGAAATCATTAATACATATTTCAATTTATGTTTTTTCGCTCGCTCTACGGGTGCGTTGGTCTGTGGGAGAGGTCAACGCTCCGACGGAATGCCGCCCCTCCATGCGTCCGTGCACCATAGAAACATAATTAGTGTTCTCATCTTATCCTCGCGGAGATGCTATCGATGCGTCGCTCATCCATTGAAGATTATGTACGCATTTTAATAAACCTAATCCACAATTAACCTGCAATGGATTCACGCAATTTCTTAGTAATTGTTCATATTGCAACGTTTATCTATTAAGTTGATGTGAGCGTTCAATTAATTAATACTACTGTATAGAATTTTCGTATACATTATATTTCGGTTTCTTGTAATTATGTTAATGTCTGACTTATCAGATTTGTGATTAGAAGATCGTCGTATATTAATATGATAATGCGACGAATATATAAATAGTGCGCACATTTCAAATATTTTTACCGATGTTGTTGATCCATTTAAATGTCGATGCGCGATGCATGTTTGATATAGGGGCCATCTTTGATATAGAAGGCCATCTTTGCTAGAGTTTATAGTAATGGTGTAATAGGGTCGGATTTGAAGTCACGACCTTTCGTTTAAGAGACCTCATTCTGATTGATGGATTGTTAGGGCCCTTGTACCTTTATTTTCGCGCCAAGTTTTATTGTTTAAGATTTTTTCATCTTTTTCTATTACCGCTGTACTCCCGTAAAGTTGTTATCAAAATAAAAAACTTCAAAAAATCAGTCACAAAAATTACAAATCCGGTCAGACAAAAGTATAAAGTTATAAATAAAAAATGCCGAACAATATCCATTGCCGAACGTATGTATTGCAAATCACAAATCCGTGAAATATACTGGCCAGCTCGACACCATTTGTCATAAGCGTGAATAATCGACCGGGGCGAGGACTGATAAATTATTTTTGGCACCAAGTTTAATTTGTTCAATGATGCATCGGTCAAAAATTATGAACTCAAGAACACCCAGAGTGGGGTTCGGGGATTTTTTAGGGACCTTTGAGATAAAAGGAAGAATTAACAATTAATTATTGCAAAAAAAAGCAAGTTGATTATAGAATATGAAGTAAATGGAAGACGAAAATCCAAAACTTAATGTAACACCACGCCTGTATTCCCCGAAGGGCTGGGCAGAGCTGTACCTATAGTACACCCACATTTCGCCGATTATATTGAAGTCCCAAGTAATAGGGGCGAGCCCATTGCCATCAACCAGACACAGTCCTATCTCCAGGCTGGTACTGAGAGAATTCTTTATGGAAACACTGGAAATGAAGATGATGTCAGCAATTTTGTATAATCAAAATACAATTTAACGTAACAGTCTCAAATCTGTATCTCCATGTAGATAATACATGTGATAAATAAAGCCTTAATAAAAGCTACAGAACCTTTCCTCTTCCTCTCGGTTCCTCTCACGGATCCTCGGTTATTTATTAAACGCTTACTGCTAAAATGGTCATTTAATATTGTGGACCGATGACGGGAACGCTGTCGCATATTATATCATGCCATTATGAAATACTTTTGGTAACCTTACCGGGTTACTGCTTTTGGCAAGAAGTGTAAATAGGATCCTGTTGGAATTTACGAAGGATATTTTGCTCGTTATGTACGTTTAGCATAGGTCGATGCCCGAACCTTGGATATAAATAATGCAGGATATACAACGGTGAGTTTTGCATGACATAGCAATTATGTATTATATTTTTGGGTTTCCCAGAAGCAACTTAAGATCTTATGCAGCTTTTGAAAGTTTAAGTTTACACTACATCACGGAAACCAGGCATGTTATTATAATGAAGATGAAACTTGTACAATCAAAGACTTTAAATATTTTACAGCTTAAAAAGAAATTGCATGTAACCTTTTAAAACATTATTTATTCACTTAAAATCTAAAGACAACTGCAAAACTCATTTGTTACAAACAAAAAAACGTTGCTACTACAAATCACATGCGCTGGCGACACTCGCAAACAATGCGCGCGGTTCAATTATATGCGCAGGAGTTGCGAGCGCACGCGCTCGTGTCACTGGCCCGGGTGGAGACAGTTTTTGAGTTCACACCCTGCTATGTTGAGGTTATTTTTAAGTAACGTCCTTTCTCCGAGTTTTATTACTTCCTTATTTATTGTATCTATCTGTGGTTAGGATAGTTCATTGATAATGTTACTTTTTGAATAAGGTTGATTTGAATTTTGAATTGACACAAGGTCGAGGATACTTTACCAAGTAAAAGGATATAAAAATAGTAATTGGGTATGATGTAACTCGTGAAAAATGATAATACTCGGGAGTAGCGATAGTTAAATGTTTGCCGCCGGACCCTGAACAAATGGTTCCGCTACCAAATATACGTTCTCATATTTATTTACTATTACGTACCACTTAAATTTGTTTTTACAGATGGGAACCGAATGGTGATACAAGATAAGACGTAAATTCGATTCGGACAAAGCCACAGTTAAGTATTCGAAATATCTTCTTTTGATAGTCAGTAGGTCAGTGTAGAGAACTGATGTCTTAGCTACCAGGTCAGTTTAAGATCTGGGCTCAAGCAGTATCAATGTCAACTATCATCGGATCGCTCGAGGTCGCAGCAGGAACGTGTTGAGTTAAAAGTTCACGATTATCACGAAGTTTAGCTACATTTGAGTCCTAATACATGTGCGCAATGATAAGTGAATTCATTTGTGTTTCTGTTCCAGTAGCGTTTAGTTTCCATTATACGTTTTCAAAGATGCGCCTATAGGTCATTCAAAACTATAATAAACCACTGGAAACAGCTTGTTTTAGTAACCAGAAAACAATGTTTCAATGAAAAAAAAAGTAGTTAAGTAATTCTGGTAAGGAAATTCTGCTATCAGTGTCTTTTTAAATAACATCCTTTTTAGTATGGCCAGATAGAAGAATATTATGTTTCGACATTTTAATGTATTCAGAGCTTTCAGAAATGGCAGCAGTTTCTAAGCTCCCCATATCCTCTTTAATTTATAATAAGAACTGGAAACTTCGTAACTCCCTAAAAATAGCAAATAAACATACAACATTGTACCTCAATGATCGTTTGCATCATATCAAGGATCGTGACTCCACTAGCAATGATCCCGCGCCCGTCAGCGCAATTCAAATGTTCTTATTTATAGAGATTCGTTGCCCGAATGACGATGACTAAAGCCTGTGTATAATGTGTATAAGTAGCTTCTTGGTGGAAGGTTTTACGAGGATTTGTGTCAATCCGGGATGTGACTGCGTGTGGTCGTTTATCGGCGCCATATTGTCATCGGTCCTTGATAATAATGTAGTGATTCAGGTTGTTAGCATCTTCTGCTAGACTTAAGACTCCTTAAAAAAAAACGTTACAATTAACTAGTTGACTAAGTGTTAGGGAATAGGGCAATACTATCACCCAACCAGCATTGGACCTAGGAATACAAACTCAAACTCAAAACATTTATTTCAGGCAAACCAAGTGCCAGAATTTCAAAGTTTTTCATTGGAGGAGCACAAGGTTTTCAGGGTTTCAAACTTGGGTCTAAACTACTCTCAGGATACCTAACAACATATAAAAGAATCATAGTTACTTGCCCGCTTGCGACGTTTGCATTTTTGTGTGTCGATATTGACTGGTCTCTACAGGCACTTTTGAATTGTATATATATTTTTATCTTTTGCCGCACTAAAAGAGAAAATATGCAACACCTAACTCAGACTATTAATTCCCACTTAACGGTAATCCGTAGGTTAATTTCACCACAATCGACCACTTAGGGTTGACGGCTGGTAACCGAACTCATTACACTGCCAGTCAGGGCGACGGCTGAAGTCGGCTAAATTAATGATAGTCAAGATACGTTTTGCCCCTAATAGGAGGATTTGAAAATGAGGTGTCACGACATTTCCTGGCTTATTAATTTATTATATTATCGTACAAGCCGTGTGCCTGTGATGGGAATTATCATTGGCAAAAATGTCGAATTTCCATACAAACTGTCATCCCCTATCTAGGGGACGAATTTTCAAAACTCTTAATTGTGCACAATCTCACGTCGTCTGTCAGTGAATGAATTTAAGATTTTTATGAAGTAGTTTCATCATAGTAGGTGCTTTTATCGGTAGGTACTTGACTTACCGTCTGCCTCGTTGGTCTAGCTACTGCTAAGCATGAAGTCCTGGGGTCAATTCTCAGGTTGGGTGAAGTGTTATTGGGTTTTTCCATCTGAAATTTCTCAGTAGTAGCCTTTTTTTTTTGGGTTTGAAATTATCAAATAACTTCTCCCGCTATGGGCGGAGCGGGAGGGCATGTCAGACTCTTACTGATTAAAACCCACCCGTGTTCCTTCAGTTGCCTATGTGTTGCCAGGGGCCACGGTATCCCTTTCGGACTTTCCCGCGACCCCGGCAGGCATCGGCCCTAGCGGACCCCATCAGTTATGCTGACATCTTTTTGAGGCACGCGTTGAACACACCGCGCCGTTGACCAGGGCTTGGTCATTATCGGATGGCGAGCTACCCATTGCTCACCGTCCGCAAGCCCGCGCCTACGGTGGGATTCCCGACACCCAGAGGTTTTCCTACGGTGACTAGGGGCGTCAGAGCGCGAGGTTTGCCTCTCCCTCACACGTTCCGCCTCCTTCTTCGCGAGCATTACTACTTCGCAGAAGGAGGTGACGGCTCTCTATGCCCTCTCGCTCCGTACCATGGCCTGGACCAGGGCTGGACGCGAGAGATCACCGCCGCCGATCACCTTCACGAGAACAGGGCGCTGCTCCGCCCAAACCGGGCACCGTATGCTCTACCGTGTCCTCCGGCTGCTCAGTAGTAAGTAGCCTGGAGACTGGATTTGTGCCCGGTTGACGGCTAATGGCAATAGGTTCGCCCCCTTTTACATAACTGGCAAATGTGGGTGTGGAAGCCCTCTGCCTAACCCTTCAAAGAACAATAGGCATGATGCTATGTTATAATATCCAAGAGGAGATTCCTACTCACGGAATTATGATATGTCGAAACACTTTTAATTCTACATTCATCTTATCAAATTCAAAACATTTTATTTCACATAAACTTACAAGGGCACTTATGAAACGTCAGAAGCTAGGTGCACGGATCCAATTGGTTGTTTTCTATGGAGAAGAGCCGGCAAGAAACTCCACGGTTACTCTTTTAAAAGTAAATGGTTTTCACAATGTTAAAAGGTATGAGAGGACAGTGTAGGCCTATCAACAAGTACCAGGTACTTAGCAAAATATAAAATGGTCCACAGATCTACAGTCTGTTAAGCCTACAACGTTCTCACATACACAAATTTTTTAAGAAAAGAATCTATATAAAAGATAAATAAAATAATAAAAATAAAGACCTATTTAAACCAAATGGCATTAAACAAAGTCAAAGTCAAAGTCAAATCATTTATTTCAAATAGGCCCTTGTAAGGCACTTTTGAACGTCAAAGGCCGGTACTTGCCAGTACAGCTGTTACAAACCAAATAAAAAAAAAAAATACGTGTGGCACTCGAGGACTGCCGCGGTAAAGCTATTGCATAGCATATATTCAAAAATAAGAAGATAATATTGTTGATTTAAAATATTTTTTTAAAAAAATACCCCTATACCCCCCCCCCCTAAATCGCAGAATTTACACAACCGTCAATGACGTCTGCCCTCACGCGTCTGCCCGCGTTCGGGTCGCGCACTCGGCGATCGCGCGTCATTGCCTATCCCCCGCCCCTCCACCCTCGTTCTGCGCGCCCGCCGTCGACTCATCGCAGGTCATTCTTATCGTTCTAACTTTTAAAATATTAGTCCAAATTACTTAGTGTAAAAGACAAATTTTATCTACATTAAATACCGAAAGCGATGAAGGTATTTATTTTGATACGAATTAACTAAATACTCTAAAATATGCAACTTAAAAAAAGTATTCAATTTAAATGTATTTATAGCTCACTATTTTGGCTATAATGGCTTCCACATAAAAGGTAGATATATGCTGTCGCGGACTTTTATTTAGAACTCTTTAAGACAAACAACCCCACAATACATTCTTTTCATGTAACTCCAGCGGTTTAGGCAGCGCACGCAAAGATAGATCTCAGAGGGCAGGATTTTTTCCGACTTACTGGATACTTATCGTTATATTATGGCTAAATCACATAAAATCTTTATAAATTGTAGCCTATGTGTTATTCTGATATATAAGCCACATTACTGTAAAGTTTCATTAAAATCCGTTCGGTAGTTTTTGCGTGAAAGAGTAACAAACATCCATCCATCCATCCTCACAAACTTTCGCGTCAGGTTTTTTTCGTTACGGAATTTCTACATTCGGTCGCCGCGCTCAGAGTCTCCGATAAAAGCTATGCAATAGCTTAAAAAAAATAAGAAGATTATGTCAAGGAAGTATGTAAAAAAAGGCTAAATAAAATAATTATCGTAATTTGGGAGCAGTTAATATACATTTACATAATATAGTAATGTCGTTAATGAGGTACCAGGGAAGCCACATGTGCAGGAGGAATTATTGCCAAACTACCTTGTCTTCAACGTAGTCTTTAATCTTATACCTAATATGCTTTTTGGATAAGGACACGTTTGATGTGGATTTTGAACTTTCCATCGCTAAGTTCTGTAACTGACTTTGGCAATTTGTTGTAAAAGCGAATACTGTTTATAAGAAATGATTTACTAGTTTTAGTTAATCAAAATTTGGGTTACGTGTATTTATAATATGGAAATCGCTTCTTATTTTGAAAAGTGCAAAGTTTTTGCGAACATACAAATTACTTTCTAAGATATAAAGAGAAGGCTGAGTAAGTATATCAATGTCTTTGAATTTATCTCTAAGGGACTCACGAGGACCCATTTTATAGACGGTGCGAAATGAAAATTGTTAAATATTTTGTAAAATTAAAATTGAATCTACATCAGCTGCCGAACCCCACAGCAGTATTGCCATAAGACATAATACTGTGGAAATAAGCAAAGTATACTAACCTAGCTGTGGCTACATCAGTCAACTGCCTTATTTTTCTTACTGCATATACAGCTGAACTTAATTTACCTGAAAGAGCTCTAATGTGGGGCCCTATTGCAATATCGAATCTAAAGTTATTCCTAGTAATACAGTTTCCGTAATAGCATCTAGTTTCTTGCGATCAAGTTTTAAATTTAGACCTACTTGAGGTAAATTTGGTAAAGAGAACTTAAGACATTTAGTTTTGCTCGCATTAAGTAAAAAAATATTAGCTGCGTACCATTTCGTAAGAACTGCCAGACTATTGTTGACATGTAAGACATCCGTATCTTTTCAATCTATTTTAAAAACAAGGGAAGTGTCATCAGCGAATAGAATTATATCTGATTATATCAGAAGTTAGCCATTATGTAAGAAAGGTCATTAATATAAACTAGAAATAGGAAAGGGCCAAGAATTGATCCTTGAGGCACGCTCATCTTATTTGGAGGCCCCGAGGACGTCGCCCCGTTAACGTTTACTTTTTGCTGCCTGTTTGATAGATAAGAAAGAACAAGATCAGCAGCTTGTCCACGAATTCCGTAGTGGTGTAATTTACAGATCTGGGTTTTGTGGTCAACGCAGTCAAACGTTTTTGAGAGGTCACAGAAAATGCCAACTGCATCCTGGGACTTCTCCCAGAATTCCAAAATGTGACTAAATTTGTCACATTAAAATGAGTTTTACTCCTGCGTCAGTCGTCGACCTACCTTTCGTGAAACCAAACTGGTGACCATGTAAAATCCCATTTGAATTAATATGTGACAACATCTGGTCTAGCATGATTTTTTCATAAATTTTACTCAATGCTGGTAGCACAGATATAGGTCTATAATTAGTGGGATCACTCTTCCTGATTTTAAAATTGGTACTACTCTACTATGTTTCATTAAATCAGGAAACGTACCGCTATCTAAACATTGATTAAATATGCCTATTAGGATAAGGGCAATTGTGTCAATGATATCTCCAAGAACCTTTACGGAAATCCCCCATAAGTCTTCAGTGTTTTTTAATTTAAGATGTTTGAATGCTTTTTTAATTGTGACAATAGAAATGGGCTTAAATTCAAAACTTGGAATATCCTTACTGAAGTTTTCTTTTAGAAGAGATTCAGCTAAAATAGACGATGAGGGGAGAGATTTCGTAACCTCTATTGGGATGTTGGTAAATATTTTTTCTAGTGTCTCAGAAACTTTTAACTATCATCTCATCTCTCATTATCAATCTTTAAAGACAATTCATTCTGATCTCGTTGTTTTATGTTTCCAGTTTCTTTGTTAATTACCTGCCACACAGCTTTTATTTTATTGTTAGTAATACTAATTTTGTTACTTATTCATTTAGATTTAGCTTGGGCGCAGACTCGATTGAATATCTAAGAATAGTTTCTGACATATGTAATTATGAAGGACTTGATCAGAAGTCTATGATTTCACGTTGTACAAATTACATAAAATATCTCTGCTTTTTCTAATGCCAGCAGTGGCCCATTCATTACGTTTTATATGAATGAATGATATACAGGGTGATTGGAAGATGGGTGCAAAGCTTTAAGGTGAAGATAGTATAGACAATTTAGAACCATTTAAGCCATGGTTGTCTTAGACGAAGTCTTACCAATTTTTTTTTTTTTTAATAAGGTTTAGAATGACGTATTGTACAAATTTTTTATTTTTTCTGAGCTTTAAATGTCTGTAAAAAAAATGTCTAATGACACAGAAGCCTAAAACATGTTTTGCTTGATTGCTTACACATTACTTTAATTAAATAAATAAAAAATGAATTCATTTATCATTCAATTTGGCCATAATTATGCAGTTTACATTAAATTTTGAGAATTTCCGAAAAAAAACTAAAAAATTTGGTTAAAAATATTTGGTAAGACTTCGTCTAAGACAACCATGGCTTAAATGGTTCTAAATTGTCTGTACTATCTTCGCCTTAAAGCTTTGCACCCATCTTCCAATCACCCTGTATATTTATATGTTTTTTTTTTGCTCTTATCCTATACTGAATACTGACACACTTTAACAGTATATGACGGTAAACTGTTTGTCTCCCAAAGTTAATTTACCGAAATCCAACAATTCATACTTCCTAAGAAAACTTTCTCAAACAAAATCGAAATGACATCAACACAATTTTTAAACCATAGCATTTAAATTTAACGTGTTAAAATCAGAAACCGTCAATTAAAATGTAATAATAATCTATTAAAATGATATTCAAGTATAATATCAGCACTATATGACCTTTTATTTCGTAATCAGACGATCACAAAATCTCAGTCGTAAAAAGGCTATAAAAATTTCTTAAGACAATCTTTATACTACAAAATATTTATTAATATTCGAGCTAGAGTGTTATCTATGAAGAATATCTGATTTAATGTGCCTGATTTATTGTGAATTAGCTTTTTTTTGTTATACTACGCGAATTCACTTGCTTTAAAACTAAAGGATAAAACGGTAAAAAAAGAAAAATAAGAATCACAAAAAAAAAAAAAACGAAAGTCACAAAATCAAAAACGTTTTTTAATTACCGAAAATAATATTTTTTGTAGATGAATCAATGCATTTTAATATAATTAATTATAGGCGAGCACAAAGAAAAAGAATTGCAAATTGTTATTTAAAAAATTATGGCAACTCAAGGAAAGTTACGGCCGATCTCTATTATTAAAAATGTTAACTTCATTGTTACGTTTATATTACTAATACTGTTAAAAGAGTATATTCTGAAAGTGGGCAACGTCGCAAATAGATGTCAAATATTTCGCTGTTTTGATTAATTTGGCAATATTACTGTATAGAATATGAAATGCTAATCAAATTTTTAATATTCTAGCTTGCTAACTAGCAAATTAGGATATTAATCATTTGAATTTGGGTTTTGTAACCGTTTTAAGTATAAAAAAGGCATTGGGAAAGTTTCCAAATACTTTTTTTACATCTAAAACTAAATGTTCGGTGTTGCGATATTAATTGTTGCGTTTCATAATCAATATTTTAGTTCACTAGTTAGCCACATTTCATATTTCCATACAGTAATATTGCCAAATTAATCAAAACAGGTAAATATTTGACGGCTATTTGCGACGTTGCCAACTTTTAGGATAAATAAGATTAATTAAAAAAAAATACCAAACGCAGAATAAAAACATAATAACTTTCGCGGCAAAATCTTCCAAAAATCTTATTTCAATGACAGCAGGAGGTATAAATTGTGTATCAATATTTAATACAAATCTAGCATAATAGTATAAAAAAAACCGGCCAAGTGCGTGTCGGACCACGCACAATGAAGGGTTCCGTAGTTGAAATGAATTTATCCGAAGAACAAACTTAACATAGTAGTTGAAAAACATGTTTTCCCATACGGAATGTATCGGAGATAATGTTTTTCAAACTGCAAATTTAAGTTGGTCGAATATTACTCGTTAACCTGTACAGTCTACTTGGCTGTGATAGTTTTCCTTTTTATTTCGTTATATATACTACTGCTATGAATTTTTTCACAAATCCAAGTACAACCGTTTAGCTAGCAGGGGGGCACTTGACTCTAACAAAAATTTGCACTTAAATGCTTAATATTTCGCAAACGGGTCCTTGAATCCAAAAATGGTTTTCACAAACTAACAATATTTTTGAACTACCTTCTAACGATACCTCACACCATGGGCTAGATGAGAAAAAAAAAGAACACTCCCACTTAAAAAAAAAAAAAACTTGATTTTATTATTACCACTTTGTCGGCGTAATTAATATGTAGGTATACCCATGCCAAAAACAGCTTTCGAATACTAACAGTCTCTGAGCTAAGCCGCGGACAGACAGACGGACATGGCGAAACTATAAGGGTTCCTTGTTTACTTCGGAACCCTAAAAATTGCGTAGGATGGCTTTTTATTCGATTTTTTTTAACGAAAAAATATTGTGTCTTGTTTTATATTTTGCATTTACTTATTTACCCACTACTATTATTACCACCACCGGATTTCTGAGAAATAATAAACGCATTAATTTAACTACTATTTTAGAATTAATATGTATGCCAAGCCTAATTGAAAGAGTACAAGGATTGTCCAAGAATGTAAACAGGAAGGACATAAATACCTATAGTTTCATAAGAATACTACTAAGCAATTAAATAGTAGGTACCTATGTAAATTAATGATTGGAAAACCTTCAAGCGTTAAAATAATTATTAAGCGGCGCTTAAATAATTATTAACTATCAGGAATTCTGAGAGTGACCCTCCCATAGTGAAGCTTCCGGAAGAATAAGAATCATTTATTTGCAGAAAATACAGGTGTTACCAGTTGTAACATTTGCTGGTTTAATGTACAGTCCATATTTTCCTGTTTATGGCGTGTTTTTTTAAAATTGCTATACCTAGGTTCTTATGATAATAAAATATAAGTGCAGAATATACAAATGCCTATGTTTTAATTGCATTTAATTACATTAATATTACGTTTGATTGAGTTCAACGTAGATTATTCTTAGGTTTGAAGAAGAAGCAGGAAAATAAAGCATAATTTTCGGAATACTGAATTGCACTAGGAGAAAAAAGGTGTTATGTTGTGTCCTTTCCACATTCTAAAAACTTTTAAGTGTCAAAGCATTTTTGCATTGTTGTCTATTACTTGGGTTACTAAACATTATAATAACGCGATTTTTGTTTTAATTCCTTACCCTACCCCTAATTGGGGTGACCCAAGCCAAACAGGGTTAAAACAAAAACGAAAAGGTTTCTAAAACGTCAACAATCTCGTTTGTACAAACAGTCAGTCATATGGAAGTTTCTAAATTTATCGCATATTCGACAGGCGACTTTTGTCATATTATGTGTTTACATGGACACTGTATCGGCTCTTTAAGTACATTCTTAGTAATTTCACTGAATAGTTTCGTGAATTCTGGTTTCTTGGTTAGGTTTGAATGTAATATAAATCCACTGTTTAGATATTTGTCGTCGTTACTAATGAACATAGAAGGACACTTTGTTGCAGAGTCCTGAATGTTCTGTTACCACCAATGATCTCAAATAAAACTAGTGATAATATTGTTACGAGCCATATTATAGTAATAAGTGCCAAACTAATAACCTATCTAGTCGTTCTGCTCTAAAATTGACCTGTTTTTAACACGCTTTTATTAGGTCGACCTGTATGTATGTAACTATGTAATCAAATCTAAGAAAACTAATTTAACCATCTTCTAAAGATCGTAGCGTTATGATAATTGGCAGTTGTATGTGATTTTGATGACAATACAATAACATGGTACTGTCGAGCTGATCTGATGATGGAGTCGGCAGATATGAACTGGAACTTCATGATGGATGATCGTATCATAGCCGTGTTTGGACTTGTTAGAAAGGTCTTGTAATGAACGTTGACCATGATTAGGTTTTTTATACTATTAATATTTTTTATTTTTACTATAAAATAAATCTCTCCAATCAGTAATCGTATGGTTATTTCCAGTGTGTTATAGATATGTTTTCCAAGGCCGTCTTCCCTTTCAACTTCCTATTTGCCTTTTGTTGAATATAATTATACTAACGAAATTTAAATGAATGCCCAAAAGACAACGCCGCTTAGTATAACTTTAAACCGTGCTTGAAAGTGCCATCAAACAAATCCAAAATTAGACGCCTACCAAGCAAAATCATCCTAATCAACGGCGCCTCTACAAGAATGCTAAAAGCCCAATCAACACTGAACCCAAGCAATGACAGCCTATTACACAACTACAACAACTCCTCAACAACTATCGAGTTCATCAACACAGTATCGATCATTAAAAGCAATTTGTAGCAATTATATTGACGATGTATGCCACGGATCTATTACTGAGTTAGGTTACAGGGGTAACGAATTTATAATGTGTGTTACGTGTTTGAGCATGCCGCTTCTGTTAAGGCGAACTTTTTGTTTTCGGGTAAATGTGTGGTTAGTTAGTTGGGTTATCCTTTGGGAATGGTAATTCTGGTTTATGAGGGTAATATCATATTTTTGCGACATTTTTACATGTCGATAATTCATAGAATAACACACATAACCTGTATTCTTCACCTGTTTCAGTGAGTCAATATAATTATTTATGTTTCTGTTTAATCGGTTAGCTTAAAAATAAACACCATGAAATAGATTATTTCATGAATAGCAGACAAACAATATTGATAGCAATCATAGAACCATACTATGCTCACAATCACACCGACGTCTTCCCCTTAACAAATCATAAAAAATATCAAAAACAATTTGGCCATAAAGAAATCAATCGAATACGTTACCGTTATTCGACAGCGGCCATTTTAGTTACTTGATTTCCCATGAAACATATTTGTTAGAGTCGAAATATTTAAGTAAATGCCGTGACTGAATCGATAATTTCTGTTTGTAATACTGTCTATACAAAAGGTATAGGTAATTAGATATTTTTGTACACCATGAAATATACGGGTTTAGTCTTTAAATCAAGGTGTGTGACTAATCCGTTGATTTTTGATTTTTCTTGTTAATTAGTCAAGTTACACGGTTTGGAGTTAGAGTTTTTCTGTACACGTGGTTATTGGTTAGAAAAAGAGGAAAAAATGTGTTCAATAGAGCTTTGATAATGATGTTATATTTTTACCTTGAAAATAATTTAAAAAAATAAAAAAAGTAAGTAAAGTAAGGTAGTCATATAAATATTTTATATGACTCTTCAACGAGGCAGAAAAAGAAACAATTTTATATCAGCATCACCGAGCTTGACGGACTATGACGGACTATGACGTACTATGACGTACTATGACGGACTATGACGTACTATGACGTACTATGACGTACTATGACGTACTATGACGGAGTAGGTACTATGACGGACTATGCCCACAGAAAACAAAACAATATCATTTTTATTGCCGAGTGACGGTAAGAACATTGAATTAGATAAATCTCTGTCCTACACAATAAAACATGTAATAAAATAGTTTATTACTGACGAGACCAGAGGCGCTACTGATCCAAAGAACATTACAACTCTTTATAATATACTCCTTGATACAAACAAATATAATACATACCAATCAATTTTCGCATTTACTCCAACGAATTACAGTCCACATTCGCACACCTCACCGCTATCGCCATAGCAATTACGTACCTGAAATGACAAAAAAAAGGAAATTAAAAAACAGGTTCGTACATCTACCTCCATCCGTGCTCAGCCTCTAAAGGTACCGTCGTAAAGAGCCGTAATGTTATTAAACTTGAATATTAAAACCGTATTAATACGACCAAGTAATTGACTCGCAAAGTTTGTAATCTTCGAACTTCTCTGCTGCGGAGTCGTGTAGAACACTTTGTATTTTAATGGTCTGGGAACATGTTTCCATGATGACGTACCGTACGTTCCACCTGAATTTTAGAAAAAGGCGAGGAATTGTACCAATTGTAAGTATATGAATATTAATGATGTGGTGATAAAATTAAGGATAGACATACAACGAAAATATTAAAGAGCTGAATGATATTCCAAGAATCAATAAGGAAAGTCTCTTTTTGCTTTAAAGTCTGCCTTATGAACATAATTATCTTTGTCAGCCTACACACGCAGTGAATATCTCTACGTAAAGCTGGCGATTCCATTCTATCTCACCTAAATACACTAGAGGCTTAGATAAAAAACCTCCATGTAAATTATGAATACAGATAGTCTTTCACACATCCTGACGCAAAAAAATGTAATCCTCATTCCCGTATGGCACGTAGACTTCAGCAATTTTTAATACAACTATTATGTTTCCTTCAAAACATAACATTTGATATGAAGAAAACTGTCTTAAATCTTACCGATAATAAGAATAAACGTACTTACGGTGCCTCTTTTGTTACCTGTGGACCTTTCACTCAAGCAGGACTCGCGTCACTCATGTCAAGTGTCAATCATAGCGTCTAAAATTTTTGCCGCCAACTTACGGAAAAATTTTATTTAGATAATTTTCTGGCTGACTGGAAAATAGATCATCAGATGAAATGAAACTGGAAGAGCCGCTAGAGACAGAAAACCGATACGCGCACGACGACGATTCGCTTATTTATTATCTCATCTGCTCGACGTCCGTATGTCACTGCAGGGATCCAGCAGAATATCAGCGTCAGGTCTGACACATGCTGAGTTGGACTCCCATTTGGTGCAACCTTGAAACGCACACCGCACTTTGTACGAGTATGTTTCACTATTTTAAAGTGTCTTAGCCAATAGTCATCACAATGTCTTTAATTTCTTCTTTTTTTTTTTTTTTTTTGTATATTGGCACCTTATAGCTATATTCATGTATTGAGTTATTATTTAATCGTGTTTTTGTATTTTATGCTGTCTTTTGTGTGCACCAAATAAACGATTTATCTATCTATCTATCTCTATCTAAAATTACTTTCGTAAAGTAGTAAAAGAGAGGGCTATCTTTCAAGAGAATGTATAATGCTCAGGCTATTGTATTCCCACTGAGTGGACAAAGGGTCTCTCTGTGAGAGAGGAAAGGGATTTATTATATGATAATTTTTAATCCCCTAAGAAAATATTAAAATTATGTTTGTGTACATGATTCACATTTCAAGTCAATTTAATTAACAAATGATGATACTTCATTTACATGCATCACCACTTGACTAATTTATTGACCATTTTAATAAAAGGTCCTATTTAAATTTCAGTTTCAATGAAATTTTAACTTTGCCATGTATGACAATGAGTTTGTGTTTCCACATCTTTATAAAATTGCTTACTATGAGATTCAAAAATGTCTGTACATTTGATTGATCTCATAACATCCAAGTAAGTAACCAAACTTATATTCATTAAGGATATGAGTGATCCAATTCTCCTTTATTGATGAGATTATTATTCAGTTTAGTCCCATTTATTTTCTATTATCAGTATAGTGTAGCTTTATAATTTATGTTCACCTTAAATAAGGCAAATAAATTTGCCATCTTTGACATCATAAGTAAGATGTGTTCATTTCTGCATTTACTAAGATAAATAGATTGGAAACTCTTAATTGTTTTATTGGAACATTTAACGAATACAGACTGAAATATTCGTTCATTCCATATAATATTTATTTCACATAGCGTGTACATCCTTCAGGTACTCTTTCACCAGCAGATACCAAACAGGTATTCATATGAAATGTTATGTTTTGAAGGAAACATAATAGAACTGTTTTGCATTAAAACAAAACAATTATTATGTTATGAAAAACATAACATTTGAGCAATGTGCTTGCTGTTGAATTTTGAAGACTTCTATGATTGACACTTGACATGAGTGGCAGATCGAGCTCGCCGCCGCGAGTCCTGCTTGAGTGAAAGGTCCACAGGTAACAAAAGAGGCACCGTAAGTACGTTTATTCTTATTATCGATAAGATTTAAGACGGCTTTCTTCATATCAAATGTTATGTTTTTTCATAACATAATGACTGTTTTGTTTTAATGCAAAACAGTTCTATTATTGACTGAGAATTAAAGCACTCGAGTATTCTCCAACAATCACAAAGGAATTAAATTAATTCATCCAGCAAAGAATACATCAGAACTGGTATTCAATTTGCATATAAATTAATTTAAATAATAATCTTTGCTCTTGCTGTTGACAAATACGTTAAGCGAAATAAAAAAGAGTTATCTGTTTATTCTTCTTATATTATTTGTGCCTTTGCCTTTACTAGCCATAAACACCACTTATTATCTCAACTTAATATTATATTTACAGCTACAATTATTATTTTATTATAATCACCACCCTTAGACCGAACAGTAGTGTCCAGTCCTGTCCTAAAAATAATCTTATTGCCTGTTTTTTTTCTATCTTCTCGTACTGTATCGTATGCAAGAGCATACGATACAGCGAAGGAAGCGATACGATGCGGCGAAGGTCATGCTAGCTATCAGTGCTATGGAAGAGCATAGCACTGATAGCTAGCATGACCTTCTGATGATTGTGATAGTCAAGCACTGCTCATCGTCAACCCGACATTTATTTCTTAATCACCCTTATAGGAAAAGGAGGTAGCCAGTCCCTACTTCAATGACAATCACATCGAATTAAAAATGTCGAACTCAAAATTACATTCGCAACAAAATGACCAAATTAACCAGTCATTTCGAGAAATGACGCTATTAAATACGGCTACCACATCACGCGATGCTTGGATTAAAGTAAATAATACTTAAATTATAGACTAGTACGTTAGACAAACGAGTATGTCTAGCTCTTTTTACAGAGTTAATTTTCTTCCTGGACGCAGCACGTCACATATCATGGAGGATAATGATATATAATTTGACTGGGCAAGGTTTTACCTTGGTCTTTCCAACATTTAAAACATCTGATCCCAAAATATTTTTCGAAATAAAAATATATTTCCCTGAGGCGTTCCGAAAACATCGTCCAAATAGACTATGGCACAGGCGACCTAACCCTTGTTCTATTCGTTTTAAACCAGTAATCAACTATTAGCGATAATATTTAGGAATACAAACATTATTTTGAAGTATTGTTTTGTTCCTAACGTAATTTTATTTTATTCTATTTTACCTTTCTGTGTTTACAAGCGTGACTTAATAGAAGTTACATACTATGACAGACTTGAATTTTTTTACGTCTAACTCGATGTCAAAGACAACCTACACCTTTAGAGCTTTTTTTTTTCAACGTAATTGTCAATCTAATCTGATCTCGTATTTATTTTATCTGATTAATCAATTTAATGCTTAGTGTCAATCATTAGGCATTACTTGTTTACTTTTTTGCAATTTTATTTAGTTATTTTTAATTCAAAGATCTTTTCATCTATCTGTCATACATCCAGCATTATGTATATCTATGAGCCATATTGTTCTATCTAGGAACGATCTTATTGAGATTTTGTGTAACCTTGCACATGGTTACATTATTATGGAATTCTACTTTAACCATGTTTTCAAATCTGACCTCAACCTACCCTGTCCCATCATCCTCATATTTTCGGACCTCAAAATTGGCCTCAAACGTGTCATTACAAAGAAATTAGTGGTTTATTATTGTCGAATTAAGTTTTGGAGTAGCGTCCGTGGTTAATTTTTTGTGAAGGTTGGATAAAAAAGGTCGATCCGTCAGTCGATAGAGTAGGCGATTAGATGCGTGAGATACAGGCTGGATATTGTTTTAGTTTTGTGAACTTAGTTTTTTAGGAACTACATATATGGAAACTTTTAGGAAATCATTATTTTATTACCACATGTACAGGAAACTCCTGTTGATCTAAATTAACTTATGACTATTCGAAACTTAGGATCACAAAAAATATAGACTGTAACTTCATACTTCAACGTCCCAGAGGACGTCGTTATAGATAGCACGTGGTCAAAGATCAAACATTCATAAAGAATGACCTTCCATATAAATCTAAACAAACACCGCTACTCCGACGATAGATCTCATAAGCCCATAACGAAATGACAAATAACAATGCAACGACTACCGTCATCGTTATCTAATAAAAGAAAAACTTCCTAAAAAGAACTGACCCCTAGACAAAGATGGCGGGTAGTTTTTTTAAAAGTAATTATTGTTGTTTTTTTCTCGGCTGCCATTATCCGTTCGGATCCCTCGATGGCCACAGTAATGATATGAAACAAAATTACATGGCTGGGTTTCGGCCGCCTATTAACATACCTAGCGATGTATCATTCGGTTCTCAAATAATGACGTTTCGTCACAATTATTTTGTTTTTTTTTTAATGGCTACAGTTTGTGTTACGTGAATTGTATGTACGGGTACATCGCACTCGGTATAAGAGTTACGAGTCACTGCTAAAGTAAGTAGACCGTTTTATATACATTGTTGAGATATTGAGTATATACTTAGACTGAAAATAGAAGTAAAGATTCTATTTTCAATTGGAGTATATAGAATCTTAAAATATATTGCAAAAATCTTTAATGAACATTTCATAAACAAATGAAGCGATAGATGTTATATTTTGGATAACAATGATAATAAAACCGACGTTGTTGCTTTACGAAAGCCACGTATCTAATTACTGTTACTTTATAGACTCACAAACGAAAACTATTCAAGCACTGGAATAAACTTCAGCTTAGTCCAGTTATTTTAACATCAACCACAGACATATTAACGGCGTTTTACCACAAGGGCAAAGATCGAGACCAATTAATAAACAGGACCAGTGATTAGGTGATTACCATCACCAGAAAAACTTCAAAAAGATCTTATTTCGATGTATCTATCAACACTATTCGAGACTTTGAATCACGTCAACAGTCATCAGTCATACGCTACGACTATTACTCATTACCAACTTTGAAAAAGATGAGTAAAAGCTTTGGGCGTAAGAACATTTTGAGGTTAATTCTAGAGGCAGCGTCTATGTAATCAGTCTTATTCATCATTCTGATGTTTTAATAGTAAATGCGTAGGATTTGTCTGGTTCGAAGAAAAATGTTGCGGTAATGGGTGATTTGGAACTAAGCCTTAGGTTGTAAATATGTTTCTAAGTATGCCTTAGTTAAATGTTGTTTTTTGTTTCCTCTACGAAATCATTGAATTCTTCTGATATTAATACCTATACAGTTGTAAATCTCAATCGTATTATTCCTGTATCTGAAATAAGAACAACCATTACAGAACCTCGCTCAATTCTCAAGCAGTACTCAAAACTAGTTTCAACCAATGAAATGGCTTAAAACTTGTTTTAAATAATGATTGACTCTTGAGTAATGTGCCGTAGTACGGGCTCTAGAATACCAAAGCTCTCAGCAAATGATTTATGTTTTGACATAATGATCAGCTGTTGGACATCTTCCTTAGATATATGTATTGAAGTGGTCTTCCTAGAGCGCTGTAGACAATAGGTTCATTTTAACCATCGTCATTTACCCATACCCGATAGCTAAGTTCTTTACACACCAAGATTACTCAGAAGTTGGTCCTGGCCCAAAGAGCCGAAAGACAGAAATAGGACCATAAAGTGGCGGCAGTTCGTTACCTCCTCGGACAGCTATCCGTCAATATTTCTCCGAAACACACGAAGCTCATTTTACTGAGGATAAAAACCTCAGGAAACAGTCATTACGCATCACAAACAACACAAACATAATCGTTATAATATAAAACCTTGAGACAGAACCATAAAACCGAAAATTCACCCGAAACCTCATTTTCAATCAACACAGAAACTGAGAATCAAAAAATTCCATATTTTTTTCAATTTCGTTACGAGTTAGAACAGAGATATACAGACAGACAATGACACAGACTGCCACTATAATTACCCCTCCCTCCCCCACACTCCTGCAGCCCAAATTACCAAGCCTCCCATTAACCATCATCCCGTGCTTATAAAAAGGCCTGAGCAGAAAAAAAAGTCATCCTCACAACCAATAGCGGACGGTTCACAAAATACAATTTAATTGAAACCTTAATTTCTCGGAAGCAAAGTTCAATTTTGATTGCTGAAGCTTAGTAGGAGTCATCAAAGAATGACGCACGCATTTTAAAACTATGAGGATTTGTAGATTTTTTTCTTATTAATTTGTTAGGTATGTGAAATTAGAGTTTCTTGTATATAGACTTTATTACGGTTTTGTTCGATAGTAAAAAAGTTGTGGTTCAAGTTACTTATTGCTTGTTCGTGCAAGATTTATAACATCAAATTACCGACTCTAAGTATAGAAGAAACATGCTAACCTATTGATCTGAATTCGATCGTGCAACTTGTTCTATAAACACGCCAAACTATTGTTTTGAATTGGAAATCTGGTAATCAGATTGTTGTATTTTACGGAGTGATCCTAAGTGGCATATAAAACCAACGAATTATATAACTTCTAAATAAACACCACCAAATAACCCTGATTTACTTCTCTACTTACAAATTTGTTCATTACTATGACTACAATGTTCATTACAATGACTACAATGTTCATTACAATGATTACAATGACTACAATGATTACAATGTTCATTACAATGATTCAGATTCAGATACAGATTCATTTATTTGCCAACAATGTAGATACAGGTATAAGATGGTACAATACTACAATGTTTATTACAATGACAATTGATGCTATGAAAGGAGGAAATGTTCAGTACAAGAAAATACGTTCTGTAGACTGGTTCATGATATGAAAAGTCCGAGAAATCTCTACCAAGGACCATCGGTAAGTAATAGAAACTCAGGATTGCAGAATACATGAAAGAAACAAATAAAATCTAACAGACTGACTTTCATCGATCAAAGGGTCAGCAGTACAATCACAGTTGTAAATAACACATTTCTTACTTCAGAATAAAAAAACGAAATGATTTTTATTGACGCTAATACCCAGCTTGCGAACGAACCCAGTCTCTCACGTTACCCCGCGTTTATTACTACATCTCTTGTCTCTTTCTAATCATCTTCATCATCAGCATTTCGTATGTTCTGTCCTTTTCGAATCATCATTTCGACACAGCAACTGCCAATTATTATATTGGTGTAGGATTTTTATGTTGATTCTCTGAGTTTTTACAGAGTTGAGTTAGTTTTGGGTACTGTGTACTTGGAAGTCGATTTTAAGTGTAATTGCCAGGATATGTGTATATGTTTCGGGTTTGAAGTTGTCTGTAATTGTTACATTGTACAAGTGTTGACGATTAGTAAAGTGGGGTATGTATGAATGAGTAACAGATTGATTCGATGTTGGTCACACGACTGGTAATACAATCGCGGTAAATTTTAATTTGTGTGTGTGCTTTGATTATAATTATTTTAGTTAGTTATGTTTTTAGTTTGTTAGTTAATTCAATCTTATTCTTATTTAATTTAACTCAATTCAATTTAATTTCATCCAATTTAATTCAATTCATTTTTATTAAATTCAATTCAATTTAAGTTAATTTTAAGTACATATAAAATATTAATTAGATTATAGTCCTAATTGCATTGTTTTCCATGTATAAATTGATTATTATTGTATAGTGAGATCCAATTGAAATGCTGAGCTTACCTATAATTTAGATGCATGCAATTCTATTGTATTTGTTAATGATTGTTACTTTGAATGTCCTTGTGTGTATTTAGTTGGTTTGCCTAAATAAATAAATAAATAAATCGCCAAAGATTTGGATTCGGTATATTTTAAAATTCAAATTGTCTCTCATCACCAACAATTTATAAATTCTGACATAAGAGTGATATACTATATCACTCTTATGTCAGAATATATACTGATACTCAAAAAACTATTAACAATCACTTTACAGCGCAAAAACATAAATATATATTTATTTATTTCACTAAAACAGAACACAAAAATCATAAAAATATAAAATTTTGCAATAATAACGTACCTATGAAATTGCTCGCGCCACTTAAGCTATTTTTAACTTCAATGCAAGAAGCAATTGAATTATATGTAATAAAAATTTATTCATGTTAATTGGAGACTGGTTTTACGATGCAAAGTCATTGCTGATGTTGAAGGAAACGACTAGCCATTACACTGAGGATGACATTTAGGTTAACTAAGAATAAGAACGAAGTATAGTGTACAAACCTATTAACAATTACAGTAGAATGAGGACCTCCTAATCAACAGTCATGATTAATGGTGGAGCAATAATCTGGTCGCTTAACGAAAGGATTCATGATTGCAGGAAGGTTTTATTGCTGAAGAAAAATGCTGGTGTCCTTACTCTTGACATAATATGAGAAACATCAAAAGGGATGACTAGTCGCCCTGTATTACATGGATGCTCCCTGTTTTATTCTGTAGAACAAGAAACTAGAAATAATGGCACAATCAACATTGGCATATTAGGCAAGTATCGAAATCGATTGAAACTAACTATGTTGGGGTCGGCTTCTAGTATTACCAGATGCAGCTGAGTACTAGAATTTTACATGGAGTGACGCGGTCCTGCCTACTTGACCTCCACAAACCCAGTTACTGGGTAAAACGATACCCCTTGGTAAGACTACTTATCAGACTACTAACTACCCGTAACGACTATGAAAGATCCATGAATGACAGCCGGGACCAACTGCTTAACAAGCTTTCCATAAAAATAAAAGTGTCTTCCACAAAATACTTTCAACTCTAAAAATAACCCTGTATAATACCAGTAGTGATACAATTCCCTTAAAATACTAATTCCTAAAGGATGCCAGCGTTTACTTCCCTGCGCCAATAGCTAAGGAACAAAGGTGCATACAAAGCACTATATTATACACCTTTTAGCATAAACATAAGTTTTAGATTTACTATATGAATTCGTTCTAACTCCGATAAAATCTTTATGGAGGAAAAACAAGAGCTTTCACAGAACCGATATCGCTTCTTACCAGTTACCAAATACCTGGCAAAAGCCAATAAAATAAAACTTGGAAAAAAAACAGAACCTTAAATATATTTAAAAAAATTGTAACTTAAAACAATCGGAAATATGTTTACCAGTAAATATAACGTAAAACAATCGGAAAAATGTTTACCAGTAAATGTAACGTAAAACAATCGGAAATATGTTTACCAGTAAATGTCAGCTGATTGGTATACTTTAACCACGAAACCAATATTCTGATAATTATTATCAAACCGGTGTCTGTATTTGTGCCCAGTTGATGGCAATAAGCTCACCCTATTACAGGGGTTTGAACAGACCTAATTGGCGGAATGTGGCTGTGGCTACACATCTCTGCTCAAACCCTCAGGGAATACAGGCGTGATGTTATGTTATATTTGCTGAAAAATAGTTGTGGTAACTTTACATTATAGGTACCCAGAAAAACACTATTCATTTTATACAAATTCGCCCATGAAACTACGAAGCAAAACTAGCAAGATTAATAGCGTCAACAATACAATCCCTATTTCCAAACTATAACCAAAAAAACAATATTTCGAAAAACCATTCAACAATATACCATAGCACACCATAACTCTAAAAACCGTAAAACAAAAACCAACATGCTAATAACGCTCGTGATCTCACTAGGGAAGGCCTTAATTGTCGCTAGCTGCTAAATGGCCCTGCCTAACGCCTAATATGGTCCGCCAGAGGGAACGGAGTCACGCCCTGGCTTAAGGATTGTAGAAAATATGGGCCCAGGTATTGTAAGGGTTTAAGTGATAGCGTTTAGGTGTTTATGGGCATATATCCTGCAGGATAACTGATATTAGTGGGAAAGTGGCAAGAAAATGAAGAAGGAATTATAAGTTTCTGTAGTAGAAAACATTTTTGATAATGTATGTCGGGGTAGTTCGACAGGCATCCCTATTACTGTCAACTGTCGAGTTTTGCAGTGAGTTCAAGAGTATTAGGCGAGAAAAATGACAGACACAAGAGAATTTTCGCTTAATCTTTCAAGTTGGTCTGTATGTGGGTCTGAAAATAAACAGGTGTTATTTTCAAGTACTGTTGCGTACATGAAACCAATCAATTGAACACGAAATAACTAGTAGCGTACATCAATAAAACAAGTTTAAAAGGTTAACAGAAAGGAATTAGACATTATAATTAAACTGTGCTTCTTAGGTTCTTTTTATTGCCTTCAAGTAATAAATGTTTCGTTTAATCGACTTGCAACTCTCCTGATGATGTATACCAGCCTTAATTCCTAGATTCTAATACGAAAACAAGATTTAATCAGTTCCCAACTAATACTTTATCCCTTTCATTGAATGGCGATCTGAAAGTTAGGCTGCGTTCATATCTGCGACTAATCGCAAATTCGCAACGAAATTATTCGTTTCATATTCTGTTATTAATGTGACTGCGTTAATGCATTTTACATGCATATGAAAGGCCATTGGATAGAAAGTACATGCTCAGGTGTTTGAGACATAAACGAAGTCATGTGGAAATCTAGTTTTCTCAGGGCTTCGGACACTGAACGTTGAGAAAAGATGCCTCAAGACAAATTCATATCAAGTCTACCTATTTAATGTTGTCTGTCATACCGTCAATTAATGAAGTTGCACCATTCGGAATCTTTTGTATTTGTAGTTCTGCAAACTTCTCACTATCTGAATATAGAAAAAACGCAACAGAGCTGCGATTAGCTTGCAATCATTCACTGTCAATTCAGAGCATTGACAAGTACAAACATGAGCATTGCATCAGCTGCATCGCGTCTAAAAGATCGCACCCTCCTCGCCCAGCCTAACGGCGCGCCTTACAATAGCCAATGGCCCAATAAGGCTGTAATTGGAAATTCTAGGGAATGCACACCATCGCAGGCCAAGAACATGTATCGTTCGGCTCTAATGCGACATCTACAAGACCTCAGCCTATTTAAATCCTATTTAGATCCCATTTAGGGGCTAAAGTAGGGATTTTAACGGTATCAAAGAATATTCATCTGGGTTCGGATTCGGGAGTAATTGGTTAAAGAACGAATGCGGAAAATTTGATCTTTGTTGGGTTAAATGGCGGCTTGTTAGGGTTACGCTTGTGTAAAAGGTTAGCTGGGATGTTAGGATAGGATGTGGCCTATTCAAGGCAAGGGTGGTCTCTGGACGTTTCAAGATTTTTTGTGGAATAGCATCTATCGACTTTCAAAACTCAAAATGAACTAAAAATTCGTACTTATTGAACTTTGTGGTTACAAAGCAAGATTCACCCACCCTTCATAATTTTGTCTAGAAATATACTTACTAAGTTATAGCACCCTTCCTAGTTCTTCTCTACCTAAACCAATAGTCTGAGCCTCTACCGACAGTTTCTAAGCGTAAAACAAGAAGCCGTCCATATGAGGAACCAAGGTACTAATGGGCACGACAAGATCTGCTAGTAATGCGGACTTTATTTACGAAAACAATTGAATGAAGCGGAGAAGAATATATAAATGCCTGCACAGCTATGCGCAAGCTGCGGTCTGTGCTTTACTTTTTCAAAGCATGAAACAATTCGTCGAAGAAATTCTGAGCGAATATATTATAATGTAAGAGTTATAAGTATTTCAATAAATGACACCGTATTCTAGATTTAAACCTACTACAATAAAGAAATTAAGTTTTTATTCTAACCTGCAGAAAGCCAGCGTAGTTCAAAGTATACATTTCCATCGAAAAACGATAAAGTAAAAAACATTAAATAAATTGTGTTGAATTCTCGAAATAGTTTCTCAAACCAACAAACAAATTACTTTTAAGAGAAAATATTTTTAAAACTGCAACACAGCTTCGGTTGATGCAGTAGGGCGACTTTACGACTGCCGACTTTATTTGCTTTTGAATCAAATGAAAGTCAACCTTCTGGCTTTGAAATAACGGTGGGAAAATCTGCATACTCATAGTTATTTTAATTCGATATCGGTCTCAGTAGGCTTTGTTGACATTTTCCGTTTTTCGTTTTTTCTATTGTAAGAAATTGTTTATTATTTATTAGGTTGCGGCCATGAGAGCGGCGATAATCGATATTTTGTTAGAATTTATTTGAATCGAGGGTTTATTGGCACCGTAGTGCTGTTCTTTTATCGATAGGTATGATTTTGATCCGCATGCGGATGAAACCTTTTTGATTTGGATATTTAACGGCGCAGGATAGCCTTTACCAGAAGTGGTCATCGCATTAGTGGTTCAGTAGCTTCAATATCATCAGGATTGTGCCAGAATGCTGCTGTCGTACCACGTCCACGATGAATTGCTATAATTCGTCGTGGACGTGGTACGACAGCAGCTTCCCTGATATCATCTCTGTTATCAGAAGAAAGACGCCACGCAATTGTCGTTGCGACGCTCTGCTAGAGTGACTATCACCAGCTAGTGTCACTCTTATCCGACCTTTTCGAATTTCGATGATTCCAGTAACTTCGTAACAAAACTAGACGGAGCCACTTGCAGCGCATATTATAGTAATTGTAAGTAGTTAGCTATCAAGTATCGATCGATTTGTAACCAATCCATTTTGTATTTTAATCGGTTTTTATCGACGTCTAATCCTACTAATGTTGAAAACACTTTATTATGGGCATTAAACGGTCTCCTTCCAGTTTTACTATTGCTATTTTCAGGGGATTAATCACAGCTTAATTATCGGCTGATAAACAGCGATAATAAACATGTAAACGGCGAGATTTACACGAAGAATGAATGTGCTTTTTACTTTTAATTGCTCATCATTATTTGGTTTTTATTGCTCATTATTCACTTCCGCTCTACTTTTGATTTTTAAAACAGGCTTATAAGAGACCCTTTTATATTGGTATGGAATTAAAGTAGGTACCTAATGATCATGAAAGGTGCATGGAAATTGAAACAGACATAATTTTCAGCTATTTACGGCAAAAAAAAAACTTCTTTCAAGAAAACATTATGGCTTTGCAACGTAAAATTGTTCGATGACGTGTTAAAGTGGCTATCAGCCCCAATTCCAGCCTATTGATTGGCTTATATCTTATAGGGGTATAGTAACATTCTTGCCGATATGAGAGACGACATCGTATGAAATAGATAAAGGATATTTGCGTTGCAGCACTACAATTCTTGCGTAAATACCTGCGTTTCTCGCGGCCCCAATCCTTGCGCAAAGTTTATAGAGCAAGTACCAAAGGTACGAAGCGCGGGCGCAGGTTATTATTTGCCACGGCTGTTAATGTTCATTGTTCATTAAGTTTCTTTAATTTGTTATGAACTAAAACAATACTAATTAGACGCATTCGTTTGAAATAAAGGTCTCGCTCGCAGTTGCTCAGATATTGGAGAATTATATTGTGTTTGTGGTAATAATAGGTCGGTTTCTAGGGAATAGAGGGGATTATAATAAAGTGTAGCGGCATGGCTGAGCTTTCTGTAGTAAGGGTCGTGGGGTCAATCCTCTTGGTAACAGTTGACATGGACTAATATTGTTATGAAGCGTGGGGCCGCGACGTATGGAGGGACTGGAGGGAGGCCTCTGCTCAGGAGTGGACAGAACATTCTGGATTTTTTGTCAGGTTTTTGATGATAATTAGAATCCCGATTTCAATCCCCAGGTGAGACAATATTTCTCTTGGATTTATTCTCAATTTTGGGATTTCATGTAACTGGATTCTTCACCAAAGATATCAATGCTAAAATGGGAATAAAAATACCATTAACGTAACTGCTACTTATCTTGCAAACGTCGTAAAAGTCAACGAGAGAAAGTTACAAGAAGTTATCATGTGCTCATTAGTAGCACAGCTGTGAACGTAGCTGGTCTGGACATAAACTGTGGCGTGGTTACAAATAGCATCAGAATATCAACTCATTGGCAGAACGTGATAGCCTAGAGGAATAGGGAACAGCTTATATAACGCAATGAAACTGTCAACGATAGACCGATATAATGTAAAGTCTATTGTAGGCCTGAAATAAAAATCCATTACGGATAATACTGCCCTGTTAATATCTCAAAGTCAGCTAAGAGACCGCTGAATCAATGGTTCTGATTGAAAACCGCCAAAAGCACCACGTTTATCAAGTAGTTTGGATAAGCCACTACTAGCTATCACTATAGATTCGGCTTCTGATAAAATTAGAATCAGAATCTGGGGCCAAATCCCAACAACCACGCTTCGAATACAGATTTGGTTGTAGAACAATAAAAGAAAGGGACGGATGCTGCTGCATTAGTCAGTGTTTAGTCCCTGTTCAATAAATTGAAATAATCCGCTCCTGACAGGACATCACACGGTGCATTCAAGTTCATACATTAACAGACAATAAAATGCAGACTTAATTTGTAGACCCTAATTACAAATAACTGTTTCGGCGATCCTTTTAGCGAAACAGTTAATAGCATTCCCCTTTTTTCGCAATCATAAAATGACCTTAAAATAAATTTATTGTTATTTATGGTAATAAAAGTCCAAGTAATGATATCGCCACATCGAACTTGTGATCGGTAACATTAATTTGCCCGATTGTGGACTTATAAAAATGTTTTTAAAGCTAACCACATGCTATTTTGTATCGGCACATTGTAGCGCCACCTTTTAAGAAACTCATTTCCGTTTTGCGATACGGAAATAAGTTTCTTAAAAGGTGCTATTATTAAAATATCCCGAATCCAGATTTAGCTCTTTACGATTTGATGTTACGTCGTCAGTGTGAACAAGGTTTTACCAAAGGAAATTACAAACATACAACCCAAATTCTTGGAATATGAATAAAAATGTTCGCGGTACTCGTAATCTCTGCACACAGATACTCGTAATCTCTGCACACAGATACTCGTAATCTCTGCACACAGATACTCGTAATCTCTGCACACAGATACTCGTAATCTCTGCACACAGATACTACGGAATTGATACGGATTCATTGGCTGTAAAGTTCGTTTCTTGGTACTTCCTAGCTGCTTGTGTTACTGGTTTTGTTTTAATTGACAACAACCTTTTCGTATTGAAATGATTAATTTAGTACAAATAGAAGGTCGGTCTTCACTCAAGGTTGATGGCACAAAGGAAAAGAGGTCCACACACAGCGGGTGGTGATTCCGAGCTGAACTGATGACGAGGAAGAATGACCAGCCATCATTCTCCTGCCCTTATCCCAATTTATTTGAGGTCGCCGCAATATGTCTTTTTTTTCCATACTTCTCCATTAGTCTTCATATCGGTAGTCACCCCCTTTCTAGCCATCTCATCTTGCACACAGTCCAACCATCTTTTCTTTGATCTTCCCCTACTATGAGAATAAAATCTCCTTGGCCACGTTCACATATTATGCAACAAAACTTGTATGAAAGCCTATATTCTAAAAGTTTACAGCTAAATTGATTTTCGAACAAAACCGGCTCTACCTTCTCTGTAAAGTGCGATGCAATATACCTAAATCAAAATGTTAATATCATGCAAAACTACATGAAAACTTAAAAAGCTATCAGCTTAATACTTTATCTTTAAGTAATAAAACGCCTACTGGCAGATATAGCCCATAACAAAGTAAAGACTGCCCACCTTTGAACCGTACAATGTTGCGGTGATGCTACTATTTATATACGTCAACGTCCGCTATGAAGTTAAAAATAATTTCAACGAAAGATTCTGTATGCAGGTTTAGGGAAAAAAATACATAATTATCACTGTAATGCCTTGGAAGTTAGGCGGTCTTGTCTTTGGTATGGGATGCAGCATGTATCAGTCATGGGTCGACACCCTTGCGCCTTCCCATGCTCCTAGCACGGTGATCTGTGCTGGGGCGGCTGCTGCAGAAGCGGAAAACCTCAAACGGTTATCTTTTCGTGCCGTTTGGGGTTTTGATTTATTGGCCTAAGAATCAGCATCGCCGTACAACGTGGCAATGCTGCGAGCCTTTTGGGCACTTTTTCTGTTGACAACGATGCGGACGAGTTTTTTGATGCCTTTTGATTTTTTATATACATATGTACTACATATTATTATTTTAAGTCTCTTAGCGTATATCTAATATATTATGTAAATATTATCTTGTTTAAAAACAAAGTTTCACAGAAGTTATTATCCCTGTCGGGATTACCTTAATATTTCAGGTGGAAACAGCGTATTTGGTAATAACATTATAACTATTGACATTTCAGTATTTTCATGTTACAGATTTTTTTTTTACTCAATGGCATATCCATGGCTCTCGTTTTATTATAATAATCGACTGCCACTTATATATCATATCGAAGTAATTGTTTTCAAGTACCTTCGTACTTTACACGATTTCCGGAAATCTTTTCAAGCTAGCTAACCACAATCCTACTCACAAAACGAAATCTTACATATGTACCAGGAAATCACAACTAAAAATTAAAATGACTTGCCGAAAATTAACATGTAATTTATTTGTTAATTCAACCCAATAGATACAGCTTGAAATGGCGGACTAATGGGTCGGCTACCGCGCATGCGCGACTTTTTGCCAACCAGTGGCACCGCTGCGCAAGAGACGGCGACGATCGCAATTTGTTAACGTGATAAAACGGCATTACTGTGTACCCATTAGGGGCTTAGGATTTAAGTTTTTGTAAAACGGAATTCTATGAAGAAGGCGTAGTTTTAAATTAAGTGTGGTCTTCTGGGGTAATGGAGCATTCGTAGATTTATCGTTAGAATTTATTAAGGGATTATTTATTGAGTATTCACCTATGTATGAGCACAAGGGAAGACCTGCACAAGAGACGATGCCAATGATCATAGCTAGTACTGTTTTCGTGGCAATTTTTTTATTCTGGCAAATCTAAATTGAGCCATAGACACGAAAGAAGCAGAAATACGTAATGAATAGATCACTATTCATTACGTATTTCTGCTTCTTTCAAAAAAAAAAAATGTAAATCATTACAATGACCTGCGGATAATAATGATGTCTTTTAACGGAAGCAACGATTGCCGAAAATAGAAGCCCGCTACAATAAATGTTCATAGAGGATTTGGGTATCCACAAAACACCTGTTATACGAATTAGAGGTCGCAGTGTTGCTATTAGAACATAAGAAAACTCCACTGCTTAGCTTCTACATAATGTAACACCATCAACATTTCAACATCGAAAAACATGGAGCACAACAAATTCTATTTATTAAAAAACTAAACTCCATACCAATGTCTTATTTCACCATGTACTTTTATGGGAGATCAAAGCACAATCTTTGATATAAAAGGTTGAATTCAGGAGTCATTGCAGGCGCCATAAAATCAAGATTTATTATGGTGCTAACCTTTCTAGGCCTATGGGGTTCGCCACTGGACTGCTAAACACCATAAAAGTAAGATTGACGGTGGTGGAATGTTGTTCGTATGCTTGTAGCACATTTTATTCATTCGATTTCGTTTGCGTACTAGTTTTTTTAAGGGGTAAGTTATGGAAGACGGTGGATGCAAAAATATGGAGAAAACAAATTAAAAGGATGTTATTGAAGAAGCTTAAATTCTTCGTTGGGACCAAAATAATCATACTCTTTCATATGAACATTGACATGTTTGAAGAAGCGGAGGATAGATTAGCAATTTGATTGTTACTGGATAAACAGATAATCACAGAGATGACTTGTTGACGTGATCGTAACATACTGGGTTCGTTTAATACTTTATGCAACGGCAGCGGCTTTTTTTTTTAATAAAACAAATAAAACTTTTAACGAACAAGCATTATTTACCCTTGTCAATGAACAAAGAAAATTCCTTATGAACTCTAAATGAAGAATAAAGAGTAACCACCATTGAACGAACACAGTACAACTACTGTCAAAAACGGATTTCTAAAAAATTCAACAACTAAAACTAATCCAAGCCCAAAACAGACGTTAAAAAGCCACAAATTCTACTTACCCATACAATTCAATTACCAGCAATGTACCTTATAAAGGAACATTAGAACTTAGAAGTCATCAACAAATGCCGGGTAACAAAGTAAACACACACTGACATTTGGCTCGCAATCCTCTAGCCGATCAGCTGAATACATTAGACTTAATAAAGGGAGCCAAGTTCTTTTCATTAGCAAGCCACGGAGATATCTTGATGGTACCTGAAACTGCAGGGCTGGTAGGTAGGGAGAGTTTTGTGACAGGACTTGTGGAATTTGCGAAAGATATTTTTCAGGTTATTTAGGACTAGCTTCGCCAGAGGCTTCGCCCGCGTGATAGCTTTATAGCCTAAATTATAGCCTATTTATTCAATGACAATATAGTATTCTACTGGTGAAAGAATTTTTTAAACCGGTCCAGTAGTTTTTGAGATTATCCATTACAAACAAATATACAAACATACAAAAAATCTGATCTGTTCTCTTTATAATATTAGTAAGACTATTGGCATTTTGCTGAAATGGATTTGGGACCTAATAACAGTAATTGATTTCAAGAGGACTGGCACCTCTCTCTGCTCAGCTTAAGTTCGTTCTGATGAGATTAAGGCCAAGATTAGTAAACGTTAGTTAGGAGTTACTTTTATGTTCCCGTCTTTACCTTGCACATGAAGTTCGACGAGTTGTGCGACAATGACAGGACGGGCACGTGCTAATATTATTAATTAATCTCAGCACTAAGTTCGTCTAATGCATGTTTTTCAGGGTTGGAAAACTCGCTTACTTGGTAATATTTTTACCACCATATGACCTATTGTTCGTGTGTGTCCCTAGTGGCATGTTCTCAAAAAATGTATAGCAAAATCACGTTTATGAAGCGAAATAGGATAGCTTGCACATTTTCTGGCTTTTGTTAGGGTGACCCCTTTTCTTAAACGTCTTGTATCATGGTTTCAACGAAACACTCTACTTGCATCTACTGTTTTTCGATAATCACTTTATTATTTAACAATGTTCAGCGAGTAGTCGGCACCAACCCTACATCTAAGACTACCGGGGCTACCCGGAATTGTGCACACTGATCGACGTCTCTTCTTTAGTTTTTTCTTGCTAATTAGTATAATGAGGTGTTTTGTGTTTAGTTAACGACAAATCGCTTTTTTGTTGCTAATTGGTGGTACGTGAGCTTCTATAAACTTTTTGCTCTTCAGTCTAATACGAAACGTGATTTTTAGTACTTACAATCTAGCTTAAGATATTGGTAACGGTGTAAATGAACGTGGAATTAAACGAAAGGCTGAAATTTTGCTTGAACTTTAGACGGTACTATTGCATTAGACTTTTTGATGCCTAGAAAACCAGTCATGAAATAATTCATTGAGACGGCGTCTATCAGCTTTTTCTTATTTATTAAGAATCATCCAAGATTCTAATTTCCTATAACTTTGAATAAAGTTGTTTATCCATAATAGAGTTTCAGACCGGTGTTATTTTCTTTCCTCCATTTGCCAATTTGACGACCGCGCGGTATTTTAAGCTACTGATTGCATTACTAATTCGTTTTATGTTTTGAATATGAAATTATGACGATTTTGTCATAAGTTGTAATCATAACGTTAAACGAATTATTTCAGGAGAAACATATTGAGTTAATTAATTATTCATTATATTCCTCTTAGACTTTCCAGAGGTTTCAGAATCATAATCAGCCGTTAAATGCCGAAATTAAATATTTTAAGATGCTAAAAGAGTTCTCGTAAAATAACCTTCAACATTGCTAAGAACTGACGATCGTTCTCAGTTACACAACATGTTTTATTATCTCATGCCAATTGTAATCACTTTACTGACTGAACAAAAAAAATCGTTATCTTAGATACATTTACTAGTAAAGTTTTCGACTTTTTCTTAACAAACCTATTTCTTCCCGGAACAATCACTATTCAATTAACTGAAAATATAACTGTGGCGGCACCTAAATCGTCACATGCGAACTACGCATCAAAGACCTGACGTCACACAACATCCTGACGTCACTCAAATCCTGCACCGCGCAATTAGAGTTAACCGCGCGTTGGACATATATACAAGCTCCCGACTTCAACCTCTGGGCAATTGCCCGCCAGACATGACACCCGTCTGGTCGGAGGATCCTCCCTTTTCTATGGGGGACGAGTAAACTTTACACCCTGTTCCTCATACCCCTAAATAACAACGTTTATCTAAACCAGTCCAACAAAAAACCAGCCAAGCGTCGAAAACATCAGAGCAATAATAATTAAGTACAGCACAACTGTGAGTAGACCAAATTATTTCGCAACGAATGCAATCCGCCGACCGAAAACCAGATAATTGGATCGGAATCCACTGTAGAACTTACAACAGTATATAGAATCGAGTTTTTACCCGCGTATTTGGTAGTATCATAATTTCTTGTCGGGTTTTATGTTTTTTTTTTGTTCCTTAAGTTGGGTCGGCCTTTTTTGATACTCGGTCAGATAATTCCTGCCTCGCCCGGCATTCTGAATAAATGTTGGCTACTTATTGTGCTGACCGTACCACATATGCGTTATGTAACAGGGGACTGAGCTGTTTTTTTTTAGTTTTTGTGCAGGATTCCAGTTATTGTTCCGTAATGGGGTGTGATAAAGCATTTTTATGAATTTAGTTCCTTTTTGTAGCGTGTGGTGATTCTTTGTTTGTAAAGTTAGTAAAGTTAAATAGGGCGTTAAAGTATTAATAAACACAGAATCATTATATCGTCCACGGCTGAACTCGCTACATGAGCATGGGTATAAATGAGGAACAGGGATCAAGAAGAAAATGCTTTCGCTACTTTCAATGTATGTGGGTGATATCATATGTATGTGGGTGATATCATATTTATGTGGGTCATATCATATTTTCAGTAATTGTTTGAAAAGCCTCTTATTGAAAAGTCTCGAAGAATCTCAAATTCAACGGGAAAATCCGATAAGACTTGTCTCCACCTCGCAGGGAAACTACGATATCATATTGCGATATAAGACTATATTGGCATCCGCGACCGGATTTACTCGTTGGCACAGTCACCGAATCAAGTGCCATGAATAATATTATGTCTGTTAGTCGAAGGATCAAGGAAACCTTCATATTTGGATCTACCACAAGTTTATTGCATGTTTTTAGGGTTCCGTACCCGAAGGGTACCAAACGAGACCTTATTACTAAGCCTCTGCTGTTCGTCTGTCTGTCAGCGGACTGTTTCTCATAAATCGTAATGGATAGAGACTTGAAATTTTCACTGATTATGTATTTCTATTTACACTATAAAAACAAATCATAAAAATAAAATAAAGTTAAAAATTAAAGGGGATACCCAACTCCCCATACAAAAAACGTGTTTTTTTGTAAACTAAAATAAGTATTAAAAAAAATATTTTTAAATATTGTACTGTGGTATAGAACCGTTCGTGAGCGAGTCCGACTCGCACTTGGCCGGTTTTTCTGTTACTGATACCTATTATTTTATAGCCTTCATTAATTCAGAACTAAAAGAGTATTACATTTTTGAAACGCCTACATACCTAGAAGCAAAAAATATCTAAAGGGATATTATGTTTCAAATTATAATAAAACAAAGGTTAAAATCATTTATAAATAATCACAGCTTGCTGATAAAACAAAATAGTTGCGGCTTCTTAACATTTTTATTATCTTGATAAGTTAGTTTTTATGCAAATTGACGAACAAACGATTCGTGTTCGCGACAATACATCGGAATGTCTTTAGAGTGCTAAATATGGGAGTCGATTTTTATTTTACTTGAAAAGGAATTTGGTTTTTCCGATTTAAAAATCCTTGTATGGTTTTAGTACATTGAGAGGACAGAATTTGTAATCATTATCTAAAGGGATGCTCTTACATCCATCACCCTTTCTTAGGGAAATGGTTACCATACCCTGGATATATCAATAAAGTATATTCAGAATGAGAGATATAAAAATATTTTTTAAATATACCTACCAAATATTAAATGTTTGCTTTGCCTTAGGATTTAATTTAATATCATTTGTAATACTCACCAAAGCTATCATTGAACACATAAGTATTCCATTTCAGATAATTTAAACACATCATATTTATTACCAGAATTTCTGGAAATCTTGTCTTTTCAAGCCCTTCATCAGTCAACTTCACCCATTCACGATTCTTTGGGCATTGTACACAAAATTTCGCCCGAAACCGAAGCTGTCACCTTCGCTTGTCTCCAAAAGCGATATACCATTGTCTTTGAAGTCGGTTACTTGATACCCTTAACGTGCCTTTCGATTCTACCACACTGGAATCTCAACTCTGCTCCCCAAAAGCTAGGAGTGGTATTTGATTGTATACCTCTGGGGATTACGACGTTCATGGATGTCGGGAAGTAGTATTTATGTCATGTACCGGGCTTTTCGTCTGTCGGGAGCCCTATTTATTGCCGGTTACCGAAACTCGAATGAATTGATAATTCCAAACGTTTTGTGAGGGTCTACGCAGATCCGGGAATAAACCTGTAGCACATCCAGTTGCTATTTAGGAAGAAAGTTAAGTTTAGGATTGAGAATTCACTGCTGAGTCTGAACATCAAAAATGTGCGAATATGGAGAAATATGAATTGGAATAATTAATAGTACCTGGCAAGAAACAAGTCAAAGGGTGCTTTAAACAAAATAGTGCTCAATACTACCCCTTACTAAATATTTTAATCAAAGTATAAATGCTTAAAACTGGCAAACTTATCCGCAGTTGACGAGACGTTTTTGTTGGCCGGTGCTTCGTCTATGATTTTTCGCCAAATTCCAAGCCGTGACTGGCATAGACAAGGTAGAGTGCGTAACTATGTAGTATCTACCTAAGACAAAAAAGAGCATGAAATTAAAATTTTCTAAAATCATGTTTGATTAGGTACGCATGGACCAGGCTAGTTGATAAAAAATAAATTCACTTGAACGTAGATTTTAATCTATTATTACCGTAATTTCTTTTTGATTCTGAAATTACATTGATGGTTCCATACAATAGCTATTATAGTTTGTTTTATGTCCGTCTATATTGCAAGATTTATTATCAAGTATCTACAGAAAAAAAGAAAGAAAGAAAAAGTATTTATTGAGACTCGCACAAGAAATCACACATTAAACTAAAACACACTAAACATAAATAAAAACCAAAGTAACAAAATTAGAATGAAGAACAGAATTACAGTGTATGTTTTGTACTATGTGCTAAGTAATATGAGTTTACTTCAATGTCTGACCATGTAAGCAAAATACTGAACGATGAATCCATGATAAAGCTACAGAACCAGAAATAAATATATTCCTTTATTTTATAATAATCATAATCATTTAATCATTTGTTAACATAGGTACCTAGTACAATAACATAGTTGTTATAAAAACATTACAAAGGCGCTATGGTATACCAGAAGGCGTACAAATATTTATGGATGTCATTGATACAAAAAATTGATAACATAATTACATTAATCAAACGATATTTATTGATTTTCTCAAAAATCTTTGATAAGAAAAATATACATGTCAAAAGAAAAAAGAAAAAGTAAGTTTACTACGTCAACATTCAAAAAATCGGCCAAGTGCGTGTCGGACCACGCACAATGAAGGGTTCCGTAGTTGGGATGAATTTATCCCAAGAACAAACTTAACATTGTCGTTGAAAAACATGTTCATACGGAATGTATGGGATATGTATGAGATATGCACGTTTTTCAAACTACAAATTTAAGTTGGTTGATTATTACTCGTTAACCAGTACAGTCTACTTAGCACTGATAGTTTTCCATTTAATTTCGTTATATATACCACTGCTGTGAATTTTTTCACAAATCCAAGTACAACCATATAGCAGGCAGGGGGGGGGGGACACTTGACTCTAACAAAAAAATTCAGTTAAAAGCTTAATATTTCACCAACGGATTCCTGAATCCAAAAATCGGTTGCACAAACTCACAATATTTTTGAACGACCTTTCTTACGATACCCCACAATAAGGGGTAGATGAGAAAAAAAAACATCACCACTTTACGTGTAGGGGACGTACCCTAAAAAAAAATGTTTTTCTTGTTTTTATTTTACCACTTTGTCGGTATGATTAATATGTATACATATGCCAAATTACAGCTTTCTAGTACTAATCGTCTCTTCGCGGTCCGCGGACAGACAGACGGACATGGCGAAACTATAAGGGTTCCATGTTTACTACGGAACCCCAATAAAGTTTTAAAAAAATTGAGAGGTGTCAAGGGACACCCGGATGGAACGAAGTTCGAAGAGAGAGAGAGACAGACAGAGAAACATGCGCACGCCGCACAGCTTACTACAGCAAAAAGTGTCGTTACAACTTTTCGTGAGAATTTTTTCCGTCTAGCCCCCTTTCACAACGCGCGATAAGGAACTTCGTTCCAATAAACAAAAAGAGAGAAGAAGTAATTTAATACCAACTAATGTCAAAAAACAGTCCTTGCATTTAGTCTGTTAAAAATTTCGAAATGCTATAATATGCTTTATCCAACATTCAAGATTTAAGCATTTTCTTAAATAAGTTTATGTTTAATTCTTTAATTGAACTAGGTATGTGGATGAATATGATTGGCGCCATACAAAATAACTTGTAACTTTACAATGCGAGAGAGACAGTTTGTTTACCTTTAAAAATGATGTGGGATATCAACGTAGAATCACAGCATCATATCTTTGCAAATTCTGGCAAAATCATTTAAGAAAAACTTTTCTGTATCAACTTTTGCACTTACCACAGCCGCATTCCCTTCACACCTCGACTCGGGTGTCTCATAAGCACCAACACAAAATAAACAATCGAGCATCAAAACCAAAGGCTACAACGGTGTCAATTAAACCGTGCGCGCACAATTAACGAGAGGAGAATGTCCCGATGTGATCCTATCGCGTGACCTAGGGCTATCGGTAGCAAGTTCAGTCCAGCTACCGTTGCTCCAAGCTTGATATATTCTGTGAACGTTTATTTTGCTCTTTGGGGGTTAATTGAATAAATTTAAAGTTTAATAAGATCTTGGTTGGTGGTATTGGTGTTGGTTAATTATTTGGTTTGAATGCGTGCGTTTGTTTCACATTGTCACTATAAGTTGTTATATCTTTCAAAATAAAAATATAGACCTATAAATTAATAATGTGACTAGGACACACACTTACCATTTCTGAAATGGTATATAAAATGTCATTGTTCTGCAACACGGTCATTTTTAAGCGTCGGTAATATCAGCGTAATATATCATCTACAATAACTTCAGCTTGATCTAAAACATAATCTACCATATTAATAACATCGGGTGACAACACAGTAATGCAGAGCATGTTTTTCTTTCCCGTAACTCCATGGGAAAGCATATTGTATTCATGTTCGCACAATTTATAGCCGTCACCGCGTGCATTGTTTAGTAAATTATTATTATGATTAATTACAAGTTTCTTCACTACAATTATTATAGTTCAATTTGTATTTTGCTCTAGTTTCTTAGCACAGTGTTTCCTTGTAGATCTTAAAGAATTCTTTTAGCATTGGTAAAGAGGGATGTCAATCTATCATCACATAATTATGAATAGCACCATAATGGGTTTCGATTTCACCAAAACGGGACCCAAGTGTAAGGATGGGTTCCAAGGGAATCTTTTTCTTAATATTTTACTCAAGAATAATTATTTTTTAGCTGTAAATAAAACAGTTGGAGACAATACTAGTGAAGCAACAGAAGCAGCTGTGCACAATGCGCATGCAAGAATTGTCATGTTTCTCCATGTTCTACAAAATATGTCGAAGTAAAAAAAAATGTCCATGTTGTAACTCATTCGCTTTTACATAAAGTTATAAATAATGATCTATGAATAAAAATGCGATCTGTAGTACCAAATCGAAACTTGCCTATTTATAATAAATCAGTATTTCATCGACCTGTCATATTTATTACTAAAACCTTATGACGAAGTAATAGAGTCCATTTTCGCAAATTCTTAGCTATTTAAAACAATATTAATAATAATTTATGGAGACACATAGACCTATTATACCGATTAAAAATTCGTCAATATGGTCAGAAAGATTCGGAGTTTCAGATTGGCGTAAAAAATTTACCGGTTTCGTTCTGTGGAAGGAATTTTAAAACTATTCATTATTTATGTGGTGGGTAAAATTCCGTTTCAGTCGATGTAAACAATTTCTAGTTGATCAATATTAAAAGATTATATTTACAACGTTTCATAATTATATTCTGTTGACTTATAGTTATCAAGTTATCAAATACGATACACTGTTTTTATTCTAGTATTTAATTGGAGCTTATTCTCATTTTTATTGAATATTCTTACACAAATAATCATCAATTGGAATTCGATGACTGCACAATTCTTTGATTAAGTTGATGTTAAAAAAAGTCATATTTATTGGTTTTATTGCCATCAAGTGTTCGGTATTATAAACTTTATTGTATAATTATTTGTTTTAATAGAAAAAAAATCTCGTAAGTACAATCTGCATGATTTTATCCTCGACTTTATAAATGAAATATTTATTCATAGCACAAGTGATTTTTGGTGTTTCCTACTATGATTGTCTTCATTAAGGAGATAAATTTTGCTAACGAAAGATGCTTAAAAAAACTGACTAATTAAAACGTATGGATACATTATTTTAGAACTCCATAAAACATTCTAGCATAAATAATACCGTCTCATTCAACAACTTTAAGAAAAGTTAAGTTCAACAAATAGGTAATCAAATATGTGTATTTCACGAAACTACCGAGTTCTTCCCCAGACAGTAACATAATTAAATACTTTTAGTGTACCTCGAAAAAGCAGTAATTAAGATCAAGCATTGGAAATCTTTATTAAGCATATATTAATATGCCTAGGAACCCGTTCCATGACTGCCTTATGCATTTTAAAATGAACAAATTTTGTAAAAAGATGCAAAGACAAAGTACATATCTCCATGTTTCTTTTATCGAAAACCTTGGTCTTTTAAATAGTTATCTTAACGAGTCCAAGGGATGGTTTTCAAATTGGTTATCGGTATTGGTAAAGCATAAGTTTAATGTTACTGTCTCTTTGAACTTCTTCGTTACTGTTTTAAACTCAATTATTATCACTGATGAACCAGTATGATAATCTGTTTTTGGATATCAATTTCATTTTATATAAATAGCGTAGGTAGGTATTCCTATGAGGAATCTCTAATTAACTTTAAGCCTAGCTCGAGAAATAAGAACTACTAAATCAAAAATCTTAATCAAAAACACTCTGTGACCATACAAACAAAACGCCCAGCAAATAACTATAGGCACATTATTAATTCAAATAAAAAACCAGAACGAACCACTACATATACTACTAAACTCCAACATTATTCAAACGACGGACACACCCGATAGTATTTTATTACTTATACATAGTTTTAATTTGGTAGCGCTGGTCAAATTTCAAAACATTCAACTTTTTGATTGACAATTCATTTTGAATCATGTATTTCTACTTCGATTGTAGATTCTTTCTTTTACTACTCCACATATAAAATCACAATTTATTACAGTGTAGTACGGTTCAATTTCAAATGAACCCGCGATAGCATTCTAATATGTAATAACTATAAAATTATTCCAATACAAAACTACTTGGCGAAAGGTAGACCGTATCACGTGGCGGTCGGAATCTTAATACTATTTTGGAGTGCATGGTGAAACCTGCTCTATTTCAACTAGAGTAGAGTTCTAATTCAATTGTTGCTGCCTTTTATTCCTCATATTGATTTCATCGTGGAGTTCTGTGCTTTATTTTGCAGTCTGTAAAGTTGGATTTACAATATTGGGCTGTTGTCCAGGGGTATCAAGTTTCGTTCTCACTTCGTCAGGTGTCGCTGGCGGCGTTGCTTTGTTTTGCTCACTTTTGTTCTACGTAGTGTGAACTTGATAAAAACTGAGAGGAAACGCGCGCTAACAGAATAGGGACCTCTTTGTGCATTCATTTTTTATATTTTAGTTCGAAATGTATGAAAAGGCATGTGTTTGGGGTAGATTCTTATTTTGTGGTTGTTTTTGTCTGAGTGAAAGTACGTCTCTCTCGTGGATTTGGTGCTTTTTGAAGCTTTTGATCGAAGTGTATTGAAGACATCAGCTGCTTATACTGTAAGCTTTCAAGGATCGATTTGGTTTAATAGAGAGCTTATGAACCAAGAAATATGAAACAGATTGTATAAGATGACGACTTACGACTTCTGTGCTAGTTCTAGTTTCGAGCGCTTCTAATGCTTTTGGGTTTGTGTTTGATTCCTGTTCACAAACTTAACCCTACTGAATTGAGCTTAGCATGACTGTGGCATGACCCCCACTGACATTTAAAAACCTTGTATCGCCTTGTCAATAACTTCTTTGATTAACATACCTATGAAATGAACATGGAACACCCAATAAGAACTTTTACAACAAAAATCATTTCCTCTCCCAATTTCCCACGCCAACTTAACAAATTAAAGTATAACAAGTTTAAAGAACAGTGTGACGTCATCGATCATCAGTGTTATCAACGTGGCGTTATCTGATCCCGGCGATACGTAGTGTTAAATAGTACCCATTGTGACAGTTTTACTTTGGGCATTAGCGTCCCGAGAGCCGGTTGTAGGGTGTACAGAGAAAGATACAGATCAAATTTTTTCAACTAAATTAGAAACCTTGAGAAACCCGATTTTAGCAGAAATGGAGACAATAATTAAGATTATAAATCTGGTATTTACGATAGTGCAACTTTTGAACTTGTACACAGTAAGATTTTTTTTAAATTAGGAGATTCAATTTTACGTTGTCTTAATTTTGAATATAGTTGAGTATCCATTAATTATATTGTTTCTGATAAATAACTACTGTATAATGAAGTCGAATATTAAGAAGAGGTACAGAATTGGTGATGAAACAAGAACCTTCACTTGCATGTCTTGTGTGAAAGGAACAATATTAAACTCAAATATATTCTAAGATTCCATGCACTCACTAGAAAGGAATTTATTTGTAAACACAAGTTTACATTACATACCTAATTTATTCACTCAGCTAAAACACTTAGAATCATTTCAATTTCAATCCAACATTCTTCAAAGCTTTTTATGCAATCAGTACATCAAACATTCAAGTTTTAATCCCTGCTTCGTGTAAGTATTTCAACACGCCTACCTAGCTGGTCCAGCGACATACATCTATCTTTGTCTGTCATGTTAAGTTAGAAAAGGATGAAAAACCACGGCACTGACTTACAAAGAAGGTACGATCTTATTAACATGAAGAGAATAGGTGCGGTGTAATGCATTCTATTGATAATGTTAATCCAAATCTTTAAAAAAACTGGATAGCTGTCTGACTCATCGACTATCTCGGCATAAGAAAGTGTTTCCTGCTGTTCAAATATTTTGATGAATTTCAAAATAAAGATTTTGAAGTAACATATTATAAGCAGATGGTTTATTGTTTTCCCTTTCTAATTAGGTAAACATTCTGCAATTTGAAATACCTTTACTACTAAGCTGGAAACTCACAAACCCGAGAGAACATCGTATTATTTACACAGACATTCGTAGACATTCTTAAATAATAAGGATGAGAAGTGTTTCTAATGTAAGTAAAATAAGTAAAATACCTTACGAGAGGTAGACAGCCAATAGTGATTCTTACCTGAAAAAATTTAAATAATTATTAGTAAACGTATATCAACGTAAATAATCTACAACTATATCAATATTGGCGTATAGTAGCAAAAATAACTACTCAACATGGAACTTTTTACTTTGACATTTAACTTCTGTTCCACCGTAATAAATCATTATTTAATCTCCTTCCTTTGAAACCTAAATGAAAACCTAAACAAAGTGATTCAACAAATATGTCTCCCCACCTATACAGTCACATCTTAATTTTTACAAACTCGTGACCAAGACATTACGATAAATGATCCTTTTATCGCAAAAAAAAATAAAACGAACAGCACATATATCAACTAGTCGCTCGGTGGGCAGATGTTTTTGTTTTATTTCAGAATTATCTGGATTAAACTTACCTTACACATGTTATTTATTTAAATCAAAATTGAAAGATTGATACCGTGATAGGTGGGTCATATGAAGAATGTTTTATGTGGAAGTGACTAAAAAATAATTAGAAGTAAGGATGATCATATTCATATCAAGGGTATATAAAGTTTGTATTTGAAAAAAAAATATATGAGAAAATAAAGTTTTATTATTATTATTTATATGTGTTATGTATCTCGGGACCATGGGGTCCCAGTCCTTTGGAAGGCGTACGAGGGGCCGAAGCCAACTCGCAGAGGCTCGTTAGGCGTTTTAATGAATTGAGGCATCAGCCGACGATTATCCCTGTATGCACTATGCAAGTGCACCCAAGGACAACCCCCGGTTGGTGTAGGACTATTGCAGGATATGGAAACAAATATATTGGACTATGGATGTGGGTGGCTTAAGTTGACTGGTGACCTGGAACTATGGAAAGACTATGGCCCCTGCCTGCTCAATGTTTTATATATACACGGAAAAAATGGCAGGGGGTGACTTGCACACTCAATAATGGGCCCCGGAAAACTGTCGCTAGCACATAGTGACATAGCGACAAGGGGGCAACAGTTCCTGAGGTGCTTGAGTAGTGGAGAGGTATTCCACGGCTTTCAGAACAATCCCAGAGCCCGGAAGATGGTCAAGATCCCTACGAGCACTTACTGGAATACTTCCTTCCTCCGAGCACGTTTGCTCTTGCGAATCTCCACTCAAGCCAGCCAATTAAGGCAAGAATGAGGTGGGGGCTCTGTTCCTCGTCAGTGTTCACTCCAGCCGGCCAATAAAGGCAAGCCAGAGATGAGGAACAAGATTTCTCCCGGGAGATAGGGTCCGTGGGGTCGCTACTGCCCAACAGCTCGCTACAAGCTGCCCTGCGGGTTTCTGTATCTCTCTTGGTCTGGCTCCTCATCCTAGACCTGTTCCGGCAAAGTAAACTCTACCGGCACAGACCTAAAGTTTGGAGCGCGCAAGCCCCACCACGACGTCAACGTAGAGATACGGCGGTGGGGTTATTATTATTTTTTTTTTCTACGTCTCTTGGCATTTCTCGGGAACCTGGGGTCCCGGACCTTTAGAAGGCGTACGAGGGGCCAAAGCCAACTCGCAGAGGCCCGTTAGACGTTTTAATGAAATGAGGCACCAACCGACGATTATCCCTATATGTACTATGCAAGTGCACCCAAGGACAACCCCCGGTTGGTGTAGGACTATTGCAGGATATGGAAACAAAGATATTGGACTATGGGTTTGGGTGGTTTAAGTTGACTGGTGACCTGGAACTATGGAAGGACTATGGCCCCTGCCTGATCAATGTTTTATATGTACACGGATGAAATGGCAGGGGGTGACTTGCACACTCAATAATGGGCCCCTGAAAACTGTCACTAGCACATAGTGACGTAGCGACAAGGGGGCAACACGTCCTGAGGTGCTTGAGGAGTGGAGAGGTATTCCACGGCTTTCAGAACAATCCCAGAGCCCGGAAGATGGTCAAGATCCCTACGAGCACTTACTGAAATACTTCCTTATTTGTTTTCTTGTCGTTTAAAGAACTCCCATTTAAATGGGATCCCGCAAGGACCTATCCTAGTGCCAAATATATTTCAACGCGAAAAGAGCAAACCGAATATAAGATCCTCGGTTATGTTATTTTGCCTATCTTTATTAAAATCATACCTGTTTCGAATCTGCACCTGACAGTAAAAGATAATAAAAATCCATTTTGTAGTCAATAAAATTATTAATACTCAGTATTTTCAACTCTTTCTGCATATCATGTGACTGTCGGTGAGTTTCAACGACTTGCTCATAAAAACGGGGACTCTCCTTATTTTAATTACCGATATTAAGTTAATATGGAGTTTTTATGATTATAACATTGCCGTTGTAAATATATACATAGTTAGTCATTATTTCAATTACATTTATTTCTGCTTTAAGTGGACTTTGATGATGATTCAAAAATGTGGAATTGTTTGCCTTGGTTTTACACTTTTTGATTTTTTTTACTATATGTCTGTCCGTACAAGCAAACGGGTTGATTTGCCATATAGCAAGAATTTGTATCTTAACACACCATCTTGAATATTACTAATTTTATACTCATCGTCCATGCCTCTGAATAACGTAGCATCAAAAATCCAGCACACCCATAAATTAGCAACAATTTCATCGAAATTCTCCATTTGAATAATTTAACAATAAACTAGAAATTTGCCTAAAGTTATTTCTGGCTATAATTGTAATAAATTCGTATTCTTATCTTTTGTAACGACGTCGACAGTAGCCAAAAGCTGCAAATATATTCTGCATACACGATATGTCAATTATAAACTGAATAATTAAGCTTTATAAAACCATAATAATATCTATTAAATTCCGGTTAAATGATTTTAATTGTGAAATGTATTATTTTTTAACTCAAATATCACAAAATTCTCAGGGAGTAAAGCAAATGTCGCTAAGTTATTATGTAAAGAGTATCATGATAATATCGAAAATCTGGTTCCCTAAGTTGCAAAGGTCAGTCGACAGTCGCCATGAGTAGAACCAGAAGCTCACTGTTTTGTGGATAAAGCATTTTGTTTACTAATAAATGTTAGACCAAGTCTAAAACAGTAAGACCGCGAAACGGAAAGTCGATGAACTATTAGAAATTATGTCACGGGATGGGCAGAATCTTTCATGAACAAAAACAGGGTAAAATTCCGTCAAAACAGCTAGTTAATATAGATCCAAATGTAGCAGTAGATAATGATAATGATGACACAACCAAATTTATTGAAACGAAATGATAAAGAAATAACGATAAGACAGAGATCTCTATGTATCACCAAACATGATAAATTGGAGTGAAGCCGATGAGGCCTCGATTGACATGTATTCAAATCAAGCGAAACCTGCCTGCCCCGATACCGTCTGAGGTTTTTAAAAGTTTGTTTGAGTAATTCAGCTCAATATTTATGATCCACATAAAAATATTACGATCAGTTAATCAGTAGCCACTTATTATCGATTACAAATATGAAACATAATATAAATCAAGAGATTTTAGTGATATGCCGATAGCCGTAGTCAGATAGTTAGCAACCTGTTTTAAGCAAAACGGACAACGATTTGGCAATAGACTGATAAAGAATGTGAACTTTTAGACTGATATACATTTTTTTAAATGTCTTTTGTAAATCTGCATTCAAAGTTTTCGTTCTCTCTTGAAATTGGACATGAAGTTCTTTAATTTTTTAAAGTAAAGCTACTGAAACCAATACAATATTTTTTGCAAAACTAAATAAATTTATTAGCTTTTTTAACCTTTTTTACGCGTATGACCCTCATTATTTATACCTATTAACAGTATCAAAACATATCTTTTAATCAAGCATATTAAAAAATCAGTAACCGAATTTATTGAACAATTCCACAAACTGAACCACGTCACTATACCACAATGATCTTCTAATTAGTTTCAGCTCTATCGCGGAAGACATTCTCGTTGATTGATCAATAAACTGTTTTCATCATAACTCAACTATTAAAAACCTTTTAAATAACAGTAACTGTATTGATTAACGTGTCGATTTACTTTGATATGCCGACTATTGCTACCAGTTGTTCTTAGGAGTCGCTGTTATAATTACTGTGTTAAAATTTAGTTTCTACTCTGTGGGAATTAATAATTTCGTCGATCGAGAAATTAAAATCTGTACCAATTAGTTAGTTGCCAGCTCTTTTACTGAATGTTATATCACAGATACATTATAATAAGTGTCGTATATTTTCTTTCATATCTTCGGGTTATAATAATAACCCTACTACTAATCACGATCTAGAAACGATTTATTTTCTATCTCGAAATTTGGTAATATCAGTTTAGCTACTGCCAACTCCTATAACGACATTCCTAACATCAGCTTCATTCTTTAGTATACTCTCTCGATTTATTGCTAAAGTCACATTTTCTTAATTTAATATTATTGTTGTTAGCACATTAGAAACTCCATTGTTATCTTTAGGAGTGTACTAGTCTCTTTATATTTTATCGATAACTGTAGCTACCGTTTCACCAAAACAATCCCTGACCCAATGATTTATTGTTAAGACATTTCTACCGCCACACAGGACAAACGGATAAATGATTAAAAGTAGTAAGCAATAACTTAACAACCTCATAGATCAATGCTGCCAATATCCGAGACATAACCCTTCGCCTTTTACGACATCAACCTGAAAGGACCGGGAAATGACATAAGGGATTACTTAGATTACTTATATTGGATTATTCTTCGCCACGGACCACACGAAGTGCAATAAAACCTTATTCTAAGAACGTTTGATAGGATTTATTCAGGTTTTACAACTGACGCGATATAATTAGGTTCTCGGACCAGCCATTCTGCTCACAAACAAAAAATAAAAGTACTAATTACTTTCAAAAGCTGTATCCAATTCACACTATTGGATGCTATAGAAATAATGACGCCATTAAGTACTTGTATCAATACAAAATACAATACTATGACAATTAATTCTCTGTCATGTAATATGACCAGCTCACGACAGTACCAAAAGGTAACAAGTGCGCGTCAACCTCAATCAATTTTAAACTTTATTGCTGACGAGGTAGATCAGGAAGTCGAGTGAGGGGTTTACCGCAATATAAATTACACAGGATCTAAGCAACAGGCGGAATGTAGAAGCCCATCGACAGTTTTTGCTAATACAAGAGATGAGAAGTTTTAATATTAACGACATAACTTAACAAAATTAATTAAAAAATAGACCTTTTTTACAGTCACTGTTACTCAGAGACGATAAAACCTGACAAAAGTCTTCAATGATCGGTATTGCAGTACATATTAATATAGACAAAAGCATGCTTTCTTTAGAGATTTATTCCCGTTTTACCATTTTAGGAAATAACATAATAAGTTATTTGCAACAAAAATACAATATTGTGAAAAGGGGTCACGATTAACAACCCTTAAATCAATATAACTACATTCGTATTCAAGAAAATCGGGCTAAGACTTCGTTAAACAAATGAAAGTCGAAATATAGCCACATTTATTAGCCCTAAACCGTACAAATAAGTACCTATATTAGGCCACAATACTTACTATAGAATACAACAAATATCAAACGAAATCGTATCGTAATCGTGTCGTAACTCATAAATGAGACTCAATTTCTTTGAGATGCGACGTAAAAAGTAATGTGGGGCTCTCAAGATTTTGTAACTCCGATTTTTGCACCCTATGATTATTAGAATAAGGTCGCATTTTCATTGTTAATTTTGATGAAGGCTTTAATAGAGTCTTGTAGAATGCCAGACGCGTACGGAACGCGCGTTTTTCGATTATTACAATTCGCGCGAAAGTCCAATCGTTTCGTGCTTATTAAAAAAATATTTTTGTATTTTCGTTATGGTTCTTGTTTTAATTTTTCAGTGTCACTAAAATAAGATGCAATTTATTCGAGCAATGCGCGATTTATGTGTTCTGTGAAAAGAGAATTTTATGGAGTGTCAAGCTTTTGATGTATTGAAGAAATGTGGCTTTATTAAACTCGACAAATAAGAAAACACTCGATTTTTTAAACTAGACATGAACCTAGGATATTTATGTAAGTAGGAACTGCTTAACTTTTTGTAATCTGACTGTGATTCCTTTGTAAAATATAAAAAGAACAATTTAAAATTCATCACACATTTTATTAAACATTCATAAGGTCATTTGCGAAATTCCGCAATACTTAATCACATAATTTAGAACCCCATCCGCTTGGATGCAATCGTTCGCATTCATTATAAATACTTTAAACAAATAAAATCTCCTTTTTCGTAAGGTCAACGACTTGACTACTGATTGAGATTACTAGACACTAAATCCAGATTAGATTTTGTAGAAACCTTATTTAGATTTTTATATAATTTTATGAGATCATGGCTAAACATTAGATACTTATTTACAGTTGACATGACCTGATTTCCCATCGGAAAATTTTATCTATAGCACATAAGCAATCTCCGAGAGAAACCCTATTTGTGACAACTTTTACAAAATCCGTTCTGCAGTTTTCGAGATCAAATGCGAGTATTATTTTCCTTTTCCTGCCAGATCGGCTTGGCTTTTACCTTGCCTTGCCGGTCTCATATTGAAACCTTAGGTCAAGTGAACGAATAGACTATAGCCCGGTTTTTCTAACACTAGGCATTCATTTGAGTGTCGCCTAGCGTTTGTGAAAATGGGTAATAGTCTATACCCCAAAAAAGGCCAACGATTTTTCCAGATGTATTCGTAAGTAGGTACCTACGCTAACATTTTCCGCTTCATTTAATTTGTTGGTTTATTGATTCTGTTTTTTATAACTCCTGCAGTTCTGGTGTGGTATACCAGTCAACGAATTCATGCTCTCTAAGAAACATTGTCATTGTAGTTTGCTGTTCGTTTTATGAAGACGCTGCTTTTTTTTGAGTGGGAAATTATCAAATAACTTCTCCCGCTCTGGGCGGAGCGGGAGGCGTGTCAGACTTTTACTGACTAAAACCCACCCGTGTTCCTTCCGTTGCCTGTGTGCCTGGGCCATGATATCCCTTTCGGACAAACTCGCAACCCTGGCAGGCATTGGCCCTAACGGACCCCGTCAGGTCGTGCTGACATCTCTTTGAGGCGCACGTGGAACACAACGCGCCGTCGACTCGGGTCTGGTTCTTATCGGACGGCGAGCTACCCATCGCTCACCGTCCGCAACCTCGCGCCTACGGTGGCCGGAAATCGGCTTGGGACTCCCGACGCCCGGGATGTCTCCTGCGGCGACTAGAGGCGCGAGGGTGCGAACCTTGCCTCTCCCTCACGCATTTCGCCTCCTCCCTTGCGAGCATTACTGCTTCGCAGAAGAAAGTGACGGCCTCCAATGCACTCTCGCTCCGAACCATGGCTGAACCAGGGCCGGACGCGAAAGATCGCTGCTGCCGATCGCCTCCGTGTGGACACGGCGGTGCTCCGCCCAAGCTGGGCAGACCTCCACCGTATGTTCCACCGTGTCCTCCGAGCGAACCATACAGTGGTGACACTCGGGCGTTTCCTCGCGATCTATCCTGAACAAGAACCTTCCGAAACAACCATGTCCGGTGAGGACCTGCTTCAGGCGGAAGGTGAGGACGCCGTGACACCTCTTTAGCCACTCCTCAAAGAGGGGACTTATCGCCACAATCGTGGCGTGCCCAATGAAGATGCTGCTGAACTCCCTTATATCACTTTTATAGCATGAAAGTTGTGAATCCCTTAATCTGGTGTTCAGTCATAGAAATAACTTAACAATCCCTCCCACCCAACATTTCCAAACTACCCACATTTCTATTAAACCCAACAAGATTTACAATATAGACTTTATTTAACGAAACATAGATAAAAGATACAAAAAGCATGTATATAAAATATGTTAATTTGACATAACATTTATAAGTGAAAGCATGGACGCACTTATAAGGGTGGGGTCACAATGTGAGAGGTCACTTGACGCGACCTTAGACGTGTCAACTGATCAACGGCCAATGTAATAAGGTCCTTGGTTGGGCCTATTTGGACCCCGTTTAGGTTGGTATTGTAAGGTAAGTGAAGGGAGAGAGAGGTCAAGTTGTGTTAGGTGGTCTCGGCGCCTATTGAAATGAGTCCCTTTGAATGGAGTTTGGATATAGGTGTGCGTGAGTTATAGGCTGTGGCGATTAGTTAGTTTCGTAGACATTCATCAGTTTAGCTGATGCTTTGATTTAATTGGGTACCTCAATAACCAGTTTTGTGGTCATCTCACCGAACCCAGTTCTTTCTTATCTTTCTAAAATTTAATTTATTTAGTTTTTCCTTCTCACTTATTACCTTTCCTTTTTCTATAATTAACTCGACTTTATTCCTTGCTCAGTCTCTATCAGCCGTCCTACATCTATCTTCTTCTCAGTCATGTCATCTTCTCTCGCTCATTACCATTAATCTTCTTAACTTAAATCTTTTCTGGTTCCATTCATCTAAATTAGTCATCACCAGATCGTCTACTTCCTTTGTAATCATTTCTTCTTTCCCACCATAACTTCTTCTATAACTAAAATAATTTTTATTCCCGCTGCTCTCATCGCCACACCGTCATTCTCGTAATATTATGCTAATATGTGTTAATGACTCGTTGACTGGTAATGATTTTAACTAGTCTCGTATTGTGTCGAGTGTTTTTGATACCAGTAGCATTCCTGATTCGACGCGTTGTGCCACTCAATGGGAATACGTCATCGTGGAATTTTATGTGTGAAGGTATGTATAGGACGGAATTATGGAGTGTACTATTGGTGGTGAAAGAAGATTTATTTTTTTGTAGTTTTTGTCATGCTTGATGGAAAGGATGGCGTATCTAATAAATACTGTTGCATAACATTCAAAACAGGTGTCTGGAGAACAACACTCATAATTCGGATAAAATTCGTACAGTCCAAGCGGTAATGACTCTTAATTATCTGTTGCTTCATGAAAGACTAAAAACGCTCGTGTAATACGTTACCTATTTATAACTGACCAACTCCAGAACATTCGTAAATCTAAGTATTTACTATTCAACGACACTTAGATGCATCTATCCCATCTACCAGTTCCTCTCTTCCACCTAACCCTATCTCATTCAAATCTCCACCATCACCACACATACAAGTACCTCCAACAGTAACACCGCGATCCTTTGTCCGAACATACACATTACGCCCAGCGCGACTACCCTCAAAAGAATCATGATAAAATCAACATCAGAAACAAAGCTGGGCAATATTTAATTGCAACACTTAACACCGGCCGGAGGGTTGAGTTATACGCGTGTGCAAGTCCGACGCGCGAGATAAAATGTGATATAGAGCGCACTGTGGATAGAACATACGCGGCGGAATACTGCTGTAGAGTGTGGAACGTATGGAGGTCGCAGGTGCTTTTTATAGGGTTGTGTTTTAGATAATACAATTGATAATGGGCTTTGAGGGGTGTTTTTTTGCATCAAAAATTGTCTATTCAATAGATAAATATCATCATCATCTAAGGCGTTACAGCCACAAGTGGGCCTTAAGTCTGGTCGAATATTATGTATGGCTCCAATGTGATCTATTTCCGTCTTTTTATCTCCAATTTTTTACTCCAAGTGTTCTTAGATCTTAGTCTACGCCATCCAACCATCTGAGCTTCGGACTATAGATAGATTAATAGTCTTTGAACAAATAAATAGACTGTGGCATACCCAAGAAGAAATAGACCATGGTCTGCTTTTGAACCTAAATCTATAATAGTTTTTAGCTAAGAAGCTTAATTTAATCCCTAAAATATCAGTAGCACTAAAGCGATTTCAGTAAGTATAAAATCAAATCTTGAATGTTGCCAAGGGAGCAGTCATGAAAGTAATATTCATAAAACAGCACCCATGTTTAGTTCCACAAAATATTTATTCAACAAAACTTAGCTCTATTGAACAAGGCAACACGTTCCACCATGAACTTCGAAACTATTAATATGCAATATCTATGCATTAACAAGTCTGTATAGCACTTCTCTTAGAACCCATGGCCGATGTAAAATGTGGCCGTAGGCGTCCAAATAACAAGATTTTGTCCTTTAAACGACAACTATTGTAACTATATCGCGGTATCCGATGGGATCTGAATGTTTCTGGATCTCTGGATTATCTGCAAAGGGTGTGTGTTAGCGGACACAGGGGCAGGAACGATGGTTAGCGATTAGCTGCTAGGTTTTAGGTTAGCTGTGGTTAATTTTTTGGGTGTAACTAAAACTAACAAAAAATTAAGCTTTCCAAGTAGATTTTGACCACGATAATTATCCTTGCATTGTATATATATATGTAAACATAATATGCTGTCTGTCTGAACGCAATAAGCTCAAAAACTATCAAACGGATTTTCAAACGGTTTTCACCAATGGACGGAGTTCACGAGGAAAGTTTTGGTATATAATTCATTAAGATTTTGTGTAAATTGGAATATGACAATTATTGTTGAAGATGTCGGAAAAAATCATGCTGACTGGGAGCTTTACTGGCGTGCGCCGCGTAAACCGTGAGAGATAAATAAAAATTCTACAGGATTGTTCACCTTGAAAAGTTCAACAAAAAAGTCTGGGACGGCAGCATATGTCTATCTTCTAAGGATGACCCACAGTACCCATAATTATCTTTCAGAATTTGATAAAATTTTCATTGTTATTTCCGAAGCTATTTTGACTTTATCCAATAAAATATGTTATTTAAATTGGTCATTTAATTTAGAATGAAATATGTCTGGACATCAAATCATTTAAATGAATACCTAGTTTAAAAGATATCACAGATTCAAAATTACGCGTAACAAAATAAATTATGGTTGACGGCAACGCGGGCAGCGGTAAGAATCAATGACCTCGGCTATTAGGTATGTAATTCCGGTGGTACGTTCCCGTGAGATATGTTGCGGAATCCACGCGGGCGAAGCCGCGGGCAAAAACTAGTGTTTTATAATCTACTAGCTGCGCCCCGCGGTTTCACCCGCATAGGTCTCGATCCCGTGGGAATATCGGAATAAAAAGTATCCTATGTCCTAATCCAAGTCATGGTCTACCCATGTCCCGAATTTTATCCAAATCTGTTCAGCTGTTTTAGCGTCAAAGCGTAACAAACAAATAAACTCACTTTCGCATTTATAATATTAGTTAGGATTAAACAATATTGTTATTTTAGCTATTTATTTCCCAATTCCTTTCCATTACATAGATAAATTTAAGTAATCAACTCCACCAAGAATTATGACAATCTGCGGGAAATGTTAATTTCACTATTACCAATTCACTAGATATATCGTACAAATTGGTACACCCAACATTTCAAACTTGCTCGCTGTTCTACAAGTACGTATGTAACAACAGACCTAAGGAATAAGTCTAGCAGTATGTGCAGAGTAACAAGGCGAGGGTACACGCCATATCCCGCTTTAACGACGCATTTGTTCTAATGTCGGGACCTGCGTACGGTGTATACCTGGCGCTATAATTGAAAATTTACAAGAGTTTTCCGTGATCGAAGTGTAGTGAAATACGCAAGGTTTGAAACAGTGCTCAATTATGCACGATATTGTTAATAAAATCATGTGTAAAAGTTTTATTAATATAAGTGACCCAAAATTCTAAATTCCACCAATATTGCTGAACGTGCCCGCCTGTTGGCTGTGGGTGAGTGGGAGTCGGGCCTCTGGCTTCAGGCGCTACCGTCACCCAACATAGGCACTATGCTGGGTGACACCACTTTCCGGCTCGCTACTTGTCTGCGTCTGGGCGCTCCTTGTGTGGCCCCGCATCGCTGCCAATGCGGTGAAGCAGTAGACTGTCTCGGACACCATGGTCTATCCTGCAGTAAGAGCGCAGGCCGGAGAGCACGGCACGCCAGCATCAATGACATCATCCGTCGTGCTCTTGTCACCGCCGGGGTGCCAGCTGTTCTAGAACCCAACAGCTTGCCACGCGACGGTGGGAAGAGACCAGATGGAATGACCATAATGCCTTGAAAGGTAGGTAAGCCTTTAGTGTGGGATACAATGTGTGTCAACACTCTTGCGCTGTCCCATCTTCCTAGCACGGCGGGCTGTGCGGGGGCTGCTGCTGGAGGTGCGGAAACCCTCAAACGGCGAAAATACTCCTATCATAATTGGACTTATAATATATGTTTGAGCCGTTTGGGGCCGTGGGGTCCGAGTGACCACTTAGTTTTTCAAGACATCGCAAAGTGGTTGGTCGACTCTTCAAGTCTTCAAAAGTTTTTAAAAAGTAATCTGTACAATATGCATTCGGCCATCACCCTAATTCGTTACTGCTGTTTTGGCCCTAAATTAACATACTTTCTTCACGCTTCAATTTATGGAAGCACTCACCTTTTAGAAAAAATGGACCAAATTATCCGACACACATTAACTTTAATTTTAAATGTGGCCATGGACGACCAAGCTTATTTCCAGTATTAGTTTACCGGCTTTCATATCCTCTGTCCACGGCACTGAAAAATTAATCAGGAAAATTCTAGCTTCCACACTGATTAATTTTGATGTGCCGTGCTTCACCGAGGCTATGGATGCCTGGAAACTCGCTTGCCCGAACTCAGATCTACCCGATTATCCATCTTCCCAAAGACGGTGGGATGAGCCGCTCTGCAGAGTAGTCAGAACAATTTACTTAACACGTCTGCTACCACTGCGGAGCGTGCGCGCCTGCTGGCTGTGGGTAAGTGGGAATCGGGTCTGTGGCTTCATGCACTACCGTCGTCAAACATTGGTACCTTGTTCGACGACACTACATTCCGCCTCGCTGCTTCCCTACGATTAGGAGCTCCATGTTGTTCTGCCCATCGCTGTCACTGTGGCGAAGTTGTCAATAGTCTCAGACATCACGGCCTGTCTTGCAGCCGAAGTGCGGGTCGCTTAGCACAGCACGAGAACATTAACGACATCATACGACGAGCTCTTGTCACCGCCGGCGGTCCAGCTGTATTAGAACCCAATGGCTTGGCACGCGACGATGGCAAGAGACCGGACGGCATGTCTTTATTTCCATGGAAGGTAGGTAGGCCTTTAGTGTGGGATGGAACCTGTGTCGACACTCTTGCGCCATCCCATGTTCCTAGCACAGCATACTGTGCTGGTGTTGCTGCTGCGGCTGCAGAAAACCTCAAGCAGCGTAAGTATAATAACCTCACTGGTAATTATATTTTCAAGCCGTTTGGGGCTGAAACCCTCGGGCCGTGGGGTCCGAGTGCTCACGGCCTCTTTAAAGAAATCTCCAAACGGCTATTTGACACTTCCCGTGACCCCAGGGCTAGTTTTTACCTTGGGCAGAGGCTAAGCATTGCCATACAACGTGGCAATGCGGCCAGTCTCTTGGGTACATTACCAGTCGACAGCGATGCGGATGAATTTTTCGATGCTATATTTTAGTTTGAAAATAGTTTTAGTTAAGTTAGTATATAATTTTGCTACAAGTTGTTTGTACTCACTTGTAAATACGTATATACTTTCAGAAAAAAAAAAAAAAGTCTGTACAATATTTCTTACTGGTTCTTGCATGACTTATAAGAATTTGGTTTGCAATAAAACGAGCATGTTTACACTAAAAAAAAGTTTTGTTATTTTCACCCAATTTTCTCATTCAAGAACATAAATACCAAAATTCAGCATATTTTTACATTATAAAATCATTTTTCTAAGAAGATTATTAACCTACCAATAGGAAAGAACAATATCATAACTTAAAAATATGTCCAAATAATGAATTGAAAATCATAGAATTTCGCGGCGCTAACCCGACTCACTCAACGCTCTGTCATTATTGTAAACATGTCAGAATTGTTTATGTTGAGAGATAATTTGCAAGTTTGTGGGATTATCTAAGTGTTACAACGCTTAAATGTTCAACTAGATTAAATGTAATATTTAATCTTCACTTGACATCACAAACAAAAACCACTTGACCACGATGGTTCCGACTCACAATTTTTTTTTATAAAGAAAGAAACATAAAAATATAAAAATATGAATTCGCAATATTTGCGAATTTCCGCCATTTTTTTTACAATATCCGGAAGTAACTTCCGAGTGCCACGCATTCGTTGTGATGCTTAACATGTTGATAGCATGGCATGTTTTATTGCTAGCTCTGTGTTTCGTGCTCAATATACCACAAGAACGATAGAGATAGGGCAGTGGGGTAGTTTCATATATAATGGCAATAAAATTGGACCATATTTTACCTGTTGTAGAACAGCAAGTGTCAGTTGACTATGACTTGAAACCCGTCGTGGTACGGCAAGTTTCATTTTACGGTTAGTAAATTGATGCCGACCACAGGTGAATACGTTTTTAAATTTAAAACTCAATTAGCTGAATATTTAATCACAAATAACAAACTGAATGCATTGGATGGGTGTATTCTTACCCGGTCTGTGACGAAATTTATATATATATGTATAATTTATTTTACGCATTGTTCTCATGTTAGTGATTTCATGACTTTTTTGAGAAAAAATATATTTAACCCTACAACTAAATGCTTTTAGGATCCCCTTAGACAGTCATCGGCGTTTTGCTTACCCACAAGAAGCAAATGAAATTAATCACATCTTTCAATAAGCATAGAAAAAAAAAGTGGATAATTTCTGTATATTTTTATCTCTCAAGAGCAAATCTTCATCTTACTCTTTGCATAAAGCCCATAGACACATTCAGAAACAAGAACTACATAGCACTACAAAACCATCTCATCCAATCCGCTGAACTTTATTAGACGTATAATATTTCTAAAATAATACCACCCATATATTGTGCAGCCAGTAATAATGTCAGCACAACTTTTATTTCTTCGCCCGTAACTAATGGTGCAAGTTGAACGCTAAGCTCGGGGTCGTTTGTTCAAAAGAATATTGCTACATGTCTAGGAAAAAATATATCAGGACTAATTAGAGGACTAGATTTTTGCCTGGGGCAGTTAGATCAAGTTTCTTGCATCTGAAAATATTCGTCTGTATTCTAAGTTTATTCTGGAAAATAAAATAACTGTATTCAACTGTTGGTTACCTGTTGGGTTGAGGGAGAATTTGATAGGTTATGTTTTTAGGAAAATCATACTATCTGCCTAGCGGTTTCCCAACTATGTTGGGGTCGGCTTCCAGTCTATCCGGATGCAGCTGAATATTACATGGAGAGGCTGCCTGTCTGACCTCCACAACCCAGTAACTGGGTAAAACGATACCCCTTGGTAAAACTGGTTGTCAGACTTTTGGACTACTGACGACCCGTAACGACTGTCAAAGATCCACGAATGACAGCCGGGACCAACGGCTTAACGTGCTCTCCGAGGTATGGAGGACTCTAGGTATGTAAAGATGGTCACCCATCTATGGACCAACCCCGGTAAGCGTAGCTTAACCTGATGAACGACGTGATGGATCAACCCGTGCGGCTGATAAATGATGATAAATAATTTTTATTTCTGTAAATAGGTTGTACAAAACACTTTTACACGTCATACATATTATTTTTAAACTAGATGAGGTCGGCGTTTCCTATCTGACTACTCCGAGATGAAAGGCCGAAACAAACTCAGAGGTCACAGTCTCTTTTAAAAACCAGAAAAATAATCTTGGTCAGATCATTTGATCATTTGAGGACCATGTAGATTTGTGTCTGAAATTGTCTTTTGAGGAAAGAACCATACAGATTTGAGTTGACCTGTCCAGTCAGTGCACGCATTTGTCAGTAATCGTGTAGCTGAACTCAGAACTTAAGGAGCTCAACGACTCGACGAACAATACCAAAGAAAGGACATTTGGGTAGGCCGCATAAAGTACTCAAACTGCCAGATTATCAGTAAAAGTAACTGACCCACATAGTTCTCACGTTCACAATAATAAAAAATAAAAAATAATAATGATATTATACTTCACAAAGTAAATATTCATATAGTTTTGCAAATGACTAAAAAATAAATACTTACAAAAATTCAAAGTTCTGACTGTAAAAAATAAATAATAAATAAATTGAAGGTCCTCAACGTAATCGTTAATGGTATAAAACGCTTTCTGGCACAACTTACGTTTAATGAATGATTTGAATTTATTAAGGCTTAGATCTTGTACATGGGTTGGACGCTTATTATAAAAGCGTATACTATTTTCTTGAGCCTTGTTGTAGGTACTACAAATTTGTGTTTGTTCCTAGTGTTTATGTTATGGATATCACTGTATTTTTTAAACAATTTTATATTTTTATGGGCATATAAAAGTTTTAAAAAAATATACTGACCCGGCTGTTATTACTTAGCTACAAGCTCCTTCTCCTCCTTTTTTAAACAAATCGTGAATGGCTTTAAAAGATAATAGTCTTGCTTTAGAGCAGTAATGCAATATGCATGTATTTGTATTGCAATAAAATTAAAATATGAGATTTAATTAAAGCATTTCTTGATTGTGTAAGATATGGGCTCAGTAGCTCATGGAATAATTTAAATTGATTGCTTTAGTTTATGACGAGGGAGGATTTTGTTCAGCTGTAGATTTGGAAAAGATTTTAATCAAGTGTGTATAAAAGAAGATAAAAATATTTTATTTCTAATTCCAAACTCCAGATGTAAATTGACTCTGAAAGCTTCCAATATTATTTAGAATAAGGGGCAAACGGGGACAATATTCAGTTATTGACTACGCTTTGATCTTGACCAAGATAAATCTTCCTACTAACGATCTGTAAGATATAGGAACAAGATACTCCTACATCGAACAGGTAATCAAATCACAGGTAATTTAACTAATTAACGAATGATAATCCCAATCCTCATATTGGGCCTGGCATCAACAATAACCTACAATGTGCACCGCGTTGATCTCTGGCTTGTTCTTTGAGAATAAATCTGTCACTACCTCTAGGACTAGGGTTGGCACGACGGATTTGGAATAGGAGGACCAAAAATATGGAATGTTTTTCGTCTCGAAATAATTCCCACGATGAGGCGCTTTTGGATTAAGACGAACATTCTTGAAATTAAATAACCATCATCAAAATAATTAAAGATCATAAAGCTGTGACCATACCAACAGAGTTATTCGAAGTAATTCAGTTGTTACTATATCCTTCATATACCTGAAGGATTTCACGACATAGGTATAAAACCACTGCTGCGTTTTTCTCCATTTCGTGTCGCTCTTTCACATACCCAAATTATTTATTAAAGTGAAACTCTTCTATGTTTTTTCTTCTATTCAAACATATGTCTCCCTCCCGACAGTCCCAGCCCTACAAGTAACTATGCTCGTTTTGAGTTACACGCCGGGCCCAACTAACAAGCCTAGCTAGTTATACGAGGCCTTATACAGGGTGTTGTGACCGCACTTATGTTTTCACGCATTATACAGCCTGTTAGCGTTGCTTTCTGAATTTGTCAATAAGTGCGTATGCGCACTGAATTTAGGCGCGTTCTATGTGATGTCACGACTTTTTCCTTAGTTGTCCAGGTATGTATGAAGATGAGATGCCTCGAAGGTTAGTCACGTATTGCAATAAATGTATCTGTGAGATCGGTATAAGAAATGTGGGTTTATCTTTAGTTATGGCATAGAGTTTGTAGGTACTTTTCATGCTGTTGTTAAAAATTGTACAGGCTTTTTTAATAAGAACTTGTCGACAACAATGCAAATTGAATTACAAAACAAATTCATGGCTGCAATACACGTAATAATATGACTGTCTAATCCCTTCGATTATGTATGAATTCTGCTTGAGTTTAACGATAATGTATTCATATTACATTTTATTTAAGAACACTGACCTTGTGTCTTTTAGCAATGTTTAGATTAGTTATTGTAGGCGGATATAATGGCAATAGCAAAAAAGGCTACGTCTTTTATTTACCATTATTTCCACTATTACAGAAATATGAGAACAGAAAAAGCAAACATGAATTTCAATTACCTATGCCCTTACCTGTCTAAAATTTCTAATTAAGCTTCATCCGGAACCTAGGACCATTAGTTGTCCGAAGGCACATCACTAGTGTAAACCAGTGAGGTGACTACAATTGTGCGTAAATATTAATAAGCTGCGAGCATTTGCCCAGAGGCACTCTGCGGCCCATTGCACTTCTTTGATTTACAGCTTGCGAGCGCGCATGACGACAACTAACTTATATCACTGTGTATTATTAAACAAAGTTCTTTCAGTGCATCTGTCAGGTCTATATGTTTGTTCGAGGTTATCTTGTAAACTGCTGCACGGATTTTGTTACAACTAAGGTCGACTAGAGTGAGTTTTTTTAGATCTAGGTACAATTTGTTCTTTATTAAAATAGGGAGCATTACGCTTAATGCAATACCAAAAAAAATACCTTGAAACTTAATTTTCAATATATTATCAGTCTTTCAATTCAACTTGTCTGTATCCCAAGATCTTCTAATTTTACTTTATGTGTCTTATTACAGCTTTCATAAGGCACCTCTTTCCAATCTTCATCATCATTTCAGCCGAAAGACGTCCACTGCTGGACATAGGCCTCCCCCAAATGGGGGGGTTTGCCATAATCGACACGCTTGGCAGGCGGGCTGGCGATCGCAGTATGGTGATAAAATGCATAGAGAAGGCTGCTGCCCATTCTCTAGTAAGTCCCATAGTCGCCTTTTACGACACCCACGGGAAGAAATGGGATAGTACCTACTATAATTCTTTACGTCTGGGACACAAGGAACACCTCTTTCCAATATTTTAACGAATTCAGTCCGAAGCACTGGTTTCAACTTCATTTACCATTGTATACAAGTTACAACCCATCAAACTATGTCCCACAATCGAATAATTCACATAAATATTTTAAAAACATCTATAGTTATATAAATTTATCGTTTTTGCTTCATAATTTAAATATGTACTGCATAAGATTAAATGCACAAAAGACTAACTAGCCAGCTACTTAGAGTTTTATCTCCGACCTGTGAACTAACAATAACGCTTAACTCATTGGTTATTTTGCTCCGTTACCTCGTAAAGTTAACCACTATTTTAACTATGAGTTATACGAACAACTATTGTTAGGTTCTGTTAAGCAAATTATGTTTTCGGTTTGTGGGTAGGTCGAAGTGTTTTTGGTTTGAGCCTTTATTTTTATGGTGCATGTCTTCTAGCATTCAATGGGACCTACTAGGTCTCTATTCCCATTGAAAGCTAGGCAGCACCGCGTCAGACCAAGGCAAAGATAGTGGGACGAGCTTGACGCATAGCCGAAGGACTGGCCCGCATTAGCAGGAATCAAAGTGTAGTGTTTGGAAAAAGCATTGGATTGGAATGGCTGATGGCGGAGGAAAGGGTGTTGTGGCGCAGCCTGGGGGAGGCCTATGGCCAGCAGTGGACTGCGATAGGCTGAGTCGATTGATTGATTGATAGAAGAAACGTAAGTTAAATTCAAGTAAAACTATTGTGGTATACCACAATTTACAGGACTATACTCTAATTGCAGACTTATCAAAAGCTTTCGAGTAAGCTTCAATCAAGAGGATTGACATTTGACAATGACTAAGATTCAATAGTGTTGTCATCTCCAAGGCTGGATTAAGAATCAGAATATGTAATTGATAAAATTGCACAATAACTTGCACATCCAATCAAGATCCACCTTTAAAGAAATAATATCCTAGCACTCTTCAAAAGCACTACGCGTTACATTTCACACGTTTCAACTTGTTCCTCACTTCGCAATTCACTATCTATTAAAATACCTTTCCACACAAGAGACAGAGTTCACAAAACTATAAACACAAGCGTAAAACTGTAAAAATAGACGCTCCACAGTCCACACAAGTAATATAATTCGCGGCGGCCACGCAACAAAACTAATGAGAATCCAGAAAACATTTTACAGCTTAAATGTCGCTAAATCCATTACACACTACAACCGCGCACGGAATCGAAACCGAGTTTTATGCATTTCATATTTCTACGTTTATTTGGTATAGCCAATTAGTATGATCATAAAACCAACCTGCTTTTACGGGAGGTCCCTTGATTGTGGACACATGGCACTGTAATGCGTCGCGCAACTGTTTATGATCGGGGTACGTACGCAAAAAGATAGATGAAATGTGCTAGAATATGGAAATGTTGGTTAACAGGTTTTCCCTGAAAAGATAAGCTCTTCTGTGAACTATTGTTATTTAAAATGAAACAGAACGCAACGTTGCTTAAGATCGTTGGTCACTCTATGCAACAATAGGAATGGAGTGCTTGTGGCGCAAATTGCGGATTCCGGTGAACAATTTTATTTTAGTTATTTTCATAATTTTTTGGTGTTTGGAACATAAAATATAATTGCCTTTGCAGAGGTTTTCTAAGCGCGTGCACATCTTATTCGTTCTTTCCGCGTCTTTGATTCGTTCCACTTGCTAGTCTGCCTTATCTGCCTACTCCGTAAGGGCAAAGCGGTTAACGATATAACGATGTGTATCTTCTGTCATCTAGTTAAGTGCCCGCAGGATAGGCGAAGGTTTTAACGATAACAAAAACTATGTCTTCAGAGGCGACTAGGAGGAGGGTAGTGATGATGCTTAGAAGCAACTCCTTGGTATTTTAAACATCATACTACACATTAATAGTGGTGGCTTCGAAAACATTACCAAGGTTCCATACCACTAATAAGTATGCCGTAAAACACGAGCATTAACTCGACAACTATACTTTTATTACTAATTCTTTCAACCATCCAAAACCTTAACCCATATCGGTCTACAAAGCATATACAGCCTTAAACATTCCCACTACTGAGACACAGGCCTCGTCTCCGTAAGAGGGAGGTCTACAGGAATAAGTCTACATACCCCATAATCCTTAATCGACAACTAATCACAAAAATGGTCAAAAAAATCTATTGACGTTCCACTGCATGGATTTAAATGTGGATTCTTATTACCTACCAATAAAGAATTTATAAATTATAAATTTTTCATGATTAGAAGCTAAGTGTTTCCACTGGCAATACTAACTAGCCACCGTTATGAACACCGCTGCAGATTTCTACCCTCAGGCCATTACACACATTTATTGATTGCTGCGCAGATTTACTCAATATTTTCTCTAACTGTTTGAAACTAGTCATAAATTGTAAAATATGTTTGACAGATTTTTAACTCTTAGGGCCGATTTCACCAATGAAACTGAACACGGTCAGCATTTCTAAAACGCTGAGTTGAAGAGCTGTCAGTATCCAAATTATTATGTAATATTGTACACTGACAGCTCTTGAATGCGTTTAGATGTGCTTAACGCGTTCAATTTCATTGGTGAAATCCGCACTTAGAATTGATTTGATTTCCTCTTATAATAATGTCATTACTTTCTAACATGTCTTCAAAGCTAACTAAAACAGGGTATTCCTTCGTTCCGTTTTGTTTAGCTTTTGTTTAACTTTCAAACGCACCAAAAGTATTCCTCGAAACGCACCGTTCAGGTGCTAACAAAATAAAATTTTAAATATTATAATTTTATTCCTCGAAACGCACCAACGATGAAACATAGAGAAGAGCATGAAGGATTCGTTCGTTATAAATGATATCGATAGAAGTTTTAAAATTCGATTGTCCTAATTGTTTATTTATTAAAACTAACAGGAAAGCAAAAATGAACTGGAACTAGGAGCTCAAGCGACTTACTACTTAGCTCAATAATGGTAAAAATACAGATTTTGAAATTGAATTCTATCGATATAGTGAATAATAACGAATACTTTATATTCCTCTTTGTGTTTAATCGTTGGTGCACAACTTAGTGACATCGTTTAGGGCCTATTATCTGTTCAATTCTGTCACCCTGGTATTTTTCGAAACAACAAATGATTCGTGGAATACTTTTGGTGCGTTCCAAAGTTGGTGCGCTTCGAGGAATACCCCAACTAAATTCCAGTCCAATGCGATGGGGTATCATGAAGTTTAGCTATCATAAAAACCCCTATGTCTAGTACTTAAAGGACTTATGATCAGAATCCGACTGATATTGGACCAGCTAGGTAATAGCATTATACACTTACAGTAGCAATGGCTTTCTTTTTGACAGTTCAACAACATTCATTGCGTTATTTTCCGCGATTTCAGCAGCGTAAATAAATAATAAAAATAATAATAATTGAAGGATATATGAAGCAATAGATTAGCAATATCTTTCAAAATCATTCAGATTGTAATTGATAATGTGTTACGCAATTAGGGTGTTGCTGGAGCAGAGAGTCTTAATAACCTGCAAACACAGAATAGGCTTCACTAGGACCATAACTAAATGTCAAGCCGAAAACAGAGAGAAAAGGCAAATTCCTTTTCCTAAATTCAGATTGAAGTAAAAATAGATAGGTTTTTCTGTCAAAAAATTGACACAGACAAGTCAATATTCAGACGCGCCAAAAATGATCAATGGATCGTCAAAACCAACAGACGTGTACATTCAAGAATTGTAATCACTCCGACGGTTATTACATGTTTTCGCATAAAAATAACCAAAGTATTGTTACACGCTCAAGTACAATTCGTCCTACAGTTTTTACAGTTCATTTTAATTAGTTTTTTGATTGATTTATGACACCCTTCGTTTTTGAGGTCATTTATTTAAAGCATTTTTAAAGTACACTAAAATGTGCCGGTCAATTGTGTTTGCCAATAATATATTGAACCCTTATGGGGATATTGCTTTGTGGTAGTATAAACGACCTTATTTATTAGGTCTATATGAATCATAATTATGTCGGAATTTATCATGCGACAGGATATAGAAATAAATTCATCCTGTTCTGCATTTGAACTTCAAATGAAACCCTGGCTTAGAAAGGTTCATGATAAAATATTTTTTTTATCAAAAACCGTTTGTAAAGTGATGGACGAAGTTTTGGAGGCAACAATTTATTGTACACAAACCCAACATTGGCTCCAACGACCAGCCCTAGGAAGAAATATCTCACATCTGTCCTAACGGTACAAGCAAAGATGGTGCTAAAATATGCAGTATTTAATGACTAATGGTCTTCGTAGTCTGCATGTTTGAATTTAGATTAGAGCTACAAAGTTATTTCTACTGTAAAGACTGCCTCACGTCATCATTAAGCGTATTACAGTTGTCGACGAGAAATGGCGGAATAGATGATTTTCTCAAAAGAAAATTAACTCCTTGTCAAACGTGGATCTACTTGAGGCACAATTCAAATCTTAGTGTATCTACGATCGTAAACGAGAGGTTTTAAATGCACATGCCATCGATTCATATAAAACTCCGGTTCTATAAACCCTATTAAAGCAAATAAATGATTTAATATCCGGCATCCAATCCGATCTTAAATCTGAACCTGCTCCTATCTTGCCAATAACGTTAACCCTAAACATCTCACTCCCAACCTAACTGTCTGGACAATGGCAGCGCTAAAATATGCAATACTTAATGTCAAATGACGCGGGCTGCCATCAAATCATCTGCATGTTTAACTTGTGCCCTTTATTATGGTTTACTGCGAGCCTTTGAACGGCTGCTTACATTAACTTTACTGAACGCTTAACTTTCTTCCGGGTGAATAGGAATCTTGGAAGGCTATGACGTTTATAGTTGGAAGTTGGCGGTGGAATGTTTCGTTACATATTCGGACTTCTGATGTGTTGTTTGGTTTCTTTACACAATATTTTATTCAAATACGAAGACGTATTACTCAAAAACAGAATGTTTGCTAATCATTAGGGATATTTTAAGGTACCTACTTAAATAGCTGGATGACTTCAGGAAATTGCTGTTTAGATTTAGATCAAGTTTATAACTTGGGCCAATATGAAGAGTTTTAGAGTCACTACTCAACAAAGAAAAAGCTGCCTATGATAAATCATTATGAAAAAGTATGTATGTGAACTGTGACAAAGAAGTTCATTTCATATTTTAAAACCTAGTCCACCAAACTTCCCTAACGAAAATACAATACATAAAATGTAAACACGAGCAATAAGCAACAGATAGTTGCGCTCCAAAGGTCCTTTCTTACACACGGTTTAACTAAACTAAAGTTAATCTTGACATAATTGGTTATTGTTCAACAAAGAAGCAACATGTTCCAATCTCCAGTTCTGTTTCTTTCGTGCAACCAGTTCCTTACAATGTTGCGAGCAATTGTTTATGGCAACCCCTGCCAGGAACAAAATTAAAATTTTATTAAAGGATTCATAATGAAATCGGTAAATCAGCGTATCGATTAAAGTTTAATTTACAATTTATTTTGATTGGTGTGTGTTTTGATTGGTGGGATGTTGTTTTAATGTTTTTGGCTTGCTTCCGTCGTTTGAGAACAACCTTAGTTTCTCTTTATTTTTTAGAGTTGTAAAAATTTGTCGTTTTATCATCAATCGGTCTTGTTCATCTTCTGTAGATAATTGTATAGGCTACGAGTATGATCTATCGTGCTTATGTGATCTGTAGTAGAAATAACTCCTTACATTTACTTTACTTTTACAATTGACGGTTAATAATACACTACAAAAACTTAATATATTGCTATATATTTTCTCTTGCCGCTTCAGCCATCATGGCCAGGGAAGTTAAGGACCACTCGATATGAATACTCTCAGACAGCATGACTGTTCTGCAAGCGCTAAACAGTAACACTGTTGATTCTGGGCTGATATATTACGAGTGCCACCTGAGCCATAACCAGGTGGGTAGCCTCAATAATATAACCATTCAATGGATCAAAGGACACAGCGGTTCGCTGGGCAACTATGCAGCCGAAAAACTTGCCAGAAGGAGGTTGAGCATGGCACCAGTGGGGCCTGAACCCATCGCGCCACTCCTATTCGGGTACCTTACGCGCTCTGGTAAGGAAACGAATCTTAAAATCGGAAAATATATCGGTAACTTTTTTTTTTTTTTCTTTTTTCTTTCTAACTAAACTGACAGCTGTGCTGCTGGGGAGTTTGTTGCGCCACTTCTTCTTCTCAGCTAACGCACTAGGAAGTGGTGAAGGGTGGGCATTTTGGGGGACTATCTTATGTAATTTTGACGTTAGAAAAGTGCTGATTCTCAGCCTAGTTTGAATCAGGGACAAACATCACAAACTATGATTGGACCAAGGTGAGTGTAGGCAGGCTAAAGGCCCTGCAATCGATGGCCGCCGCACTGTACTGTTGCACAGGTACTACTCATATCATAATGCCGTACTAGTATCAGCCTTCCTAGTTATTGTTAATTTTTGGTAACTAAAACTCATCTTTGACCGGCGATAGATAGTCTCTTGGCCGGCCGCATGCGGGCAAACCATGACCATCCTCACCAGAGGAGGGCCCTACATCTACCAAATACTGAATCAGTCTTCCTAGCGATAGTTACCAAACGTACGGCTATCTTTTGGAATATCACAGACAGTCCTCTTTGCAGGGCCTGCATGGAAGACGACGAGACAACAGCTCATGTGTTGCTAAACTTCCCGGTGGTCAACACAATACAGGGCAAAGTACTTCGGTAACCCAGGTACCCTACGTGAGATTGTCAGTACCACCGAGGCGTTGCTGGCCTTCTTGGAGGAGCTGGGGTACGGGCTTTGACGTGGAGTTGCGGATACCAGCCCGTTTTACCTATTACCTAACTTAATATCATTCGTACGTACCTAACACATTTTCGTAAACGATTAAGACTAATCTGTGTCATTTTGACAGTTTAACAACAGAGCATATTTTTTAGGGTCGTGTGTCTGTCCGTCTGGCTGTCCGTGTGTCACAGCCAATTTGCTCCGAATCTAATGAACCAATTAAATTGAAATTTGTTACACATATGTATTTCTGTGACCCAAACACGGACGTGTAACGTAAATAAATGAATTTTGAGTATGGGGGTTACTTTTAGGGGGCAAATCACAAAATAAAAATAAAAGTTTTGCATACTGAACCGTGTGACATATCAAATGAAAGGGGGGTTGTTGCGAGGATCTCAATTTTTTTTTTTAATCATTTAAACTAAATACTTTTAAAGATATTTAAGAAAATTTATGATTATTGACCCTTATCTCCGAAACTACTGAGCCAAAAATAATGGAAAAAAATACAGAGAATGGTTCTTTACTCATAGATTACAAGAAAACCTATAAGTCTATAGGTCTTAAAATATCAAAGTAAATCTCTCAATATTGTGCGTACAAACTTACATTTGCAATTGGAATGTATCGGACAACATGTTTTTCAACTACAATGATAAGTTTGTTCTTGGGATTAATTCATCCCAACTACGGAACCCTTCATTGTGCGTGTTCCGACACGCACTTGGCCAGTTTTTTTTTAAATTATGAAGCAATGGATTAGCAATCTGTTTCAAAACGATACAGATTGTCATTGACCGTATATTACGCAATTAGGGTACAGATTTCAACCACACAGGACCAAAAATTAAAACTCAAAGGACTCCAAAAACGCGAATTTTATTTAACAATACCGAACCAAATAAGTAAATATACTTAACCGCATAATTCATATGTTAGAAAGGGATAAAATATATGTTTTTTATACGGAAAAAAGAAACAATATTTCGGTCATAAGATTGCATTAAAATGACAAGACGCGGTCGGAGGCAAACCTGCGTCGAAGTAATTTTTATTTTATAATCATAATACAACAACAAACTGTGAAATACTTAAGGTATTTCACAGTATTTTTTAGATTAAAAAAACATTTTTGTTGGGTGTATTCAATGGAATATGTATAATGGTTACATGTTTATGCAGCGTTGATAACGGATGTTACAGTCGTATGATTGATTGAAAATGTATTCTAATGTGCTATAAAAAGTGAACTTTTAATATGATCAAACAGTACTATTGACAGCTCTGTTGTAACATTTGACTAATGATTATATCTGCAAAAGAAAAGACCAGTTCCGAAATCCCTTTTAATTTGAATATTTTCACACTTATTCGTCACAAAGTGAGCAAGCAATAAATATCTGTTTTCAATTATTTAAATAATGACTCAACTTTTATGGAGCTAAACAAGCAATAATTTACTTAAAATCATACCCATAATGAAACAACACCCATTTATTAAACGTGTCGCCTTCAGACAAAAGTAAAATTACCATCAAATCGCCATTACGAGGTTTGACACAAAAATTCTATATTAAACTCATGTAATATTATTATAAATGTTGCACAAACCTATGATAATTTACCTTTAATACATGGAATTCTTATATCTGGATGCGAAGGCGCGCTTTCTTTCGGGTACCTTCGTCGGATACTGCCGAAGCAGCGGGGGTCCTACGAGTCGAGGCCACGAAGGTAGCAACGGAAAATAGGAAACATTCGTTTTTCTGGATAAAAAAGATGAATAAATACTTAAAGGATTTGAAGAAATCAATCTGAACGGACCAATCTGTCAATTTTATCGGTCTGACCGCATGCGTGCAAATACACGACGCGTTTAAAACTGTTTAGTTTCAAAGATTTGCCCAAACTAACTCTCTTTCCGACCTTCCGTCGTAGGCGATCGATCTTGAGATCGTTATAGCCCCCACACGCCAGGTTAGATGGATTAGACAGTAGAACTAAACATGTATATACCTGAATATTGCTAATTGCAATTTCAGTAAATATACCCCTTTTTTTATATCACATTTAACAGCCAATAATATCACTCAGCCAGTATGGAGATTGGGTTGGTAGCCAGTGATAGTTTATAAACTTGGAAACGTTTAATTTATATTTCCTTTAAGTAGTTAATAGAATTTCATCGAAATTTATTACACGTAGAGGCGCAAGAAGACCTTCCGAGTTACTAGATTGTCTATATAACGTGTTATTCGTATAACACCTATATCAACTGACTAATCCCTGTACTGTAATATCGGGGCAGTTAGAAGCCTCATTGATATTATGGAGTCACCAATAAGATATTTATTCCCTTAAAAGGGAATCATTCGTCCTATAAAAACCAAAACGGCTGATATCAAGTTACTCCCTGACGTGTTAAGTTATTCATTTCTGATGGCATTAGTGCTTATTACAGAGATCTTTTTAGTTGGCAATAAGTTAGCTTGGGGTTTTAAAAAAGCTACGAAAAAGCTACGCAGTCATTTAATGGCCGAAATATTACGGCTGTTATCGGTGATTTACAAACGTTCGTATATTCTACAGAAATTACATAAAATAAAGATTATAGGTAAATACAGCATTTTCTTGTTATTACAGCCTAGGTGAAAAATCTTAAAGTAGAGCAGTTAAATTATAAGTCTATAAAAAACAAAGCAAGAAACAGCCGCCCCATATCTTAATAATTAACAAAACGTAGAGAAAAAAATGAGCGCATTAAAAGAATTATGATAGCCTCGCTTTCGGAAACTCAAGCGGATAACTATACGGATTTGCTGATCTTCACATTATTTATAAGAACTTTCTGAGGTTCTCTCCCTTATCTGTCAGGTTCACTCAGGCACAATGACGTTTCATTCGCATGAGCTTATTGTATGTTATGTTTACGCGCGCTCCCCGCTCATAGCAACACATTATTCCTTAAGAGCAATAATTCATTGTTCACCCAGTCACGACTAAAATCCGCTGTTTTCAAGGCCTTACAGTAACGGTCCATTCGATTTATGAGTCGGTATTGGCAAGCGACGACTGTGCTAATTGGTGCGTGTTCCTGCGACTGCGCATATAACCGCTAAATGTATGGACATTGTTGTGAGAGGATAGGCAGTGTGGTTGTGGGCAAACCGACGTTTTTACGCAAATCGAGGAAAATGGCAGATATTTTCTAATATTGGACTTAGGTTTGGTTTGGTATATTCTTTGCTAATATGCGATGATATATCACCTGCAGTGGACGTCTTTACGCTGGAATGATGATGCCCTAAGGCCCTAGAAACTTCTCCGGTGAGGCGGCGAGCCTCCTTGCCGGATTGCCACCATGGGATTTGGAGGCCAAAGTCCTCACGCACATTTGGGAGTGGCGCGAGGAGGCCAAACTCGTAACGCCGCTGTCGCGAGATATCACGGCAGAGCGAACAGAGCTCCGGCGGGATCTTATGGCGCCATGGAGAGTACGATTGTCGCAACCCAGAGCTGGGCACGCTACCATTGCGGCGATAAGTCCCCTCTTTGAAGAGTGGCTAGAGAGGCGCCACGACGTCCTCACCTTCTGCCTGACGTAGGCCCTCACCGGACACGGTTGTTTCGGGAGATACCTGTTCCGGCTATGGCGAGAGGAAACTTTCGGGTGTCACCATTTTGTGGATCGCCCGGAGGACATGGTGGAGCATACGATGGAGGTCTGCCCGGCTTGGGCGGGGCACCGCTGTGTTCTTGTGGAGGCGATCGGCGGTGGTGACCTCTCGCATCCGGCCCTGGTCCAGGCCATAGTACGGAGCGAGAGGGCATGAGAGGCCTTCACCTCCTTCTGCGAAGCAATAATGCTCGCGAAAGTAGAGGCGTAACGCGTGAGGGAGAGGGAAATATCGTGGCCTCACGCCCCTAGCCGCCGCAGGAGACGCTCTGGGCGTCGGGAGTTGCAGTCCGATTCCCGGCCACCGTAGGCGCGGGCTTGCGGACGGTGAGCAATGGGTAGCTTGCCGTCCGATAAGGACCAGGCCCGGGTCGACGGCGCGTTGTGTTCCACGCGCGCCTCAAAGAGATGTCAGCACAACTGACGGGGTTGGGATTAGGACCGATGCCTGCCGGGGTCGCGGGAAAGTCCGAAAGGGATACCGTGGCCCCTGGCAACGTACAGGCAACTGAAGGAAACACGGGTGGGTTTTAGTCAGTAAGAGTCTGACACGCCGTCCCGCTCCGCCCGAAGTTATTTGATAATGTACCAACCAAAAAGAAAAAAAAAAAGGCCCACTAAATACTAAAAACTAAATACTTAAATAAAAAGCACAAACTTATTTCTAGGCATTCTCTATTCTCTCTTTCTATATATAACTAAAATTGACAATCACGACCAATGTGATAAGTAAAATAACAAACACCTGTCGCAAGTTAAGTTAACACATAAATATAACCATTATTTCTCGCTTTATGTATTACCAAAGCAATGCAAAGTGGCACAAACTGTCACTCTTTATCACAACTTGCCTATAACTTAGCTTCTTAATATCCCTTGCAACTTCTACAGTACTTAAAATCGAACAAATTCCTGAAGAACCGTATCAATGGAGCTATTACCTAACTCGTAATAATTCAGTTCATACATTTAATACACGAACACTTCTAGTATTCTAACGAGCCTACAAAATTCAGTTAAACAATATTTATTACCAACGAAAATTTTCTTATGAAAAACTTAATTTTCAAGTCTCTACAATCTATATTACGTTTCTTTACAGAATATTTTTCATTGATGGGATATTCAACCAACAGTAAAATAATTTATCGAGATCAATAGCTCAGGATACACTGGGATTTTCGTCTTAAATCTCTTTCTACATTCTGTGCGTCTGCGCAGACCGTTAGCCGTTGCCATGGTTACCAGGCTCGTTGGTACGCATAATGTAATAAACAAACCGTGGGTTGGATACTGGATAGTGTTGTTTTGTGAAGACACGCGCCTGTATGTCTTGAGGGCTAGGCAGAGTTAGAGGCGGTAGGAAAATGAAGCGTACCAGTGAACAATTTGTCATAAGGTTAAGCTTAAATTAAAATAATACCAGCCTGTGATCTTCCGTAAGGCAAAAACCTGTTCGTATCACACATTATATATATTTTATTTTATATCACATTTTAAATACATATTATAAATTTAAGCCGCTTTTCCTGTTTGTCTGTATGAGTGCGTTGTTTGTCTAAACCACGCAACTGACTTTGATGAGGTTTTCACCATTGTTTAGAGAATTTATTCCGGAAGGTTTATGTGTATAATACGTTAATATTAAAGTTACATAAAACTAATAAATCTCGATGTTTTGTCAAGTCGTAAAAACCGTGCGAAGCAGGAGCGGGTCGCTGGTACATCCTATACTATTAAACGAGCAATATTTGTATAAATATATATTTGTAATCACATTCTCGAAAACGGCTCTTACGATTTCGATTAAAGTTGCAAAAGGGGTTTACGCGGGCGAAAAATCGAGCTAGGTCTCATATCTGGGAAAAATCGTTTTCTCCGTATTTTCACCCGAGCACAGCTCAGTCGCCGAAAGTTTAGAACAAGATAGACTACCTTAGACTATCTGACATTTGACAATAATTGACAGACATAGCAGCATGGAATCATTAAATACCTACTATCACGGCAGCATGGAATTAGTATATAGGTACTATACATGGAAATACATAGTATGAACTACATATCCTATACTATTAACTTAGCATTCTCTATTTTCACCAGAGTAGAGCTCGGTCGCACACGTACTAATATAATGAAGGACTGATCACTTCGCTTGCTGATTTCAGATCATTACCATTAGTCCTGGGTAGCGCTTGACCTTGGTCGCAAGCGCTACCCAGGACTTCATGCTCAGCAAGCACGAGGTCCGGGTTTTTTATCGGGGATTTCTCAGCAGCAGCACCGAGTCTGGATTTGTGCTCGGTTGAGAATAAGCTCGGCCCCTATTAAATGCGACTTACCTCAACTTAGGTATACCTCTGCCTAACCCATCGGGGAAACCAGCCATGTTGTTATGTTAGGTTACATTCAGGTTCCTTTACTAAACAATGTTTTCCACACCTTTAAGTTACAATTCATGCTAGGTTCACCCGCAACCTCAAAAAGTTCATCAGTAACCTTCGGTCACCTTGGAAACCTTTACCAGCCAATAAAGACAGCAAAACCTTTCAGAAGATATAATTACAGACAAAACGCATTGTAACCGAATTCGCGAAAACAGACAAATTCTTTTAAGCATATAATTAAGTTACCAAAGATTCCGCTTAACACATTAATTCTAATTACAGATCTTTTGAGGTTTTGTTTGAGACCTTTTGAAAATAACTGTTCATGAGCGAGATTGAATGTGTCTCTTTATCTCTCTCTCTCTCTCTCTCTCTCTTTCCGCATTCTGAAAACCTATTCGAGTCTTGTAAACTGGCTGTCAGATATCATAAGAAATATAACAGCTGTGATTGGTCAGGCAAAAAACAAAAGCCGATCCTATAAATGTACAAGGAATTACACAACAACATAAGACTTTACACATTGATACATTTAGATTCTATAAAGCGTTAAATCGGTCATTTCTCGTCGAATAGAGAATTCTTTTTAGAATCAATCTCCTTTTCAGCGTAGGCGCAAGTACTTAAATCAAACGAACCACTTATTACATTGGCAAAGTTAAAAGAGAAAAAACAATTTAAATGCCTATCTAATGCTTGATTCGTAAGGTCTAGAAACGAATCGTATTAGTTAATGCTTGCGAGTCGTAACTTTGTGGAATGATTAGCTGAGGCTTCGAAAATATGTGGGAAAAGTTGTAAATCGTTCTAAAAAAACCGGCCAAGAGCGTGTCGGAGCACGCAGAATGAAGGGTTCCGAAATTGGGATGAATTCATCCCAAGGACAAACTTAACGTTGTAGTTGCAAACCGTATATGTTCTCTCATACATTCCAACTGCAAATGTTACTTTGTACGCACAATATTGGGAGATTTACCATGTTATTTTAAGACCATAGACTTATAAGATTTCCTGTACTTATCTATAAGTACAGAACTATTATCTGTATTTTTTTTTAATTTTTGGCTCAGTAATTTTGGAGATAAAGGATGCAATGGTAAATTTTCGACTATTTTCTTAAATATCTTTAAAAATATCCTTACATATTATAAAACAAAGTCCCCCGCCGCGTCTGTCTGTCTGTCTGAACGCGATAAAGTCAAAAACTACCGAACGGATTTTCAAACTGTTTTCACATATGGACGGAGTGATTCATGCGGAAGGTTTTTGTGTATAATTCATTAAGGTTTTGCGTAAATTGGCCGAAATATGACGATTATTGTCGAAGAGGTCGGACAATGAAATTTTCCGACATCTTCGACGCTAGTGAAGCTCAAAAAATGCACGCCAACTGGGCATGATTTTTTGAGCTTCACTGGGGTGCGCCGCATAAGCCGTCAGAGATACATCAAATGTATGTTCTACAGAATTGTAGACCTTAATTTTTTTTACAAAAACTTTTGCGGTAGTATATGTCTATCTTCTAAGGATGACCTACAGCAACCATTTTTACCTTTCAGAATTTGATAAAAATTTCATTGTTATTTCCGAAGCTATTTTGACCGTTATTATATTTATTCAATAAAATATGTTATTTAAATTGGGCATTTAATTTAAATCAAAATATGCCTTGACATCATATCATTATAATGTTTACTTTAAAAGATATCACTGGTTCAAAATTACGAGTAACAAAATAATAATGTTAAACGACAACGCGGGCGCAGCGGTAAGAGTCAATGGCCTTTTCCTGGGCTATTAGGTATGAATCCCGGTAGTACGTCCCCGTGGGAAATTTCCGACAACCCCGCGGGCGAAACTGCGGGCAAAAAATACGTTATTAAAAAAAAAAAAAAATGTAGATCCTCAAAACAAGCCCTTTCATTTGATAAGTCACACTCAGTCAGCAAACATTTTTTTTCGACCGCTGGACATCATTAATTTCGTACCCAAAAACTAAGGCCAGAAAAAAAAAATGCTGCTCTCTTATGTGAAATAATCTTGAACATTTTTTTACATTACAACGAAAGTCTACCCGAAAGGACCCCGTCAGTTGGTGCTGACATCTATTTGAGGCGCGCGTGGCGCCGTTTACCCGAGCCTGGTCCTTATCGGATGGCGCACCTATCGCTCACCGTCCGCAAACCCGCGCCTACGGTGGCCGGAAATCGGCTTGCGACTCCCGACGCCGGGGACGTAACCTGCGGCGACTAGTGCCGCGAGGGCGCGAATCTTGCTTCACCCTCACGCGTTCCGCATCCTCCTTCGCGAGCAACACTGCTTCGCAGAAGGAAGTGACGGCCTCCCTTGCACTCTCGCTCCGAATCATGGCCTGAACCAGGGCCGGACGCGAGTGATCGCCGCCGCAGATCACCTCCGTGAGGACACGGCGGTGCTTCGCCCGAGCCGGGCAGACCTCCACCGTATGCTCCACCGTGTCCTCCGGGCAATCCACACAGTGGTGACACCCGGGCGTTTCCTCCCGCTTTATCCTGAACAGGAACCTCCCGAAACAACCGTGTCCGGTGAGGACCTGCGTCAGGCGGAAGATAAGGACGCCGTGGCGCCTCTCTAGCCACTCCTCAAAGAGGGGACTTATCGCCACAATTGGTTGCGACAATCGCACTCTCCATGCTGCCATGAGATCCCGCCGGAGCTCTATCCGCTGTGCCGTGAACAATTAACCTCATGGATGCTATTTGAGTTTGAAAGTACCAAAAATCATAATTTTTGCAACAATATTTTGGACATTCGTTTATAGACAAACATTTATTGCCTTGCCCATGGTAGAAATGGACATGCAAATTGAGCGTTAGGTAGAATAAGGTATGATAAGTATTAAAGAAATAAGGAGAAAAAGTTTGAGGGAAATGTTATTATTATACCTACTGCTATGGTAGCTAGGCCGATGGAAAATCCATTCTTAAGTCCCCCAGAAGCTGTTTGATTCTGTCATACTCGAGGGTAAAACGCCACAGACAGACACAAGCGGGCAGAGGTGTGATTGTTGTCTTCTATAGAAAAGGCAACAATGCCCTACTTAAGAATTTTAGGCCCATATCACTTCTGAGCCATGTCTACAAGCTGTTTTCAAGAGTCATCACGGACCGTCTTGAGCGCATGTTTTTTGATTTCCAGCCTCCTGAATAAGCCGGCTTTAGCACCGTAGACCACATACATACGCTGTGGCAGGTTATACAGAAGACCGAAGAGTATAACCTGCCGCAGCGTAAGTATGTGGTCTACGAGAAAGCCTTCGATTCGATCGGAACATGGGCTGTACTGTAGTCTCTTCAACGGTGCCAGATCCACAATTGGTAAATAGAGGTGCTGCAGTGTCTATAAGAAAACACTACTACTATATCGGTCCGACTCCAGGACTAGACCTCGAAATCTATCCTTCTGCAGCGAGGTGAGGTGAGACAGAGAGAGGTTATCTCTCCGAAACTGTTCACCGCTGCATTGGAGGATGTCTTCTGGACAGGAAAAGGGTAGGCATGAACTTCAATGGAAACTACGTAACTTACCTTCAGTTTGCCGAAGATATAGTAGCCATGCCTTCTATATCGGAGGACCTCAGTACAATGCTCGATGGCGTCAGTAGAGTTTCCAAAAGAGAAGGTCTTAAAATGAACATGGACAAAACTAAGTTCATGTCAAATGCCCATGTAGCACCCACCTCATGAAGATCGGAAACTCTACACTCGCAGTTGTGGGAGACTACGTTTACCTAGGACAAACTGTCCAGTTAGGTAGGTCGAATTTCGAGAAAGAGGTCGTCAATCATCAAATCTGACACGGCAGGGCAGTTTTTGGGAAGCTACGCAATATCTTCTCTTCTCACTTACCGCAGTCGTGACCAGTGCGAGTTTCCAGTGATGACCTATGGAGCTGAAACGTGGTCGCTCACAATGGGTCTCATTAGAAGGCTGTATGTTGCTCAAAGTGCAATGAAGAGGGCTATGCTTAGAGTTTCCCTGACGACGTGATCGAATCAGAAATGAAAAGATCGGCAGCACGAACACCGTTTTGTCGACGGAAGAGAAGACAAAACTGACGTTCCGAGTAGACAGTGCGACGGTAGCAAAGTACGAGTAGAAAGAGTCAACTGCACATTTTACGAAACTCACTCTTTTACATAATTCGACTCAGGTTTCTTTGTTTTGTCGTAAGATTTATTTTTCTGTTTGATTCACAATTTTTACTGATATTAAGTAACGTATATATAGACAACTACAACAATTTTTCCCAGTGTCGAAGAACCGTTTTAGAACAAAAAAATATTTCAGTAATATTGGCCTTAACCGTTTCCTTGGTAATATTTCCTATTAACGAAATGATGTAAAATATGAGAAGATAGCTTTGTTCTTCTATTAATTATCACAGTTTTGTGTTTAAATGCTCTCCTGTAAAATCATGATTTTGTAGATAACCTTATATACTTTGTGGCCGTGGAGACAACTGTCAGTTGTCAGTGTGATTTTGACAGTTTGGAATAGAAAACTTTCTTCTGAAATAGTCTACATATAAAAGGCCAAAGAACAAAGATTGTTAGAAACGAAAGACAAAATGACAGTGCGATGTCAAAAATGGAGAAACAAAATGTCACTTTGTATAGAAAGAGCTGTGTCTATTCTTCGTAGACATAGAAAGCGTCATGCTACGCGTGCAGGGGAGTACAAAGGTAATAGCCCGAAAAATTGCCAAACTTATATGGCAGTGGGCAGTCATTACTCGCAGAATAGATGGCCGGTGGGGCCGAAAGGTTCTGGAGTGGCAACCGCATACCGGAAGACAAAGCATTGGAACGCCTCTCACTGACTTCTGACATCTAACGCCACTTCGACTGGTTCTGTGGTTCTCGCATCCAGGGGATTCCTGCGGTCTACCGCAGGAACCTCCACCTCGTGAGTAGAGAGTAGAGAGGCTTCGTCTTCCGGTATGCGGTTGCCACTCCAGAACCTTTCAGCCCCATCGGCCATCTGTTCTGCGAGTAATGTCTGCCCACTGCCATATAAGTTTGGCAATTCTTCGGGTTATGTTGGTTACCTTTGTTCTCCTGCCGATCTCTTCATTTCTGATTCGATCACGTCGTCAGGGAAACTCTATAGCACTCATATTTATTTATAATTAATTCAATTTTTTTTTTTTTTTCTTCCACAAATAACACTTATTAACTTATTACATCATTAAAATAAAATAAATACATTACAATGCAATCAACCATTTAAAATTAAATAACTATCCACATTAAAAAATCAATACACTCACAAACTTAATTACATTAAAACTGAATAATCATTAAAATTTAATTTCATTACCACTTTTTTTTTTTTTACTAGCCTACGCTGTCCCGCTCCTGGGCAAAGGCCTCCCTCCACTCCTTCCATCGTCCGCGAGCCCGCTCATTATCACTTACAAAAATAAAAATATCACAATCTTACGAGTAATAATGTAAATCTGTTCTTTTTGTAAAACTATAGTGTTATGGAAGAGCGGAGTCTAGGAGACTCAGCTCTTCCATAACACTATAGTTTTACAAAAAGAACAGATAGACAGACAGACAGTTTTACAAAAAGATACAGGCATTTATTGCTTAAAAGGAGGCTCCAATCATCAACTTGTTGTCTTGATTTGGTTAAGAAATAAACATATTTTTTTATTTATTTAATCCTATAAGGGTTCTGTTTTTCCTTTTGAGGTACGGAACCCTAATAACATAGTTCCGTATGATAAGGCATGAAAACTGCGCGATACATACATACATTCACGCCTTCTTCCCATGGGGCTAGGCAGACACTAGGTGCGAATGATGCGAAGTTGTAGCTAGATGCTACAACTTAACCTGAACATGAAGCTGAACGTAAAATCTAGTCCTGAATTTAAATTCAAGACCCCATTTTAGTTTTGTTTTTAGATTTTTCTACCATTGTTGCATAAAGTCGGGAAAATATTTTATCATTGGAGTTATCCACAGAAAAAATTGTATGATAGGGGAAGAGGTGCACTAAGTAGAATTTTAGAAAACTCAGCACCTGAATGATGGTTGAAGTTAGATGCGAATGTAAACACGAGCCACAGCTAGCTAAGACAACAAACTAAGATAGCTTTCAAATCTTCGAAGTTAAAATGTTTACTATAGTATTTAAGGAAGTGTAATAAAAGTGAGAAGGTAAAGTTGCCTTTGGCTTTGATTTCTCTTCCTACCCACAAATGCATAAAACAGATAAACAAGTAAGTGAGAACACGTAATACCCTCCATAATATTATTTAATAGAGAAATTTGTATTCGAATCGTAAATCATATTGCATAGATATGGTTTATTTTGTGATTGGCCTAAGTTTACAGCGGAAGGGTGCAAAGTAAAAGAGAAAAGATGCGTTAACCCAACGCACTTGTTGCTTTCGTGCTGACGCAAACTACTTTTCGTATTGTATGTGCGTTACATAATACACCTTAATGATTTGTGTTGGGGTGAGTTTCCCCCTCAAATACATAAGAAAACAATTACGAACAAGAGTGCCGTTGATAGATTTAAGTTGACAATAAGACTGCAACTTCATACAATTTTTCATAACATAATGTAAAATGCAAAAAAAATATCAAAGAGTCACATACTTGTTTCTCGCTTCTTATTCTTCTATGCATAAGAAGAGGCTTGGTAGTGAAAGGATTGTATCCATCACTACCAAAATTACATGCATTTATCGACTGTTTCGCCCAAAGTGCCCTTACTGCTACTGCGCTACCAATGTCATGGTTACCATTACCATAGACATGCTCCCGAGATTAATAATTACGAAGTACAGTACCTATGAGCGAGTTAACAAATTTACAAATTAAATTAAAACTTGAACACGCTACATGCTCCTTCTTATACCAAAATAACCACAGAGGAATACACCGCAGCTGTATAACCCGGTACAATTGCAGATGCACCGCAAATGATTTCCTAAATTGTTTCAGACCTGTGGTGTACAATGTTGCCTTAATTCGAATTGAGCCGCGGAATGTTTTGAGGAATGAGAGTACAAGATTGTATGCTTAATGGTCGTGTGATGTGGTGGGTATACGGTTCAGAGTTGAGTACATAGTGGTTGATATTGGCCGCGTTTAGATAACCTATTGGTATGGAAGTTTCCATAATATAGCGTCTCGGCACAGACCAGGGAAGTAGGTATGCCGCAGAAGGAAGGAGGCCTGTTAGCAGTGGGTGGAACAAGGCTGCCGATGATGATGGTAGCGTCCACGTAAGCGATGGTCCAACAGGCAAAAATCAAATGGAAGAACGTAGTGTCCATCAGGGCAGAGATTTACACCTACGTACATACTTACCTCCTTTCACTGTAGCATTTACCAGCTACAGAAGCCCTAACTATACCACAGTTGTTTCATATCGAAGAATGCAAACGACCAAATAGAACCTGAGAAGACCAGAAAGGTAAGACTAGGAAGAGCTCTGATTCAGAAATAGGTTCCTATTTCATCACTAGCATACAATAATACATATCTTTCTTTATACCTACAGCAGCCGATACACAGCATGTATTAGGTACTTTACTACCAGATCAAAAAAGACATTTTAGATTTTCCGCGCATTTCTTGTATTCGTATCCTGCTATTGATTTCGTCCTGGTGTTTACATATCTAAATTAAAATCTTAGTTGTATGTAACTGGAGTTGGATCTTGTTTACAAACTTGCCTAGGAATTGTAAATATAAAGTTAGGCTGTAGGATTGTATGAGAAGAATGCACCTGCAATAAAGGTTGATCTCATAAAAACTTACAATTACCACTTGCAACTATTTATTGCACGAATTGATGCACCTATTACAACAATTTAACTTCCAACTTAATATTTTGCAACGTGTAACTGAACACTAGTGCTGTGCAACACTCACTTAGCATATCGATAAACTATGCTTATCGACATAAACTGTGTCGGTAGGTGCAGTATAGGAAGTTTAATCGCATTAAAGGCGAATGAAGTCTATACGTTATATCCTCGTATAGCCGCAACGCAACCAAATCATATTAGTGTATGCTAATCCTAACCGGCTGAGTTGGCTGTTATTTATAGAATTATCTAACATCGACAAGTTAGTAATAATAGTGAGACAGTTTGAAAGTAAAAAGAAGTATAAGAAATGTAATAATCAAATAAAAATTACGTGACAAGCAAAAAGAAATCTGATGTTCTTCTACCAATTAAATTTAAAAAAATATATATGTTCCCATGGTGCTCATTAAAATAAGCAGATATAGTAAGTCGGAACAGTTATATTTTAAATTCCCAATACAGAACCAAAGAACCATACAATGTAGAAGAAAAACTTCGTTGAGAGGAGGTAAAAATCAGATCTTATCTTAACCGATGCAGTTTACCTAATTACATTCATCCATTTATTCTCGCCCTCATTTACAGACGGTTCAACTTCTAACACCCAATTACACCATTTAACAGTCCACAAAAAATTTACTAGAACTCGATCACAATTCTCCACAAAAAGACAACAACCTTCATCACATGTCACCCACTAACGGCAATTAACACCAACTACTGTTGCGCCAATGATATCGATAAAAAATACACACTTCTCACTTTGACATGACACGACTCGACTGGCGTAAAGGCATTACTAAGTTTCCCTTTTAAGCGGCATCCTACGGTGTCGAGTTACCGGTCTTGGCGAAAAAAAACTTTCTGATTAGCAATTACTATATACGAAGCGAGACTGGATAAAAGGATGCCTCCCAGGATTATATCAAGTCGATGCTAAAAGCCGGTGCAATTATACGTGAACTTAAATAGTCAAATGGATTCTACCGACATTTTGATGAGGGCAATAATAATTTCATTTTTACGGTCGTGGTACGTAACTTTTGTGTTAATACGACGTGTTGTGATGCGGTTCCTTTTTTATTAATAAAGAAAGTATTGCGACGATATTTTTCGTCTCAATTATCGCTAAACATTAACATATAAATATGTGAATTAACCATATTAAGGACGGTTCTCGTTTTAAGCATATCGTTCTCGTTGTCTGTTTAGTTGTAAATATTGTGCTTTTGAGTTTGAAGGACTCATTCGAGAATTAATTTACACGGAAATGTGCTTTGATTAGGTTAGAAAATTAAAGGTAAGCAGGTACTTATTCGAGATAAATATATTTCCCATGTTTTTGTTCTGGATAAGCAGATCTTTAATTACATCTATGCTCATTTTAAAATGACATTAACATGCTAAATTACTGAGGAGGAGTGTCTTCGAGCGTAGTAGAGGTTTTATTGTTTGCGTACTACTAGATTCATTTACTACTTATAAGGACTGAACCATTCTACTGTGCATTGAATATTTTTTCACTCTGAGTTCAAACTTCACTTCTTCTTCAAGCATACTTTAATCTATATAATAAAAAAATTAAATGCTGTTCGTTGGTAAACGCATCACTTCAAAACGGCTGGGCCCATTTGGTAACTTTTTTTTTTTTTTTAATCGTATGTCCGAATCAGTTTCTTACGGAAATAAGAAATTAAAACTTGCCAGAAAATTAAAAAATTCAGAAAAACTGAATGTGCATTTTCTAAGGAAATTTTGTATAAATTATTGAAATTTGAACAGGACAACGTCTTGCGAATCTGCTAGTTTATAACTATTCAATGTTGTCACGCCAGTCATAATCTTTAATAACCGATTTAGAAAATATCTCAACAGACACGACCGTCAAGAGTTTTATGAGGCAATGTTTTGCCTAACAGAAATTAGATTGATCATAAAACTTTCAATTCAATCATCATATAATGTCTAAAATATAATTTATTTAATGCATAACAGACAAGTCAGTTTCGATTTGGGCCGTAATTCTTCACTTTGATTTGTGATCTCCTTAACATAATTTTATGACTGTACAATTTGCATAAATGTATTTTTAGACCAAGAAGTTAAGTCAAACTTTTGTTATATTTACGACTGTTTTATCTCAAAAACACTTTATTTAGTTCGCATTTATATTACGGCAATAAAGTTTTTATGAAATTAACGTATTTTGTCATAGTTTTACATGTCTTTTTTTGCACGCACTAATCAATTTTCGGAACTGGTTTGACCTATTTAGCCTCTCTTTTACTAGTTGATCTATAATTTAGATGACATAGCTTCAATTTGGTTTAATTTGTCGATATAAAGACCACACATTTTTAAGCACTAAAACGATAAGGAAATTTTAAATATCATCATTGAACATTAACTTATCCATTTTACATCCCAATAAAACCGGACTTAACGGTTCACAATATAATAACTAAGTAGGTATGTCACTAAAATATTTCATAATCATCGATGACACGTTCTTGCATCACACACGTCACTAGAGATCCAGCACCAACAAATATGAGAGGCGTGACTGAAACTATCGATATCAGAAGTGTAATTCTCGTATTTAAAAAACGTTCACATTCAAGTCGCAATCTGTCAAACTTGTCAAAAATGTTGGTAAATTGATTGTATTTTTGACAGATTGCGAATAAGATGCGAATGAAAATTACGGGAATCAGATAACGAGAATCGCACAATTTCTGTACGAAATTTCTAAACATTGGAATGACAACAACAGAACACGTATATGAGGATTCTGGGATACAAATATGGCAAGTGTTTAAGCGATTCTGCCAGTCTATTGAGTAACACACATAAAACGGCAGTCGATCGCAATATCTTTCATTTTGACAGTTTAGTTAAATTCATTGCGTTGTTTACGTTGCTGAGCAGACGAATTTTTCAAACCTATGAAGCAAATTAACTTCAAAACCGGATTCGGATAGTGGTATTCCGCAATAAGGGTGCAGGTACCCTTCGTTACATGTACTATCGAAGAAATTCATATCTAAGCAGTTTGAAAACAATATCCCGTGAACACGATGATCACATCTGTTACTGCCCCGGTTCTATAGCGGCCGAGCGCTGCAAGCAGAATTAATCCTTACGGTGTATAGATATGAAGTTCTTCGATGGTACCTATAGCTGACCTCGGAATTTATTTATCACCTTTTACAGCATTTCCCATTAAACTGAAACGTAACGTCACTAAGGTTGCAATTATCTAACACCTAAACAAATAGACTTTGTCGTTTTATGACGTGCGAGTGACATTCAAAGCTAAAATTGGTAAAGCAATTACGGGATCGACTATACAGAAATATAATACTATAAGAAGTCTGTGAATGAAAGTTGCTTTGAAACAAAGTCTATTCCGAATCATCTTCGACAGAGGATCACAGGTGAGGTAAAGACAAAGAGAAAGAATTAAACCTGAGCTGATAGACCGATTTCGTCTAGGCACACGACTCACCACTGCGGGCCGGGGGCGAAGAAAATACAGCGGTTGTGATTGGTCGATGCAACAATGCCAGGACGAATGTTCGAAACATAGTGATGCACAAGTCAGTTTTGCAACAATAATATCGATATCGATAAAATCGACGTCTATTAATTCTATTTTTTTTAAACTATACTGATAGGGTGTTAACTGGGTGCAAATAAAACACTGACGTAACACTTCAAATTTTATTTTATTCAATTAAATCAATGCTAAAATTAAAGGAAGCTTATTGAATGGACTGAAAGTATGTCTTATAAAAATAATAGCAATATCAATCCCTGTCGGATAGAACAATGAATTCTCATAAGTGAAATTCAAATAATTTATTGTGGAATCACTTTTACACGTCATTATTTAACAAGCTAGCTTTTTTTTTTTTTGTCGTTGTGACATTATCAAATAACTTATCCCGCTTTGGGCGGAGCGGGAGGGCGTGTCAGACTCTTACTGACTAAAACCCACCCGTGTTCCTTCAGTTACCTGTACATTGCCAGGGGCCACGGTATCCCTTTCGGACTTTTTCGCAGGCATGGACCCCCCCCCCCCCGTACCCCGGGGACCCCTTCCGTTGTGCTGACATCTCTTTGAGGCGCGCGTGGAACACAACGCGCCGTCGACCCGGGGGCCTGGTCCTTATCGGAGGGCGAGCTACCCATTGCTCACCATCCGCAAGCCCGCGCCTACGGTGGCCGGGAATCGGCCTGCGATTCCCGACGCCCAGGGCGTCTCCTGCGGCGGCTAGGGGCCTGAGGGCGCGACATTTGCCTCTCCCTCACGCGCTCCGTCTCCTCCTTCGCGAGCATTACTGCTTCGCAGAAGGAGGTGACGGCTTCCCACGCCCTCTCGCTCCGTACCATGGCCTGGACCAGGGCAGGACGCGAGTGATCACTGCCGCCGATCGCCTCCACAAGGACACGGCGGTGCTCCGCCCAATACGGGCAGACCTCCACCGTATGCTCCACCGTGTCCTCCGGGCGATTCACACAGTGGTGACACCCGGGCGTTTCCTCCCGCCTAATGCGGAACAGGAACCTCCCGAAACAACCGTGTCCGGTGAGGACCTGCGTAAGGCGGAAGGTGAGGACGCCGTAGCGCCTCTCAAGCCACTCCTCAAAGAGGGGACTTATCGCCGCAATTGTGGCGTGCCCAGCATGGGTTTGCGACAATCGCACTCTCCATGACGCCATGAGATCCCGCCGGAGCTCTGTCCGCTGTGCCGTGATTTCTCGCGGCAGCGGAGTTCTTCGCCTCCTCGCGCCACTCCCAAATGTGCGCGAGGACTTTCGCCTCCAGATCCCATGGCGGCAATCTGGCAAGGAGGCTCGCCGCCTCACCGGAGACCGTGCGGCACCATGACCCTTTGGGACGCGTTCAACCGGCGGGCTGGGCGCAGCCACAAAAAACGCGCCCACACCGGTGCCCCGTAAAGGGCCATGGACCGCACGACCCCCGCATAGCCTCCGGCAGGAGGCATTTGGACCCCCTAGATTGGGCAGGAGCCGCTTCAAGGCAGCCCCGGCCCGCTCCAGTCTGGGAGCCAAACGTCGAACACACTAGCTGGAGTCGAGATTTCCTAACTGATAGTCATAAGGAATGTGAAAACAAACTCAGAGGTATCTGTTTTAAAGTACGAAAAGAACAGCACAGTACTGTTTGTTGTGTGTTGTAAAGTACAGAACTTAATTGGTTCATATTATATGTTATATCTGCATCAAAATGCCTTAGGCATTAAATTTCTCATTTCTGCAGTTTTTAATAGTGCAAAAAACATTAAATAAATTTGCTTATTCAATAAATTCGTTTGACCTAGCCGCGAAATTCAAATTTTCATTAGGTAGTGTTTTACAAATTTCATCTCTATGTTGTTTATAATGCGCGGCAATAACGGTTTAGTAAACATATCGCCCGCCGTTATTGTAGTGAATAGCGTGATTAACAATAAAAGACGATAAATAGAGTTGAAATTTGCAAAAATCCAATGTAAATTTTAATTTCGCGGCTAGGTTGGACGATCCCTCTTAACGAGACAATCACTGGTTTTTGGAGTGGGGGTCAGTACCTGAAGAGAGGACCACACAGAGATTTATTGCCTGGATGAATATTACAAAACATTCCTGAATATTGAATATTGTTTAATTTTTATTTACTGTTTTTAATAATTATTTTTAGCAGATAATAATGGTTCGACTGCTGTTAGGATCCGTGGCTGTAAAACATTACAGTTGTATGTCTAGACTCTGACTAAATTAAATACAAAAACTAGCGGTTCCTCGCGTTGTCATTTGCATACAAAATTCTTCCTCCGTCTTTGATCTGTCCAAGTCCTTCTTCTTCAAGTAATGCACCTCTGTTGTAGTGGTATTGTTTTGTTTTTTTTTTTGTAATGCCCGTTTAGTTTGTACAGAATAAACACTTTTTCTTTCTTTTTCTTTTGTTTTGTTGTTTATAACACTGACAAAATAGTGTGTTGTCTGTCAGCCAGTCACAGATTTTTTAAATATGTATAGAAGATGATTCATGGTATTTTAAATGATGCAATTTAATTTAATTGACGCTATGGAAGTTTGTGTTATCCTGTTTCCAAGCAAACCCTCATGATCTTCCATTTCATTAATTTCCAAAGATATTTTATTACCAATTTATTTAATTATTTAACCATTTATGTGCTCACATAAACAGACAAGAAGAAAATAACAAAAAATACGTAAAAAGGTGATGCGTATTTCTAAAGAAATCTCTTCCAGCTTATACCTGCGATAGGAAAGTAGTTAAGAGAGATGTAGACGTGTGACGAGAAAATAAAATGCCTACGTAACGTTAAAACACCTATTCACACATTTAAATAATATGAGAATATACATCCTTACACACAAATACAGGTATTCAGCTGTATCCGGTTAGATTGGAAGCCGACCCCAACATAGTTGGGAAAAAGGCTAGGCAGATTGACTTCCTTACGCATATAACTTCATACTTCTATATTTTAAAACTAATATTAAATTAATTATTAAAATCCACACTAATTATTCTAAATGATAAAAGCAAATCAAATATGTAAAATGGCATCCTTAAAAACGTATCATGTTTTAAAAATATTGCTTCAGATAACAATAAAAACTAATGGTTTTCTGATCATAGCTCTATTATGCAATCATACAGACTATTATGAAACATGATGCCTAGACTTATGATTGATCGATCTAGATTTTAGAGGTAAAGGTCAAACGTATGACACCTACGTAGCTGTTATGTATTCACACATACATTCTGTGTTTCTGAATACGTTTAGCATATTCTGTGTTTGTCGAATTCTGTGTCAATCTATTTGAGAGTTTAAGGTCATATAAAAACTAGTTTTTTTTTTGTTATTCGCTAGAATATGCTTCTTGATCTTTACTGGTCGATGCGGTTAGAGGTCTCTGGGGGCCAACACTTACGGTATGTCTGTAAGTGAGACGGAGAACGAAGCGCCCGTAATGACGGCCGAAACTACGGATTTGGCTTAGGGAGTAGGCCACCTGTTTCCTAAGTTTGACGAAATGTGAACAAGAACCAATCAGACATTGAAAAAGAAAAAAAAACTCAATAACATTTAAGATACTTGAAGTTCTACTTGATTCTCAACTTATTTTCGCAAGTATTAACTTTTTTTTTTTTATACTTTGTCGAAGAATCTGACATCTCTTACAAAAAATCTTGCTACCACACCGTCCTTTTCCTCTCAAAACTGCGTAAACATATTCGGTAACAAGTGACTATAATGAAAACACATTACTTTCTTTACCAAAACCGCTCCAGAAAAATATATAATTTTTCCCAAAACATTACAAAATCGGTACATTTATGTAACATTCCTCTTATAACACGTCTTAGTAACAGCGTCTATTCAATAATTCATAATTTCAATACGTGTTAAGACTGGCATTAACACTTCAACGTAGACAAACAAACAAACTGTCAGAGGTTTGTATAGCTTGTTGATAGTTAGCTTACGTTGTGCAACGTTAAGTGGGCGAGCATCGAACAACCAGCCTTTATTACCTAACCTTTGTTAAACTCTATTTTACTTCTAGCACTTGCTTGCAATTTTCCGATTAATCGTAAAATCACCACGCTTAATATTGGTGATCGTTGTTTTATGACGATGTGGCGGCATCTACATCGCCACATAAGAACTACCCATCACACTGACGTCACGCGAAATCCATCAGCGCACAAGCAGAGTTTACCGCACAATTAGCATATCTATAATTTGCCGGCATCAATCATTGGGCGTTGCCCACCAGACACAACACCCATCTGGTCGGAGAATCCTCCCTTTTCAATAGAGAATGAGTGAATGTTACACCTCGTTCCTCATGCCTCTATACTGGTGACCCCGCGTATGAACCTCAGCGCAGCCTTCGTGCAACTACTTCAGCGTGACGTCATCAACATCATTCATCTTTTTCATTTATTTGTCAAGAATTATTCTCTTTTAAATAATGTCTTGATTTCCTTTTAAGACAAACCAAAGACAAGATCATGGGTAAGTAATCCTGTCGTTGATTTTACCAAGCACATACATCTACGCTTATTAATTTAATTGTCAAATGGAGCTTGGAAGCCGCTCCGATCGCTTCACACGCAACAGGATCGTAACGTTACCTAAAGATGTCTTCTCCTTCCTTTATTATTCCGAACACGTAAAAGTCCCCAAAAGGAACGATATACAGTTTTTGTTTCGTCTTTCGACGTATTAGAAAACAAAAATACGTTGCCATTATAACGTGATCTCTTTCTGTTTACAAAAGCTTTGAATGACAGGTCCAAGTGTGTGGTGGTGTTTTATTAATATCACGGCTAATAAAATGGTGTTTGCTCAAGTGGTGGCGTCCATGAGATCATGTGCTTCAGTTAATAATGCTTTGAGAATTGTGACAAAGAATATTTTTGAAACTAAAATAATAGAATATTTCATTCACGGGTATATGAAAACTATTTCGGCTTTGGTTCTCCGGAGCTCGAGTTGAAATTCTTATAACATAATCCAAGTACACCTATAATAATCCACATTTCGCCAGTTATATTTAAGTCCTATGTAATAGGGGGTGAGCCTATTGCCATAAAACGGGCACAAATCCAAACTAGGGCTGCAACTAAGATATTTCTGATGGAAAAACCCAATTACATTTTGCCCGACCTGGGAATCAAACCAATGACCTCATGCTCAGCAGTCGCGCTTGTGACCCCTACACCAACGAGGGAAATCTTATCTTGGTTTATACTTCAATCACTAAACGAATATGTTTTAAAACTTGCTCTGATTTAAAGTATAGTTTATGGAAACATAAAATGTGCCCGATGCTTATCAAAGAAAACATGTCTCAGACATAGTCAAACGGCAGTTGGCTGCAAAACGATTTAAATAATCATTCAAATTTATATATCACAGTGATATTAGCCTCCGAGTTACTCTATAAAATAGAACGATTGTTTTTCTGGGTTTTACGAAAATAACATACTCAAACTCACGCCTTGTTGCCGTGGGGGACGGCAGACACTACAGAACGCCCCCTGCTACGATCCTTACATAGTCCATTTGCCTCGTTTATGATGATACTATAGGTACTAAATTCCTTTCAATAAGTTAGTGTGAATTAGCCTAGCACTAAACGTTAAAACTACATACTGAACCTTTGAAGAACTATTGCAATAATATTTCATTCCGATTAAAATCAATAAAAAATACAAGTTGCCATCGCTGGGCTCATTTACAGATTAAACCAGGTCTTTATTGACGTCGTTTATATAATTTTTAATGTCTATACTTTACAAATATGCTGCGAAATTACCAAAGCTCCTATTAAACGAAGGCTTCAGTCAATTCTATACATTTATTATAATGCGTTTGATAAGAAACTGTAAGGCTGGTTACGCAATGGGATACCATACGCTTAGGTTTGGACGCTGTTCTACTGAAATATTATGAACAAACAGCTGGCATGTCAGTAGAATAGCAAGCTACAATAACTGTTGAAGTTGAGCAAACTTGAGTTCTGACCGATTCATTATCTTAACAATATGTAACCTTTACCTATTGTTATTTTAGAAAACCATTCACTTTGAAACACAATCGCAACGTTAAGAAAGACAAAAAATATTTTACTACTTTTGGTCAGATATTTAGGAACTTGTTGCGAGACTCGGTGAATAAGTATATTATTTTAAACTTAAAACACTTAGTTCGTAAAGTTTTGATATTATTCTGTTGGACAAAACATTCAAGATATGATTCAAGTATGTTTTCCGGTATGAGGATCGCCTAAAACAAGAAGCGTTTTCTCTAAGTGATGTAATTTAACTGATCTTAGATATCGATAAAAGGATTTATGGTTTCGGAACGATCACCTATTTATTCATTCAAATTATTCCGAATTGTATAATATAGAAGCTAGTTTTTGTAGATAATTATGTAAGTTTCGAATTTAAATAAAAATAATAGTTACATTTTAAAATAGAACATTGTTCTAATAAAATTGGTAGAAGGTAAAAATGAATACTTCTGTTGAGGGGTGATATCTTTGACTTCGTAGGTACTTTTAATAAAGAAAAATTAAAATTCATAAATAATACCTGTTTCATAAAATGTCACTACCTCTTCAAATATTGTCTAGTTACTCTACCTTAAGTACTTATGTTTTTCTAAGTAAACTAATAAACATTCTTTTTTCTACTCCCTTCTACTTAATTTTTCATATTCATACCCTTTTACCCCAAAAGTGTTGCTCGACCGAGGTTGATTTGGCTACATAAGAAAATTCCTTTAATAAATTAATGTACAGGGTAATCTAGCCTTTGCGAGGATTCGGTCGTTGGTTGGACGTTGAAGAGCATGGACGCTCCTAATTGTGCTCCACCAAAGTTTTTTACTGATTAGTGAAACGTGCACACCACATGTTGCAAGTTTTAGCTACAAGCCGGGCATCGAAATCGAAGTGTTTTTTGTTTTGCTGTGGTTGTGACTTTATGTCGTCAAAAATACATTAAAACAGTACAATAGTGGGTGGAATAAGCGTTCCTCATCTCAGGCGAACGGTTCAGTGCATAAGTACGAAGGTATACCTGCCGCAGCGAATCTGGTGAGATCTTCCCATCTTTCAGGGATCGCTGAAGAGGTCCACCTAAAGTCAGGATTGGATCTCATTATAAATCCATACATCTTATATGTTGTATTTACAATTTGTTCGACTAACTTTAAACTATAATACATGTGTGATTATTTGTGTAGTGCAGTGTTTCAAAAAGTTTTGTTTTTTGCGAGTGCGCATCCTTTTTTTTTACATTTCGAGTGAGTCAAGGGTTGCAGGTAGTTAGTTGTTGACCAACAAAGCATACCTTTTAGATATTATTGCTCTTGACTTTGACATTGGCTTTTGAACCCTTTAACTTCGAAGCCAAGTCTTGCGTTTATTTGGGTGGTAAAGTCAATTGTGTGAAGAAATGTCTGAGTTTATTTAAGTAAATATTTGTGAAGTTGAAGACGGCTGAAGACCGCGACAAGATTAAGAAGGCTGCTAGCGAGGGTTATAAGAAACCTGAAACGGATAGTAGCCTGACGAAGAAAATGGAAACAGCAACGTGTAACACAGCATAGAAAAGAGTCGAGAAAGCAGCGTAACCCCGTCTCATGGTTTTCTAAAATAACAATAGGTAAAGGTTACACCTTTACCTATTGTTATTTTAGAAAACCATTCACTTTGAAACACAATCGCAACGTTAAGAAAGACAAAAAATATTTTACTACTTTTGGTCAGATATTTAGGAACTTGTTGCGAGACTCGGTGAATAAGTATATTATTTTAAACTTAAAACACTTAGTTCGTAAAGTTTTGATATTATTCTGTTGGACAAAACATTCAAGATATGATTCAAGTATGTTTTCCGGTATGAGGATCGCCTAAAACAAGAAGCGTTTTCTCTAAGTGATGTAATTTAACTGATCTTAGATATCGATAAAAGGATTTATGGTTTCGGAACGATCACCTATTTATTCATTCAAATTATTCCGAATTGTATAATATAGAAGCTAGTTTTTGTAGATAATTATGTAAGTTTCGAATTTAAATAAAAATAATAGTTACATTTTAAAATAGAACATTGTTCTAATAAAATTGGTAGAAGGTAAAAATGAATACTTCTGTTGAGGGGTGATATCTTTGACTTCGTAGGTACTTTTAATAAAGAAAAATTAAAATTCATAAATAATACCTGTTTCATAAAATGTCACTACCTCTTCAAATATTGTCTAGTTACTCTACCTTAAGTACTTATGTTTTTCTAAGTAAACTAATAAACATTCTTTTTTCTACTCCCTTCTACTTAATTTTTCATATTCATACCCTTTTACCCCAAAAGTGTTGCTCGACCGAGGTTGATTTGGCTACATAAGAAAATTCCTTTAATAAATTAATGTACAGGGTAATCTAGCCTTTGCGAGGATTCGGTCGTTGGTTGGACGTTGAAGAGCATGGACGCTCCTAATTGTGCTCCACCAAAGTTTTTTACTGATTAGTGAAACGTGCACACCACATGTTGCAAGTTTTAGCTACAAGCCGGGCATCGAAATCGAAGTGTTTTTTGTTTTGCTGTGGTTGTGACTTTATGTCGTCAAAAATACATTAAAACAGTACAATAGTGGGTGGAATAAGCGTTCCTCATCTCAGGCGAACGGTTCAGTGCATAAGTACGAAGGTATACCTGCCGCAGCGAATCTGGTGAGATCTTCCCATCTTTCAGGGATCGCTGAAGAGGTCCACCTAAAGTCAGGATTGGATCTCATTATAAATCCATACATCTTATATGTTGTATTTACAATTTGTTCGACTAACTTTAAACTATAATACATGTGTGATTATTTGTGTAGTGCAGTGTTTCAAAAAGTTTTGTTTTTTGCGAGTGCGCATCCTTTTTTTTTACATTTCGAGTGAGTCAAGGGTTGCAGGTAGTTAGTTGTTGACCAACAAAGCATACCTTTTAGATATTATTGCTCTTGACTTTGACATTGGCTTTTGAACCCTTTAACTTCGAAGCCAAGTCTTGCGTTTATTTGGGTGGTAAAGTCAATTGTGTGAAGAAATGTCTGAGTTTATTTAAGTAAATATTTGTGAAGTTGAAGACGGCTGAAGACCGCGACAAGATTAAGAAGGCTGCTAGCGAGGGTTATAAGAAACCTGAAACGGATAGTAGCCTGACGAAGAAAATGGAAACAGCAACGTGTAACACAGCATAGAAAAGAGTCGAGAAAGCAGCGTAACCCCGTCTCAAAATTCACCGGTGAAGATCGACTCGAATCAACATAACGACGACGTCGCAAAAGATGCCCATCCATAGATAATTAACACCCGTCTCTTCACTATTCCAATGTCCTTCTCTAGGATGCATATCCGGTATGGCTCTCAAATCCTTCCTTATCCTAAGGGCTCGTATTCCTTACCATTACCCGTGCCACCCGGTCTACTGCTCGATTTGCAATGGCCTTTGTAGTCAGTCATGAAACATGAGGCTTCATGGGCTAGTGCAAATCTTGGGGTTCATTCGATTTATCGAGTCTGGTTAAACCACGCTGGGATCGGTGCATTTCATTCATTCATTTAGGGTAATCTAGCCTTTGCGAGGACCACACAGGGTGTAATGACATTTGAAATGTATTTAAATAAAAGTAAGAAATGTCACGCTTTTGCGGTCTGGATACATTAACTGCGCGGGTGCAAATTAGTACACGACCATTTCTTTATAAACAGTGTACAGTCAACGTCAATTTTCATGTTGAAGGGTGTTTAAGATATTAAAAAATAAAATCGGAATATTGTATTTCCGACTACTATGTACCTTCACATTTATCTACACAGTATACATGGCTTTCTAGAATGTAATATTTGACCTTTTCAAATCACGCTAATTATTTAATGATTTTTAATAACATCATTATTTGATCATACAGTGGCAATCGCTCCATATAAAATACACTGCAATACACTGGTATTCAGCTGCATACGGTTAAACTGGAAGCTTACCCCAACATAATTGGACAAAGGAAGGCAGATTGAGTGATTTGATTAACAACATACAATTTTTTTTTCTCGAAATATGATAAAACGTGCTACACAAATTCAAATGACCTTTTTCTATAAATAAAAACTAACGAATTATTCATGCATGCGTACGCGCATAGAATATGCAATAAAGGATTTTTTTCATCCACCCGCTTCTCTAATTCTTTGTGTGGACTATCGAGAAGTTAAATCGTAAATTTTACCTCTATGAGATGATATCACGAACTTACCTGCAAAAAAAAATACATTTTATTAGTATCTGAAAACATAATACAATTTTATTTCTATGAATATGTGGGAACATTGTCGTTATCTTTCTAGGGAGGCTCGGACCAAAGGACCATATTTTGAAAGTGATGAATAAAGATTGCCAAAAACATGACTTTGTTGAAGTTTGCAACCAATTTATTTCACTGTTACCTACCAGCAGTGTTACTGGGTAGCCTTAACAAAAAGGTTACTTTTAATTTTAAATGCTATTATTGCTCTTGCATGTTTCTTTAACACGTTTCAATAGTTACAGTTTACTGTCCAGTAAAGCACAGTACTCCTAACATTATCTATTTTGCTAAGGCTAGGTATGACAAAAGGATTTTTTTTTAAAGTTACATTCAGTTAATAACTGAACATAGTTAATGCAGCCTTTTTGTGATTGTTTAAACTTCACAACCTTAACATAATGCATGTTCTACATCAGTCTTAAAACATTACCCTCCTTCAATAAAGTCGGTAAGATGTCATCACCGTGTCGGAATTCTCTCATAACCTAGACGAAGTGGTGAGCCCACGAAGTGAGATGAACGTGGAAGATAAATGCTCAAGATACCACTTACTGGGAACTGTTCCGTGGCGTGTGGTGCAAGTTATAAGCTGAGCGGTTATGGTAGCGAGTTGAGTAGGATACGGAAATGCAAGTGGAATGTTTTAAACTTGTATGGTATCCAATTGTTGGTTTGGATTTTAGCACTAAGGTCCGTATTACAAATCCTAACTCAAGACTCAAGCATTAGTTATAATTACATAGTTATAACCAATCAAATGGCTTTAAGCTACTCTGAGTAATGCTTGACTCTTGAGTGAGGTTCTTATACGGGCCTTAGTAACAAACTAATTCTATATTAAAGTCTTAAATCTGTCACTGTTATCATGGCACACACTTCAATCTTTTAAAATTATTAATTAAATTGCGTCTTGCTTTAATTAGCTTAAAAAATAATAATTTGTATCAATACAATAAAAAAATACACATACAATAAACATATACATATTGGCAAATATCAGCAACTTTCATGTATCCTACTTAACATCGCTACCGCTATCTCTTATAACTTGGGGTTACCAAAAAATCTTTTGTTCTTAATAAAAATATTTTTGAAGCACGACGCGACAGAAGGCGTCTCCTGTGAATCGTAATTCAGCCGGACGTGTTCCGTCCGCGCCCCGGACTGTACGTGGGAGGGTAGTACCAAATGTATCTTCAAAACTGTACCTTTTTTAACGACAGATGTGTACGAACTTTATGTGGGTATGCTGCTTTAAAGGTACATGTTGAACTGTACGAAGTATAGTCTTAGATCGTGAGAGTTTCACTGACTAAGAATGATTCATTTTAATAAGCAGACATCCTACAGTAGTTTCCTGACCTATGAAGCCCAGATAAGATCGGACACTAAATACAGTTACACAACTAGGCATGAAGCTACTATAAGAATATATGTACATGCTGCTGGTCACCCTTTAGTATCAAAACGAGGGTAATAATCATGACTCTATTAGATAATATCCAACATATTGGAGTCCACAAAAAAACTAAGACTCTGATAGCTGTACTTACAGCCAACTGCACATCAGTGGTAACACTTGCACTACAAATAGCGCCCTTAATGCTACGACATAAAGTGCTGTCAATGTCATATTGTCATTATTGATATGCGATTAACTGTACCTTCGCCATCGTTCCTCATTTGGGCCACACCTAACTCCCTGTTCCCCCTAATCAAAACACAAAAAAAACAAAACTATTGAAAGCCATACAAATTAGATCACTTCTAATTAGAGTAAAACCTTTCCTTTTAAGACGTACTCTACGAGTATAAGACAATACGCAGGAGTGGGCTGGATACGTTCAAACAGTTTTTATTGCGGCATATCCATGTTTAGAGCCTGCAGTGCTAATGGTTCGGCAAACAGTGGCTACTGTGCGCTATGTATTTGTTATATCGAAACGGGACACGAGGTTTGTGTGGTTTAATTGTAATATCGGAGTGGGATAGAAGAATTTTAGAATTGTGGTTCGTTTTTCTTGTTTTCTTGTGATATAGTAAATATTGCATAGTAGGTATTTATTCCATATTTCCAGGTCACTAAAGTTTTTTCCATATCGTGGATATACCTTCTGCCATTCTACAACTTTGTTTAGAGCATTTATAAATAAATTTAAAAAAACTGAAGTTACACATTTCAGGAATACTGTCATGAAAGGTCTTTTTTTCGTAGTTTTCTTGTAGACCAAAGTGCAATATCAAAACAATCAGTAACTTTGATATTGAAAATAATTTCTTCGCCTGCTACGTGTGCCTGAAATCCCGCATATCCCGTATAATCTTGGTCCACCTAGTGGTGTGAATCAATTCCACAAACCCGCGCCCCGACAGTTCGCCGCACACACGCACGAGAACAATTAACACGTGGAATTTAAACTTTTACTGGAATTTTTAATTTAAGATATTTAATGGAGAAAGTTTTGTATGTCATTCTGGATTGTATTATTATTCATTATTAATCTCGAACGGATTTTTTTTAATACCTATAGATTATAAAAGTAAGCTATTGAACATAGTCTTGCCCTAGACTTGTCTTGTAATTCGAAGTTAAGTGGTCGTAATATTAGAAAGAAAGAAAGAAAGAAAAAGTATTTATTGATATTACGCTTGGAGAATCATGAATACGACAGACCTTTATCGCAAGAGTAATAATAATTATATACCTAAGTAATCTATATATATAAAAATGAATCCCGGTTGGATCAATTTCGCTAATTCTTTTTTTGTTATGTTTGTTATTGTAAGGAGAAGGGTTTTACGGAAAGAAAAATTAAGAAAATTGCGCATAAAAATGGAAAATTTCAGAAAACTTAACGACTATTTTAACTTCGCGCGTTGGACAGTTAACGCATTTGATGAATGGGAATTTACCAGAGTAGGGTAGGTTGGTAGGTAGGTAGGGTAGGTAGATAGGTAGGTAGGGTAGGTAGGTAGGTAGGTAGGGTAGGTAGGTGGGTAGGTGGGTAGGTAGGTAGGTAGGTTGGTAGGGTAAGTAGGTAGGTAGGTAGGTAGGTAGGGTAGGTAGAGTAGGTAGGTAGGTTGGTAGGGTAAGTAGGTAGGTAGGTAGGTAGGGTAGGTAGGTAGGTAGGTAGGTAGGGTAGGTAGAGTAGGTAGGTAGGTTGAGTAGGTAGGGTAGGTAGGTAGGTATGGTAGGTAGGTAGTTAGGCGTTGGTAGGTAGGTAGGGTAGGTAGGGTAGGGTTGGTAGGGTACATAGTGCTACCCGTGCGTTGCCGGGGCGGGCAGCTATTTTATAATAAAAGTGCAATATTTCGGTATTTTAAGACAAATCTAGAAATTTATTCAAAAAACCTAACAATCATCTCTAAAATTATAACCATGATGGGGACTTAAGCAGTCACAAGTTCACATGTTGATATTAAAACCCAAGTTTTGTATTCGTGGCACATCGGCCACGAGACATGATTCACAATAGCGCTCGTGCGAAATTCCATCCATCATTTAATGTACACATGTCTGCTTGCAAAATGACGTGAATAATAAGCAAAATACGACTTGAAAATTTATTTTGTCGTTTGGTATTTTTGGGAAAAACTATAGGTTGTCTGACCCTGCGGCGTATGCGGGGTTAAACTTCCACAAAAATCATTGTGCGCCCTCAATTCCCGTTCGTCCCAACAGTGAGACGACAGCAGTTGGGCTTGGTATAACCTTTTATAACAAGCTACCCTCTTCTTTGCTAGATTTGTCTTATACTGCGTTTCAAACGAAAGTAAAATCCAACCTTTGTTCAACGGCATACTATTAGAAATCAACGACTACTTAAATGATAAGAATAGTTGGTTGCTGTGATTAACTCAAGACAATGTTTATGTTCTTTCTCCAGAATTAGCTTACCTACTGACAAATTATATGATTTTATATAATTGTTTATTTTATTTGACTTTATAAGTCAAGTTATTTTAATTTAATTTTAATTTATTGTTGACATATATAATCTACTCATTACATTGTTTTTTTTGTGAGTTGTATTGCAATATGTGGTTAGCTAGTGACCTCGACAATTGATCATATTATTTTTTTCCTGAGCAACCGGCAGCAAGTTCGTCTCGCTCCCTTAGATGTCACTACGTGCGGTAGCGTCGGGCTGACTGGTCGCATTGCTGATCATGGTTTTGTTATTGTGATTAGTAATTAACTGTTTATTTATTTTACCTCGATGGTCCTAGTTCATCATTTATAACTTCCAGTTACAGCCATATAGCTATATGTAAGCGGGCACGCCCTATAAGCCTGGAGGCTTTTATTTAGATATTAAGTTCTGTTTACGTTTAGTTTTTATTTCTATCTGAGTATAGTTCTGCCTGATATTTTGGTTGGTATATTGTGGCGTGTGCACACATATGGCTAATAATTTCAATTATGTTTTGTGTTGCGTAATGAAATTTATTTTGCAAAGGTACTATTATAATATAGAATCATGTTTTTTCTAACTGAACAGACAGCTGTGCTGCTGGGAAGTTCGTTGCGCCACTGCTTCTTCCCAGCTAACGCACTAGGAAGTGGTGAAGGGTGGGCGTTTTAGGGGACTGTCTTATGTGATTTGGACGTTCGAAAAGTGCTGATTCTCAGCCTAGTTTGAATAAATGACTTTTGAATTTTGAAACATACCTACTGGGTGTATGTAAGTGGTTCAGTATCCGTGTTAAAAAAAAGTAAGTGTGTTCACAGATTAGATAGTTTAATAGTTAGTACTTACTAACTATAACAAGTATGTTATTCTGATCGATTTTTGTAAATCTTTCCTCAGGTTAATTTTGAAATAGTCTAGAAATGAATTATATTAGGCCTCATCTATTTGTGATGATAATAAATTTGATAAATAGCTCATAAGAAAAAAAACAAAAAAAAAGCTCTTGTTTAAAATACTGTTTAATTATGAAATTTAAAAAAAAAAGTTATTTTCCAACCCTGTATGGGATCAACTGAGGTTTGAGTACAAGAAAAGTCAGAAAACGTAATAATCTTTTCCCATACATTTCGTAGGAAATGAGACTCCAACCTACTTTTCACGCTGGATAGACTGCAGGCCGAAAATAAACAAAAAGGAGTTTTTGCGATTTCTGACTTTTCTAATAGGTACTCATCCCTCAGTTGGTCCGACAGAGTTTTTTGATCCTTATAAGAAATAGGATCGATTGGGATCAAAAAAATGTTTTGTGAAAACTGGCTATTTTCTTGCTGACTGTAATTTTTTTTCAAAATCTGTGAATGCAGTTCAAAATTTCTCAACTCCTAATACTGTTTTCCTATAGCTACAACGGTTAAGGGAGCTGCCCTTACTGCCCCATCTCAAAAATCCACCCTGTATAGTTTTATATAAATAATAACAAATAGAAAGCCAGTAATAGTCAATAACGTTTGGGCCAAATACCTGGCAAAGATGAAATTCAACTTAGCTTATTTATTTATTTAACGGTTTATGTACACACATATAAACAGACAAGAAAAAAAGGAACAGAAAAATACGTACAAAGGTGATGCTTATTTCTAAAGAAATCTCTTCCAGCATACCTGCGATAGGAAAGTAGTTAAAGAGATGTAGACAACGTGTGTAAGAGTAGAAGAGAAAATAAAATACATAAAATAAAAACACCTAATTATTCACTAATTTAACTATAATATTAACTATAAACATAGATTATGAGAATAAACTTACGAACATACTACTAAAATAAATATCACTAAAATATATATACTTAATTATAATGTACTTAGTATAAAATAATAAATACAAAAAAAAAAAAAATGCAATTATGACGAAGTGGAAAGATAGTGTTCTTTCACTCTTCTTTTAAAAACTGCAACAGTTTGGCAGTCCCTAATGTCAGGCGGAAGTGAATTCCACAATCGAACCGCGTGCACGCTAAAGGAGTAGGAGTAGAAGTCGGTTGAGTGGGGAGGGGATTTAAGGAGATTTCTAAGATGCGACCTGCATGGTGCATCAGAAGGACGGGCGTAGGAAAAGCGTTCCCGCAGATAGGATGGCGTTTTAGGGTTGTGAAGGATGTTAAATAGCAGACACAATATCCGAGAGTTCCTGCGAAGTCGAATAGGAAGCCACTTGAGTATCTTGCGAAAGTTAGAAACATGGTCAAACTTTTTAAGGTTAAAAACAAAACGAATACAGATGTTTTGCAAACGTTCAAGTTTATTTAACAGCTCCTCGGTGGCATCCAAATAACAGGCATCAGCGTAGTCAATGATGGGCTGTATGAGAGTTTGAGCAAGGGAGATTTTGGTACTCAAGGGCAAGAAGCTCTGGAGGCATTTCAGCGAATGGAACGTGTAGTGCACTTTACGACTGACTTGACCAACATGAGCAGTCCACGATAGGTACGAGTCCATGGTCACGCCCAGGTTTTTATTTTAGACCCATTCAAAATGTTTTAAATACTAGAACAAATTCTAAGTTGGATTTCCCAATACAATGCATAGACTTTTACCCTATAACTCCTAGCCTCGCAATAACCCTAATTCCAAAAAAAACAATTCTTCCTAAAATCCTGAACCCTTAACTGCCGGTCGGGTCTCGCTAGAATCCCGGCGAGCTCGGCCGAATCCCCGAAACTCGAGGCGTGCATGCATCACGGGGCGGAGGCGACGCGAGGAATTCCGGACGGGCCGAATTCGAGTTGTCGGCTCGCAGTGCCTGTCGACGCCATCTGGCTGCTAGGGATGGGGTACTGGTGTATCGATATAATAATATGGATTAGAACTCGAGATTTTTTACGGATTTCCTATGTCAGTTTTTGAAACTCAATGATGTAGTCACACATTGTCTTAAACTTTTCTTTACAATACTTAACACAAATAACTATTTACACTAGGTACTAAACAATAACGAACTATACAAATAAAAGTCACACATTATTTATTAACTGGAAATAAAAAATATCCAAAGTTTAAAATTGCGGCAACAAGGTAAGTATATTTTACCTTTTAAATATGAAAATAAACTGGATTTGCTAGTAATCTAAATCAAAATGTTAGACTATTATGGTTAAATTGCTAATATCTGGTTTTCCATAAAACCGTAGAATTCAGACGGCTATATATGAAACCAGATATTTTATAAATTCTAAATACAGTAATTAAACCCATTCCGAATTAATCAATTGAATATTTTGTTTTACTAGTTACCATCTGTATTATGTGGAATAATATAAATTATATTATATTCGCTTCTGTATATAGTCACAGCATTAATTAATATACATTGCTTAAATGGTAAGCTTAAATAACTGTTAGCAATTTGAAATGCATATATTTCAACACATCATATCTCAAAAATATCTAATCCAGTTTTTGTTCAAATGAAACTTAGTGCCTAAATTAATTATTATTTAGTTACAAATAAAAGACGTTTAAACTTTGGAATTCATTTACATTATTAACATCATTAATCATTGCTTTATTATAATACCAAATTCATTATAATAAATTGTTTTAAATACTTTCATAGATACAATAATATCCTAATTTATATCAATTAAATATTCATTATGTGTTTACTGAATTAGTGATTTTTATGTATTAATGTTTCAACAATCTTATATGGTTCCTACAGCAAATGCTATAATTATTTAACATAAATGCTCATGGTGGCCATTAAAAATACAAAACAATTTTATTTATAACTTTATTCATGTTAAAACCATCATGAAATCAATATAGGCAAAAGTCACAATTAAGTGAAAAATATGAAATCATTTGAGAAATAAATTATTTTTTGTATTATTTAGATTTCTGTAGACTTTGATAGTACTCAAATCTCTAAGATATATTGGTGTATTCTTTCTCTTTTTAGATTTTTAATTAAATTACAAATCCCAATAAATTCATCGACAAATCCCAGCATTATTAAAAGCGCGGCAACATCGCCATCTCCCCTCCTTTTCCTCCACATCTCTAATATCACCTATCTCCTTCACACACCGACTACCTTATTTAAATAAGAGTGAGCGTGGTTGAGATCCGTATCCCGTTACAATTTAAGCCCTATCTTAATCATTTTAGGGTAGTTTTTTGTTTGGAGGGTGGGTAAAAAGGTAAAAAAACTTGCAAAGGCAGGTTACGGAGCGAACGAGCGCTCTCCAGTGGAAGACACTTGAATATAAGAGTGTTTTGGCCGGAAATATGGTCCAATTTTTGATTGGATACCGACCTTGACATACGTGATCCCTTTAGAATTTAGGTTATGTCAGCAAACAAGATATTTGACATCGTTTCGAGAACAGGGCTATACTCAATTGTTATTCGTTTTGAGTTAACACCTTTTGATATCACTTTTCTGTAACGTCCGTGACCAAAATATAGATCGTATTCACATTCCTCTACAAAAGTTAGGTAACTAACCGTGATCCTTTTTAAAGTGAGACCTTATTTAGAACCTATCTCTCATTTTGGTTTTAAGGCTTAGACTTCAAATTTAAATCGAAGGATCAAAAGATTTAAAACTCATATCGAAGGACCAGAAAAGTTACAACTAACCGAGAATATTTTTCTCCTTTTTCTAGAAATAAAAACAAAGTATCTACAAGATCTGATCCTGCGCAGAATTTCCCGTTATTATGACAGTAGTGAGCGATGGTTAGGTCCAGCGTACAACCGATATGTCATTGCTCTGTGTGATACCGTGGCATTCACGAGTTTAGAGATAGTAACTTTACTTTTGCTTATCTTTTATCGTTTCTAAGAATCTTTTATAATATCTTAATCTATGCAGCATTATTGGAGGTCTTGAAATGTCTGAGACCTGTTTTCTAGCTTAACAGAATCTTGGCTTTGTATTAAGGTTAATGGAGGCCCCAAGCACTAAGCTGTTTGTAGCATGATGTCACCTAAGATTGGGAAGTACTAGGCTAGTAGGTACACTGTGCTAGATACTTAACTAGTCTAATTAAATACAATAGCTTTAAGGACTTCGATATTTCAGAATAATATGCATATATACATACTATGTATAAGAACAGATAAAGATATTAAAAACTGAAGTCAAAATCTGGTTGGACTTCGATGAAAGCCAAAATGACTCCTTACTAACTCATACACAACATCAAATTTAGGAGGCCTTCCGTCTTTTTCTTAAATCCCTCTTCAATATTAAGCACGTGGCAAGTCCTGACAGCTTTATAAGCAACACCTTGCTATCTACGAAGACCAACAATGACTTCATCAAAAATGTACATTCAACTAAAATTATCTTTTTAAACCAAAGTTGTTAAACGATTTAGATAAAGTCCTGTTTTATCTTCACCGGAAACTGTCACAAAAAATGTGTGTGCATCATAATGCTACCACTCTTTACTTGTTATTCTGTTGGTCTTTAGATACTGTCATTCATAATCCTTTTCGAATGGTGTTAACGGCATGTAAACCACTATTGTTACACCTTGGTTGACCGGTAAACTCAATCCCAATTTCTGTTATCCTGATCAGTTCTTTTTGTCCTTAGATATGAGACCTAATGCTGTGTACTAATATAAATTTTACAGTTTGGCTTCAAAGACCAAGCACATTCAATGAAATAAAAGGTAATATTGAACAAATGAAACTTAAAAAAACAACTGACTTCCAAAAAAACACTTGTCAATGAAAAATTATTTTAATTTCGAAAGTCGGTGTCTTTGGTTCTGTATTTTTGTTTTTTGCCACCAACTTCCGAAATTAAACATATTTTTCACTTTCTTGCGTTTTAATTTTTGGAAAGCGGGATGTTTTTTTTTTTGTTAAAAAGTTTATTATTTTCACTTTTTATTACGTATTAGCCCATATCTTGAAAACTACTGAACCGATTTTGATGAATATTGCACTGGTCCCTAAGCTGAAGTAAATGTAAGCAAAAAAAAAACGGTCATGATCCGATTAATAATGTCGGAGAAATGCGTGGACAAACATACCATACACCTATAAAATTTTGCATATTTGTTTGGAAGCCCTAATAGATTATCATACGTGAATATATCACAGTTGCAATAATATTACATACATACGTGTCGAATTGATAACCTCCTTTTTTTTAAGCCAGTCTATGTAAAACTCATTTTGATGCGTAGCTTCAGAAACACAGGCGACCAAATTGTGTCAACGAAGAGTGAAATATAACCCAGCCAAGCTTATTTAAATTAAGTACACACTAAAGCTAACGTACTACCGATAACTCTAAATCAAACAAATGACTTCAAAAAAAAAAACTTCGCACCTCGATTCGGTAGCGAAAAGAAAAATGGCCGCGCGTTCACGTTACGCGAAGCGCGCAATATTTCACTGCGCCCACGGCGGCATAGCGCAGTACAACCTAATAGATAGCGCAGAACAAATGATAAGCTATCAGTCAGGGACTCAAGGTAACTCGGAGTTAGGTAAATACAATTGTGGGGTTTTGAGTGATGCCCAATTTTTGGGATTTTTGGGATATATTGCTTGGTTTTTGTGAATGAAAAACGATGTTGTCCAGAGGCCCAAGAAAAAGCCACAACTCTCTTTTTTCATAAGAGTTAAGTAGTATAAGATTATTTCATATTTAAGGGGAACACCCATATTGCATTTGCAAGTGATTTAAAGAGATATCGGAAAAGCCTGGACACTGAAGTTTGGTAACTCGGCAGTCACACTATGCAAACCTGTAGTTTGGTTGCCTGTTTCCAATGCCAGTAACCACATAAAAGCTGTTGGTATTTAGGTAGTTTTTCATTTACGAAATAAAAGCTTCTTTTATTGGTTTCCCAAAAGATAAGTCATCGCATCCTTTCCCGAAATACCACTACCCTCAAAAAACTATCTCCCTACCCGACCCGACATTCAGACGTATCAGTTTGCATCGCCTAGCAGTAAGTAACCCTACCCTAGGGTCGGTAGGTAAACGATTCGTCGCCTACTTGAAACCCGACGCGTGTCAGTAGGTTACAGGGAAATTGGTGCAGTCGTAACTAGATAGTCTTACTTTGTACGAATTATGTAAATAGAATAGATAGTTAAGTTTATTAGTAACGAATGGTTAAGTGACTTAGATTTAGGATGCTGAATAGATAACGAGAAAGACAATTTAGAAAGGTTGTTAGAGACAAAAGTTATGTTCTACATAGTTAGTGTGACCGAGTTTTGTGTAGATCGTATATTATTTTCGACAGAACAGTTTTTCTTGATGCCTCTAGTACGCAACTGCTTTGTGCATTTATGGGCATCATTAGGAAACATTTCTACATAATATATAGAAGTTTCTTTCGATTTTATTAGGATAATTTTGTTCTTTAAAAACACCATTAAATCTCTGGACTCCTTAGTACTCCATGTGAAATAATGATTCAATAGATAGTTTAATTTACCCACAATCCACCAATGGTTGGAAGTGGGCCTATCATCATGTATCTGAATGGCACCATTCCAACAGGTACTGGGGCACGAGCTGAATACATTGATACAGATTGCAATCTTTTCAAAAATGAATATCTTATTACCTATTTTAGACAAACTATGCGTGTACTATGTATAGTCTAACACCTGGAGGTGTACCTGCTTCTTCCTACAGGGGAAACAAACAACATGTTATTTATGGCAGTTTGACACATCCATCACAATTTTAGCCAATTGAGACCGTGGTGGTCAGAGGACGCTTGGCAGAGGCCTTTGTCCAGCAGTGGACGTCTTTCGGTTGAAATGACCATGAGACGTGATGCTCGAAAAGTTTTGTCACTTTAATTTAACCTCCAAGAGAACACAGATAACTTATTAAGTGTACAAAACATAACGACAATAAATCTTTCAAATTAATCAAACAAAACTAGAAACGTGCAATGATTGCAAGCGTTTTAAACTCAGTAGTTAGCAGGCAGCAGATGTTATAAATAAAGGCGAGCTATCTCGCAGCTATAGAAAGCGTCATCAATCGCCAAGCGACGTAAGACGCACTTACTGTGCCACTGTGGGTACATTAGTCAAAGGTGCCCGTTACGTTTGGAGCTAGCTTGATACCAGGTTTTTCTTGGGGGAACTAGGATTTTACAAGACGTGGGTGTAAAGAGGATCCAAGAAATATTGGGCAGTTGACATCTAAAAGATTATAGAATTGTGATGAAAGAAGAAATAAGTAAAGAAAAGATAGAAATAGGGTAGTGCTAGCACACCATACTGTTCCCACCAAATCTTTGATGATTATACCAGCCTATGATTCCCCACTGCAGTACCACTGCACGTTAAATGCCCCTTCTCATACAGAGAAAGCACAAGTATTAATCACCACGCTTACGCTTGTTCAAGGCGTATGGTGATTTCAAACTTCTGTTAAGTCAACTTTTTTTTTTCATTGAAAAATCACGTCTATTTGATCGCTATTGCCAGAAGACTAGATCCAGGTATATACCCCCGGTTAAATACGTTAGCAATAGGCATTACTTTCCAGTTAACAAGAGAAACTATGTAAAACGGCTGAATAGGTACCCATTATGATAGTAGGACAGACAAATGAACCGAGGAACTTACAGTATTGGTAAGGGTTGATGCTAAACTTAGCGATAGTTTAATGCTTGATATTCAGCAAGTGACAGAGTTAATGCAGGTTTTATGTTTAAGATTAGATGAAGGATTAAAAATTGAACGTATTAGCTGTTGCGATGGCGAAGTAATAGGCAATCGTTTAGTTATTATTGGAAAGATAATAATGATTGGAAAGATTAATAGGTCTTACGTTATCTAATGATAAAAACAAATAATATCCATTTTAAATTCAGTACATTTACATTTTTCTAAGATTAATTAAAATTATTTTATTATAGGATACTAAGAACCATTTTTAAAAGCTATAAAAACTTATATAGAGCACCAATACTTTTAAGGGCAATGGAAGTCCATTGCCCATTAGATACATGATACTTTTGAAAGCAAATAATAATAGTTTGTGATACAAACTGTTTGTGTTACTGCTATACTGGCACAATAACACAAAATATAATACGGTAACTATTTTAACAAGCGTAACTACAGCTGAACCTAAACTGATCGACAAACACCACTTACCTACAGTCCTACTTATCCCTTTTTCAGACGATTGTCGTTCATATTCTCGCGAAATATGATAGGAGAAGCCTTATAAATAAAAACAGTAAAGGTAGGAATAAGGAAGCAAGACTATTCTGATAAAAACGTCCATAAACTTATGACCTCAGTGGTAACACTTAGACGGTAGTTTCGTATTTTAAGAAAATCTACTATAGTGATTAGCATCAGAATAGACGATTGTCTATTCTGGTAATAAATTAAAGACACAAACATGAAACCGTATCGCAGTTCCAATGTCAGGCACGGTCACACTAACTGACATCAAAACATTCATGACTCCAGGACTATTGGTCTATTACACAATATTACCTTGTTTACATTGTAGGAAAGTCTAATAAAAATCAACTATATGGTGTTGCAGAGAAGTAACTACGCCCACGCAGTGAGAGCCTATCTGAATTTCTTAGAGTCTGCCTATTGAAGATCGAAATGTATGCACTCTCACGATTTCATACACAATATAAAATGTAATGGCTGCCCGGTCAATCATGTGATTGCGTACGATTAAATACATTCGCAATGGTATTGATAGAAAGAGAGAATAAAACAAAGCCCACGAAAGCTTTAAGTGAGAAAAGGACAGAAGTTTTTTGTTTTAGTCTGTCTGTTGATCTATTACTGTCATAATTGGAGTCGTATGCTGACTGCGCGACTGTAATAGTTGGTGGTGACCCCAGTTATGTTAGGTTATTCGTTTGATTGAATTCTGAAAATACACTTGCTATAACTATAATAACAATTTAACAGTTTCATTAGGTTTTAGAGTTATTTATTTTATTTCGAGTCTCAATTCAATTCAATTAAAATATGAAACAACAAATATATGAAACGTCAGAAGCTCGGTCGTGCACGGTCTATCTGACGACCGAATCTTGTGAGCACCTTTTTATCCACTTCTGTAATCCGATTGAGATACCATTTATTTAACTTAAGTTCGGATGACATTATAATATTACATCACGTGAAATCAGCTTTCTCTTAAATTGTTTTAAATTTTTTGGCTGTCAAAGTCATCTCTCAGCCTACAGCACTTCTAAAAACGAAAATAGGTGCTAGTAAATATTACTTACAAGTTACAAAATGAAATTACAAACGCCCACATCTAACTGAATTATTTAGAACTGCTTGACAATCGTGCTTAAGAATTTGTTATTGAATGTCTCCGGTATCCAAGTTGGAACTTATTTATGTTCTACGGAAAGTTGGCCCGTTTCTGGTATTGAGGCTGCCAACAGTTGCAGTCTAGCGGAATAGGACCAGTTCGGATTAGTCTTTGGAAGCGAAGATTGGACTGTCAGTTAGAAAATGGTAAATTATTAGCGTTGAGCCACTGAAATGGAGTGTTCTGTTTTGTATAGTTTTTTTTAGAGATCGTGGCAAAACGTACGGTGAGACATGCTGGACCTACCAATAAATACTATGGGATAAGAGCAGGAGGGTGATGTCAAATGAAGGAATGATCTTTCTTGCGAGACTTAGTAAACGTGATTGGTTAATCAACCCGACAGTTTACCTTGCTGGAATTGGGTCTAAGAATGTGCTTTAAAAAAATATCTTGTTAATAGATCACGAAAACTGTTAGATTCTAACGATCAAATATAAGTTTTACATTATATCTGACTACCAATATTATTATTAATCTTGCCAGAGGGACGTTGAGAGATGATATCATCAAATTAGAGTCGAAGCAGAATTCTGTTCCACCTGATTAAATCCCTTAGTCATCTCTAAAGAATCCTCTAAATTTATAAATTTAAAACCTGCAAGTAAACTTAAATTGTCCATAAAATATATTTAACATAGATTAGCTGTTTAATCTGGGTCAAGTCGGTGGTCAATTCAGCTTATTTTTAGATGAAAGACATCGCTTGCTCTCTCTTCAAGGAATAACTGAATTTGCATAAGAACTGTTTATAATACAACTCCTTTCTATGTTAAACCTCTGACAGATTAAGATCAACCGCCGCTGATCAATTCATCAAATGATTCTAGAGTAACATTATGTGTAATTGAGGAAACTTGTTGAACAATCTACCTCGTTGGTACCTATTGAGCGCTACAGTCGAGTATGAGGTCCTGGGTTCGATAACCGGGTTGGGCAAAATGTTATTGGGCTTTTGGTAGCAGCCCGGAGTCTGGATTTGTGACCGGTTGATGGGAATAGACTCACCCCCTATTACATGGGACTTAAACATAACTGGCGAAATGTGGGTGTACTATCAGTACAGCTCTGCATAACTCATCGGGGAATACTGGCGTGATGTTATGTAGTGTGTGTTAGTTGAGCCATCCCGTAATAAGCATGAGTGATATAATTATAGACTCGTATAGGTAGTACTTCCACACTTCGAAGGCCAATCGTCAATGTAGAGATGTCCTTCACAATAGTCGGGTGCGCTCCTAAAGAGCCTGTTTGTATAGAAAGGCTTTAAATGATGCCTGAATACAAAAGAAACGGAGGCGGAAGAAGTGGTTAAGGGTCGAACTACTTGGGCTTTAGTACATCTTGTCTAACTTAAAAAAACATCTTAGATTTTGATGACCATAAGTAATAACTTTCTTGATTTTCAAAGTATGGAAATATAATCTGCAAGTACACGCACAATGGTCCACTGTAGGACTAAGTGCGGAAACCAAACCCCCTAAACTTAGAACTTAATCTGCAAGTAATTTTTACAAATCATTAACCAACAAGGACCTTGATAAAAACTACCCCATATTAAAACAATGACCAAACCAATAAACCTACATACACACATATAATAAGTAACCTTATTAGGTGGTCCTCCTTTTCGGCATTCGCAACCAAATCCTAAGATCCGGCCAATAAAAAAGGAAAGAAAAAAAGACCCAAAGCGTAACCACAAGAAACCCTACTAGCCGAATCCATTGAACTGTGAATCACAAAACAACGCGCCCGATAAAATTATACCAACCGAATATTATACGAAGTAAAAATTATACGACGCAAAAATTTTCGGCTAACGAAATACTGCCTTAGAAGTATTGTGTTACTGTTACGGGCGAGTTGGTAATAATTTTTCGTTGTGTGTATGATTCCATACAAGGAGTCAGGCACCCCTTGGTCCTATGGGTAGGTATTGTAAAAGATGAATGAAGAATTATGGCAAAAGGACGGGTAGCAATATTTGTGGCCTAGCAACGTACTTGGAACTCTCTGCTATGTTTTCTAAGAGACGTGTTTTGAATTTACTCTTACTAACGGTTAGTTGTCTTTGAAGATTATATTACATATTTTACAATTATAGGTGTTGTTTGTCTTTTTTATATTTTGTATTAGATATTTTATTAGATTCCCATTTTCGATTCATATTTGCTCATCAGAAACCTTGAAGGGTCTGATAGATGCCTAATGACTCCTACACACAATGCCGGCGGCATGGCCGGCGACTGGCGGGGGCAAGTGCCGAGCGGCACTTGCCCCCGGCATTTGCGCCTCTATTTCCTTTGCGATCCTTTGTGCGGCTTTGTGCGGCAGGGCCGGGCGCACTGCGGCTTGCCCGGGGGCAGGGCCAGCGGCCATGCCGCCGGCATGGTGTGAAGGAGCCATTACAATGTAATTATATTTGTCAAAATATGTAATCTGTCATAAAATATCCTTAGTCTAACTTCAATCTTTTCTTAGCGTGTGATGCGATGGCAATCTAGATTGGCCCAGAATTTAGCTACGAGTTTGACACCATCAGTTACAAAGTCCAACACAAATAGTTTATATCAATTAAACCATTAAAAAGCACTTTTCAACGTCAACATTTACAAGAAAATAGAATTGATTCTAGTTGTCCCTTCCAAAAGTTAATTTCTTAAGGAAAAGAATGGGCAAGAAACTCCTTGGCTACTCTAGCGTCCATCGGTTCCTGTAACGTCTAATTTCAATATATTTGACTGAATTATAACGGTAATTTAGAAATACCTTGCTAAGCAGTGGAAGTTTATCATCTAGTATGATGTATAAGTGCGTGTACGCAGATGACGTGATAAGCAGGCCTACGGCACGGTCAGCATACCAGTACTCAGTTTAGTAATATTGAAGTTATAGTTAACGGTGTTCACTATACTTTATAGTCGCAAAAGGTCTATTCTTAACAATGTTCACTAAGGAATAAGGAGAGTTACGGTATCGTAGAATATAAGTATAGAAAAGTGCTGCTCCCTAGGCTAGCCACCTACCTAGATAGGATGGTATAGTATACATGTGTGGACTCTAGAATTGCAAGAAGTGGAGTGACGTAAAAGCAGATATTGGTTAACTTGTTTGATATGTAATGAGCGAATGAAACCACCCCGCACTGGTCCTGCGTGGTGCATCACGGCCCACTCTCTCTCACAGAGAGGAAGCCCGTGTCCCAGCAGTGGGAATGTTATAGGCTGATTATGCTATATGTAATGAAAGAAATAGAACACAAACACTCTAGTAAAAAAACAATTATCAACAATAATCATTTACAAGCGTCAAAAGCCCAACGGCTATATCTGGTCGCTGATGAGGAAAAGGGTGAGTTTAACCTCATCTGATGCAAAATTTATATGAACTTAGTATCACAAATAGTAGTACCTACCTAATGTACAGTACAACGTATTTTAGTAATATGACTTCACTTTATCATCACTCTTGGATCCGAAAGATGTCCTGTGCTGCGCAAAGGCCTCCCCCAATCGCCCCCACATCGCCCAGTCCTTTGCTTCTCGCATCCAGCAGATGACGGCGACTTAACTTATTTCTTCGTAATTTATGTTGAGTTCACTAACAGTACACAATCAGAAGTAGGTTCGATCATTACTATTTACAACTTGGCTTTGCCAACCAAAAGAATCGAAATCGATCTCACCAGATTCTAGAAACCTATTCATTCCCCACCTTCAAACGTCTGAAATCTATCCATGAATCATGTTACAGCATCCCGCTAAACAAATCTGCATATTACGCAGAGATGAATATTCTCTATCGTAAATATGTCACAATAAATAGTCTAACGGATAAGTCTTTGTACGTACTGTTAGGCTGATGACACACTACTGCGGACAAATCTGTCGTAGCCCTCAGCTATGTTTGATTTGCTGTACGGAGGTTAGAAGTTCAAATGAGGTTTTAAATTATTATTCTAGTGGTTGACGGAAGTTTTAATAAATGTGTAAGTGTGGTTAGTAACTCATTTGAAATAGGAACTCGTCTTGATAGAATTGATGATGGTAGACCGGATGAAATCTTTGTGGAATGGTGGACGGGGTGAGGAAGGGACAGAAAAGGTTGATGATATCAAATTTATATTGTAAGTAGAACTAACATCGGGTAACACTTTGGCTCTCAGAAGTATTTGATATGTTGAGAGCTGTCTGAGGATTTGTGAAAACGAAATATAAAACCATAAAGGCCATTTATAATTCCAAATCAAAGAAAATAGAGAGAAAACAGAAACGATTATAGCAATAAAAGATTTTCGAAAGTTAATAGCTTTATAATTCACGAGTAGTACGAGAGTTTAATAATACAGATCAGAAGACATATACGAGCACATATCTTTAATCCAAATAGAAAGTGTACTGTTTCATTAAATACGATGTTACTATCAATCCAATCGTTATTTATATGTGTTCATTATTTCTTTAAAATGAATCACCATCAAACATTGTTTCAAACAGAGAAGTAAACTATAGACTTACAGGATAGCAAAAGAAAATTTAAACGACACAGACAATGCCTCATTTACCTGTTATTTCACCGGCAGTCATACCTTTCAAACCAGAAACACAGGTAGTAGTTCCCTGGATGAACTCCGTAACAATAAACTCTACTATTTACTTAACTGACATACACGGCTTCCGAATCCAAGCTTTTTACAAACTCTCAGTGCTACATTATATACTCTCAGTGCTACATTGTATACCTACATTATATACCTACAATTATATACCTACAATTTCTTTGAAAGAAATTGTATATTATCTTTTTCCTTCTTTTTCTTCTTCCATATTTCTCTGTGAGCCGCCATCTTAGTACTCACCCCCTTTCTATCAACATCATCATCCAAAAATGAGTCTACAGTATAAATTCACAAATTCTACAGAACCTTAACAACTTCTTCCTGGCGCTTACCATAATATACCGCTACCCTTACAACTAACCAGGCACTGTCGTCTCAGACGATAAATAATACCTAACCAACAATATCGTAACATAAAATAGTAGAAAGCTGTGTTAAATATTAACTATAACGTTAGGATTTGTAGGGGTGGTCAATCTGAGGTACGACTGTAGGATTTATTCTTGGCCCAAAGTCGACACTTAAAAAATCTTCTTATAATCAAGTTTGTAGAATTCACATTTTTAGAAAGTCGTAAGTCAGATGTTTCTCTCTGCTTAGTATAATTGAGTTATTTAATGTCATCTTAATGAGCAGGAAAGTTGCTCGGAAAAATAACGTGAACTGGTCTGTATACTCGTGGAAAATTAAAAGTTTTATTGAACTATGAGGCACACAGCAGCTGCTTGATATACATATCAAAGTAAATTACACAATTAACTTTTCTATAAATGTTAAGAAAAGCAAGAGAAAAGATATTATACTTAAAAAAACCAGCCAAGTGCGTGTCGGACCACGGACACAGTAAAGAGTTCCGTAGTTGGGATGAATTTATCCCAAAAACATGTTCTCCCATACATCGATATACGTCACGGACAGTCACGATCAATTCTCGAAATGCAAACGTAAGTTTGTAATCGCAAAAATATTATTTTTTATGGTTACGACGAGTGTCCTTTTGTATTTATTAGTACAGTTAGTTAAGTCTCTTAATTTAGTATCTATATACTACACTAGTGTAAATGGCCGTATTTTTTTATTGCGTTGATATAGAAGCTTGATTTTTTTAGAGCTCCAAGGGACCGAAGACCTTCGTATTTAATATTAATTTCATTTTGCGATCCTGAGAAAAAGGGTCTCGACAGGCTGACAGACAGACGGACGGACATCGAAATGATCCTGTAAATATTCTGTTTTTTTTCCTTTTGAGGTACGGAACCCTAAAAACAAAGTAAAGTAAAGATGTATTTATGCCAATAAATGCATTTGATTTCAATCTTCAAATGTTTGCCACCCCTGTCCTAGAATTTCTCTAGGTACACTCTGAAATACACAAAAGGCGTTTGTACCACTAGCAGGTAAAGAATTAGTCTTTCCGGACTGGATCTACTTTATTTGCTCGCATTGTGGTAATTCTGATCGAGGGAAAGCTCTTGAATTTGTTTGTGAATAAAATTGTTCGCTTGGTAAACAGTCTCTTGTTAGGATGTGTTCCGTGGGTGTTGGAGCATCCACCTGTATGCTAATGGTGACGTCACAGGAGGATATACATTCATTGTTATATTCAGCAGTGAAGCCTAGAACATGATACTACAAAAGAGTGGTGTGCCTAGTCAATGATTTCTTTCGCCTATGGCTTGATATGTGATGTGACTTAAACTTAAATGTAGGCAAAAGCAGGCCTTTGGTCTTTCAAATATTCTGTAAACTAGCACCTGAAATCGTGACTGAATAGAAACTAAATTGAGTAAGAGCTCAGGTTAGATTTGTAGCCTAGCTGCTGTAACTTCTTTATCAATTTCAACAACTTACCATCTCCAAAAACGGCTATTATTCTCCAAATTTCTACTAATTTGTTCTTCCTCATACCTTAGAATTAAGGTCATAAAGGGTCACCTTAAGATACTAACTATTTAATCCCCACACCAGCTAGAAGCAGCCCACATCCCCGCCATACATCAGGTGGAAGACAGACACACACGCGGCGCATAACGTGCTAACTGTACTTGGAACTCGCCCGTATCTCGGATCGGCCGGGCACAATAGCTGCATGTCCGTTCAGTTGCGCACTTATGCGCGGTGCCCGAAGCTATGTAACTGTATCCTGCTCCTATTTAATATAGCAATTATGCTGGGAGTCATTTGATCATGTTTAGCGTCTCTTGTGAGTGGTGTAGGAAGAAGGGCAAGTCTGTCTAACCCACGTCTAACTCTTTTTCTCTCGTGAATAAGACCCGCCGTTCTTCCCAAACGGACCCTCCGTTTGGGAAGAACGGCGGCTCTTATCAGACTCCTACCGACTACCACCCCACTGTTCCTTCTAGTACCATGAGTCGGCTTATAGATTCGCCGAGATACTTGTACATTCGCCGCACACGCGCTAACCCTAGAATTGTTTACGCACTTAAATGGCAAAGGTCAAATTACAATTTTTCCGATCCAGCAGCAATTTTTCTGGAAGATGTCTCTATGGTACATATTTGAAAAAGTTAAAGTTTCTTTCATTTTCTCTAAATACTTCACGCAATATCTCTCAAGAAAAATATATCTATTCAGTTAATAAGTTTCCTCAAGAATACCGCATTTCATCGGGAACTGCATCATCACTTAACATAAAGCGGTTCACGCTAGCCACTCTGAGCATAAAACAACGGCTGAGAAACTAACCGATTATAAAAACGCTAGTCTATGAAAACTGCTAAAATAGATGATTCATTTCCTGATCATGTATCATGGTGCAGGCGCCATACGAGTTAAATTCTAACCAGTAAATAATCTCGATTACATCATACTATAGTAAACTTAAAGTCTAGTATACATTATACATAAAATAGGACAGGGGTGGCGAACCTATGGCAAGCGACACAAAATTCTGGGCATTGCGTTGATTGAAGTACAACAATCTAAAGGTTTATGTACCTACACGAAGCTATAAAATTGTCCGTTAACTGCAATAAATTGTTCAATAATAACAGCACAATTTAAACGGCGTTAAAAAGGTGGAACTTATAATGTTGCTTCCAATTATTGCATTAAACAAGCAATATCATTGCTTGGTGTAGGTAAGTGGGCCCTAATAACAACAAAATATTCACTTATTTTACATGCATAATCTATTATATAGTTCATTTGTATATTTTAATTCTACTTCCATAATTGTATTAAAAATCGTTCGAGCCCATAATAACTCAACTCAAATTCACTGTTTATCTCGCTCACACAATACTGCTCGCAGACTTAGTGGGAGCGAGACAGAGTGGGGTGCTGGCGGCTCCAAGGTCCCAATATTTTAGGTAATTGCTTCTTACGGTAAAAATAATGGTAATTAAAAAAAATATATATAGTCGCTGCTTTATAGTCAGTTCAGTTATTGTTCAAAGTTTCATGATCTAATTTGAAGTATTTTTTTAATACCAGCAGTTTTTTATTCGGTTTGGAGTTAACTTTGGAATATTTTTATATCGAGAAAATTTTATGGAATAGTGTTTTCGTCAAACATAGTACTTGCCACAAATGTTTGCCATCCCTGTACTAGGAGCTAATGACACGGGCGACAAAGTCTTAACTGTACAGTCTCGATCAGTATCTCGGCATGCGCCGGCGCATCCCGCGCGCAGGGGTTACCGCTAAATAGCTGAGCTATGCACATACGTCGAACTGGCGCATTCTTCTCAATTTGTGTGTTTTAGATACGTAGGGAATCTTACTGGTAGTTTATTGGTTGAGGAGTCGTTTTAAGAAAGAAGAAAAATGTGTTGGGTTTGAATAGTCTTACTTTTTGGAAAATGTTATGATTTTCTTACGTTTGACTTAATAGCAGACTGAGCATCGCCGAACTAAATAAACATGAAGCATTTTTATATGCCAAAAGGAACTTTCTTTAAAAAATATTCCAACGTGTAATTTTCTCGCATTTTGAGTGACTTGATCTTGATAACAGAGGGATTTATTAAACTCAACCTCACCCTACTGCTATCTGATGAGCGAAAACTCAGAAACGATCTTTTCAAACTAGTTGATCACGAATGTGGTCACACACCGCTGATCACTGCTGGCCATGCACTTGATAATTAACCAAAGACCCTACTTTGATGATCTCTTTTAACAATACCGACGTGAGGTGAGCTAGTCAATTCCTCTGAAACATCAAGACACATTACTCCCTTAATTTATCTAGAAATCACAGTCCCCAGCATCCATCAACAACATACGAACTCATAATACTATCTGCTCAATTAATCTCAAAGTTTCTGAACTAAATAATTAAAAACGTTTTGAATGGAACAGTAAATACGGTCGGGCTACATTGTCGGGATACGTGACGTCGGCTTCCGCGGTATTCAGATCATGTGCCCCGGCCTAATGTTATGACGGCCAGTTTGTATAGCAGGGACCCGAGAGTGTAGAGTTTAGAAGATGGATAGGCTGGGGCTGAACTCTTTGGGAACGATGGTGTAGAAGCGTAAGAAAAATTAACTTTTTTCCAATAATATCGCACTGGTAGAACAATGTCCGTGGAGGTTTCATAAAAATTGTTCCACCAGAGTCGCGCCGCACCTGTTTGCGGGAGCCTTTACCTCGAGAAGTAATTTCGTTCACAAAAGCTTTAGCACGTGAAACGTCATCCTTGAACATAGTCATGGCTATGACATGGCTTCGACGGTATCTAACATCTCACTCTATCGTACCCTATATTCTGATTCCTTATTTATTAATTACAGACTGAAAGTCATATCATATCGCTGTCGCTGTCGCTGTCATATTAACAGCGTGTCTAGGATAAGATATAGCAGCAGCGTAACATGGTCAGCCTTCGTAGGGCCGCTGAGCGAACGGCACAGTAACCCAATTCCTATACGAGTACCGCGGGTTACGATAAATATCTCAAATAATATACACTATGAATATAATTTATACTTAAAATAATATATTGCGATACTAAATTAAAGTTTCGAAATAATTCCAGAGAAAGAGACAGAATAATAAGATAACAAAACTATTGTAGCTATGCCATTTATGTTTCGGACGGTTGAAATTGATTTAGAATTGAATAACACCCTACACACGAGTGCAGCGAGAGATTTGTAACCGCTCTGCTAACTCAAAACAACCTTAGTGGTTTATGAAACTCCTATTTAATTTAATATTATTAATGCGAAACTAAGTTTGTTTGTTTGTTTATTTATTTGTTTGAAACGCTTTCACGCTAAAACAGCAGAACGGAATTGGATGAAATTGGCACATGGGTAGACCATGACCTGGAAAAGGACATAGGAGATCTTTTATCCCGATATTCCCACAGGATCGAGACTTATGCGGGTAAAACTGCGGGGCGCAGCTAGTCATACATATATCTGCCCAGCAGTTGTCGAGCTAAACCTTATTATACCTATCCATACACACAATTCGACAGAACCAACGTTTTACAAATCCCGTACCTAATAATACTCCCAATTTGACTTTCCATTTGGTTGCTTAAGTCGTTTCAAGCAACCAAATGTAATTATAAAGGCAAAAACACACTGAAAACAACTTTAAAAACTATTTAACGCAGGCATTCAGCGCGTCCTACTGATAGTAATTGAAAAGCAAGATAGACATCTGTTTACATGTAAATTGGGCATCTTAAATAACATTAATGTCGGGCAGACACTGTGACTTGCTTACATCGAACGTTGTTTAGATATTGTTGGTTTTAGCTTGGCGTGAGTGAAATTCTTGATCTTAGATTAGAGATTATATCTGTAGGTAAATTTGCATGAGCTTATAGGTAACTTATAACTTTGGTTAAAAATGATATTAATGTCATATTGGCGATCGATTGGAAATTCATAGGGTTCATTTTAGTTTGATGTTTTTTTTTTCTCATGAGCCAAGGGATTCTTCTACATATTCTTGCGATTCTTGGCAACAGAAGTATAGCTATGTGTGAAATATGTGTGTATAAATAGTCTAGCAAATAAGTTTAAAGTTAAACTCTCATCCTTGGAAAATAAACTCAATGAACACTTATAATCGTATTTCGAGTGTCAAAAAAATTTTAACAATGTCCCTATAATAGTATTCTCTAAATAAAAAACAAATACGTTGGTAATATAAATACTTGGGATCGTAAATGTCCAATGACAAACATTATGTGCATACGGTATTAAGACGATATACATACTTTGGTACTCCTTATTAAACCGTTCCCATACCAAAATGTTGATCGAACAGTTTATATAATACCAGTTCTTATATGCAAGAACGTAATGTTTTCTAAAGAGACCCAAAAGAAGTCATCTGGATAGGGAGACTGTCAACGTTTGGAAGGGCCCCATATCCTACTGCAATAGCTACTGAGGAGGGGTTAAGCAGTGGGCGAGCCAAGGAAACGAGTTGTTTGGTCAACGTCCCATTTATAACTAAACTGAACTAGTTCAATGTACTTAATGTATTAAGTACACTTAATATAGAGTAAGTCCGTACTTAAGCTACTTCACTACCCTCTAAACTGTCGGGAGGTATTATAAGTATCCTATTTTCAGCACACCGTATGGGCAATTGTTTATCAAAGTGACTACCAACTTAAATACTTACTTGTTCTTTGACAGTTGTATGAAATTACTATAACACGGCAATTTGAGGCAGTCTGTCAATTTCATAAACAATTAATTTTTCTGACCGTAATTTAGGTACGGTCAGGGTAAATAATTGTTTATCAAATTACAAAGAACATCCTCAAATTATTCAAACATTCGACAATTGATAGTAGAATAAACAGACTCTTTTTCTCACCGACTGCTTAAAGACTTAGCTTAGTTTACTTATAATCAACCTTTAATACTCTGCATAGCAAATACATCGTAAAAACTCTATCAAGATCGCAAGATCGAAGGGGAAAGCTAGCTTTCTAGGTTCTAAGTCTCATTTACTAGGCGTTATCGCCCCATCTTTGTGGATAGCCGAGTTTGTCACATTCTCAATAACGCTACTGTGTGATATATTCTGATAGGCTTATAAGAGTGTGATAGGATGCTAATAGGCTATCAGCGGTATATTTATTTGTTCGTGTGGATGGATCAGGGAACTTTGTGAGGTTAAGCTGCGGTTGATGAGATTGGTTGATGGATGGGTGAATATATGTTTTGTTATTTTGACTGCTTTTTGTTTTGGCAAGCACACTTTTAGTCCTTTTGTTCTTTTGGACGCGTACGACATCGCCAGTCCCTACGGGTAGCGCTGAACGATAAAAACTCTTTTTACCACTTCGTTAGACAACAGGCGTAAAAATATAATAATTTACGTAATTATTAAATCAAATCAGATAAGGCAGCGCCCAAAATATATCTCAATGCCCACACAAAATCGTATTTTTTTTTTATAAAACATAAATTTTGTTCAACACAACACAATTCATCATCTTTAAAAGAAATTTTTGACAAGTTACCGACGATAACTATGCCACATACAAACCAGACTAATTTGACAGACGGTGGATAAACGAACTAAATTAAAATGTACTGACTTTGACATAAACGTGACATTGCAGTTGGTACTAGCGCTTCCGTCAAGTTCCAAGATATACTAGGAGTACTGTATAATAGTTTCCCACACTCCTTTTGTGTGAAAACATTAATCACCCATTCAAAGTAGTAGTAAGTATGATACGCCATCACTATGGGAAAATAAAAAACCCGCGATTTCATATCTAAAAAATGTTTTTACTACAATAACTTGACACAATTTCGTTTAAAAAGTTTATAACAAAAAACAATCACATTGCTTATTACCGTCATTTTATTTTCCTATTGCCATTACTTTGGCTAAAACAGATTATGTGAAAACGGAAAAGTAGAATTAGCATTGGCATTAATTGGTGCTAATTTTATTGAAATAACATCTGTATGTATAATGTCACTTTCCACTGACATTTACGAAAAAAGAGTGTCAAACTATTAATTACAAACAAGGCGGAAAAGTAAACTCGTGGAAAGTATCTTTTAATCACTTTTAATCTTGAATATAATTATAACGTGCTAAAAATACTAAATGTTAATTGCAAGAAAGTGTTAGGTTACACGTAGCTTAATGAGTTTTATAGACTAGACATCCGTAATTTCTCATGAATTGTCATCATTATACAGGGCGGAATTTTTGAAACTCATCTGGAGGGAAAGTACTCTAAATACTAGAGATAGCGAATTTTTCTTAAAGGAAACATTCCTTTATTTCTAAAAAGAAACACTTTTGCATTCAAAGATTTTCGATAATTCACTTGCCACACTCCGGAATCGACCCCGTTAAAATCCGAAAAAATAACATCCTATATAGTTTTCCTTTCATTTAATTTATCATGTGTGTTAGGCAGATTTGATCCTTACGGTTGAGTCTATCGATTGATCCTATAAAATACAGGATGTTAATTTTTCAGATTTTAGCCGGTTCGATTCCCGATTGTGGGAAATAAAGGAATATTTCTGTAAAGGTACTTTCTCTCCAGATGACCACAAATCACACCTACAATTGGCCACAATATACACATTACTCCTTGCAAAATTGGAGCATTATGGTGTGAGAGGCAAAACTTTACAACTTTTCTCATCTTATTTAAGTAACAGGAAAATGTATGTGGATATTAGTAATATGCAAGCTACTGGTAATAGCAATTGCAATAAATCTTCTGTGCAAGATATAGTAGCGGGCGTACCCCAAGGATCGATTTTGGGGCCTATATTGTTTATATTATTTACAAATGATTTAATTAATTACATTATTTCAATATTTCCCGACACACAGCTGACAGTTTTTGCAGATGACACCAACGTAATAGTTGAAGCTAATGACATACAGGAGCTTTCCGCTAAGGTTAATGCAGTTTTGACAGTTTTTAATTCTTGGTTTGGAAGTAACAAGCTCACACTGAAAAAACCAAAATAATGTTATTTAGTACAACAGCTCGTAATAAAGAAAAGATGACGATCGCACTTAATAAAGTTAAAATTGACATAGTTAATGAGGTAAAGTTTCTAGGGGTATACATTGACAAATATTTAAATTGGAAAAGGGAATTGCAAGCCATTGATTCGTCTATTTCCTCAGCGTGTTATGCTTTACGCAGTCTTTGGGATGGAATAGACATAAAACACCTTAAAATAGTATACTATGCTCTAATAGAATCAACATTGAGATATAGTGTTCAGTTTTGGGGGAATAGTTTTAAATATAACTGCCAGAGAGCCTTTGTACTCCAAAAGAGAGCTATACGAACCATGGCCCGGATTTCACAAATAGAGAGCTGTCAGCCTCACTTCATAAATTTAAAAATTCTTACTGTGCCCAGCCTCTATGTTTTAGTATTGTTGGTGAATTTAAAAAAATACCTGCATAACTATGAAACAGATGAGGAGAGACAGTTGAGGGAAAGTACGCGCAGGATAGATTTTAAAAGCAAAATAATACCCCAACTTAGGATTATTCAACATAGTCCTCAATATCAAGCAGTGCGGATTTTTAACAGGTTGCCATTGGACTTAAAAACTATAATTTATAAGAGCTCTTTTAAGTCAAGAGTCAGAGCGTTCCTATTGGAGAAATGTCTGTATTCAATAGACGATGACATATCCACATAAGAAAAAATTATATTAGTTAATGTGAGACTGGATAATATTAATATGTTGCAATGTTACTGAATTTTTAATTGTATTTAATGTTTAATTTGTAATGTTATTGAATTTTTATTTTATTGTTTTGTTTTTTTTTTCTATAATTTATTGTGCATGAATGTATTCTATAGTTTTAATGAACGTGTTTTTTTTTTTTTGTGTGGGATTTCAAAAAATCCATCCTGTATACTGGGGTTTGTCAATAAAAATAAGCCAGCATTTATATATATAAATACATACATACGTACACTCACGCCTTCTTCCCTAGGAGGACATTTATATAGAGACATTATTGGTGGCGATGTTCTTCAGAAAGGTCAGGTGCGTAGTATTCACAACGTGCGTGTATGACCAGATGTATGCATCTGGTAGACATAAACGTAAACGAAGCAAAAGGAGAATGTAAGCTCGTAGCAGGTGGCGTTCTCCAGGTTCTGCCTACCCCCATGGGAAGAGGAATTTATTTATTTAAAAATTCTAACAGTTTTTAAAAAGCTATCAAGATATTAACTGAATAATATGGAAATGAACCTCCTCCTGTGCGCTAATAAACTAAAGAACTTCAATTCTGATTCGCAGGCAGATAAATGATCCCAGTAAGACATTTCTAGCTCACAGTTTCATCACAAAACGTTTAACAATTTTTCTTGAAAATCCACTCATTTTTCATGTCGATCACAACGGATGTGCGCGGCCTACATTCTTGAGGCACGTTGGCTTTTTATCCCGAATCCCACGCGGGCGGAGCCGCGGGTAAAAGCTACTTATAAATAATGACGCTACATTAAATCCGCTGGGCGTTCTCTAGGTCAATTCATACCACGAATGGCACATAATTTAAAAACTCATTACATTACTTAAGACCAGTTATGTCGGGTAAATGGATTTTTCGCATCAAAACGCGGAAGGCATGTGTTGTGGAAAATTGTTTTACATAAAATAAATTGATTTTGATCGGTATTGGAACAATAAGAGAGTACAAGTATTATTAATGTCTAACGCTGTAGGTACTTGGAACAAGGTTTCTCGTCCTAGTTCTTAATTACGTAGACCAAACATGGTACTTAGTTCTTAGAGCCTAAACCTACGCATAAAAAAGATTGATGGAGTAAGTTATGTAATTTGGTAAAACTGTGTATCTCGTGATATAATATCGGTCTTTTTTCGTCCACTGCCGAGACCCTTCTAAAGCTTTTTTCGTCCACTGCCGAGACCCTTCTAAAGCTTTGTTCGTCCACTGCCGAGACCCTTCTAAAGCTTTGTTCGTCCACTGCCGAGACCCTTCTAAAGCTTTGTTCGTCCACTGCCGAGACCCTTCTAAAGCTTTGTTCGTCCACTGCCGAGACCCTTCTAAAGCTTTGTTCGTCCACTGCCGAGACCCTTCTAAAGCTTTGTTCGTCCACTGCCGAGATCCTTCTAAAGCTTTGTTCGTCCACTGCCGAGACCCTTCTAAAGCTTTGTTCGTCCACTGCCGAGATCCTTCTAAAGCTTTGTTCGTCCACTGCCGAGATCCTTCTAAAGCTTTGTTCGTCCACTGCCGAGATCCTTCTAAAGCTTTGTTCGTCCACTGCCGAGACCCTTCTAAAGCTTTGTTCGTCCACTGCCGAGATCCTTCTAAAGCTTTGTTCGTCCACTGCCGAGATCCTTCTAAAGCTTTGTTCGTCCACTGCCGAGATCCTTCTAAAGCTTTGTTCGTCCACTGCCGAGACCCTTCTAAAGCTTTGTTCGTCCACTGCCGAGACCCTTCTAAAGCTTTGTTCGTCCACTGCCGAGACCCTTCTAGAGCTTTGTTCGTCCACTGCCGAGACCCTTCTAGAGCTTTGTTCGTCCACTGCCGAGATCCTTCTAAAGCACAAGGGGCCTAGACAATTGGTATTCGCTTTCAAAACGTTTCAACAAGATTGACGTAATAAACTTTTCGGTAGCTTAAGATATTTTAATACAGTTTTGACTTTTCCATCACCGTTATCTAAACTACTAATTATATATCTAATTATATATCCAAACTAATATTATAAATGCGAAAGTGAGTTTCTTTGTTGGTTCGTTTATTACGCTTTCACACTAAAACGGCTGAACGGATTTGGATGAAATTTGGCACATAGGTAGATCATGACCTGAAGATGGACATACAATACTTTTATTCCCACGAGATCGAGACTTATGCGGGTAAAACTGTAAAGTCACTTTGTCTAGGCTGTCAGTACAATGAGTTGCCAGAGAAAATACAGCCATAATTACCAAGTAGTTATAAAGCAGTTCGATTATATTTATAACGTAACTCATAAGTGAAAGTCAGGGTTAGACTTTCATGTGCAGTAAAACTCGACTGCAGAGAAATAGGTTAACGTTAAACTTGTAATGTATCGAGAATCACCTGTCATTTGAACTGCTATTGTCATGGTTATAATCGGATACCGGGTATTTATCGGATAACTGAATGGGCTGTGCACTTGGGTAGGTTACGTACCCATCGGGGGTACGTAAATAATCGAACGTGCTTTGGGAAAGCCATATCTCATTAGTTTGAATCTGTCTCGTCTTATTTGGTATCTCAAATGTTCTGATTCTTCTCTCTCAGCAGCATGCATAATATAAGATTAGCTCATTCCGTGGCCCGTCGTCAAATGTTAAACATCACGGCCTGGTGCGCCGGACGATTTAAAGCATTGTTTCTCGTGAAGGCTTTTCTGGTTATATTAGTTCTATTGGATTCTTATGGCGCCCTTTACGAACACATGTTTCCAGTAGTGGACAGCCTACTTTCTGACTTGATTATAAAATATCAGATAGAATGATTGACTTTTTGAAAGATCTGAACAATGCACGCTGTTTATCAACTACTTACAGATAGACGTAATTTCATACACGTGGTACAAAATAATAGCAAATAGTAAGTAAGAAGTCCTTAAGAGTTTCTCATAAACAAAATGGCTGCCCAACAAGAAAATACACAAACCTAATCACACCAATCCACTTCTTACAACAGCAACAGCCATCAACCAAACAATTTTGTCATTATCTAAACAAAACGCACCAATCACCGCGCGCGCAGAAACCGGAAAAAACCGGTAAATACCAGTTATTGTCTCATTATACGTGCTTTCGCATTTTATAAGCAAAAACTGTGTGTGATAGATAGATTTGAACTTGAAGCAATGATTTATTTGATTCTATTGATGTACGTAGTGACGGCTAATATGGGCAGTTTGCTGGAGAAATCTATCAAGGGCTGACACTTGTTTAAAGCAAGTTGTAAAAGTGTCTATTAACGGCCCTAGGGCTATATTGTGCTGGTTTCAGTGGCTACAAATGAAGTAATTGAATTTTATGTGGCAGATCCTTTAGGATTGTGGTTTGATTTGTGAAGATAGATATTGACAGTGGTTGCTGTTTGTATGTTAAGCGGGAGTATCGGGTTCACTTTATTTGCACAAACATCACTTACAGTTTTCTCTTCAATATTCATCTTAGTTTTAACTTTAGCTTCAGCATCACGAATTTGTCTACGCTAACTTTGTCTTTGTTTTTTATCTTCTCTACACAATCTGTCATCGATCTGAACATTTCCATCTTACAAGATTCCCTCTGCTCACCTACCTAAACACGTTCAACTTTTAATACAAAAAAACTAAGAAAGGAAGTGAGCAAGTGTTAATCAAGTAAACAGCAACACTCTCTGAGCAATCACACAGAATAAGTGCCAAGAAAACCGCACTAACGAGATGGAGGTACAAAAACCTATCGCTATATCAAAGGGGAGCTTTCTAACTTAACTACTCGAAGAATGCAAAGTTTAATTGTGGAGAAAACTTAATAACATCACTCGGTTCCGCAAATGGCCGCTCACGGAAACTGTGTAGTTCATCACAACGGGATATTGGAAGAATGGATGTGGTGTTTAAACTTAACGAACTAGTAAACGAAGTAAAATGCAGCATTTTGTTTTTGAGAGTGATTTCTGATAATTTTGAGGAAAATAATTATTTGATTGACTATGAAGACAATGGTCTGAGATGCAAGATACCTGTTTGGTATGTTGCGTCTCAAAACGTTTCGTTTTTTGACTCAACGGAACGACGGAATTGTCTCCTTTGTTTTTGAAAGATATGTTGATCTAACTGAGACTTTAAGAACAGACAGTCTTACAGACAAACACAACAAAATAGCCCAGACACAAGATAGGTAGATAAATAGAACATTCTCTATAATGTACACCATACAAATTACAGAAATAAATTTAGAACTTTTACATAGGGTGCCACTATCTTCTTCTTATCGCTAAAAGCGATCTTTTACAGACAGCCTTTGGATGGATACAAGATCTTAATTAAACAGATTTATTTTGTTACAACATAATGTAGGTAGATATATGTATACGGACCGGGCGAGTTCGAACTAGGGATGAGTATGGACGAAGCCAATCTAATATAGTGAAAACAAATATGTACCAACACGGTACCTACCGCCAACAGTTTTAAATAGAAAATCAAAAACAAAATCCAATCGCAGAACCGCCTCATCCGAAACAAAACACATATCCATCGTATCGCATACTTCCCAGTGAGTTAATGGCTGCCTAGAAACTAAACCGAGTATTTACACAGCAAAAACGCATTGCAGTTCAATGAATGTCAGCAGTGGCAGAACTGACACATTTGCTGTCTGTGGTAGTTTCGTATTTTGTGGCTAGTAATAGTGGAAGGAACGTAAATATGCTGTTTGAAGAGGTACAGGAGTTTTAGGATGGACTGAGTTGGTAGTAAAAACTACCAAACACTAAAATCTCAATACCATTTGACGTTTTGATTAAATATAAATTGTGGTTAACAATTATCAGTTTGCTAAGGATTAATATTTATTATTTATTCATTTATTTATTTATTTTTAGGAAAGCTTACAGTCTAATATTTATTTAGTATGTACAATAGCGCTTACGATTGCCATTTATAGGCTTCCACAAATTCAAAACTATGTAGATACCTAAAATTAAAAAAAGATAGAATAGAATCATACAAAAATAAAAACAAATCTTCTTAAATATAACTTAACAAATTCTTCTTAACCAAGACTAAATAAAATAAATTCTTTTTAACAAAACATTGATGAAATTGAAATTATGAATCATAATAATTAGGTAGTATCTCATAATCGTTTTTACTGCTTTTAGCACAATATATAAAGACGATATCTTTATATATTGTGCTAAAAACAGTAAAAAGAAAGAAAATGTACACATTTGTTACATGATATTTAATTATGAATAATGCTACTTATTGGGTCTATAACAAAGTATTCTTTATTTAAAGAACGCCTTAAAGTGCTAGGGCTGGTTCTAAATAGATCAACATCTAAGTGAGAGGGCAGATTGTTAAAGCTTGCTGCGCTACGTAAGAAGAAGGCATTCCGTCGGTAGTTTGTTGATGCGAATGGAATATGAAGAAGTGGTCGCTGCCTGAAGCCTACGTGATGGGTTCGGAGTGATACTTTGGAAAGAAGTTGGGAACAATCGATGGATAGTTAATATGCAAATAAATATATTCTATTCTATTCTATTGGCAATATTTAACAGAAAAGTAATATCATTAGCAAGGCGTCTGTTTTCCGGTGGTAGAAAATTATATATTTAGCAACGATGCGTGTAATGCGTGTAATCCGTATGGCTATAATCTTCTCAGAGTTCTAAGTTAAAATGGACGACGAGGTAGGTGGTGTTATGATGATTACAGATAGATACTCAAACATGGATAATCGAAGGCTTGCTTGCTTAGCTGAACAGGACATTAATTTGCGGAAAATAATTTCAGTTAGTAACAAACCAATTGGTATTTATGCAGCAAAAAATTATTTACATGTGCGGGCGCAAGCCAAGTCCTAGCGCACAAACTCAGCTTTCACTAATCCACTGCCGTCATGTCAAGAAAAAAGCTTCTAATACGAGTAAATACTCCTTTTTAAGGTACCGCGGCTATTACTAAACAAATATCGATTATAATATATATTTTTTCCAACTGCAGCTGATTGAGCGGTTAAAAACGTCAATCTATCATCGGAGTCCGCCTGACACGTCAATAAAGATGGCAAAAGACAGAAAATTACTTAGATTCCCATTTATGTCGCGTAGGAATCGTTTGATAGACAATACAAGGGTTCAATAAATTGGTTGACTGAAGAAACTTAACAGGTTGGCCGATTGTATGGCCCGTGTACAGAATGGGCCACGGTTGGCAGACCGAGGAAGCAATGGCTGATGAAGATCTTGGCGCTTGGTGCAAGAAGGTTTAGGAAACGAGTTTTGATATCTGTTTAGAGACTGTAGCGCTGGCTGTTGAGTTAAGGTATACCTGAGGGTATATAGCTATTTTAGAAGATATTTTATTTTTCTCATGATAAAACACAGAGATTTCTGTGCTTTATCTAAGATATAAATGTATTGTACACATTAACCTTCCGGAATAAATTCTCTAAATCATGTTGAAAACCTCATCAAAATCCGTTTATAATATGTCTGAATCTGTCTGAATCTATATTTAGAATCACACTCCAGCTTTCATGGTATCTCTTTCAATCATTATTTTCTCTAAACCCCTTTTCGTTCTGTAATCATAATCATCAGAAATTGGAAGGATTGTTATCAAATCCGATTTGATCATTACTGTCATTTCTTTTATCGACGACATCATGATCACTATCAGCCTCTGTCAACCCAATACCGGGCCCACTAACTACTGCACCTTGGATATTTCTCCCTTTAATAGACCATTTTTGAATAAAGAATATTTTTGAATAGTTTATACTTCCCGGTTCTCAAAACTATCACCTCCACAAACTCACATAGCAGCTTGCTACCGATGTTACCCGAAAAATGCCGAAACATCTTTGCTAATGGGAAATTTCTGTTTTACAACCGGACATCATAAATGAATAAAGGATGGGTTGTATTCCAACCCTAGGGAATAAAAAACCAACCCCTTTGTCCTAGGGGCCGCATATTAACACGTATGGGGCTCAAAAGCCGACAGAGGTATTTATTTTTTCATATTTGTAAATATTATAAAGTTTGAATTTACATTTTATATTTATGTGGACTAAAAACATGTTGCTGTTTTCAGGGTAAAATCAATAATTGGTTTTAAGTTAAGAAGTGAATTTCGATTGCCATTGAATTTATATTAGCCGTTTTATTTTTATTATAAAAATAAAAGAATAGGTAAATTGTTTCTTTTGGTACCTTTTATGGATCTCCATATTACTTGGATTGACCATCAAAATACACCTCTATGGTAGTGCATTCCTAGACGCAAGCCCGAAGGCAGAACAACCTATCGCTTTGGGTCCATTAAAAAAATAACGCACAGGTACAAAAAGTCGAATAGCCCATAGCCATATACCGTAACGAAATTTAAAAAAAAACGTCGCTGCCATTATAGAATGCGCGCGAAATTGTGTAGCGATGATGCAGGCGTTTTTTCAGTAGATTTCTCCATTGTAAATAGCAAAACGGATCTTCAAGCTTGAAATTGTATAGGAATACTCTATTTATTAGACATTAGAAGTAAATTGCCGTTTCTCGTAATAGATTTAGGATAACACTTGACAGAATTGATTGCACCAGATTAAACAACAAGTTTTGCCTGTCACTTTGACCTACTTGCGGTCAGCCTATAAAATGCATGAGTATAAAAAACAATTTATAATTACCAGACTACCAGTTACTTTTTATTACCTATTTAAAATATAATAAATTGCTACCAATCAAAACGTCTTTAGACTTTCAAAATATCATTCTGTAATTATTCTACATACCTACCTAACTGCTACGTTCACGCGAAAGTGGAGCAAACTATGGTCATGTTTACGATGCTCTGGCAACCTATTAAAAACTAAAACCTTTGGACTATAAATTTAGGAGTATGAAGAACAGGGTGTAAAGTTCACTCATCCACCATAGAATAGGGAGGATCCTCCGACCAGACGGGTGTCGTGTCTGGCGGGCAACTGCCCAGAGGTTGAAGTCGGGAGCTTGTATATATATCCACCGCGCGGTAAACTCTAGTTGCGCTATGCAGGATTTTGAGTGTCGTCAGGATGTTGTATGACGTCAGGTCTTTGATGCGTAGTTCGCATGTAGCGATGTAGATGCCGCCACATCCATACCACGGATATCGACTATATCCATACCTATACACATGGAACTGATCATTACGTTAAGCCCCAAGCACAAAACCCTGACCAAAACTACTGACACACACACATAGTTAAGCACACATACAATCTCACATATTTACCTGCACTATGGTCAAAACACCATCCGTCACACATCCAAAACAAAAATTGTCTAACTTGACGATTTTATAATAATACCGAGGGGGAATCTACGTCATAACTACAAAAAAAAACTAATTCTCTATTCGTCTGGCCCTACGCCCATCTCCGTACTTTTATTACGCTCTACGGCACCGCCTGCATTGGAAACCCAACCTTACCTTAAGTTAATACAGTCTATTTTAGTTCGAAGTGTCTGATGGAATACTAAGGTAGTAATCTTTGAGCTTCATCAATTATCTTCAGTCGGAGTTAATTACTTTTATAGAGCAGCCGAGGATTTTTTTAGGATTCCGTAACCACTAGGCAACTGTATCATGAGATATGAGCATAGATTTAGTGGTGAAACAGTGTAAGGAGACTATCTTTTGTAGAGAACCTTAGTTCAATATATGATTCCTTAACTTTTGTAGAGAACCTTAGTTCAATATAATGATTCCTTAACTTTAGATTCCTGAAATGTGGTTTTCCTTCATTATTTTAGTATGGGATTCATGTTTGTTGAATATATTATTATATCTATATCCATTTGTAAATACTGATTGCAGCCTAGCCTTAATTAACCATCAGATAAAAGTGATCAAATACACATTTTTCAATCATTGACATTACTCCTAGCACGAAAGAATATATTATTTTTCCTTAACAGCTTCAAAAAACATACTATGCAGAACCCTAACAGTTATTCATATGCCATAACTTGACCATATATTATTTATTTGATAATAAAACAGGGTTGCAATCCACACTTGCGAGTAAGTTTCAAGAATTTTTAAGTTATTTTCTAAAGATACACGCAGGTACAGAGATTTCTGTGATTTCGTTTCAATATAAATAATGGATTAATATCAAACTGTGAACAATTTTTGAACTAAACGTTCGACAAGTCGCACTTAAATGATTTATCAGTTTTGATGAAACAAAAATGAAATAATTAAACAGGTATTTCAAAACTATTTGAAAACATAAATGAAATGCTTACGCCCTATCAAAACAGAAAAAATCTTCAAATAACATCACTCCAACCGTACTTCAAGTCAATAACAAAATAATTCTAATTTCAATAGTCCAATAAAGTTCTAAAAACATTAGAAAATTGTTTAACAATAAAGTTTATGCACGCAATTTTGTTATATCAACAGTTGGCCATGTTTATTTCTTTACAATACATAATGACGGGCCACAAGATCACTAATAAATGGGTATTTACAATGTACACGAGAAATTTCTTGATTATATTTGATTTTAATATACCCTTCACTGCGAGGTTTTAAAATAGACGCGGTGGTAGCGGCACAACGAAACTCATAGTTAAGCAACCTAACTGCGTAACACACTCATTAACCAAAAAAAAAAACTCAAAGCATTTATTTCAAATAAACCAATTATAGGCACTTTTGAATTGTCAAGGGGTCGGTCAGTCAGAAAGATGAAGCTAGTTGCACATTCCAATGCGTAGTAGGTTCCTATGGAGAAGAACGGGCAAGAAACTCCACGGACACTCTTTTAAACCAAAATATTGGTTACATCATTCATGTTGAAATTGTACATGTGAGAACAATGTAGAAAGACGTGCACATTAAAAGCGTCCGTAATAAAAAAAAACAATTCAAAAATTAAAATAAGCCATGGCATGGGAATTAACAGATTACTAGTCCCTACTGACGGCGCCCGTTCACGAACATGACGCATGAATCAGCACCATTTTGCTCAACCATTTTGAAGGGAACTTATTGATCCAACACACACGCCACCACCAGCGAGATATTTGAGTGAGCATGACATACTCCCAGCCGCCAGGGCTCATTCAAGTCAATTAAAGACATACCCAGTAAATGGTAATTTTGTCACAGTGCTCTCACAAGTGCTAAGCAATTAAACAATACTAAGAGATTGAATTTATACAATGCAAAGATAGTTCTTGCAATCTTCAGCAGCTTCAAAAATATGTTCAATGCTAATCAACTAGTTTATACGCCCTTGTGGAGCTGGACCAGCGTTGAGCCAAACATTTTTGTCAGCGATGTAAGTAATCCCCCAACTTATAATATGCTTGGCAGAATAGTGTGCGTTCTATTCAAGATTTAAATTACGTTTCATTTAAGTCGAGTATGTGGGGAGGTATTTTATTGTAACATTTTAAACAGTACCCCATGAAGGTTGAGTCTACTTTAGCCAGTCTGAAACCAGGTTGAACTGTTATGTATAATACACTAATACATAATGCTTTTATATATATATTGACAAGGAACCGTCATGATGTTAATATCTTTAAACAGTTCCCTTAGAGAGTCGCGCCCGCGGAGGCCATATATTGCTCTGATGGCTCTTTTCTGCAGAATAAAAATAAAGTCGATGTCTGCAGCTCGTCCCTATAGTAAAATATCGTAAGACATGATACTATGAAAGTAACTGAAATAGACTAGCCTCGCGGTATCTACATCAGTAAATTGACAGATTTTTCTAACAGCATATATGCTACTGAACTTAGCCGTCCTGCAAGAGATGTTAAATGAGGACTCCATTGTAGCCTGGAGTCGAGCGTAATTCCTAGGAACACAGTTTTATCTATGAATTCTAGTTTCTCCTTATTCAATACTATATCACAATCACTACTTTTAATATTCGGTAAAGCAAATCTTATGCCTTTATTTTTTTTCCCATTTAATACTAAATTATTAGCAGTGAATCAATTTTGAACCCGCAGTAAGGCGTTATGTATGTCGTCAAGATTTGATACACGTCTATTTATCTTAAAAATTAAGTAAGTATCGTCAGCAATGTTATTTGCTGACGATACTTCCCTAATTTTTGTGGTTGGTTTTTTAATAAATGGGGTAGATCATTAATATATAGTAAAAGGAGGAAAGGAACCAATATCGAGCCTTGTGGAACACCCATGTTTACTTTTAGAAAGGAACCAATATCGAGCCTTGCGGAACACCCATGTTTACTTTTAGAAAGGAACCAATATCGAGCCTTGTGGAACACCCATGTTTACTTTTAGAAAGGAACCAATATCGAGCCTTGTGGAACACCCATGTTTACTTTTAGACCAAGTGAATTGACTCCATTAATTTGAACTTGCTGTTGTCTATCATTTAAATAAGATTTTATTAAACTGAGCGCAAGTTTGCCTAGTCTGTAATGCTCAAATTTCAAGAGTAAGGTTTCATGATTTACGCAGTCAAAATTAATTAATTTATTAATCACCAACTTGCACTAACAGTAGTAAGACACCAAACATACAAGTTATAGGCTAATAAGAGACAATCATGAAATTAAAACAAGACAAAACTAAATTTACTCGCAATTATACAAAATTAAATAGGTTTAAACAAATAAAATAGAACTATACAAAATTAAATTAAATAGAATTAGGATGGAATTATTAATAGTGTTCAATTAAAATTAGTATACAAATATCAATATATAGCAGCTTTGGTTAATCTAATGCAATGAGATGGTACTAGGTGCAGCTATGGACTCAAGGTAACGTGCAGCAGTGGTCAGGAATCTCAGCTCAGTACTAGCGAAAACATCTAAGAACTCGTCATATAGTAAAATGTTGTTTACATGCAACGAACTTGTTTTAAGGTTAACGGAACTGATTTCAGGAATTGAAAAAAGGGGACGCTGTCGTGGGCGAAGTGTATGTCGAATGGGTAAAGGAACGTTAAGGGAAATGAATTGCAATAGAGAAGAATTGAAGTGGGAACCACGGACTAGACGGAAGAAATATTTGACGGTTGCAATATTTCTCCTTACTTCTAAGCTCTGGTAATTCACCATACCCAGTATGAATGGTGTTGGGTACATATACGAGTAATAGCCATAAATTTTAAAGTAAAGGTAGCAGACAAACGACTTTTGTATCCTTTCAATGCCTTGGAGAAGTCACAAAGTAGTTGCCCATTCCAAAGCGTAGTAGGTTCCTATGGAGAAGAACGAGCAAGAAACTCCACGGACACTCTTTTAAATCAAAACTATTAAAGGGTTTATATCTTTAAATTGAAATTCAACCGGGCAGCCTGGAACGTTCGCTCTTAATAAATCCATTGAGGCATCGGGTGAAGAATTTAAAGCTTCCGTCGTTCCGTCATTATCCGTTCAATCACAATCCGAAAATTTTCAAGGTTACTGGTTATCCATTGCTTCATGGGCTTGAAAAATTCGTCTGCTCAACGACGTAAATAATGCAATGAACGTGGGTGAACTGTCAAAATGAAACCCATTGCGATCCATTGTCATTTTGTATGTGTTACGCAACTACCCCGCAGGATACGTCATAGGTATAGAATGGCTGTTTTATGTGTGAGAACGCCAAAATTAGGACTGTAAGAGATGCCTGTAGGTAATTAATTAACCAAACTTTTAGGAAAATTACTACCTCAGATTAAAATAGCTTGCTGTCTTTATTTTACAGATCTATAAATTGATAACAAAATGCTGGTAAAGAATTCATGACACGCTCGATTTTCATGAACTAAGTAACTTCAAATCAAGAAAAGGTGTCCAAAATATCTAACCTTTTAGTGAAAATAATTTAATTACATACTCACAAAAACACTTTTGAAACGAGAAAAACTATATTCCTTTCCATAGAGTCCTAACCTTCGTCCCAACCTTTCTGACTTAGCAAAACCCAACACTTGTAAACCAAACCAACAGTTAGTTTCCTTCACCGTACTAACTCAACTATGACACATCATAACCACTTTCCGCGACTTATGCGCTGTAACACGAGGAGCATCACTAAACGACTCCTGCGCATGCGATCCGTGCATATCATATCACGGCTTTACATGAATATGGAGTATGCGGAAGGCAGGGTCAAAAAGTTAGTTGCTAGTTTTAGCACGCATTTTAATTGATAGCTGTTTAGGTTTCCTACCGATTATGGCATAGTTTGATATAGATTTTGACCTAATCGTTAACACTGCCATATCATAGGGAGTGTTAATGACCGGAGCAGGATCTGATCGAACGGTTTCTGGTCTAATAATCGAATAATATTAACATCTTTTAGAGGCCTTGTTCATGAAACTATTTTGGATGTTGCTCCGTAATACTTATTTTTAGCTCTTAGAGTGTATCTTGATAATTTCTTGTTTTTTTTTTTTTTGCATGCCTGTTTATCTTGTTTATGTTTGTTTATCTTAAACACATTATGTATTTTTTATTGTACTTATCAAATTGTTAGCGCACATTGTTTATAACTTGTCTTTATAATTAAATTATGTGGAAAATGTCGTGGGCATTTACTCACTGTTTAGCAAACATTTTGTGTTATACATAACCGTGTAACCGTTTATTTTCCCAAATAAATAAAATAATAGAGACTTTTCACGGCATGTTGGGGTGACAGTAGGCAATATAAATATGAGCTTACTAGTACTACGCGAGGAAGGGTCAAAAGAAAACTACGTAACAGTCTGTTCGAACAAACAGACAGTTATGTAGTTTTCAATATGTATATCTTGTGTAGTGTGTAATGTTTAAAATATGTGGTGTTAATACGATGTACTCGTACGGTGGTATGGAACCCTCCGAGGGCGAGTCCGACTCACACTTGGCCGGTGTTCTCATGATTCATGAGCGTCTGTAAATAATGACTATTGTAAAAGCTTCAGGGCCACTAAATAAAATAATAACGGTTTATCCACGTATGAATACGTTGTACTACAGTGACAGGCCTACCACGTCTACTTCACCTCTGACTGCATCACTGTGATCTTTATTCTCGTTGATATAATATGGTTGATATTAGAGATAACTGTATAATCGGGTTATGTTGTACATTAATAGCACCTATGGTAATACAAGTGTTTTGATTGTCCTTTGTCTGTGGTAAGTTCTAATATGGTTTATTCACCAAATTGTAATGCTTGAGGTCTTAAACTATCGTTCTCGTGCCACGTCTTCCATTATTGTGGTTTACATGGTTTCATTAACATCAATAGTCAGGTTTTATTTTTAAATTGACCCACAATTTCTGAAACCCTAAGTAAATCTTAGATGATCATAACACGCATAACGTCAGCGTCACGCTTCTAATCCCCGAACGGTTAGGCAGCGGTACCTATCTTAGTAAGTAATCCCCGAACGGTTAGGCAGCGGTACCTATCTTAGTAAGTAATCCCCGAACGGTTAGGCAGCGGTACCTATCTTAGTAAGTACGTCCACGTTTCGCCTGCATTGTCCAGATGGGTAAACCTGCCATTAAATCAGATGTTTAAATTAAATAATTCGATAGTGAAATAAATTAAATGGATTTTCAGAAAACCACAATAATATTTACTTTCTGACCAGAATAACAGCTTCTTTATTTTTATTCTTACTTCCAAGCCTATTCAAAAATAGTTTGAAGAATTCTTTACTAATAATACTACACTTGAGAGATCAGACTTCTATGCACAAATGTAACAATGTTACACAAAAGATACACCCAGTCAATGATAGGATATTTTTTGAGAATAAAATAGAAAAAATTGTGACCGTCTGGCGCCAATGACTTTAGAGTACCTGCTGGGTCAGAGGTGTTCAAACTTTGAAAATAGAAATGGAGTTTTAAGAAATAATTTGCTAGGTAAGTTAAAAGTGATGACTCATCAGACTATCCTTCTTCTATGTAAGATTAAATATAAAATATGTATAGATATGTCAGTTTATTTTACTGACTGAAGTTTTACATGACATTGATTGCCTGTACCGTCAATTAGAACCACTACACATACTACTGCACGAGTACACTACTACATGTACTATACTTCAGTTCCTGTAGTCGGGTTACTAGTCCTAGGTACTTCATGGACTCTACCTCTGTCGAGTTTTCAGTCTCTTTTAAGAACATCATTATCGTAAACATTTGCGTGTAAGAAAACATCATTCCAACTAAGTAACAAAACTTTGAGCACCACGACCTCTAACAAACATCATTCCAACTAAGTAACTAAACTTTGAGCACCACGACCTCTAACAAACATCATTCCAACTAAGTAACAAAACTTTGAGCACCACGACCTCTAACAACTGCCCTACCTGTACAATTCAGTTACCCAAATTGTTCCCACAATAATTGCCATTATTACCAACATCTGCAGGTAGATGGTAGATGGTGGGCCATTGTGGGCCATTGTGGCACAAATACCGACACAGAAAGTCTTTTGTGTTGATGTTAGATCCACCCCGAAGACAGACTACTCACATGATTTGGAGTTGGAAAGTTTTGAGAGGAATTGTAGCTGGAAGTTGAAAGTTTTACAGGGTGCTACAAATTCGATTCGGCAGTATTTTTTGAACAACGAAGATTTCTGTGTCTGGGGAACTGTCATGACTGTAAACATACTCTTTTTTTTTTGACTTTATTATGTAATTTTTTGACATTTATCGGTATTAATGTACCCAAATTTAATGAAATGATATGTATTTTTTTTTTCTTTTTTGACATTTTCGGTGTTAATGTACCTAAATAATATTATTTTTATAAATCTGCAGAACAATGAATTTGCACTTTTGAACAATTTATATATATTTTTTTATTTATTTATATGTCTTCATATTTTGTTAGTTTACAATTAATACATTTCGATACAATGTAAAAATTGTTAGTCAAATCAATAAATAACAAAATAATAAATAACCGGCAAGCGCAACACATATTCCGCTTTTATTCGGCTCGTACCGATCGGCAAACTCCGTTTGGCATTTATCCTCGCTGAATCAGGCTCGGCTCGGCACAATTCGAGTTTGGCATTTTCTCTAACATAATTAAATCTACAGATGTTGCCGCCCGGCTGACGGCTGTGCCGAATCATGCCGATCGAACGAGTGTGTAGCACCCAGACAGACTCTCGCTCTATTCAAGTATTACGATTAACATACCTAATTGAACTACTTCTTACCAGCAAATGGTGTGAACATACCTGAAAACAAAAAAACACATAGAGGTTAGTTAAAATTAAAGAGATTTCATCAATTAACTAATAAATGAAGATTTGAATGACTGAAGATAATGAAAAGCAGCTGAAAGCATTTAAAAAATATATTATTCATCATTTATTTCCCTACACGCACAATATTTCATTCTAACTTATAAATCTGAAACAGATCCCAGACCTTACCCAGAAATCTTTAAAAAAAGCCTATACATAATCCTTCCATACAATTCTGAAGCAAGTATCAAAGTTTCCATTAACTATTTGAAGTCCAGTTGAACTCCTATGAAGCCAGTACAATCAACCGCAGCTCTTCGTAACACTTGAACTAGAAAAACTTGCTTAGAGTTAAGAAATAAAGACGCTGTCGAAGTCAAACTGTTATGAAGTGCGTATGGTTGTCTGTACCCGATGGCCTTTCATCTCACACGGAGGTATATATACGATAATTTGCCGACCATTGTATCTCTAGGGTTGCCTCTGAGTTAATTTTATGATGGAAGACGGAATTTTTATTAAGCTTTGAAATGTTTAAGTTAATGGGTGGTAGGTAGGTTTAGTGCTAAAACAAAACCTGACGGTTTTTGCAAAGAAGAATATTTTTGTCACAAAGTTTGTAAGCATTAATTAAGAGGAACTTTTATCACGATTGTGTCTTACCAGCCAAAATGATACTAACTGGTAATGGTAACAAAGTGATTTCACCAATTTATCCAAAATTTAATCTTTTTTTCGTGTGGTTAGTGACTAACCAGAGTTGTAAAGCCGCCCATGGGCCTCTGACTTGGCTTAACATGTCGCTTGCTTGTCGAGAAATATCTCTCAGGTTTCCTCACGATGTTTTCCTTCACCGTTTTTGAAGCAAGTGATCATTTTTAACCGACTTCTAAAAGGAGGAGGTTATCAATTCGGATGTTTACATACAACCTTTTTTTTTTTTTTCTATGTTCGGGCATAACTCCGCCATATATAAACGGAACTTCTCAATAATAAGTATTTCACGGGTTGCGATTCTATTACTTTAATATGGTCGCCAAGCAATTTATGTTCATCACAATGCATATAGAGAAGTGGAGCTGATGGTAAAGTACCAGTAGAACTCCTCAACGATTAACGTCAATAGGTAATATTTTGTAAAAGGTAATGAGCTGTTATAAGGCTATTGTAACTTAGATAAATTACAAAGTGACCCACTTTTTCTTCGCTGAAAAACTGCTACAAACTGACTCACTAAAAAATTCCCGTTCGTCCCACCAGTGGGAAGACGGCAGTGGGACGAACGGGAATACACGCAAAAAAACAGTACAAAGTGAAAAATAACTTTACTCAAACCTATGACTAAATATTCAAAATTCTAAAGTCATTTATTCAAACTAGGCTGAAAATCAGCACTTTTCGAACGTCAAAATTACATAAGACAGTCCCCCAAAAAACGCCCGCCCTACACCACTTTCTAGTGCTTTAGCTGGGAAGAAGTGCGCAACAAAGGAGAATGGGCAAAATCGTATGGCGCTTGGTCTATCAGCGGCCAGGAACAATTTTTTTTTTTTTTGGTGTATTATGACTCTACAATCACCCTCAAGATGTTTTATATCTGTGGTGTAATTATTAATAGAATTAAATACATTTTTGTTTTAGATATGTCAGCCTGTGATTTAGGGTATTATAACTAAGGTTTAGCCTTAAAAATAAGGAAATAAAATAAAATGACTTGTAGACTTCATTAAAAATACATTTACTATTATGACAAAACATCGCCAATAATAATAATGATAACGTCATCAGAAAATTATTGTACATTAATACATTTAATGTACAATAATAGCACTGAGTTCTGATGCCGGTAATAAAATATCCTCGTCTTGATGTCTAGCCCATGCCAGATACCACACACACATAACGTGTGCACAGCAACCGATTGTGCGCCTTCCACTTATACAACTGCAATAATAATGAGCAATTGCTTCTCTATTTTGTCTTTCTCGGTTAATTACAATATAAGAATAATATATTCTGGACCTCACATGTCTAGATTGTATACGCACATGTAATAACCAAATGTCTTCTTCTTCAATAAAATCTCTGAGCTGACTTATTTGACGCTCCCGGTATACTTCAATATTGTACAAGCCTTCAACTAAGTGTTCAGCGTAGTAGCTGCGAGCCAACTTGATTTGGTATGTGCCAAGTGAAAATTGTAATAAGTTTGCACATTTTCTTACATTTATTATCTAAGTATATAACCTATATGTATTTTTTTTTTTCTAAATGAGCTGCATAGTTACGTTCATAGTAAAAGTTAGTCCTTAGTAATAGTACTTTCATTTAATACCTATTTCGTTGTTGGCCGCTCATAGACCATTTTGCTCTTTCTCCTTTCCCAGCATAATATTTTTTTTTTTCAAATACTTTAGAGTCCTTGAATATCTTCAATTTAAAATATCATGTACCTAGCCTCCAAGGCAAAAAATATTAAACATTAAATTCAAAGCGAAGCCAAAAATTTCTTGGCAGCCCTAGATATAAAGACTTGTGATTAATGATCGCATACTAAAACGATGTATAAAAGAAATTATCAAAAATGCGCCTATTATTTTACGCTTAACTGTTAGAATTACTTCTTTTTTTATTTATGAAACGTAGATATTAAATCTCCATCATGAAAAGAATAACAAAAAACGTTTCGTTCTATTTCGTGAGACGACTCTATGGAAGAATTATGAAGGATAAATAAAATTAATACATCGTCACATTTACGTTTGAAATGTCTGAATTGTCTACTAACGATACGTTCGGACGGTGAATACCTGGTTTATCTGGGCCAGAGGTCAGATTGCAGACGGTAAAGAAAACGAGAAATAGCCAAAGGTATCTGGTACGACAAGAGGCTCATAAGTGAACGCGATGGTCAGTTACTTTAAGCATAACAACGGTTTCACCTATAATGAACGCGTTCATGTTAAGAAAGTGAATAACAATGTTGAAGGTTCATCCATCAGCATATTTTGATAGGAGAGAGGGAGACCTAGGAAAAGATTTAGGGGACAATCCCTAAATCTTTTCCTAGGTCTCCCTCCGAAAGATGATCACTATGGAGAAACAGTGAGTGAGTGAGAACCTGACGACTGATAAGGGACAATGACGGTGACAAAAATTCTCTGCCAATAACTGGATTTTTTAAGAGATCTGTTATTTTTAAAGGCATCTGCATCTTAATAACGGTTCTCACAGAATTAAACGGATCACAGCAATTTGAAAAACACTGCACTGGATAATGAAGACTATGTATTTTTAACAAAAAGGGCGATTCCTGATTCGCTTGTTTCTATTGCCAACTTCTTACTTTCCTTTAACGCGTCAACAAACTAAAAGGTATTCCCAATAAAATGCCGATTTAAACAAAACAATGTAGATGCTATTAATGTATTCTAAGGATACCCTTCCAATAAATCGACCTCGATTGTCTGTCAGTCTACCGACTCGCATTACAGCATTATCAATCCTACCCAGCTTTTTAAGACCCCTTTCACATCACGAAATACACCGCCCAAGGGGTCTCAGTAAAGTGGTCAACCATGTGTGAAGTAAGTAGTAGTGAATGTGTGTAATTATTATGTATTACTATGTTAATGTGCTGGTGTGGGTGTACTTATTTGATGTATTGGGTCTCACGAATTAGGAGTGCTTGGTGCCGCCGGGCGTGCTACTAAGAATTTGCTAATGAACAAAACTCACAATAAACTGTCTGACCCAAAGTTCAAACTCAGGGACCCCAGAAGTCGACAGCCGTACTTGCGACGACTAAACCAATACTAGGCAGTCAGTTAATCGCAATCTTTTCAGCTGTTTCCGTGAATTTTATGATGCTTGGGTAACACAAACAAGCGCCTCAAGTTTTACTGTGCTTAGGTAACACAAACAAGCGCCTCAAGTTTTACTGTGCTTGGGTAACACAAACAAGCGTCTCAAGTTTTACTGTGCTTGGGTAACACAAACAAGCGCCTCAAGTTTTACTGTGCTTGGGTAACACAAACAAGCGCCTCAAGTTTTACTGTGCTTGGGTAACACAAACAAGCGCCTCAAGTTTTACTGTGCTTAGGTAACACAAACAAGCACCTCAAGTTTTACTGTGCTTGGGTAACACAAACAAGCGCCTCAAGTTTTACTGTGCTTAGGTAACACAAACAAGCACCTCAAGTTTTACTGTGCTTGGGTAACACAAACAAGCACCTCAAGTTTTACTGTGCTTGGGTAACACAAACAAGCGCCTCAAGTTTCACTTAAAAAACATAGGTCTGTACCTATGTTTTTTAAGTGAAACTTGAGGCGCTTGTCTAACACTTAATAAAAATGAACCATGTCCCTGTGGACATGGTTCATTTTTATTAAGTGTTAGACAAAAAGTTGCCACTATTTATTTGCGATACTGTCTGTATGTTTCTTACCAAAGCAATTAACGTGCACCATGAGTGTGTCGAGTTCATTTGTTTCTAAAACCGAATCTATGTATATTTCTCAAAGCACATTTAACTAGATTTTTTGGTCTAAACGTTCAACATCAAATAATCCTAAAGAGAGCAAAATTTTTACCAAAATCAAAAGCCGAAGTCATAATCAAATCATTGATTTCAAGTAAGTAAGCTTTTTAAAGGCATTTCTGTCAATCCTATTTTCTTGTACATTTTGAAGGTCAACTTCAGAATGTACAAGAAAATGCAGAAGGCATTTCATTCTAGATGCCCCTTCTACAAGATTCCCCTTCTTTCCAAAGCAAGCCTGAAATACTGCTCTGGCTTTTGAGGAATGTTTACAGGATATAAGCCTAGTTATAATATGTCTTCATCCTGGAACATTTCCAAGGGATCTGTTTCTTAAATATCTATTTCGACTTCTTTCAACCAACTATCTCCCTGAATATAACTTGTTATGAATGCCACCCCAGCCTCTACCCGAACATGGTTCGAACTAGGTCCAGTCTACCCAGACGCTAGTATCATTACACTACGTACGACGTAGATCAGGTTCAGAGAGCCGCTGTAATTGGCGTGAAACATTCTCCCAATCTAAGTCTGTTGTTTACTTTGGCTTATCTTAATGCGCTCAGCTCTTAGCCACACGCCCACCGCTACCGGCGCGCGGCTCGTCGGGTCGCCATGGCTTACTACATACATATCTATGTTTTTGTATGAAATAGTTCTAAATTAATTTTCTGCACCACGCTTGCTTGCTTGGCTATTAGAAAGCACGCAGACATGAAAGGATGGGTGTAAAACTGCCTTACTGAAAAAGAGCTTCTTTGGTAGGGCACCCATTATCTATAATAAAATACCTGATGCTGTTAAATGTTTACCTTTAACCAAATTTAAAAAGTCCGTTCAGGGGTTTTTACTGGAAAAGTGCTATTACAGCGTAGATGACTTTTTAAATGATAATCTTCTGCAATAGAATTTGGAATGTGTACCTTTGTTATTATTTTTTCTAATCTGTATTTTACTTATATTGAATTTAAATTGTTGACATTTTAATGTAATCCTATGTTTTTTTTTTGTTTTTCTTTGTATGTCATTGTTTTAATTTATTATTGACGATTTTATAATTATCATTTTGTAATAGTTGTCTTAGTGCGACTAATTTTGTACGCCAAGATTGGCAAAACATGTAGCTACCTCCTATTATTTTTAAGACCTGTATAATTCTACACTCATGTTTTACAAAATAAATATCTTGTATCTTGTATCTTGTGGATTGTATTAAAGATCATAATGATGATTATGTCGTATCTGTATCTATTTTACTGTGTGTACATAAATAATAAAATAAATAAATAAAGATGATAATGGTAATCAAGGAAGAAAACTCTGAAACCAACGCATTTAGGCAGAAGGTTCATGATAACACTTAAGAATAAAATTATTTAAGGAGATCTAAAGCGACAGAAGTTGAACTCGTTCATGCAGAAGTGATCTTGTCAGACCTAAAACAATTCACAACAGATCAATTTATCAAGTTACACGCTATATACTCACTAATTTTTAATGTAAATAAGAGGCCGGATGTCAATAGTTAAAGTGTTAACTTGCCTCTTCCGGTGTACAATAGGCTCGGTGTTCGGTTTTAGAACTGGAGTAGGCAGGGCAATTAGTGAGATTGTCTTATCTGGAAGATATACTCGTATATCTTTAGAGGAATGAAAAGGCTTTGAGATAAAGCGCTGCTCTGTTTGATACGTTTTAACGGCTAAACTACTGAATCAATGTTGGTGGAATTTTGTAGAGATATAGATTGGTTTGTGACTGAATACTTACCTCATATTCTGGGGTAGTATTCATCACGAGTTCACACACTGATGGAGACGCCGACACAGATGTTCTGACAGAGAATATACTATCGTGTATCATGACGTCACAGTGTTGAATATAATTATTAGACAAATAGAATCAAGGAGATTAATAAATAAATAAAAATAATTTAATTCAGGCAAAACCCATATTACTTAAATAAAATTTCACAATACTGCAACAGAATAAATCACAATATAATAACATACATAAAATGTCAATGCAATTAAAATAGATACAAATTAAATAAAAATAATAAATTATATTAATAGTTTTAAAGGTTTTTTCTTTCACACTGTTGATAACGCCTACCTTTTTGATTGAATGAAAGAAATCGCCAGCTAGATCATAGGGCAATCATATTGTATGCAATTGAAATTGAGAAAATTTATCAACAATTTAGATTATATTCAACAGATGATCCCCCCAATAGACTGCATACTTGCACCAAAAGTTTAACAATATGCCAATTTATTATCATCTTACCACCATTCAAAAATGCACCCTCTCCCTTCACCCTAAAGCTGAATATCCTACCAACGGAACATAACTAAGATTAAGTATATAAAATTATGATGTCAATATTATTGTACCAAGTAATTTGGACTTGCCAAACGGAACTCAGTAGATAAGTTATCTGCTAAGTCTTGGGATAAGTTTGTTAAGTTAGACAGAACTGTAAAATAGTAACAGAATGGAGTTGTCAATGACATGAAATGCGGAGGTGAGGGCAAGATATGGAGTGTTAAGATAGCTTCGTACTATTTAAAGGAACTTAGAAAATAGTATTATACGAATGATAGAAGAAATACCTAGACGAGAACAATGATATATGCGTATATCATGTCAGAGAATGTATGAAGCCACTTTAAGATCAAGATCAGCAGTAGGTAAGTATGTAATTACAATCCAAAATGCCAAAACTGTTACAGGTATGTACAGTCAATTTTATAGTTTATTTAAACAGTGAATAATTACAATTCAAAAGGCTTAAAGCACTTTCAAGCAGGTAGAGTCATTTGTTTTTTCTTTTTTTTTATATTTCTGTCGAGAAGATCTAGCAAGCTACTCTGTGCTCTCCAAAAGTAAACAGCTTTTATGCAACTGACGTGCATTATCATTCGCCATAAACATAATCAAGATCATCACCAATCACTGTTCCTCACCGAACATCCAAAACGAATTAACAACCAACTTTATAGCACTCAATTAGGACTGACGCACGATTTTCAAATAATTCTCGAAAGTTTCCATCAATACGTTCCACATACGACCATACATTACTGAGGCTGCCTCTGCTCTAGATACAAGCCACTAAGTTAAGGCGAGTTCTAATCACGGCATCTTCTCGACGTCATCGATCGCGACTGCGGTGCAGTAATATATTTTAATTAACAACGTCGGTTCGTGGGCGCGCGTGATTGAGGGCCGTCAGCGCGACAAAAAAGACGCAGTGAGACCAAGCCTTAACGAGACAGTTCTAATTTCAAATATATTTGTAATTCTTTTAGATCGTGATTATTGTACGCACGTATTTGTAGTGGTGAGGTTATCGGTCTGGAAAAGATGTCAAAAATCCTATACTATTAAACGAGCAATATTTGCATATATTTAATCGATCTAGCTAGGTCTCATATCTGAAAATTCGTTTTGGGCGACCGAGCTCTGCTCGGGTGAAAATACGGAGATTTTCACCCGTGCAGAGCTCGGTCGCCCAAAGTTTAGAACAAGATGGTTACCTTAGAATAATGACATGGCAGCATGAAATTAATGTGAACTATCATATACTATTAAATGAGCATTTTCTATTTTCACCAGAGCAGAGCTCAGTCGCTCAGGTACTAGGAATAAAATACAGATATTGGACATTTTATTGGTTCGGCTAAGGCGCAACAAGATTTGTAATATTCCTGGCTAAAAATAAACCTTCTTCTCTTCAGGTCTTGAAATGAGGTGTCCTAGCGATTATAATTTGGAAAACGGCCAGTAAAACGAAGTTTGGAAGTCGCTTTTAGCATTGCTATTTTAGTCACACCAAATGCAGTAAGAATTCGAAACAAAATAATGTATAAAAGTATTTATTGCAGAATAATTTCAAAAAGGTATAGGCCGTTGCAGGATGTCACAACACTGTTGACACTTTTTTCAATGCAACACTTTTCCCAAAACAAAAAAGATACAGAAAACCGGTTATAATATAACAGTGTTTGTAGTCAAAGAGCTGAGAACCAGTTATAATTTATGTCGTATTGCTATCTTCAAACTGAATATGTTATTGCTTTTATCGCTTATAAGCGCCCGCAGCGGTATCTACACTTCTGTTGGTTATGCTTTAAACTTGCAACAATAATGGTTAATCGTAACTGTGCGTAAGATATTTGCTGGTTCTCTGGCAATTGTCTGCCTTATTTGCGACCGTATGTCTAGCAGGTTAAAGTTCGATTTTGACCGGTTTATTTATATGTTGTTTTTTCAAGATATCTGGAGTTTACAGTGAGGTAAGCTGAGCAACTGCTTTAAAAAAAAATGCAATTTATTAACTTGAAGCGTTTTCTTTAAAAGCGGTTTCTTCAAGTCCACGGCAATTGATCATCATAAAACCCTGTACATAAATAAAACCATGATCGGTAAAGATATTTTGACCTTTTCTAAAACGTCGTACAAAACTGGCTCAAGTGTGCGAGCTAACTTAGTTTAGCTGGCGGTGGACGATCGGCTTAAAGGTTGACTTGCCATAAACTTAAGTCAGTAGTCAAATAACCAGCTTAGCCTTCAACAGCCGTAAAACTAATTAAACAGCCATATAACTTTAATTCAATTAACATACCGCCGTTTAAACAGTAGCATTTCAAGCAGATATACGTAGTGTGGGTACAAACAGCTGATCAATGACGCAAGGCTTCGCGCATGCGCGGTGCAAACAAATGTGAAGCTCCAACAATGAACTTTGTGAGAACTGTTTGAATGAAATTGTAGAATTGTTTTAGTCACAGAAGTTAAATACTCCTCAGTACTTAACTTCTGTACAATACGATAGAATGAAATACTTATTGCATGAAATCATTATCATCTACTGTCACGCGCACGATTTAGTCGGCTTTCAAAACTCCAATGCCTATGAAATAGTTATAATAGGTACAGAATATTATAGGTATACTAGCGTTTTCAAATTCATGCAAAGAAACCCTACAAGCAACTAGGCATGACGCACAGTCAGACAAATAAGACAGTCTGAGAAATTGACAGCTGCCTATCTCCCCACATAATTTATAAAGGCTACCTACAAACATTACATTAGGGCTCCTCGTTGACAACAAGAACGCATATACAAGATTAACTGCTTCACAGACAATAAAGCAATTAATAATACGCAGCAACTGAAGGGTAATCAGCATTAAAGTTAGCATACTAGAACTATTAGAGGCAAACACATAAACCCGTAAATGTCAGAATTAACTTCTGAACAAGGATCTCCTAACTACTGTGAATTATTCGTTACGTAATAAGATAGATATTATTATAATTACCAAAGATGGGAATATCACAAGTAAACTTTTGAATATGAATGTGGGATGTAGATGGATGTATTATTTAATAGAGGAAGACGAAAGGAATGATGCGTAGATTGTTTGAAAGATCATTTATGGCTATAAATGAGGTGAATACTGAGATGAGGGCTGATAGAGATCTGTCGAAGGAGAAACATACTGCTTCGACCTCAGAGGGCAGTAAGATGATGATAACGGTGATGCTTAAAATAAAGTCATCAATAAAGAAGTAAATTCTAATGCTACTATCCCAAAACATTCCAAAACAGATGACGCAACTACTAAAAACAGCAAATATAAAAGCCGCTTCAAATAATACGAGTCAGGATTGAATGCGGCAAGTCTAACTTAATGTTACCATTCCGCTGGAACATACGCTTGACCAACTGCAAAAAGGCAGGAGAGACAAAGCGGTGGACTGCTAAAGGTGTATTTATGATTTCACAGTATCTCGGCCCGTCATCGCTTGTTGCAGGGATTTGTATTAACACGATGTGCGTGTATTTGGATGCGTGCTTTTGTTTTCACATAATTATATTGTGAAGCATGAACTAAGTAAAATAAACCTAGCATTTTTTTTTTCTGAACCAAAGTTTTCCCAAGTATGATTCCCGATTGTGATTAATTTTGGACAATTTTGATTCGGAAATCTCTGGATTTTTTATATCATTGACAATATCATAATATGGATAAACAGTAGAAACCAGAGTTTTTCAGTGAAGTACGTAGTATTGTAAAGGAATAAAGAAGCAAATGACATTGGCGTCATTGTAAATCACTGAGAAACCTGTGGAGTAATCAGGAGAAGATAACATTTCTATGAATCTTAAAATTAATTTTGATTTAAGTAATTAATTTAATTTTAAAGTGAGAGAGAAACATTTTTCTCCCTCATAAAACTGCATCCAAATAATAATTACCAACAATCTTAAATTGAATAATTAAATACTAACGAATTATTCAAATCCACTCACGCGAAGATCGTTCATCAATTTCTAAAAACAATACCGCATCCATTTTGTTTTCATTCTTGTTTTGTATTAGCATAGTGAGCGTAGGCACGGGCGAGGCAAGGCGGAACACCTAGTATAGCTACATGTTTATGTTACAGGCATAATGCGTAGTTCGTAGTTTGCCGAAATTCCTAGATTGGCCGTTAATTGATGTAACGTAGCAAACATTGCTTTCAAAGTTCGAGTTGGTGAGCAAGCGAAGTTTGTAACTAAAGGTTGCGCAAATTATTAGGTATCAAAGTACTGTTTAGTTAAGATCATTGGCAGTTGTAGCGCGATGGACCGGTATTTAACAAGAAGATGACATAATGATAGGTTCGCCTCCCATAACGTTAGGACCTATAACATCATCTGAGGAGTAGGTGCACGAAATTATTGTGGAGACTTTTAAACAACTATTAAAGGAAATATGATCAAAAATAAATATGAAATATGGAAATATGTATCAATATTCCTATTGAACCGGAGGTCCGCAGTTGAGCAAGAAGGTGCGGTTTTAAACCTAGGATATAACCATAATTATGAATATACAAATTAATTATCTTCAATAATATAAAAATAATATTACAAAGAGGTAAAATATATGAGTTTAAATGAAGGGAGAGGGTAATCTTCGGAATTACTGATCTGATTCCGAAAATTCTTTCACTAATGGGAAGCTACAGTATTGCCGAGTAGCATAGGATATATTTTATCTTAAAACAAGAAATTTTACGTGGACGAAGTCGGGGGCAGAAACTAGTATTGTATAGGTAGCTATTTCCCAAGTTAATCTAAGACATGTTAAAGAAACCATCGTGCGGAAACCTGGACAAATAATCACCAACTCACTCTGAGCCAACGTGGTGATTAAAGCTCGTTCCTTTTATGTTAGAAGAGGCCTTTGCCCTACAGTGGGACTATTACAGGCCAGTGCAGAATGTTCCTATAAGCTTGTCGGCTATATAAACAAGTCTGACCCTAACAATGCGTCGACGCAACTGATTCCATTAGCGATAACAGTTTTGCAAGGATTCAAAACGTTTCACACGATAGTTCACTATAACTTTAGTTTACACTATATTTAAGCTCAAGCTATTTTATTTGATTACCTCCAAATTTTGATCAAATGGAAGCCAGGTGCTTCCAATTTACACACAGAACTATAAAGGTTTAATTAAAATTTAAAAGGAATGGTTATTTTCCAAAAATATCGATCATCAACTTTATCTGCTACAACCATATAGATATATATTATTCTATATCGATTAGCTACAATGTAACATTTAACGATTGAAATGGTGTTAAATGTTTTACAGAAAGAATATAAAAACTACCATAAGATTATGACAACCGTTATGCTGAAATATTTGTTTACATTCAAGATCTTAAATATCGATTCAACATTCATCGCCAGAAAAGTAAATCGATTCATAAAATCGAGTCTCAATGAAGGAGTCGAATCGAAGTTTTGGCACATATCTACGCAAAAGTAACAGCTGTAATTTTTTTCTAAACTTGAAGTTATGTCCAGACTTTTCCCAATTACTTTAGATTTAACTTGCCACTGCCACCTAACCAGTAACCAGATGTGGTAATGTAAAGGTAAGGTAAAATTGGTTAGTTTCAGTTAACCACCGACCAGTTAACAGCCCCTACAAATTTATTCTAGCAATCGTAGACAACTGCTTTGACCGGGTTCGGAAATGGATGGCGCAAGAGTGCCTACACGTAGTACACGTCCTTCATCGTCCTTCATTCAACACCTGCAGGACTGACCCAGGGTCGCCACAAGCCTTTAGATAGACTATTCCCAATTAAGTAGGGATCAACTTGCTAGCCGTGCTAAATATCACCCGAAACACAGAAATGTATTATAAAAATTTAAGCAAACATACCTACTAATAAATCTGATTTGTGACTGACTGGGTGGCAGACAACGAATAGCCCAAACTAACAACTAAAAGCCAAAGAAAGATAAATAGATATACTTTTTCTTAGGATATACAGTTTTGTACATTCAAAATAATGTAAATAAGGCGTGGAACAATGGTATTATCGCTAAATCAAATTCAAAAGGAATACAATACTTAAAAAAGTACAGACGTAGAGTCATATAGGAAATTAAGTTTTTAAAAGAAGTCATGTGCAACAACTAGTCGTAACTATAAACTTTAACATTACCACCAAGTATGAGCATATGTATATACCAACAGGGTCTCAGTATTTATCAATTATTCCCTCTAAGTCCATTTTAATTGAGCACGTATATCTTAGAAGAGTTTTGAAAGCAATTCTAAATCCTTTTTAATTAGATCTCTTTTTATCTGATAATTGATTAGATTGATAATTGAAAGTAGAATTTATATTGGTAAAAGAGTTTGTACACGTTTGTCTAACGATGTTAGAAAGAACTACAGCAGAGTAGGAAGTGAATAGATAAACGATTTAAAATAGAAAAACGAGGCGCTGAGGAAATAAAAAACTTAAGAGAGCCGCAACACCCGATATATATATATAAAGTGGCAGAATCGCTTGATTAACTGTTAAATTATGCACCTACCAGGATTAATCAAAATCTTATTGTATAATTTTGGATGAATGAATCCATAACAGTTATTTTTACAAAAGAATGATTGCATGTCTAAAAGTGCTATTAATGTTTTAGATTCTTCAAATATTCCTTAATTCCTTAAACATATAACACTAAATTTATTAAATGAAATACCAACAGATCTAAAACAAACGCTAAACACTACAACAAAGCTGTAGTTGGCGTTCGAACAATTAATATTTGAACATGTAACGAGTTGCAGCATTGTTATTGATACGGCAATTGCCGTATTATACGGCAATCTACGTTTTTTTTTTAGAATATACGGCATACGGCAGGACTCTCATTACCGTATCACAAAATACGGCAATTGACTATAGGTGAAACGAAACGTTTTTTCACTAGCTTATTAAATGAAACGAAAACTCAAATAACTGTCAACTGAAGAGGCTGTGCGCAACAGTAATACAGATAATTTTTCGTCAATGTTGCTACTAATCCAGAAACTACCACGAATTGTCAAAATTGAAAATGACCTTCAATAAATCGATGATAACTGATTCGAAATCAAGGACAAATATCAAGGATACTGTACGATGTCGCGCGACATGTGCGACAAAATAGGAAGCAAGGACAAGTACATATTAGATAAATATGAATCTAAAATAATAGAAACGATAAGAACCTTTATGAAGGAGAAATGAAGAATAGACATTTTCAAATAAATACGGCAATTTCGTATCTTGTTCCCTTAAATACGGCAAACCAGACTGTGACATACGGCAGCTCAGCTTGATAACAACACTGACGAGTTGGCACAACACACGGCTGGCAGTTTGGAGAAGTTGCGAAACGAAAAGTAATGAAACGTATTCATTGGAGATAGAAGTTTTATATCATATTAGTTTATTTGATAAAATTGTATTTATTTGGAATATAACGGACGCTGAATCAAGACGTTTATTGCTTTTCTTTACGATGTTTTCCGTAAAACTCAAGGAATTTAAAAAAATTCTAGAACTCCAATAAACAATTAAAACATTCAACTTATACACGAAAAGAATGCATTTATTTTGTTTTTAGTTTATAATTGCTGAATACATGTGCTAACACATATGCAAATATTTTTATAAATGTAATTATAAAGGAACTAAATAAAAAATATGTGTATTAGAAACCACTCGAATCTCTAGAAAATTATGTGACTTGGGGTGCGAATGCTGTAAAAGAAGTTTACTTCACTGTCAGTGCCCATTATTGAAAAAACTTGTCCAATTAATGCAAATTTTCAAATAGTACAAAAATAACTATCCGCCGTACCTAGAAAGATGGATAGGGCGGAGACGCCTTTTCACTGGGTATGTCTATAAGAAAAAGTTTACAAGGAAGAAAGCAGTTCTGTATGACTTCTATTTACGACACCGCCTGTATGAATGATATGCGCCTAAGGATGATGAACATGATAATCTGGCGATGACTTTTACAGATAAACATAACATGGACCTTGCAAATCCACCAGTAGCAAAAACAGACAACGCTACGCCATCCAATTATTTTAAAATTTAATTTAATAAGACACACAGACATACAGCTTCACGCTCACATTAAGGGCACAAGACAGTCAATCGACCTTCGCCCGTCAAATTATACGCACAGCCCACTTACGTTATTGACAAATTAAATTTATAGTTAAGCGTTGAGCAAGCGCAAGTAATTGTTGTAACTATACTGGAGTTGGACGCTATTTGTGTCGCTACATAAGCTCTTGTACCCTATTTGTTATCTGTCAGGTAGCTGGCTAAGTAATTGACAAGACGTCAGTTTTAGTAATTGAATATTTGCATCAATCTGGCAGGTTAAGGTAAGTTGAGTATATCGGGTTAATTGCAGAATCATATGAAGGAGATGGATTGTGTCGTAATGATCATGTCATAAACAATGCAGATGAACTTGGTCTCATGTTTTGAGAACTATAATAAGACCTAAATAAAGCAGTGGATGGTTGCTGAAGATCGATGGAGAACTATTTAAAGATGAATAATATAATAAATAAACTACAGTAAGTACCGTATAGTATGTATGACACAAAGAAGAAACAGCTGCATTAGTGTTACTAACAGAGAAGTCGGTGGCACATGCTAAGTTCTCAAGTAAATTATTATCATTTTAAATAATCATATTATTTATAATAATTGCTACACAAAATAATCCAACATTAAAACCATGTAAAGTTATGCGAAATTTGCTAATAGAATAATTCTATAAAATTAATCGAATATTATAATCGTTTAATCAGTATATTTGCAAACAATTGTTAAATTTGTACTGCTTACAGTGGAATTTATTACTTTGGTTGTCCTTGTGAACCAGAACCACATAAATTTTAATAAGGTGCGTTCAACTTTGAACTGTTACTTGCAAGTGGTAGAGTTGAATTTTGAGTGTTAGTGGATTAGTGGCAAAAATATCGATTGTTCATTCGTATCTGCAAGCTTATTTTTCTGGATAGATACTCCACGTAGTAAAACTATACATAAACAAAAAAACGTATAACATAAGTAAATTCCTATAACCTATATAACCACAACAAATAGATGCGTATTTTCATTACATTACCTTAGAAAAGTTACAGCTCGCTTATTAACAATCACAATGATTGGTTCCGTTATCAATGTTTCCAACTCTATGAAAAGCTGCTTATTCTCACACGACCATTATGAGAAACTTAACTTTCGCAGTAATGATAAAATATAAATAGATGTCGATTTGCATATTATTAAACTCATTGACCATTCAGCTTACTTTACTTTTTGGCCAGATACCTTCTCGACTCCTACGGAGTCAACCATTTGAAGGACGATTTTAGCACGCAAGGAACTCCTATGGAACGCACCAATGAAATGATTGACGTTGCTTACTCATGGAAAAAGATGGAAATTCCTATATGTATTAAGAATGCAAAATGGTATGAAAACAAAAATTAGTTAGAATCCCATTAATTGTTTCCAAGTTTGATTTGATTTAGACTTCTGCTGAATTAGGTAATCAAATTTAAACTGTCCCAATTCTACACAGCTTAGATAAAGTTATTATAAATTCAAATACAGTTACCGCATTGTTATCAGTAGCAGTTAGGGTAACAGTTAAGTTATAAATGCTTTATACTGTACGCGTGGGAAATGTCAAGAATTTAACTTTGTTGTACTTAGCAAGGTTCTATAATCGGCTGAGTGGCATTGTGGTTCCAGTTAATAGGTTAATGATATGTCATTATAATAACATAACCATTACGCGTATTAACGACTTCGGAGTGGTCAGACAGACAACTATGAATCTAGAGAAATATTCTTCTATCTATCCACTTTGGGAGCCTTATTAGGCTCCCAAAGTGGATAGATAGAAGAATATTGTCTTCCAACTATGAATCTATAGAAACAATTTGTCGGGTCCCGTGTCCGAAAATATAGTTAACAAAACCAAAATGTTACAGACGATCTTTAAAAGGAGAAAGCTCTAGTAGACACAGTTATCAAAGTTAACATTGCCAATTTGGAGGTTCGAGACCCTTAAAATATGGAACCATGAAAAAAAACTTTTCAACCACAGGATTATCTATACATTGAAGTAGTTTTTGCGAAACTCAATGAAAGTGCTCAATATGTATGATGAAAAATAAATGAAGAAGATTTAATCGTTTCCCGAGTTTATTTCAATGTAGCAAGAAATATGATCTTACCTTTCAACCTGCAAGTAAGTTCTCCAAAAATAGAGCCATTACAGTTCAAATCAACTTTCACTATAGAAAAAGATGGTTCGATACCGTTCGAGAGGCTGCGTCGTGTTCGCTAAAGGCTGAATAATCGAGATTAGAGATAACAGACACGTTGATCTTACTATCAGTGGCCTATATTGGGGAGCAGTGGATGCTAAAGTTTTGTGTTACTGGGAAATTGAGTTTGGTAATGAGAAAGAGAGGGAACGAGGACGAAAGCCAACAATGGACTGTTATAGACTGATGATGATGATGAATGAGAAATAAAATAATGTTAGAGGATTTATTGATGAATGGTACGATACGTAAGTAAAAGAGGTAAAATTCACAAAGACAGTTAAGAAAGTTGATTTTGGAAATAAGTTAGAAACTCATTATTCTGATCGGTTCAAGACGGATACGGATAAAATTATTAGAGAAGTTACAAATGCTAACGAAACTGAATTAATAATACTACATCGTTATCTCTCTCAAACGACCATTAAAATCGAGGCACCTCGCAGAAACACCCTCACTCGCTCACAAATCAAAACACAACACGACCCCATAAATCACAACCACTTTGAGATCCATTGACCAAGCAAGCAATTCACAATAATTGAACTCAGGGGTCAGCAGAGATAGTGATCTACCCACCGGAGGCTCGCTATCGATCTTAATAATTAATTCTAGCCATGATACGGCTACTTGAAGCTCAGCTATTCAAATTCGCAGCAAATATATCAGATAAGTCAAAAGTTCCCATGTGAGTTAAGTTGTAAGGAAAGTGAGTTCGATTGGTCCTGTTTGGTTTGACTGGTCTAGTTATGAGATTTGAACCGGTACAGCGTAGTTGTGAAAGGAAGGATTACTTTGTGATAGTTCCAGTTGTCATAGATTGAGGATTTCAGGGAAGGTACATTCTTAAAAAAGCGGAATTTTAACCGAAGCTACTAGTTCAATCAACTGATAAAATCTAGGCCAAAGTTAGCAACACAATATTGGTGAAAGTATACTGCAAATAGCTTTACATAATGAATTATTATGAATAGAATAGAATAGATTTATTTATTTATTTGCGATGAATATAGGTATGTACATATTATTAGGTGTTACAAAGTTTTATGGTTTCTTGTACATTCTACCTTAATTGGCATGCAAATTTACATTTTAAAAGAATTTAATAAAACTTATCATCTAAGAATTCTTGTACTTTATAATAACACTTATGCAAAAGTAATTCTGTAACATGCTTTTTAAATTTAGTTAGTGGTTGTTCCTTGACATTGGTGCCGATTCTCTTGTACACCGAACTAAACTAACTTAAACTAAGACTAAAATTACTTACTTTTGGCTATGAGAATCTTAGAGCTATTCTGCAAATAAAATTCTCTAAACTAAAAAATAATTTTGACACAACTAAAATAGAATTTGACAATCGTGAATCCACGTGGTACCCGTGGTTTGCCCTAACCGGTGATTTTTTTTAGAGCCGGAGGTGCGTATGTGGTGTAGCCTCGACGTGCTTTATATGGAATTTTTATTTTTTTGTATGGAAAATATGAAAAAAATATTACCTACGTGTTGAGTGTTAGGTGTTTAAGGGTTTTATAAAGGGGGTCGAAATTTTCATTATTTTTGCGATAGGACGCACCATTTTCGAGATATAAGCAAAAGAAAAAATAAATACAGTACTGTTTTTGCACGTGAAGTCGAGATGTTGGTGTGAATTTTAGTTCATAACAACTTATTTTATACCACACCATTTTAATCGCGATTAAAATTTGTCAGGTTTAGTCTGATTTGGTCTTTTACAACCAAAATTTTTGGTGAAAAACGTCATATTCAGAATAGCAAAATTGCCATTTTCACTAAACTAAAAACTCAGTACTATCTTAGCGCTGTCAAACTAAAATATAGTTAAGTTGTGTCACTTTAGTCTATTTCAGAATAGGAAATCGTCGTTTGACAGGAATAAACTAAATTTTAGTGATTTTTAGTTTAGTTTAGAGGCATTTGTGACAAGAGAATCGGCACCATTATTTGGTAACTTATTATAAACAAGTGGTGCCATACAAATAACACTTTTTCTTAAAAGTGCAGTCTTAAAAACACCCGTGCTTAAAAGATTTTTATATTGGGATCTAATACTTATTGTTCTATTTCGAGTTTCTTTCAAGCTAATATCGTATTCTAAACTAAATACTAGATGAAATAACAAAATTCAAATTATTTTCATTTCCAACGAGAACTGCACCTGAACCAACCGATAAGTATCAAAACTATTGTATCTGCATTAGAAACGATTTTACGATTCATGCTGTAATTATACGAAACTATCCCATAACACGGCGCATTAAAGGTCAAAGTTGCATAAATTACAGGTCACTAGCTCTTCGGGCCGTGCAACCCAATTACCTATATACCTGAATTGTTTATGCCAGAAGCCAGGTAGATTTACTTTCGTTAGAAATCAACAATGGCGATTATCATTATCTTTTGCAATATTTATTTAGCCGCGTGAAATGAGAAACCAAGTGTTTCTGACGTAGGTGCCAGTACATATGTATCGCGGGTGAAACAAAAGGTGTATACGAGTATGTACCTATGTAGCACTTGCTACGGCGGAAAAACTTTTGCCGACCTCCTTGAGAAACGGACATGAGTGTGTATGAGACAACAGAGATGCGAAACAGCGTAAAAATATGAAAAGATAAGAACAAGCAGACGAAACTTCAATAGGAAAAATGATTGAATATAGTCCAATACAATAACCAATAGTGTTCGCAATTATAGAGAATGTCCGTAGCGAATGTGTGAAGTCAATGTCCAGCAGTCAATGTTGTTATTTAATGAGCTTATTGATAATTATGACGATAAAAAGAAACAACTTAAAAGTGAAGAAAATTTACATCAATGATCATTTTTCTCAGCCAAGCATACGAAAGCTCCTAATACCAAGAACGCCAAAGTTAACTAAAAGAAGACAGCCTACAAGCCTACCAAAACGATCTAACTTCCCTTTCTTTTAATAAACGAAACCCAACATTGTGTAGAAGCGCATCAAATACTTTAATCTATGGGATCCACTATCGTACCATAAAAACAATATCATGTCGACTGCCCGACATGGCCCTTAATTACAAACCTTTATAACGAAATCCAGAAGAAAATAAACCCTATCTTTGGCAACTTAAGGTTGGATATCAAATGAGAGGATGTAGTACTATCGTAATAAACTTTCTAAAAAAAAATATTCGACCGGTGTAACATGGAATGTGGATCGCTCGTGAGGGGGCACTCAAATCCAAATATGTAGCTAATGTTGGGTGCTATGAAAATTTTTAGGAAACTCACGTCTTCAAAAAGGCTTAGGATTGCAATTTGAGGAACATACGAGTACAAATTTAGGCTTTGGAATAGGGAACAATAAAGGCGTGATAAGAAAGAAATACTCTCCCACATTTTTAAAATTCAGTTTTATATCTTCTTCCGTATTTTCGTAGACCAATACCCCGCCAAAACTTAAGTTTCACTAAACCCTGTTTAGGAAAAAGCCTTTTTATTTCATGACTAGCTTTTGCCCGCAGCTTCGCCTGCGTGCATGTCAGAAATTATCCCATGGAAACGTAGTATCTACTACCGGGATAAAAAGTATCCGGGTCATGGTCTACCTGTGTGCCAAGTTTCATCCAAATCCGTTCACAAAACAAACAAACATACTCACTTTCGCATTTATAATATTATATATAATATAAGTTAGGATATTTTGTCATTTTCTACTACATGCTCAAATTGTAAAAAGCCCCCAATGAACCAAGTCGGCGACTGCATACAGGGCTCATATCACTTTAAGCGAGTCCTGGTAATTTACACAACAATGTTGCCACAAAAACGAGTCCCTCATAATAAGGTTTAAAAAACGGTTTTCCCAACATTGTAGGGCAATGAGTAATGGTGTTTATTTAGTATTGGACGCTAAACTGAAGTGAAACATGTTTTGTTTACAGTTCGCATTTAAATTGGCTTATTTCTAGTTACTTTTATTCATAGATGGGCTTTTTTCAGCGTGGTAGAGGGCTTCAATTTGAATTGAAGTTGAGTTAACTAACAGTTAGTTGTAACAAGATAAACTTAAGATCGCGTGCAATTTAAGACGATGCCAAATATATTAAACATAATTAAATTAACTAGTTTTATGTATTTGTATCTACTAAAGGAAAGAGAAAACCTAAGTAAAAAATGACCTAGAGATGTTTGAGATAAGCAGACACACTCATACGTACAGTTGCCTTCCTGTGATTATGGGCAACCTAGAATAATAACCAATTAATTTTAAAAACAAAATTGCCTTAAAAAATATTTTAATACATATACGCTACTAACGCCTCCATATACTTCGGAAGTAATAAAACACAGTCATAATCCGCTAAAACTCTTAAATTAATTGCCATAATTGACCGCAATACAGTACCACTACCCAATTTCTCTAATCACACCAGACCACCGCTGGCGCACCCGAATTAAAAAGCCAATTAACAGCTTTAGACAAATTGTTAAGATGACTATCTGTTAACCTACATTCGCGTAAAATTTATGCGAGAACATCTCGTATGTCGCTAGAAGAAAAGGGAAATAATGAATACTCGGAGATATGAGCAAACGTTTGTAAATAATGAATACTCGGAGATATGAGCAAACGTTTGTAAATAATGAATACTCGGAGATATGAGCAAACGTTTGTAAATAAAGTTAAATTTCTTATGAGGTGTAGTGATGCGCTTTTGATATTTATAATTATGTTTTTTATATTCTATTATTTGGTGTCGTCGCGTTCTGCTTCACACTTTTAAGAGATATATTTTTTTAGATTGTACTGTTTTTTGCATTTTAATGTTTTATGTCTCAAGAAGAATTATGTAGTTGAGAAGATTATTTTATATAGTTAATTGACCCAGGCGTGACTTTGCGGAAATCCATTATAAAATAGTATAGACGACGTATATTTAGTAACCTAATCCGCTTAACTAAGCGCTTAGATTAGGTTACTAAATATATGTCGTCTATTGTGTTTTTTAAGATTATTTTATTTTTATTAGAACATATAATCTGTAGTGCAGAAATATTTACCCTTTATTTAAGGTTTACACAACAGAAACATAATATGATACAATAGTAGTATGAATATAAATAATAATAAAAATCTTTCCTTTCTATTTATTCTTGCTCCATCTAAAAATATTTCAAACACACAAAAATAAATCATATCCATATCAGAAATCTATAGGCAAACTAGACGTTGGCATATACCGGTACGTAGTGTAATACCTGTGATGTAGGTTAGTGCTGGGCAGTTCAGATACCGTTATGGTTATAGCTGTGGTGCGCACATAATGAAGCCTTGGGCCTGCGCAGCACTACGTAGTGTTACGTGTGCTACCCGCCAATAAAGATTTTCAGTTAAGTTTTTTTTCTTTGCTAGGGCATTAAAACCTTTGGAGTAAAAGTAAAAGCTAAATCAGTAAATTATAATTATTTTTAATATGACTATTTAAATTGATTATTATGACGTGGAGAAAAAGGGATCAAGTATTTAGATCAAGGTTTGATAAAAATTTAAACATTTCAAACGATTTAGCCGCAGAAAAAATTTCAAAAGAAAATTATTATTTTAAAAAACATCTCGTATTGGGCAAACTAATACCTAATGAGAAGCTACCAAGTAACTATATTTAATTATGACAGCATAATCAAGAATAACGCCAAATAGGTACTAGATATAATATCAAATCCATTAATTATAACGGCAATTGATAATTATTTATAAATAATTCAGCGAAAGTAAACTAATAAAATAGCACCAATAAAAAACTTCAGTTAATTTATAAACCCCACAAGCAAAATTCAAACTTCTTGTTTGTAAATTAAAGTCGAATTTGTCTGGAAATAATCGACTAAACATGGCTGACACTAAAAAGTTTTGCATACTAATGACATTTCTCCATTTGAAACATCAAAAAAACCTGAATTGTGTCCGTGGTCATAAAATATTGTCGCTACCAAACTTGATAAAAACCTTAAGAATTAATATGCTTCAGTTTTAAACATTGATAAAAAAGTAATTGCCTATTACTAACCTACCACTGAGTTTGGTTAGCAGTTTCTGTGCCATACTCAAAAACTAATGAGCCGCATTTGATGCGACAGGGTGAACATAGATTTGTTGCATCTACAATAAGAGCGTGGCATAGTTCGATCATTTTACTTAGAAACACAAATTATTTTAATTGCTATATTTTGATATACTTATTTCTTAGCCAAAATTTTAACTCAAAATTCCGATACCTTGATTTATAAACTGGCACAAAACATTTTAATTAAAATTAATCCTTTTCACAGCTCCATAAATAAAAAAAGCAGTCAGTGAACAAAAAAAACGTTTCTATATCATAGCTACTATAAGAATAAAACCAGGAACCTAACGCAAGTAAAACCGTATGTAAAAACTAGTCTGTGATCAGCCTGGGATCTCCTGTCAGGATGTCATTCTTTTTGCCAACTCCGCTCACCCATTTACAGCCTGCGTGATGTTTATTTATGAATCTCTAAGCTCGATATCTATTAGCAGTATTCGAAAGATAAACTCGAGTTTTTTTTGGATAAAAAACCCGTTTTTGTTAAGCAAACTTCTTGTTTTCGTATTGTTTCTATCCATTTATGTAGTTCGTAAATAGACTTTAAAGTTAGTGGTAGTGTGTCTTTGGTGTTCAAATTCCTAGAATAGAGGTAATAAGTTTTTGGTACATTTGTAAAGAGGAACGGATTTTGTGGCGTGTTCATTTGTACATCCTCTTTAATTTATGCGATGTTTGCTTTTGATCAATCCTAAAGTTCATTGACTTCGATCAAGACTGTGTAAAACATACAAAACATCTATTTCCCAAGATACCTTTTAAATCCCTCGCATTGTTTTGAATAAAATAAAACGTCAGGAGATCGGCGCTATTAGATAATGCTCTGACCTTAAGTAGGTAGCCATCAACAATTAGCTGATAATTACAACCTTACATCTTGTTTGTAAAAATAAGCACCCAAAACCTAAACCAGAAAATACGACCTTAAGTCATCTTAAGATATAACATACATACACAACCTACGACCTTAAGTCATCCTAAGATATAACATACATACATAACCTACGACCTTAAGTCATCCTAAGATATAACATACATATATACATAACCTACGACCTTAAGTCATCCTAAGATATAACATACATATATACATAACCTACGACCTTAAGTCATCCTAAGATATCACATACATACATAACCTACGACCTTAAGTCATCCTAAGATATAACATACATATATACATAACGTACGACCTTAAGTCATCCTAAGATATCACATACATACATAACCTACGACCTTAAGTCATCCTAAGATATAACATACATATATACATAACCTACGACCTTAAGTCATCCTAAGATATCACATACATACATAACCTACGACCTTAAGTCATCCTAAGATATAACATACATACATACATAACCTACGACCTTAAGTCATCCTAAGATATAACATACATACATACATAACCTACGACCTTAAGTCATCCTAAGATATAACATACATACATACATAACCTACGACCTTAAGTCATCCTAAGATATAACATACATACATACATAACCTACGACCTTAAGTCATCCTAAGATATAACATACATATATACATAACCTACGACCTTAAGTCATCCTAAGATATAACATACATATATACATAACCTACGACCTTAAGTCATCCTAAGATATAACATACATATATACATAACCTACGACCTTAAGTCATCCTAAGATATAACATACATATATACATAACCTACGACCTTAAGTCATCCTAAGATATAACATACATACATAAACTCACGCCTTCTTCCAATGGGGGTAGGCAGAAACTACGATCCTTACATACCTACTCCTTTTGCCACGATTACGTTCATACATCTGGTCATCCACGCACTTCGGCTGCGAGTACTGCGCACCTGCACTGTCTGAAGAACACCACCGATAAGGTCACTATCTGTCCTCCTAATAGTGTGTCCCGGTGTTTTCACTCACATCTGCTTTGTAAATATATTTTGCTAGTCGTCTATAATTCATCTTTTCAACTTCAACATGACCAAACCATAATATGCATACCCTTTCAAAATTTTAAGACATAAATATAACTTAAAGTTAAACCAGTCTCTGAACTTGACTAAAGATTAAACCTAAAACCTCCATCGTTTATAACCTAACAACAAGCAAAAAAAATTAAACCTTTTTTTCGGTCAACTGCAAACTTGAAAAATACTTTTTCAAGCTAGCAACATTATCCTTAATTCTTATTGACAGCCGCGGCGTCCAATGTCGTTCAAAATTATCTTATTTGGGTCACTTATGAGGGCAACGATCCCTATTTTAATTCTTTTATTTTAAAATCGTCGACTCGTTCATTTGCATATTATCAATCCTATAATCAAGAAGGTAGGGCAACAATCCAGTGAAATATTCGCCGATGAAATGTTAAAGTATAGCGACTCGGCATAGATTATTATCTGCCTCGAACAAAATGTTTGCTAACTTGAAACATTCGGATCGTTACATCGAAAAGAACCTTTCGTTAAATAATTATTTAGAGGTTTTTGATAGTGTCATTAGGTTAGGTTGCGTTAATTAGCAGCTTTTTTCGATTTAAGTTGTGTTTTTAAGCAATATACGAGATCGCTGTATTTATTCAGTAATCCTATATTTAACTTTACATCCAGCCCTAATACATTTTAATGAAGATGCAAACACTAAAGAACAGCCGTTCTATAAAATAAAAGGCAAGTTTTTTTTGTAACAAGACGTTTTATATTATTTAGTTCAATTTATTCACCAATAAACGCTGAATATCTACAAATAAATTGCTCATCCAAAAAAAAACAATTAATTTACTTCAACCGTTTAATTACAAGAAAACTTTAATCGAATCGAATCGCTTTCCGATTGAAATAAATCAATAATTCCATTTTTATTTGTAAGAACGCCTACCGTTAGTGTTGTAAGTTTAAAATAATACCCGCTAATTTCCTAAGACTAAATCGAATGCATGCAACACTGATGTTGTACTCGACTTTTTTTACATTCGGTTCGTTTTGTATCGATATTTTTTGTGATTGTTGGTTGCGTCGGATCGATGCAAAATTTATGATTTAATTGCCTGTTGCCAGTTTTAACGGGTTCAAAGAACTTGAAACATTTCGTAATCGTAATGTTAGTGAGGGCGAAGCGTGGAGTAACCGAAGATGGAATTAAAGCTAAGTAGTGTCTCACGTGTGTTGATTATTAATCTAAATTTAATTGATTTGAGATGATGAGATAAAATATTTAAGGCATTTGTTCATGTGGTCTTTGTTACTATCATCCCCGACAATATATTTTGTACCGTCAATTCATCTCGTACCTTTCATCATTGACTATTTTCTGGGCCAATATTTTCTGAGAAAAAAAGAATTTCCAATTTCACAAGTACCCCAATAAAATTATCATAACAAACAAAACGATCAAAATTTTTATGATCCACACAGATTTAATGCAAGAAACTGCATCACCACGTTTTATTTCCATATGATTGTATTTCCTAGAACACATCACTTAGATGACATAAAGGTATAAACTGGTACACGACATCGTAAATACATGCCAGATAGATCTGTAGTCTGTAGTACACGGGGAAATTCTAAATTATATTGAATCAGGATATAGCCGTATAGCCAAGGTTTACAGCATATTTATGTGCCTATTCATTTCACGAATAGAACTTTTATGACGTGGTCCATCTTTTTTATTCGATAATTCCTTAATATTCATGGAAAATTGTTCCATTACAGATTAAATGTTGGGGTTGTAAAGGTTATGATTTATGAACGTGTTGAAGAGGAATCAATCTCGCAATAGGTGGTCCTTTCATCCCTTGGATCTGTACAACTTACAAATAGGAAGAGCCAGCAACTGTTTTAAACCTTATTAATCCACCAAGCTTTTGGTAATCCACATACTATCTGACTATTTGAATAAAACTTCGGAAACCAATAATAATATTCAAGACTTCAATTAAGCAAATAAATGTACTTCAAGATCTATCTTCTATTTCAAGATTACCTATGAAGAGCATCTTCAAAAGGATCAACTTTAGCCCCAAACTCATCAGCGTAGTGGCGAGTTTATGCTACATTATGTAAGGTAATAAGTACTCCGGTAGCTTTAGTAGTAAACCTCGTAAATCATAAGTTTACGTCGACATGGAATCGAACCCAGTAGTGCGGAAATGTATGTGGAATATATTAATACTATATATAATTATATTAATATATAATATATTAATATATATTTTAAAGCGAATTTAAGTTCTTCTGGTTCAAGTTTAGTGATCTATGTTAAGCTGCTTATTATTGTACTGAGAAGTTACAGAAGTTTTGTTGTGGAAATAGGAAACATAAACGTAAGTTTAATGTGACTGATTAGGAAGGAAATGTTTGCGTAAATTCTTCACTATTTAGGTTAATCCAATATTTGTTGTAGTAGGCTGGAATTTCGTAAAATACTTTCTTTTATTGGTACATTGACATCATGTTTCCATAGAAAAGTAGTTTCTGCTTTCAGCATAAGTTTTATAACGTAATTATGCATCTTACAGAAAAGCCATATCTTAAGTTATTTATGAAAGCTACTAACCTCACAACACAAAACTTTCAAGTCATTTTTAAACTTAACCTAGCCCATTCCGAAATTTATCGACTGCAGACTTGCTCGTAACTTAGTCGATATTCAGTATCGAGTCGATATTGTTTCACTAAGTTTTATCACCGGGAATAGAACCCGGCGCTGGTTAGTTATGTTGCTGAGCTATCGCGTTACGATAATGTAGCAATGTGCAACTCGCACTCACAAACTGATAATGTCTACGGTACGGACTTTTTGTATTTTATAGGCTGAATGTTGATTAAATGTGTTTAAAATGCGAGTGTGTGGCTCGATGTATACGTTAAATAAAGCTTGGAATAAACTTAAAGTAATCCGGTGTGAATCTTTTGCAAACGCTGCTTGAACATAGCAGAAAATAGTGAATACTGAGGCAAAGTTATTACAGGAATTATTATTAAAAATTATGTACGCATAGTTGCATCTATAGTCCCAACATAAAATAAAATTCCTCTGAAGCAAAAAAGACACGACAATAATAATTAGGTAAAATAGTTCTAAAATTAAAATAGCCGGGCATCGCAGGGCTGCCTCGCACATCGCATTCTCATTAGCCGCACCGGTCGTAGTCGCTCTCCATCCATCATTACGAGCCGGCGAACGCAGACAGCCCTATAATTTCCGACCGGCCCTGCCCCGCACTCCCGCACATTCTGCCCTGACTGCCGCGCATCGCCAACACGTTTATTAAAAGAAGCCGTCCAAGAAATGAGGTTCGACGAAATTTCCTCAGTTTCCGAATTAACAGTTCTCCTTGTGTTTAGTTATTTTGAATTAATAAGGAGTTGATAAGTACATGTTTTGATGCACGCTCGAGAATGTCAAAATGTAATTGGCTGCTGAAATAACACGTCACTTTTGAGACGGAGATCATGAAATAAATGTTTTATTCGCTGGCATACAATCTGAATTTAATAACCGAAACTCAAATAATTAAAAGCTGTCAAAGCTAAATATTCCTAAATAAAGACAACCAGACTGCACTTTCCTTTTGTCAAAATCTTTAAAGTAAATAATGTTCATTTCAAAACCTGCAACTGCACCTCAAAACCATCCGAGGCAGGTAATAAACCACAAAAGTAGAGGCAAAAAAATATGCAACAATGTTTATCAAAAGTGGACGCTTTAACATATATATCAGTATCTATGCATTTGCAACCTACTTAATGGTAGGTAAAGATACCTCTCCTTTAAACGACCATATATATTGGCGATCCTGACTGAGTTCACATCAGCACAGAATTAATTTTACGACTTCGATACCCAATCGTCATCGTGCCATGAATTAACTACGAGGCATCCTCGCGTAGGCATTAACCGAACATATCTGCCATCTACATTTTAATCTTTGTCCTTTACACTTAAATGGCAATATGATATCGTATGAAAGGATGCCAATGAATAAATTAAGTATTTGCGAAGGTAAAAACAATCTGATGAGTTTTAAGTAAAATACCGTGTCAGCTGGTTATCCTGTAAGTAAGGATTATACCAATGGTTATTGGCAGTAGTGCGCAAACTGGGCTAGTAACCTATCATTTGTGAGCATTGCAGTCTTTGGAGTTACAAAGATACACTTAGTAGTATCAGTTGGCTTTGAATAAGGTCGGCGCTTGTGTTGCGAATTGCGATACTTGTTGATTTTTAAAGCTGTAGTTCATTAATAGTAGGGAAAATGACGCTTCACTGAAAAGAATATAATTCAGAAACTTTAACATGTAATCATTTATACGAAGTTATCGTAAAATAACTTTCTGAACAAACCGTTATTATGGTCTGTATCGCACCCGCTAAATTTAGCTAGAACTCTAGGAGCTCAACTTTTTCTAGACTCGAATTCTACAGGCAAGCTAATCTGTTGTGAACGATTAACTCAATATTAGCATAAATCAACACATTACAACAAGCATTTCGTCAATGTAAACGTCAACAAAACTCCGCTGACACATTAGCAATTAAACATCATTCAAAAGAAGAATGACGCTTTAAAACGTCATCGACCGTTATCAAAAGTCGTTTATTTGCGTCTGGACCTTAAAACTGTAACTGTACCGATAGCGATAATCATCTGGGCCCTGGTCCACACAAAGGACCAGAGTATCATATCATTTGAATACGCAGCGGCGCGCCAACGTAATGTACTTATTATTTAACTATAAAACCTTTTACATGGCATTGTTTAAATAAATTGTCCTGGCGATTGGTATTCGGGTCGATCATGTATGTAAAGTTATCGAGATAGGCCGGGTTCTGTATGTAGGTTTATTATTTGAAGTAATTGAGAATGTGAAATCTGGTTTCGATTACGCTTCGCAGCAAGTTAAGGTGAAGAGAGATTTTACAGAAGAATGGACAGTATGTAATTTGCTTAAGGAGTTAGCAATGTGACAAACATTGGTCCACCTTGAAGTTCTTACGGCTGCTGTGGCGAGAAAAACAAACAACAAGCATTCCAACTTACCAAATATTGCAAGATTAATTATTACGATAAATCCGCAAACTGACTTTAATTTTCATAAATATATATCTTACACCTGGACGCGAACTGGATTTTTTTGAAACCAAAATACCTGACATAAAAGCTGTGTTCATTTCATAGCTATTTTCATGAGAATAAATAATGCATACACTTTGAAATATATGCAAGTAACCAACGTTCCATTCATTCGAAAAGCAACTAAAACTTTTTATAAAAATCGAAACTTACTTACTACTTAACATAATCGATTCTCGATATGTAAATCGAATGATTCCAGCTCAATTAAAAACCAGAAATGAACGTTTTCGTTCGGCGGCACAAAGTCTTCTTATCGATATTTCAAATCGATTCAAAATCGGTATACAATGACTGACACAGTTTTAAATAAACTATAGAGGGAATTAAATACTTGAAGCTAGTGTTACAAAATTTCTTGGACTACATATTGACAATCACATGACATGAAGGACTCAAATTGAAAGTGTTTGTGGAAAGCTTAGTAGATTTTCATATGCTCTTTATATGCTGAGTAAAATTGCGAATAAGAGCGCCTTACTCGCAGCTTATCATGGCAATGACGCCTCGGCTCTGCAGTAGGGCCTCATATGCTAGGGAAATGCCCCTAAGTTTCAAGAAGTACATAATAGCACAGAAAAAATGTATCCGAGCGATTTGTAAAATAAAACAAAAAGATTCATGTAAGCCACATTTTCATAAGCTAAAAATATTAACTATACCGTCACTCTATATTTATGACGCCTGTAATTTTATAAAACACTAGCTGAGCCCCGCGGTTTCACCCGCGGAAGTCGCGATCCCGATCCCGAATAAGTCTCGATACCGAATATCGTGATAAAAAAAAATCCTATGTCCTAATCCAGGTCATGCTCTACCCATGTGCCAAAATTCATCGAATTCCGTTCTGCCGTTTTAGTGTGAAAAGCGTAACAAACAAATAAACAAATTCACTTTCGCATTTATAATAATTATTAGTTACAATATCACCTAAAAGGTATCTAAGAACCAAAACGGATCAAGGACCAAATAGGCCAAAGGACAAAAACGGCTTAAGAAATAAAGTGACCTAAAGACCAAACACAAATGCGACCAAAATCAATCCAATGACGGAAACTTATGAGATACATAATCCAGTATATTTCACTAAAATCATGGAAGTAACGTTTCACTGTTTTTGTTATTAGTAAGCCTATCTCAAAGTACAATGTCTTTGTCAAATAGTGCAGACTTATCTTTATGGCACAGATTATAGATACAATGTTTTCTTCAGTACGTAACCTTGGGAAATGCAGATCAAATAGATTAAAAAAAAAAAAAAAAAATTGAATATTAATAATTATGTCACTCTCTGTTTTTCATATTTTTCTGTGTACTTCATAATTGGCGTAATTGTTTAGAATAATTTTAATGTTATACGTACTGTCAGCTGTGAAGCTACCTTATAATAAATAAATTACGTAACCAAATATTATGATAAATCTTCATAAAATATTTGGATAAGGATAAGGATTTAAACAGAAGTATGAATAACATGGTCTATGTAATTTTGTTCGGTATTTCTATCAACCTTTATAATGTAAAAAGTGGTTATTGTGACATAACGATAATAGTTGGACATATGGTATCGCGAAGTTTTTTGTAGTTATTGATAATAATATGTTCTTTAATATTGTAGAACATACTTTTCTTCTATCATCAATAGTTTCCGCAGCGCATGCGACGAAAGATGTTTTATGAAAAAAAAATTACACCTTGGGTTACGTTACTAAAGTTTTAGTAAGGATCCCTAATCTTTTCTAGCAATAACTATATAGCCTATGTTACTCAGGGTAAATGTAGCTTTCTAATGGTGAAAGTATTTTTTAAATCGGCGCAGTTGTTTTAGAGTTTATTCATTACAAACATACACACACACAAAAATACAAATCTTTCCTCTTTATAATATTAGTGTAGACAGCAAAAATTTATATAGATTGATTTATTTATATTGATTTGTAGAAAGTAAACGGCGCTCAAAAAAGTTGCAGGTGTTAGCAACAAAAACAAAATTTCATAGCAACAGCTTTTATGCAACGGCTCAAAGACTGGTTCTCTATTGTATTCCCTAACTTTTTATCCATAATCTAAACTGCCATAATATTTTTTGTCCTAATCATCATTTGTCCGAATGGTAACTTGCCCGAACTTATTGTCACATAATATAACATGTCATAAAATTAAAATCCCTAAATACAGCCCTAAATTTGTGTCTCATAAATATTATAATCAATAATATACAAGACTTAAAACCGTTTTCAATAAAAGTTATAAGTCCTAAATTCAAATTATTTAATGTTTATTTATCCTATAATTACGTCTACAATAAAATTATTGTGTAACATTTTTTGTAATAAAATATTATCTGATTTTGTATTACAATTGTTACATCTATATATATAAAAGAAAGTCGTGTTTGTTACAACACTTATAACTCGAGATCTGCTGGACCAATTTTCATGGTTTTTGATTCGTTGGATTTGTCTCCGCCCCGAATAGCAGAATACATCATAAAAACAATGTAAAGGTAGGGTAGGTAGGGTAGGTAGGGTAGGTAGGGTAGGTAGGGTAGGTAGGGTAGGTAGGGTAGGTAGGGTAGGTAGGGTAGGTAGGGTAGGTAGGGTAGGTAGGGTAGGTAGGGTAGGTAGGGTAGGTAGGGTAGGTAGGGTAGGTAGGGTAGGTAGGGTAGGTAGGGTAGGTAGGGTAGGTAGGGTAGGTAGGGTAGGTAGGGTAGGTAGGGTAGGTAGGGTAGGTAGGGTAGGTAGGGTAGGTAGGGTAGGTAGGGTAGGTAGGGTAGGTAGGGTAGGTAGGGTAGGTAGGGTAGGTAGGGTAGGTAGGGTAGGTAGGGTAGGTAGGGTAGGTAGGGTAGGTAGGGTAGGTAGGGTAGGTAGGGTAGGTAGGGTAGGTAGGGTAGGTAGGGTAGGTAGGGTAGGTAGGGTAGGTAGGGTAGGTAGGGTAGGTAGGGTAGGTAGGGTAGGTAGGGTAGGTAGGGTAGGTAGGGTAGGTAGGGTAGGTAGGGTAGGTAGGGTAGGTAGGGTAGGTAGGGTAGGTAGGGTAGGTAGGGTAGGTAGGGTAGGTAGGGTAGGTAGGGTAGGTAGGGTAGGTAGGGTAGGTAGGGTAGGTAGGGTAGGTAGGGTAGGTAGGGTAGGTAGGGTAGGTAGGGTAGGTAGGGTAGGTAGGGTAGGTAGGGTAGGTAGGGTAGGTAGGGTAGGTAGGGTAGGTAGGGTAGGTAGGGTAGGTAGGGTAGGTAGGGTAGGTAGGGTAGGTAGGGTAGGTAGGGTAGGTAGGGTAGGTAGGGTAGGTAGGGTAGGTAGGGTAGGTAGGGTAGGTAGGGTAGGTAGGGTAGGTAGGGTAGCTAGGGTAGGTAGGGTAGGTAGGGTAGGCTTTTATTACGGCTCGACGCTGCATGTTTTATCCCTCAATAAAACAGTTGATTGTGAACATATTAATGAATTAGTGACATAATTTTTTGTTTATTTCGTATTGTTTAGTTCTTTTTACTTTATTTAATTTGATTTTTAGTGATTGTATTGTGTAAATATATTTGTTTAAAAAATGATTGATATTTTGTATGCCTTTTATAGGGACACAACTCGGATCTTTTGTATTATAAAACCTTCTGTAAGTACCCTGTGTTCAGGAAATAAATGAAATTCAATTCGAATTTGACAATGGTCTAACGGATAAGGGGTCAACTGGTAAAAGGTTGTGTTTAAATCTAGCCCCTTTAGGTTGGAGAGGTTAACCTATTCTTAACGCATCCATATCTAACTTAGATGCAGGCCAGGTCCACAGGCCTAACTTTGAAATAATAATTTTTATCGGAACTCTTTAGAGCTGCCCTGGCAACATTAGGAAAAGTCCAGAAACAAAATGTTGCTACAAAAATGTCCAGCCGTATTTAAATCGATTATCCGGTTCAAAACAATTCATAATTAAGCCTTAATCTTGTTTAGATTGACTTTGGTGACGAATTACCGAGTCGCGATCACCCGCTCTATTTTGGTAACCGACAAAAAAGTGGAACAAATCGATTGAAACAACGGTTAGATTGCAGTTACGATTGTAATTATATCGCCGATTTGCATTTTGGACCCACAATAAAATAAAGAAGATTTAATTGTTGAGAGTATGGTGGTTCCTATGATTTATTCCCTCTCCGCCGATCCCCGTAAGCCTGAACGTCAGTTTTTGGGATCCTCTCTACCGTTGGCTATAGAAAAGGCGACTAAGTAAGTGTTGTCAAAGAGGGCATCTGTGTCTTCGTTAACAAATAGCCGTAGATTGGTGATATTGGTAATATCTTCCTCTGACTAATTATTGTAGGAACTTAATGATGACGACATCCTGTCCTAGTAGAGTAGGTCTGTATCCATTTAAAATTAAAAATTTTACATTAAAACCATATTTATTACCAGAAAGTGCGTGCCTTAACCGATTTCATCCAAGTTCACCGGTATATTTTTAAAACCATTTGCCGTAAACGCTCATTTTATGTTTCGATGGAGTCGCAACGAAATTTAAAGCAATTAGCATGCCATATTCAACTGTTATGCTATAATTATACGCAAACGAGATAGGTACATGAATGTACTGCGCGGCCATTCGCCCATCAAGTTTTTAAACATTGGATTATATTCATGATGGTGCTCGAAAGTAAATGATGTTTGGTGGTGGTGCCAGATTACACTTTAACTGGTTTACCTCTTTCTTTTACTAATGAAATAAACAGCCTTTGGGTCTTCTATACATATTAAAAATTAAAGTAGCTTTTCGTTTCGTCTGTGTGACCGCGTGATTCTTCTAATTACGCAACGGATTTTTATCCGGTTTTCACCATCATTTAGATAATTGATTCCGCCGGAAGGTTTGTGAGTATACTATACTTATATTAAACTTACTTATAATATTAAGGAAATCGAAGTTTTGTCAAGTCGTAAAAAACCGTGCGAAGCAGGGGCGGGTTGCTAGTTGACTATAAAAACAAGTATCATAATTTTCCACGTTTCACTTTGGTGTAAAAATATTACCTAGTTCAGAAAGTTACATTTTATTTCCGCTATCATTAAAAAATACAATAGACGACGTATATTTAGTAACTTAATCCGCGTAACTGTTCTTAAAGAACCCTGTTATAAATCTCCGCTATCATTAAAATCATATCGATATTTTCCCAACGATTCATTATCGTATAAAACGTCTGTCACTTGAATCGAATTTTGGAATTGGTTTAAATTCTTATGCGTTCGAATGTTAACTGTTATAACGTAACGATTGTTTGAAAAAAGGACGATTATTACGAGTCGAACTCGAAAAGGAACTTTTTAGGATCGTTTACATATCATGATGTCGAAGTAAATGGTAAGCTACTGTGAGAAACAAAGCGGGTGGGAGTGAACTGTGTACATATTTGTACAACGTATATCTTGATCCGTATCCATTGAATTAATATATTATTTTACCAACAATGGGCCGTTTTGTATCGAATAACTCAGCTTAGTTTATGAATACGCCTGAATAGACTAATTAATCATTTTACAGTAATAATGTTTTCCATTTTATGGGCTTTATCTATTTCGTGATCTATTTGACTGTAACATGCAGCATCGTTTTATATCATTAGAATAAGGATTGGTGGTAAAATTGATATTTATTGCCATGAAATAAGTGCAATACAATGCAATCAGCCCAAATTCTCGTAGTTCGCTGTTTGTTTACACTCTATCCTGCTAGCCTTTTTCTACAAGAGACCTCATCGTCTCAGTGTAAAAATAAAAATATTAAAAACTCGCTCATCGCGACACAAGCTGAGCTACCTTACAGCCCTCGAGCAGTGGGTAATCGAGTAATCGGGCGCCCCGTCGATTGATGTCGCGTAATATTTTTAATATTTTTTTAATAAATCGATACTTCATTCGACCACATCACTAAACGCGACCGATGACAGACGGACAATATGGCCAGCATTTTTGTTTGTTTTTAGTTTATAGAAATAAAAAGCGCTTTAGAATTAATGAGATTACCTACTAGTTTTATAAAACTGAATACATTTTATAGGGACTATGTAAATGGAGTCTGTCCCTTTAGGTGGAGTTATTTTATCGCTCGAGTTGTTCGTTAGCTATGAATTAAAACTAAATTAAAGCCGTTATACTTGGGAGCGTTCAATAATGTTTCGCTCCGGTTTTTTACGCCTTCTTCTCATACATAAATATCTGATCAAACCCTTAATCAGCTGTTCCACAATTTCTACACCACATTAAATCTCAAGTGAGCAGGAAAACGCATCAAACCCAGCCAATAAATGAAATGATTTATTTCATTTATTAGCTGGGTTTGATGCGTTTTCCTCAATAAAAAATATGCAATAAAACATAAATCTATCAGAAACTGAACGCAATAAAAAAATATAAAAAGGTACGCTCCACATGCGACCCGCCGACTAAGACACTAGGCGAACGACTTTTTTCAAAATGGCCGCCGACTTTCCCGCCCTGCGCAGACGCTGACAACATTGGACACGGGCCGCCACGTGCGAAATCGAGTAAATGATGTGTTGGGACTCGGGATTTATAGGGATGCACCATCATTTTATTGTTCAATTGAAGCTACCGGGCAATATCTATTTATGCTACTGGCTAACATATATGACCGCATTATGGAACAACGCGATCAATTTTGGAACGCTAGAAGATTCGTTATGGATGCAAATCTGTTATTTGTTATCGTATTTATTGTATATTTTGATAGAAATATTATATTATGCTAATAATAGAGCATTCAAATAGCAGAATTCAAGGTAGTTAGATTCGCAAAAAAATCATAAGCACTGGAAATGTTTCAATCAATCAGTCCAAATCCTCAATAACGTGTCACAGCTAATGTCGTAATTTAATATTATTTCCTAAATGATATTCCATATTTTTTTATGGTTGTAATGACGATAATGTAGAAGACATCTAGATTTAACCGAGCCTATTTTATATCTACAGCAATAATTTTAATAATATTGATAGACTTCTATAAATATATCTAAACAATGATGATGTTATAATAATTACAATGGCCGCTATTAATTTTAAACCTGACTTTCACGGATGCATGTTTCACCACCTGAAGATAGGTGTGCCCCACATTGCAAGCACATATGGGTAATAAACCACTATCTATCTTCATAAAACATGCAAAAACGGGCTTCCCGATGAAATTAGATTCAATCAAGTGTTCCATATCTATCAATTTATAGCCTTTTGGAAAGACCCAATCGTTAGTAGTATTTCTAAGCTTTGAAACCCATTTCATTCTCCAATGTGCCGTTAGTTCGATCAATTGTTAGTAGTATTTCTAAGCTTTGAAGCCCATTGCATTCTTCAATGTGCCGTTAGTTCGATCGATTGTTAGTAGTATTTCTAAGCTTTGAAGCCCATTGCATTCCCCTATGTGCCGTGAGTTCGATCAATTGATTCCATATATGTAAGGTTGTCTCTAAAAGAGTAGTTTGGTGATGAATAACATCGTGCCCTGTCATTATGTTTTTATATCTAGAACCAGTGCTTCAGATTGTTTGAGTATATTTCAAGTAATTGTTCCGATTCACAATATGGGCACTCTAGACCATCTTCGTGTTGGAAAAAACTACCTCACAATCCTACTATCCTACTTCCTACTAATATTATCAGTGTGAAAGTTTGTATGTTTGTTACTCAATCACGCAAAAACGGCTGAACGGATTTAGATGAAATTTGGCACACAGATAGTTTATATCCTGGATACTTACTTACATAGAATACTTTTTATCTCGGTACATTCCCGTGGGACAATTTCCAACCACGCGAAGACGCGGGCGAAAGCTAGTAAGGGAATAAAAACGGTATTGCACTATAAATATGTCCTTTACTTAATTAAGTAAACTAAATAGCAATTCTTACAGCCCTAGACAGTGTTAGCAAAAAAGCTCCACAGTACTGTGGGAATGTGCCTCGTGAGACAATCTTTTTGCTATATTGGATGATGTTTAAACACACCGGACATGCGTAGAAATAACATGTATGGAACTTGGTGATTCTTAACTTTGAGACATATCGATAAAAGTATCGATAAGACTGGTAATCGGCTTAGGGATATGCGATATCGATGCTGCAGCTCTAAGTTCCTATGTCGGATATTCGGATTATTTATGTGAAAAGTGAACAAAATTCTATTCTACGTTTTATTTATATGGGGGACATTACAATATGTCCATATTTTGCGATACACATTCTGTTATATTCTAAAACCTAAAGATGAAGTTCGTAATATTTGGGTCCTGTACGAACATGGGCATATTTAAAGCTAAATATTATTTACAAATACATTATTACGGCCACTTTTGACAAAAAACATATAAGCAATAATTAGGATTTCAAGACGTGATTTGAGGAAACAAAGTTCTGAGTACCTTCCCAGTGAAATTGTCGTTGACAGGCTAATAAATAATACTGTTGAAGGTTGCCGTAACTAGCAGCGCCACTATTAAATATCAAGATATATTGGCGAGTTGAGTGTGAGTATAACTATTTCTGTTAACTAAGCCAAAGTAAGTTGACTTTAAATGATCATAACAACCGAAGCAGTGACAGGTTACTTTCCCATCGCCTATAGAACCTCTATTATTATATACTTATACACACACATAAATAAATTATATAAATTACACGAAAATCTACTCTAAAATAAACACGTTAAGGTTTTATTTTAAATGCACTGTAAATAAACAACGATAGGTCGTGATCGCTGGAATAAGATTTTGAATTTTAAATCGAGAACTTGTTTTTTTTTTTTAACAAGTAGGTTTTGCACTGGCAAGCGACAACATTTAGCCAACTTTAATGTAATGGTAACCACACACGTAACGATTTACTTGCGCGAATTTAGGCTTGCGCAAGTCTCACGTGACATGTGTTGGAAGAAATTTGCTCAAATTTCTTCCAAGCCACACACACACGTATCGATTTACTTGCGCAAGCCTAAATTTACGCAAGTAAATCGTTACGTGTGTGGCCAACATAAGTAATCGCATGTTTTACATAACGCACTGGTGCCGATTCTCTTGTACACCGAACTAAACTATCCCAAAAATTCCTTACTTTTATGAGAATCTTAGAGCTATTTAATTCTGCAAATAAAATTTTGACACAACTAAAATCGAATTCGCGATTGTCAATCGCGAATCCACGTGGTACCCGTGGTTTGCCCTAACCCGTGATTTTTTTAGAGCCGGAGCCGCGTAGTTGTTGCAACCTCGACGTGTTTTATATGGAATTGTTCACTTTTTGTATGGAAAATATGAAAAAATATTACCTACATGTTGAGATTTAAGGGTTTATGGGTTCTATAAAGGGGATCGAAATTGTCATTATTTTTGCGATAGGACGCACCATTTTCGAGATATAAGCAAAAGAAATAATAAATACAGTACCTACTGTTTTTGCACGTGAAGTCGAGATGTTGGCGTGAATTTTAGTTCAAGACAACTTATTTTCTCCCACACCTTTTTAATCGCGATTAAAGATTGTCAGGTTTAGTCTGGTTTGGTTTTTTACAATCCAAATTTTAGGTGAAAAACGTCAAATTCAGAATAGCAAAATTGCCATTTTCACTAAACTAAAAACTCAGTACTATCTTAGTGCTGTCAAACTTAAATATAGTTAAGTTGTGTCACTTTAGTCTATTTCAGAATCAAATCGTCGTTTGACAGGAATAAACAAAATTTTTGTGATTTTAGGTCTAGTTCAGAGGCATTTGTGACAAGAGAATCGGCACCAATGTTATTTAAAGACTCAAAACAGTCTGAAATTTTTAATCTAATCGTAAATTTCCGAAATTATAGCAAGAAATATCTTAATTAATCTTCATTCACTAGCTTTACAATGTAGAATGATAATCTCGCTATTGATCTGGTTTAATATAAAAACAGAAAGCTGGATCAGAAAGTACAAAATACTAAGTAAATTAATGAGTCAATCCACGATCGATCGATCAACGACGTTCAGGGCTTGGATATTTTATAAAAAAAAGTAGAAAATCCTTTTATTAACATCAATAAAGCATTGAATATTCATTGAGATAGAATTGCGTTTAATTACTGCAAAGTATCTTTCGTGTGGAGGTTGACAATCTTGCAATCAGTGATGAACGCGATAGAAAATGAGCATTGACGTGACTGACATAATAGGCAGAAAGAGAAAATCTTTGCCTCGGAATGTTTTGATCTGTATGAAAGATTTGGCGCCAAAGTTTTTCTTAAAGTTTCTCAATTAAACTAATTGAATTTCCATCTGGTATAATCAATTAAGCAATTCTAGGCAGATAGGTAAAATGCCCACTCGTATACAACCAATATATCGTCCCCTGATTATTATTACACTATTAATAACAAGTAGTGATAATGAAAACCCGCATTTAATAAAAGGTCAGAAATAATTACATCGTGCGGAATTGACAAGTTGAAAAGAATTGTGTGGAGTCAATAAATTATACATAAAAAAAAATGTCCTGTGTGCTGAGAGGTATCCGAGTAATTTTGTCAATATATAGTTAGTTATAAGTAAGTTATAACGTTAAATTATAATAACGTTAAATTAAACATTACCTATACCTAACTTTTATTATTCTTCAAGTCAACAAGTTTAAACAACTTCCATAACAAAGTAACTAAGAATTTAATAGTATTTTTTTATTCGATTCTTATTATCAAATATAAAGTCTCGAAACAGCAAAGATGGCCGACTATCATAAAACGCTTCGTAAGTTTTATTTTGTTCCTTTAGTTATTATGGCTAATAAGGAATCTAGTATCTGGATAAAACAGAACTTTAATGTACGCTGGACATGAAAGTATACTTATACTTTAGACTTTATGAGTTACTCATAAAACATCAATTGGTAAAAACAGTAAACACTAAGTAGATAGTAGTGGATACTAAGTATTGATAGCCAATACGAGGTCATTATAATCATGTTAAGGGTTTTTAAATAGTTGCATGCTGGGTTTATAGCAGAACTAAGAAGGGGAATATCAAATGTAGGTAGGTACCCATTTCCATTACGTGAATGCCTATTATTCTTTGCGCCGCCTGTCCATAAAGTTATTAGTTGAACTTTAGTCATCACTTAATTTCTACAAATGTAGTATGTGGGAGAAAATTGTCGCCAACCGAGTTCACAGAATGAGAGTAGAATCTCACATTTTCCTACCTTACCTTTTGGAAATAACAGGCTCCTAGAAATCGTTCACTAAAGGCTCGCAATGGATCAGAATCCCAAGTGTTGCCTTAAAAGCATCTCGACCACATATTTCGTTCTCAATTACATTTTTCCACATAATTCAAAGAGCATTTAAATGGTATTTTCATTAAGATCGACGGGAGACACCGAGAACGGTTGAATGTATGATTTTTACGGTGTAAAGTCTGAGTCGCAATGCGAGCGGCGCGTCGCGGCGGTCGCGGCGGTGCACTGTGGATCGAAGAAAGGCTCCCGAAGACATTGAAGCTTAAATTTTAAAGTGTCGGTTTTTTGCTTGAAATATCTTCTAATAGCCAATATTATACATAGGATACAATCTGGTAGGCAAATTGGCAACTTATTTTTTTTTTGCAAAAAATATGTATGGAGCTTATATTTATATCTCCGGGACGGAGAGAATGACCGTTATATCCTTGCACACGGTGATGTAACTATTTATTTATGATTTTTTGACACATTTCATATAACGAGATTTAGTGCGTTTTTTTTTTAAAACCCGCACCAAATCTGAATAAATTAAGTATGTCAAAAAATCCTAAATAAATAGTTACATCACCGTGTGCAAGGATATAACGGCTATTCTCTCCGTCCCGGAGGTATAAGCACCAGCTTCATAATTTTTTTTTGCAAAACATATATAGGTAAGTTGTCAATTAGCCTACCAGATTGTATCCTATGATAATATACAGGGTGATTGGAAGATGGGTGCAAAGCTTTAAGGTGGAGATAGTATAGACAATTTAGAACCATTTAAGCCATGGTTGTCTTAGACGAAGTCTTACCAAATTATTTTTTTTTTAATTAGGTTTAATAGACGTATTGTACAAATTTTTTATTTTTTCTGAGCTTTAAATGTCTGTAAAAAAAATGTCTAATGACACAGAAGCCTAAAACATGTTTTGCTTGATTGCTTACACATTACTTTAATTAAATAAATAAAAATGAATTTAAATGAATTCATTTTTTATTTATTTAATTAAAGTAATGTGTCATTCAATTTGGCTATAATTATTAAGTTTACATTAAATTTTGAAAATTTCCGAAAAAAAACTTAAAAATTTGGTTAAAAATATTTGGTAAGAGTTCATCTAAGACAACCATGGCTTAAATGGTTCTAAATTGTCTGTACTATCTTCGCCTTAAAGCTTTGCACCCATCTTCCAATCACCCTGTATAAATATGGTACTATAATTTACAAAGATAGATAAGGATGTAAACCTCAATGATCTCAATAAGCATTTCTCTCTCCTTCCCTTTTCTCTTGATCCGTGTGTCAAAGCTGCGACACTAGAGAGTCTAGCTAGTTTGCCGTTACCACAATGTTCTCACTTTAAGCTTTGCGATGTTACTGAGGTTGATGTTAAGAAATCTACACTTGCTATTACTTCTTCAGCAGTCGGTCATGATGAGTTGTGTTTAAGAATGATAAGTCTTATCCTTCCCTCGTTACTTCCTGTTCTCACTCACATGTTCAACCACTCTTTTTCCGCTAGCTCATTTCCGTTAGTTTGGAAACAGGCTTACATTACTTACACCTAAAACTAACAATCCTACTTTATTAACCCACTTTAGACCTATTTCTATTCTCCCATTTCTCTTTAAAGTTTTTGAGCACATAATTCATAGACAATTATCTTTTTCTTGGCGTCAAACTCGATAATTTCCTCATTTCAATCCGATTTTCACTCGGGTCACAGTACTGTAACCGCACTTTTGAAAGTAACTGACGACATCCGCTGGGCAATAAGTCCCTTACTATTCTTGTAATGCTTGACTTTAGTAGCGCCTTCAACTCAGTGGATTTCGACATTTTACTAGGTATCCTCAAATCTACCAATTTATCTTCTTCCGGTTTAGCTTGGTTCAGTTCTTATCTTCGGGGACGCTCTCAGTGTGTTCACCTGGAGAAGTCTTTCTCTGACTGGTGTAGCCTCACTAAGGGTGTTCCTCAGGGTAGCGTTCTTTTTCCTCTTCTTTTTTCAATTTTCATCAACTTTGTAACCAGAGTAATCTCCTCTAGTTTTCATCTCTACGCAGATGACGTGCAGCTCTACCGACATTTTACTGTTGTTGACGCTGGTTCTACAATTGCTACTATGAATCATGACCTGGCTTGCATCAGCGTTTGGGCTAAGTCATTTGGTTTGCAAATTAATCCAACTAAATCTCAGGCCATGATCATAGGCAGCAGATTCGTTCGCAATGCGGTTGATGTTGCATCTCTAATGCCTTTATGTCTCGATGATGTTCGCATTGACTATACCGAAACCGCCAAAGATCTGGACGTCATTATTGACTCCAATCTTTCGTGGCATGCTCAAGTCAATGAGATCAGTCGAAAGGTACATTTGTCCTTTCATTCGTTGAAAAGCCTTCAAAGTCTCCTGCCCTTGAAGACTGGAAGGACAATGCCGATTGATGTATGGGATTCCGTACCAAGTTGCATCAAAATAAAACTTTGTTTTTTATAGACTACATATAACATATTAACTCCTACAAATGTTCTTTTTGTAAACGAAATCCGGGTTCCAAAGTAATTGCATAAAATCGAAGATAACCTAAAACTATATTTTAGTCGTCACTACCGCGTAACCAGAGGTACCAATATCAGTAAAAGATATAATAAAAAAAGCGCTACTAGTCGAATGAAAAATACGCTCGTCGAGAGAGCACCTTCGACCATAACCATCAACATCCCATCATCCTCCTACCCATAACCCAATTTATTTAGGGGCCGCACAGCATACTTTCTAAAACCATAATAACATGTATCATGATACATGTATAACACAGATGTATTAGAGGCGCTAGAGCATTTAGAAATAAAAGATGAATGTTGCATCAATTGAATCAATAAACACTGTACAACTACAAATGTCAAACTCAAAATGTCAGCCAGGCCGGCTAGGGATGTGATATCGATCTAAAATCGATAAATCTTTACGAGTAAAGGAAACCCTTTTTTTATCGATCATAAATATTAAATCGATTCTAGAACCCCTTAAATCAAATTAAAATATACACCATGTCATTGAATTCTACAATAAACCAGACATAATATTATGTTATTAATCGATTATAATCAAAACTCTTGCGTTTGACGGCAATATTGTGGTTGCAGAACACAAAGCCAAATAGCCATAATATGTAAAATGTTTATCCAGTTAAACTTATTTGTCTATTCTATAAATAAAACTCGACTACCGAGTAGATTCATCGAAAATAGATATGTCTGATTATCGAAAATCGATTCAATTGCGTTCGACATCTCTATGACCGCTGCGATCGGGCAAATAACCATAGATAAAAAATAACACCAGAGAAAGACAAAGGATTAATTATAATAATAACTAAATGATTAATTGTAATATTACAATAATCATTTTGTTATTACATGTAAAGTCGGTTAATTATTATTATTATATGCTTTTGTGCAAAAGATCAGGATCAAAATGTGCAAATCATGTAAAACGGAACATCATTAGAAGGAAGAAGAGAGTGTTTACGGAAACATGCATTGGAATACAATAACTTTTCAACTTAAAATTAAATTCCCTATTCGAAAATCCAATAACCGACGCGTCAGTCGTAAAAGTAAAAAAAAAAATACTATATTAAGGTTATCTTGAGGCGTGAAAAAATTTGGTACCATTTTTTGTGATTCTCCTTTATTTGGCACAAACTCTTATTCAGCCGATTATAGATTATGCCAAGGCCTGCTACCTGGATGCTACTGAGGAGCTATTAAACAAGCTGGAGCGCTTACAAATTTGTGCATTCGCTTTGTTGTCGGTCTTCGAAAGTATGACCATGTTTCTCATCTTCGCAAGGAACTCAAGTGGCTCCCAATCCGCCTTCGCAGGAACACTCAGATTTTATGTCTCCTCTTCAACTTCTTACACAGCCCGTCTTATCCTTCTTACCTACGTGAGCGTTGTTCCTACGCTCGCCCTAGCGACGCACCATGTAGATCACACCTTAGATCCCCCTTAAATCTCATCCTCATAAAACCAGCTACTATTTCTATTCCTTCTCTGTCCATGCAGTAAGATTGTGGAACTCACTTCCGCCTAGCATTCGTGATTTTAAATCTGTCGGTCGATTCTGTAAAAATATCAACGTGAAACTTAGTTGGAGTGAGCGTGAAGTGAGCCGTCACTGTCACAAATCGACCGGCAGGATGCTAGGGATTAACATCATTGACAGCTCACTTCACCTAAGTTTCACGGTGATATTTTTTTTTTCTCAATTTAAATATCGTGTAAACGAGCATTACCTTTCCTCGCAACTGTGAGTATTTAAATACCTGTAGTATGTATGTTTATATATTTAAGCTTTATGTATTTATTTAAGTATATGTTAATTTATTACGTTATACGTGTAGGTTTATTTTAATATTTTAGTTTAAGACTTCGCATATTTATATTTTTCTCTTGTTGTTCTCACACACTATTGTCTACATTTTTTTCTCTTTTTTCCTTTCGCAGGTCTGCTGGAAGAAATTTCTTAAGAAATAAGCAGTACCTTTGTACTCATAATTATGATTATGTCGTACCTATCTGATAATAAAATAAATAAAATAAAATGAGGACAATCCATCAATGAGGGCATCAAAAAATTCTTCCGCATCGCTGTCAACAGGAAAAGTGCCCAAAAGGCTGGCAGCATTGCCACGCTGTATGGCAATGCTGATTCTCTGGCCGAAGAATAGGCCAGCCTTCTGGTCACATGAAGAGTCGAGCAACCGCTTTGCGATGTCTTGAAAAACTAGTTATTATTCTATATAAAACCTTGAATGTCCGCTCCGCTTTAAGAGGGAACTCCTGCCGCTCACTGGCACCAAAACCAATCCCTTGAATCCAAAGATTTCTTTTAATAAAAAAACAATTTTAATTATCGTGTTCTTACTGCTATCAACACTCAAATAGTTGGTTGTACATGCTTGTGCATTTAAAATAACGTAATCCGCGAACTGGCCACACGCAACGTTCAATAGTATTTTTCTTGACGTAATAAAATGTGCATACGATTAAAAAACAAAAGCTTCGATCGAAAAGGTGCATGTCGCAATTGCATTTTTCTAATACTTTGGTATTCATGAGTTTACGATTAATTATGGAAGTTATTAGAGAATACGAGTAGTGTGTGTGGAGTACTAGAAATATTTGAGCAATACCTTCTTAGTTAGCTCTATTAGATTACAAAATATTTAAACTTTAATTAACTTTATTTTATTCATATAATCATAATTAACCTGATTAAGCTATTTCAAGAGCATCACATCTATTAATGATACTTCATTAAATGATGAAATACGAATAACATGAGCGAGATACATTGTGCATTACATCAATTAAAACATATTTAGAGCGAAACCAAAAGACAACTTCGCACGCAATTTCGTTTAGAAGATTCTGTTTAATAATTACTTACATAAATCATCGCGTGAGATTAAAAAATATTTAAAATTCGCTTTAAAAAGCAATTTATGTCTCACAATTAGCGAAACGGTAATCACGCGTGCACGCATAGATAGATTTTTGCAACGAATTTAAAAAACGAAAAACGAATTTAAACAAACATTATTATGCAACGCATTATACGCGTCACGTTTCGATACGTTCGCGTGTTTAGACGCATCTCATCACAATATTACGGCAGCTGATATCGAAAGAGAAAATAGAAAACTATTTAATTATTAACGTGATTGGTATTATTGCCTACTGTTCATTTCAATCATTATCGAGTAAACTATTCTAAGACTTTTTGAAGCACATACCTTACAACAAACCAGCAATCTCAGTTTAACGATCACAATTTTTTTAGGTTACATAATTAATATTGATGGATTTATTAATATTTTCTAATCTTCAAAATAACTATAATTTCGTATGCAAAAATTGCAGATGAAAGAAAACTTTTGTCAAAACGCGCGCCCATTTATAATCGCAACTGTCAAAAATCGCATGAATATTTCAACCCAACTTTTTTTCAAAGGTATTTAACCATTCTGCCAGTGCCATTAAGGCTCCGTGCATGAAAAACCCTTTTTCATCAATAACTTATCTAATTGTAAGAAGTTTGAAATAATTCAAACTTAATGTTTCAATCTTCGTCTGTGTAACTATAAAAGTACAGTTTTCGTGGTGCTAAACCATTCGTGTCAGTCATAGCACCTGTTAAAGTTGCATTAGTTTTGCGCTCTCGAAAATCTGGTTTATTTCACCTTTGATTTACTTAATATTGTATTATTATATAAAATGTTGATTTTATTTCAAAGATAGCTGAAGACTAATGTGTGTGTTTTAAATTTCTTGATATGGTTTGCTAAATAATAAGAAACAATACATTAAAAAGGTTTAAATAAAAATAAAAAAATTCAACATTATTTTGTATCGAAGTTGAAAAAAGTGGTTCAGCCACATGCAAGTAGACCATATAACGATGTTTAAGATATTTTTAAATGTACAAAATCAAGAGTAGTTTCTTGTAAACAAGCGATCAAACGTAAGTCTCGCGTCACTTTTCGGAATACTTGTTATGAATATTTGTGATTATTTTTTAACTTTAACCGGTAAAGCCCTGATAAACAACTAATTAACGTGCTAATTGACGTGCTTGAGGGTCACCCAGGGCTTTACCGGTTAAAAAAAAACTCGACTTTTCAAATCACAAATAGTTTTGTTTAAATTATTTTTCCCTTTCTCACAACTAACGAACAAAATTGATCAAAATCAGTCGTTTTCATGCACGGCCCCTTAACATCTAAACTCGTCTTCTAGCCTTTTATTTATAAGTTTGAGGTAATAAATTAATTCTGTTACATAATTAGCGGTATCGCGTGACTGTGAACCATAAGAGAACTTGTCCTCGAGTGTTTAGCAACTATTTAAGTTTTGCCCCGTCCGATTTATTGAGAGGCACTTAGTTTTATTATACGCTGAATACAGATAAAACTACTCGCACTTTGATTAATTATTTGTGTAATTTTAATTTTATGGTGAACCTCAGTAATTTTTATGGTTACTTTCCTATATTGCGTGGAAGACTAAAGAAAATTAAAAATATTTGCGCTTTATTCATAAAAATGATATTAAATTGAATATTAAAAATGCAATAACTGTAGAGTTATTACATTTTTAATATTAAATTTAATATCATGGACGAGGTCCATAATAATACAAAAAACAAAAACGCATTTATTGCAGATAGACCATCGACAGATACTTAAGGATTAAAACATAAAAACATTCACAAACATTACATACTAATAATCTTATTAAAACAGTACATTAGTAAAGGGACGGAGCAAAAATGTCGATACGCTCCTGATGCGCCTACGCACGCAATCAAGCGGTAACCAAGGCAACGCGTACCGGAATCCAACATGGCCGCCCCGTCTTATCAGGTTATTGGAGGCTCGCTCAGTCCCGCTACTGAAATATGTAGGGAGTAATGTAATAACAAACGTATAAGGTAAACTCTGCGTTGTAATCAATTTCACATAAACTCGAATAAAAAAATTATACGTGATTCAAACGCTTGTAAGGAGGCCTCGAATGAGTCAAACTACTTTTTCTAATCAGATATTTATTGTGAGACATAAAACTGAGTTGGACGACACGCTTTCGATAGGTTTTAATATTCTCTTCCCTATGGTTAAAGACGAATGATGCTCAGCTGTGATGGCATCATTAAAACTAAGATATGAAGCATTATTTTCAGAGATTTTTATTGCAGTCAATATAGCTGGAATTAAATAAATAAGGCATGCATTAAATCTTGTTGCTTTCGTTGCACTTGTGAGCTGTAATCATTAGGATCTTTTGAAAAAAATCGAAAACTTTTTGTTATTACCACAAAAAGGTCAAAGTCAAATTATTTATTTAAAATAGGCACATAAAAGGCACTTCTGAACTTCAAAGAATAACATAATAACGTTCCGCATATACCATTATTATATTATGCATGACAGCACTTCATTTAATTTGACCCATTGCTTAACCTTTCAGACAACCTTCCTGCAAGACAATTTAGGGATAAAAAAAAACCAGCCAAGTGCATGTCTGACCACGCACAATGAAGGGATCCGTAGTTGGGATGAATTTATCCCAAATACAAACATAACATTGTAGTTCCAAAACATGTTCTCCGATACCTTTCACCGGCAAATGTAAGTTTGTACGCACAATATTGAGTGATTTACCATGTTATTTTAAGACCATAGACTTCTTATAGGTTTTCCTGTAATCTGTAAGTAAAGAACCACTCTCTGTATATATTTTTTTTTGGCTTATTAGTTTCGGAGATAAGTGAATGGTCAATTTTCATCAATTTTCTTAAATATCTTTAAATTTATATACTTATCTTAAAACTATTTAAAAAAAAATTGAGGTCCTCGCAATTAGCCCTTTCATTTGATGTCTTTTTTTTTCTTCCGAAAAGTGACCCCCATATTCAAAAGTCATTTAATTACGTTACACGTCCGTGTTTGGGTCACAGAAATACATTGTACGTACCAAATTTCAACTTTACCGGTCCATTAGCTGCGGAGCAAATGGGCAGTGACAAACGGACAGACAGACAGACGACTGATCCTATAAGGGATCCGTTTATTGCTTTTAATGCACGGAACCCTAAAAATAATATTTGACGTTGACTGGGTACATTTAAGGCTATATATAATAATATAATAAGAACGATCACAGTCTAACCTGTACTTAATTCTATTAAATATGTTATTGAATAACGTGAATTTTCCACAAAGACTTAAAGCATTCAAGTTTTGAGGTTGCTTAAAAGTGAAGGACAAAACTATAAGTTGTCTAAGTTGTATGTCAGCATGAATATTTTGAATAAAAAAACTTTTTGCAATAAGTAAAAAGCCGAGGCCAAAACTAATAGATAACAATTAATCTCAATCTGTGAACACAAACAGAGAAAGTATTTTATTTGTAATCGAGCAAAGACAACTACAGTCAAAGTTCATTTGCCTGCCTTTTAGCGGCACTTAACCTCTATTAAAAGCGAAACACGTAGAGGTTTATGTGAATAACCAAATAACAATCGAGTTGGTCGTGAGTTCGTGACGCCGAGAGGCAGGTGACGAAAAACGCAACAATTCAATTGTGCATTCGGTATTTAGAATTCATAGACTAACATCTGATATGGAATTGAATTGTTATAGTCTATGGCGCAATTTCGTTATGGTTTTGTTTAATTTTATGCTTAATTGGGCTGAATATTGATTAATGGAAGTTGTTTCTATTAATTTTGCCTCTGTTTGCTTTATTTATGTTGACATTTTACTTATTTGGTCCATATTTCACGGTTTATTGGTATTCTGAAACAATTGTCGGTACAATATGTATTTCGACATTTGCCTTATCTTATTTTCACAATGACCTCTATTGTGTTGCTTTCAGTGCAGAGGTAGAAAATGTCATCAGTCTTCATAAACTAACTCAATGTATGTGTTGATTTCAATACCCCGGATTGGTATACAACTTTAACTAGATTTCCCAACCAAGTCACGTATTGCTTATTGCTTATTTTACTACTCGAAATCCTATGTTCTCATATTATATTGTTTATAACAATTTCTCGATATTAAACCTCTTTTCATGTAGCGGTAAATTCGAAAATAGAAACGCTATTTCGGAATAGGCACACGTGCGAATGCGTAGTTTGCGAATCGCTCATTGGCGGGAGCCGCGGGCTCCCCCGGCATGCTCTGGACTGTTTAATTTTCAATTTAGATCGCAATTTGCGATGCTGCTCGCCGCACGCCCAAACTGGCATCACTCCATACGATAGATTTATGTACAACCACTTATAAATATACGTGGAATATATTAAAAGAAATTAACTCGTGTAAGTTACGAGTCAGGCCCGAGTTTTCAAGATAAGAGTTAATGAAAATTGAGTTTTTTTTCTCGACAAATTCGTCAAGTGCGGGTGTGGCCGACAGAGATAAGCGGAATTGATCTGTCCGTTGTAACTAATTGGTACGGAGTTTGCGCAGTCCAGTTTATTGTTCAACTTTTTTCGACAGGTATTTTTAAACGAGGACAATTTTATATCCTCGGTGTTTTGTTAAAATAACGTAATTTTGAAATGTTTCATTATTAGTGGCGGAACCCTGCGTTCAATCAAAACCTGGAGTTGCTTGGATGAATAAAGTATTGCCTAGGAATCTTTTGTATACGCTAGTCTACTATGGTATACAAAAGATTCATGAAGAATACGGACACATGGACTCATGGATCGCAGTACGGACACAACATTTGGTAGAAGTTAAAAAGTAACATAATACCAACAGAAATAGAGAAGTAATCATGCAATTCTACAATTTTATGGCCAGTTAAGACGCTAAACTGCATGTTAACACCAAAAACGTAAAATAAAACTGTCGACAAGACATTAACGTTGAAAAATGTGCGTTGTATGAAAGAAAGAATCTGTTTTTAAGCTCACAAACTTGAATGAACATGCGTTACGTAATATTTTTTCTTTAACGGGATAAGCATAATTTCTTGTCTCTCGCATTTTCTTGGCCTTTTGTATGGGTTTACTTGGCTTATAGAAACTGGTTTTATGACGAGCTCGTTCAAATCAATCTGGCTAGTTTCTGGTGTAGAGCGACTATTGCGAATACATCTCTTGGGTTTTGCGAAGAATTTGAATTTTCTATAGTCACAAATATAAAGCCGCCTAGAACAACATAACTCAAGTAGCGGATATAACTGCTTATAATATCGCCAATTTTATAACGGAAAAGTAACCAGTTAAATAACAAGTATAGTAACTGTTTTCCGTAACCTTTTACAATCATCATCAGAAACAGATTTCATATTGCATCCTACCCGCCACTCAAACTTTCAAAACGAGTACAGTCAACTATCAACTTATCGACACATTACTCGGCAATTTCTCCTGAGAAATACCTATTTGTGAGCATGTAATATATGACTATATGTCCCATTTGAGCATATATGGGTAGGTAATGGGAGCCTTGGACATTTTGTTAGCGAATAATGCCGGTACCGTAGTTTACTTCTTGCAAATTGTTAGTGAACGCAAAGTGGACTTTCACTGTACGGATTTGTGTATGGGAGTCTCCTGTTTTGGGTTTGTTTTGATGGTTTGCTCGACCTGTTAATATCAGGAATTAAGTCACTGCAATGGTTTCAATTCCTAGGCTAAATACAATGCAATAGCGTGCCACACTTATTTGTAAAGGTCGCAGCATTATGCTCAGCAGCCTTTAACCCTCGTACTGGATATTTAGTTTTTATTTTCATATTTGTTGTATTTTATGTTTCTATGGTTGTGTTTAGTTTGTGATCTTCCTGTGTCCCAATAAATACTTTTATCTTTTTTAGGGTTCCGTAGTAAACAAGGAACACTTATAGTTTCGCCATGTCCGTCTGTCTGTCCGCGGCTTAGCTCGGAGACGGTTAGTACTAGAAAGTAGTAATTTGGTATATGTATACATATTAATCACGCCTACAAAGTGGTAAAATAAAATCAAGTTTTTTTTTTTTTTTTTTCGGTACCTCCCCTACACGTAAAGTGGGGATGATTTTTTTTTCTCATCTACCCCTTGGTATGGGGTATTATTGGAAAGGTCGTTCAAATATATTGTGAGTTTTTGAAGACCATTTTTTGAGAGATCCGTTTGCGAAATATTAAGCTTATAACTCAAATTTTTTGTTAGAGTCAATTGCCAAACAAACTTAATGGTTGTACTTTGATTTGTGAAAAAATTCACAGCAGTAGTATATAAAATATAACAAAATTAAAAGGAAAACTATCACAGCTAAGTAGGCTTTATAGGTTAACGAGTAATAATCGACCAACTTAAATTTGCAGTTTGCAGTTTGTCAGAAAACTAAAAGGTCATTTATTTCACCTAACAAACAATAACGAAAAACGGAACGACTTACAAAAAAGCTAATAAAAAGAACATCTTTATGATACCTATGTTACCGTCAAAAATTACACAACATAACAATCTGTTAATATATGACAAAAATTTCGTTTGAATTGTAAATATTTTATTTACATAATTATTAGACTTCATAGTGGCATTGGCAGGGAAATAATGAAAATCCGAATAGTAATGTTGGCAGATAAAAACATTAGAAAATAATGTGACGAAAGGGTTTAGAAGACTACAGATCGGAATCGATAAGTATGGATATATTGAACGATATACATAAATAATTTGAAAACTCCCGAAGTCTTTCCACAGAAACACTTTGAAGTGAGGTTCTCAAATGCTGCCTAGTCTGACATCAGCATTTTGCATCAACGGAGTCTGACGACGTTAGACCGATTTTTTTAAATAATGTTTTAAGTAAAGTTAAACTGCAAACTGTACTCCAAATGAAAATGCTAAGTCGATGATAATCTAAATTAGAATAAGCTGTAATACGAGGTGTGGAAATTAGCTAATGAAAACAAGTCAGATGAAAATGTTCTCAAATATATTGACGATGCACCACTATTGATGCAAGTCTTTAATATGTTAATATTATATGTAACTCAGCTGTAATAAATGGGGAGTAATTGCCTACAACTTTGCATATTTCTAATGAGGAAAAGGCTATATAAACTAAACATGCCTACGCCTTTAGCGACGGCGATCGCCTTTCAACGTCACATGACATACATTTGCTTTATGATATTACAATGTACGGTGTGCATTAAATGTAGCTATAAAGTATTCAACGGTTGTGATATGAAATTATTCCTTTTCATGATGACCTAGTAGATATTAGAGATACAATGTAGCAGCTTGAATCTAAACGAATACAGTCTGAAACGAGAATCTACATAACCAATACCAAAGGCAAAAACATACAGAGATTTTGTTGAAATCAATAAAATATGTGAGTAAAGTGATTAATAAAAGACTCACCTTTAAAATACAGCTGCCTACAGCTTCATTCTCCGACACAGTGACGTTGTAGAAGGACTGGTCGAAGATAGGCTCATTATCATTCACATCTAACACTGTCACTATTAACGTAGCCGTCGAGGACATTGGAGGGTTACCGCGGTCTTGAGCCACCACGGTCAACTGCGGCATTGGATTTGTCTCACAATCCACCCGAACCTGAGTAGTCACCAACCCTGATCGCTCGTCAATCGCAAACCAATCTGACTGAGGAGTCGGCAGTAAAGAGTAACGGATTTCGGAGTTCTCTCCTTCGTCAGCATCAGCAGCCGATACTTGTACCACTGGTGTGCCTGGAGCCGCCGCTTCGGGCACACTCACTTTATACTCCGATTCGAGGAAAACTGGCGCATTGTCATTTACATCAGTTACTTTCAGACTGATGATCCTAGACGCGTGTAATGGAGGCGACCCCTTGTCAGTCGCTACCACATTCAATGTGTAAGACGAACGGGATTCGCGGTCTAGTGGCAAAGCAACAACTACCAAGTAAATTATGTTGTCATGAGTCCTCAAATCAAAATGCCCGTCCCCACCACTTAACGTAACGTTTACGTTTGCATATTCGGTTTTGGAGTCTGGATCATGCACTGATATTCTAGCCACGAATTCATCTAGCTGTGCTGACTCGGAGATTTTTGGTGTAGCATCATCACTTAGGAATATTACGTCTATAGTAGGTTGGTTATCATTTACATCAGTAACCCTTATCGAAACAAAAGCTGTAGTTTCTAAAGGTTGTGCACCTTTATCTCTGGCAACAACTACAAGTTCATGCAATTCCTTAGTTTCAAAATCTAACGCTTTATTTACAGTAATATCACCGGTTTCTGGGTCGATTTTGAACATATTCTCTTTATCACTCTGTCTTCTGTTTATCGAGTATTCGATCAAACCGTTTTCACCAGAGTCTGAGTCGGTCGCGGAAACTTTTAGTACTGGAGTGCCTACGGTCGCGTTCTCCGGAATAGAAGCAGAGTAAACACTTTCAGCAAACACAGGAGGATTATCATTAACGTCTAAAATAGTAATATTTACAGTCATAGTTCCTCTCAGCGGTGGAGTACCACCATCTAACGCTTCTATTACTAACTGATAATGGTCAGTCGTCTCCCTGTCGAGGAAGCCATTAATTTGTAGGTCCAGATATAGGACTCCATCTCTCTCTCTATGGGAAGACAATCTGAACGCATTATCAGTGTTCCCAGATACAATATTGTATCTTTGCGTGTTGAATGGTCCCAAATCTTGGTCTTTGGCCGGGTTTAGTTTTCTCTTCACGTCTCTGGGAGTGTTCTCTGAGAACTCCACGTTCATGACGGGTGTGGGGAATGTGGGAGCATTATCGTTTTCGTCTAGTACTCTGACAACAACGCGAATGTTATCTCCACTGGCGGGGATGGCGACTAGAGCGTAATGGTCTCTGTTCTCTCTGTCTAGAGGGCCTCGGGTCCTGATTTCTCCTGTGTGGGGGTCTATCCTGAGGTCGTCGTTGACGGCGCTGCCGGGGACAGGGACGATGGTGTATGGTGGGGCTGCGTCGGGTAGTTCGTCTCCAAGGTGACCGACGAGGGTGGCGGCGCGTGCGTTCTCTCTGACGGTAAACTCTCGCACATGCTCCGCAGCCGCGGTTGCGACCAGCAGGCAAGTGACCACGCGCAACATCGCGCGCTCTTATCACTCACCGCACACACATTGTCACTCACACCTGCAAAAGAAATGTTTCAATTAATCGAACAATTTACGTAATTTAGATTTGCACACACAAATCTTCTAGTTATCATTTCTGTATATGGAATACAAGCAGCAGCAATAAAGTGTGATTTTACACAAATAAAGTAAAGATGAACTGACAACCAGTCTGTATGTGACATTTAATAAACTTTCTAACCTGATCTTAGACTAACGGGCTCTTAATTACTAATTAAAATTGTTAACTGAACTTATGGAATGCACTTAAAAATTAAAAAAGAATTCCATCTGGTTACAATAGATGAAAAGACTATACATACGCCTTCCCACGAAAGTACAAAAAGTAAAATAAAGAAAATGTGTCGATACGCTAGCAATACGCAATCGATCACAATTTTTTTTTAATGGCATCATTTCATCACGTCTATTACCATCGATTAGAACTCCCCGTGTTACTCCGCCAAAGGAACATTCATGAATGATGCATACTCACTATAATTATAACATGCGGTTTAGACAGGTTTCCTTTTCGATAAGTGACATAATTTAGTTTTTGCTAGATTAGTTTACAAGACAGTGGTGCCGATTCTCTTGTCACAAATGCCTCCAAACTAAACTAAAAATCACTAAAATTTTGTTTATTTCTGTCAAACGACGATTTCCCATTCTGAAACAGGCTAAAATGACAAAACTTATCTATATTTTAGTTTAACAGCACTAAGATAGTACTGAGTTTTTAATTTAGTGAAAATGGCAATTTAGCGATTCTGAATTTGACGTTTTTCACCTAAAATGTTGATTGTAAAATACCAAACCAAACTAAACCTGACAATCTTTAAACGCGATTAAAAAGGTGTGGGATAAAATAAGTTGTCATAAACTAAAATTCACACCAACATCTCGACTTCACGTGCAAATACAGTACTGTATTTATTTTTTCTTTTGCTTATATCTCGAAATGGTGCGTCCTGTCGCAAAAATAATGAACATTTGGACTCCCTTTATAAAACCCTTAAACACCTAACACTGAACATGTAGGTAATATTTTTTCATACTTTCCATAAAAAATGAAAAATTCCAAATAAAACACTTCGAGGGTTCACCCGAAGCGCGCCTCCGGCTCTAAAAAAAATCACGGGTTAGGGCAAACCACGGGTATCACGTCGATTCGCGATTGTCAAATTCGATTTTAGTTGTGTCAAATATATTTTTTATTTTAGAGAATTTTATTTGCAGAATAGCTCTAAGATAAGGAATCAAAAGGAAAGAAGGATTTTAGTGATAGTTTAGTTAGTTTTGTACAAGAGAATCGGCACTAGTATTCGTTATCATTCTAAATGAATATTTATGTTTTATATCTAATTTCTCTTGGTACAAAATTGATGTTGTAAATAATAACTAACTGCGGGCTGACAATCTTCCAGGTTTTGCAATGTAGTTTCGTTTTTATTATGCTGGTTTGTTTTTTTAATGGTGCAGGGTTTAAGATAAGCTTGTATTCAGATAAGCTTTGAGTTGATTGATGAAACCTGATTTTATTAGAACTAGTCTCTGACTCTGTCCTAGTTTAAAGACTGGTTTTGATTTTTAGACTTCGGTTCTGTTTTATATTTTGCTTTATACAGCACAGGATTTTTAAAATTATATTTTGACAGGGAGTATAATTATTGGACTTTATTTAACCTTTTAAATAAGTAATTAAAATTAACATTCTGGGCCCTTTTTAATAAACGTTACAATCCTACAATTTTGTAAAAAAGTCACATATTTGTTAAGTTTTACTACATGTGCTGTTTAATAAACCTTACAAATATGTAAGAAAGTTACAAGTATTTTAGCTTACAATTATCACAATTGTAAATGCTGTTTAATAAACATTTACATATAATATGTAGAAAACGCCTGTAGATTTCGATGACAATATTGTATTTACAAATATGTATTTGTAAGTTACAATTTACATAAAATTTCAGTTTTAAGTTTTAAAATATTTTAATTTCTTTAGTTGAGGCACAAAATTGTAAAGTTTTGACACACCATGAGACCACCTGTCTGAATTATACTAATATGTAAACTTGTAGTTACAATTATGTGTTCAATAAAGTAGTTTTCCCTACAAATATGTAAATTTATACTTGTAAAGTGAAAATGTTTATTAAACAGAAATATGTAAAATTGTTTTATATATATTTTTTTACATTTTTCTTTGACATATTATCCTAATATCTGACATTATATATCTACAATTTAATTTCAACACTTCATTAGTGGCTTTTGTGTAAATGATAATTATTCAGATTTGTTACAGTTGTAATAGCAATCATGTCATTTCGTTTAAAATAGGTTTTTATTTTTATTAATTTATTCATATTTTATATAGATTCTTTTCTATTTTGTGAATGTGAGAACGCTGTAGGCTTAGTGGACTGTAGATTTATTAACCATCTTCTATTTTGTTAAGTACCTGGTACTTGTTGAAAGACCTACACTGTCCTCCCATACCTATTAATACTGTTATTTGAAAATATTATAAAGGCCAATTATTTTTAAAATGAGTAACCGTGGAGTTTCTTGCCGGCTCTTCTCTATAGGAAACGACTAATTGGAACCGTGCACCTAGCTTCTGGCGTTTCATGAGTGCCCTTGTAGGTTTATGTGAAATAAAATATTTTGAATTTTTTTAATTTTGTAGGTATAATTTTACAATTTTGTTAATTTTCCACCTTGACAAATTTCTAACTGGTAATTTTTATTAAACAAAAACTTGTAAAATTGTAGCCTGTCATCTACAATTTACAATTTGTAAGTTTTATTAAATAGGGCCCCGCCGGTCGATTCTGTAAAAATATCAACGTGAAACTTAAGTGAAGTGACCGTGAAGTGAGCTGTCACTGTCACAAATCGACCGGCAGGAGGCTAGGGATTAACACTATTGACAGCTCACTTCACGCTCACTTCACCTAAGTTTCACGGTGATATTTTTACAGAATCGATCGGCTGGTGTACATGTAGAGGTTCGAATAACATTTTTTCAAACTTGTCATTAAGTCAGTATCCATTTAATTAATGCAAAACTAGCAGACATAGTTTTATTATACTTTAATAACTCTATTCTTTAGTTATTGTAAACACACAAAATATTCATAATATTTTTTTTTACTAATTGGTAGAATATCAAATGCCTACATGGAATAGAATAACAAAATCAAATGATAAAACCATAAATATGAATACAATTCATATTTAAAAGTTAAAAAGTGTTGTCATCAACATCATAAAAACCTGTTGGCTTAATCCGTCCAGATCTAGAGAACTTTTGATTTAGGATAGGAACACACAAATGAAATCTTTGCTTAAATTAGATACAACATTTTAAGATTCTTGCTTTCTGACTAATCTCATGGGCTTATTATACGCCCGTGAAGCCGCAGTTAAGTGATGATAAGACAGACAATCTTAGTACCTACAACGATAAACATAAAATACAATATATTATTTGGATATACAAGTCTTCATCAAGAAAAAAGTCGTACGACTAAAAAATCGCCCTTTAAACTTATATGCAAGCTCACTGCGTCACGAATCGTCCATTTTACGACCATACTAAATTTTCAAAGAGAAAAACCGGGTTTCATATCGTTTCTTCAATATACGGCCGCTGTTTTAAAGCATAGGAATATTTGTAGGTTAGTTTGAATTAAAATATAATTATTATTAACGATACTGACTGTCATTGATGGTTGGTTACTAAAAATTCATGTTTTGGGTTTAAAATCTCCATTAAATAGGCATTAAAAAACAAAAGAAAATCCTTGAAAACTTTAGTACTAATTAGATGAATCATATTTTTACACAGACAGTGAAAACATCACTCGTGCGTTCCTAGCCGAAGGATTATACAAGACAAATTTCATTTGCACTTTATAGCTGCCATTTAATTCTATGACATAAACAGATTTAAGCTTTTTGTTTATAAAAAAAAATGACTGATAGATTTCGTAGTATGCATTAGTCATGTCATTACTAAAAATAAATAATATTAATTGGCAAAGTTTCTTAAAAGTCGTGTCTGGAAGTAATTATACCGTAGACAGAAGATATTAAAATGCTGGTAGTCCAAAATGTTGACCGCACTGGTTAAATTAAAGATAACAAGTAATGGATCATAAAAGTTCCACGTTTTCAAACGAATATTTTTATTAGGTACTTTTCGCTTGTAAATTAAACACACGTAAGTGTAAAGTAAGTGGCGCTAGTGACGGAAAACTTAAAATGAAAACGATCAGCTTGGTATGGGCATATGATGAGGAGAGAGGGAACGCATGTGACTAAAGAAGTGATGAATGGAGAGCGAGAAGAAGGCAAAAGAAAAGATTGGCTGGATGGTGTGAGGAGTGATATGGAAGAGAAGGGAGGGAATGATAGCGTGACGGCCGACAGGGGGGAGTGGACGAGCAAAACGTGTTGCGCCGCTCCTAAGTAACATTGAGAAGGGCAGGAAGATGACGATGAAGTAAAAGGTTAGAATACCTGATAAACTGTTGTGAACAATTCCATAAATGTACCTAATTGGCCTTTTGCTGTTTTACGTTAACGTAAAAATAAATATACAAACAAAAATCTTCCACACAATTATTGCTTCATTATTATAACAAAACGCTTCAATAAAACTGTACTCAAATTCATAACAAAATGTATTTAATTGTTTTTATTTAAAAAATAGTCTACTCAAATGCAGAACATCAAAATCAAATCTTCCATCCGATCCTTAGGGGGCAAAGTCAAGTATTTTTTACCTGTTCCGAAATACCTGAGTAAAGGTAAACGTAGGGAGGCTTTCAACAAAGACAACACTAACTCTAAGTAATAATATTATTCAAAGCAAAACTGTTTGTTCCACTGCACTTAATACCGTGAGGGTGGGTGAGTTTAAGGGATATACGCTGACAATGGTATTATGAAATATGATTCTTCAGTTTATTCTGTGGTTTCGTTTCAATGTTATCGAGCTATACCTGGAGGAACCCGTTCCACACACATAACCATAACATCACGCCTTGTTTCCCCGAAGGTTGGGCAGAGGTGTACCTACTCCACCCACAATTCGCCAGTTATGTTTAAGTCCCACGTAATAGGGGGCGAGCCTATTGCCATCAACCGGGCACAAATCCAGATTCCGGACTGCTGCTCGGGATCCGTTTCATTAGTAAATTAAATAAACTAAATGAATGACTTAGTGAATTTATATTTAAATTTTGTGTAAACAATATCGGAACAAACAGGTGGTCTATGTAAAATAAGGTAGCAACTAAAGCCTATTTCAAATGTATTTTTTTTTTGTCATGTCCGCAATGTACAATGCTTTCTAAATAAATAAATTATCTTGTTGTGATCAAGACGGAAGTCTAATGCCCACAATTTTTAGATGTAGCCGGGTTGTTGCACTATTTGTAGCTCCTGATGCCTATCAACATGACTAAAAGTCACAATGAGGTTTTAGAGCATCCACAGACGCAAATAAAGAAAGAAAATACGTTTATTGGCCAGACAAACAGGAGATAAGTTACTTTATATCCTGAACCCAAGTACCACATGGTTCATTTAAATTCGAGGTACCGCATTAACAGTAATAAGATAGAACATTCTCTACAAGCCATTCGGCCATTCCCAATTATTACCTTAATGGGGGGTTATCCGAATTTGCCTGTTTTAGAATCAATTTTAAATAGTCAAATTAGTGTATTTAAGTCCTGAAAAAAATATATGTCATAGATACATCCTTGTTTGAGGGAAATTAAAGGTTCAAAACACGATAAATTGTAATTTTCTCGATCAAAAAAAGAATCCGAAACTTGGTCGATTTCAAAACCATTTTTCGTCTCATTTCCTAATTACAGAGGAGTCCTGCGGGACGTCGTCGAGGGTAGACCTGTCATTTTTTTTAAAATACGCTCTCTCTGCCGTTGTTAAAAAAAATCTAATATAAGTAGAACACATTAGATATGGAATTGCGATAGCTCAGTAAAAATATCTCGTAATTATATTATAGTTTTAATTCATAATATTGTTTTCGAAAGTGTGATTATTTCTATGTGATATAATGACGTTTAATTGACATGTTACAATAGTGATAGACACATTACAAATTTATCGATAAAATTATAGTCAAGTGCGAGTCATATATATATTTTTATCGTCGTGTATGAAGAATAATAATAAAACACATTTTTCTAAGAGTTTTTAATTGGATTCATCCATGTATTGACTCTCTATCGAACTGTCTTTGCTACTATCATATCCTACATCAATAAACACATAACATACAATATGTCCGGTTGTCCGTTGTATATTAATATTTAGAAAAACTTTCATTGAAAATTAGAAAAAAAGGTGTTTCAAACAAAAGTGCTAACACGACCAAATACGGAATGTAACACGATAAAAATCGTAATGATATTTTTCTAATAGCGGAGCTAGATTTCTTGAATCCGTGATTTCATCGTATTGTCTCTGTGTGAACAACTTTCAGTTTTGAATACAAAAAGTTTTTGTCACTAACACTACTGTATACGATAAAATGTAATTCTAAAATGTCGATGTCCTAAAATAATTGATTCGATAAATTATAGCTGTAGCAGTAGGTACGTCACTTGACAATAAAGTATAACAATTGTTACTTCATACTGTATAGCTCATGAGCGGTGGGAAACATACAAAACAAAAGAATATAAGTAGTCACAGTATAAACGAAACAGTAAGGCCTTTTTTAGCCCATTCTTCTTACTAAATTTTTTTTATTCAAGATTTTTGAACATTCTGCCACTAAAGGGGTTAAATAAGGGATGAAAATTTGTTTGGAAACTTGCCATTTTGCCGGTTGTCGCCCTCGAAAATATGATTTATTTCGCCTTTGATTTAGTTAATGATGATATTGTATTATCATAAAATAAAATTTTGATTTTATTTCAAGGACAGCTGAAGATTTTTGAATTGATGCGTGATTTTTAAATTTATTGATATGGTTTGCTAAATAATAGAAAAAATACATTAAAAAGGGTTTAAAAAAAACTTTTTTCAGCATTCTTTTTCTGCTATATTTTGTATCGAATTTGTAAAAAGAGGTTCATCCACATGTAAGTAGATCATATAACGATATCGATGATATTTTTAAATGTTTAAAATCAAAAGTAGTCTCATCAGTCATTTTTCGAAAAACTTGTTACGAATATTTATAATTTTACATAAATTCTTAAATTATTTGAAAAATCGATTTTTCAAATCACAAATAGTTTTGTATAAATTATGTTTCCCTTTCTCACAACGAAAGTCAAAGTCAAACAATTTATTTCAATTAGGCACATAAGAGGCACTTTTGAACGTCAATTTTACACAAAATAGAATTGATTCTACTCGCCCCTTCCAAAAGGTAGTTCTCGTATGGAGAAGAATGGGCAAGAAACTCCACCGTTACTCTTTTAAAATGTTTTTACAATATTTTGTATACATTAATTATATGAAGACGATGCATCTAGAATAAGATTACTAAACCACGATAGGTAGAAATAATGAAAAATGAAGCAATGACAGATAAATTAATTATGTGATAGATACATGGTGCTCACATACTTACAAACATTGCAAAATTATACGAGATTCCTAACATTTTAACAAGTAATACTAATAAGTCAGTGTGTGAGTTCAAGTAACCACAGAATGTAAAATCAGTGTTATAAAAATAAAATAAAATAACAAACTATATAATTAACTTAGCAGCCAGTTTGATTTTGTCTAGACTCTAAATTGTCCTATCTTGGATATAATCTTCTAATTTGTAATATGCTTGTTTACAAAGTGTACTTTTAATATGAGTTTTAAATAATTTTCTTTGATTTAATTGCAATATATCACAAGGTATTTTGTTGTAACATTTAACACTGTACCCCATAAAAGATGTATGTACTTTAGATAATCTGAAAAATGGTTTATCTATTGTAAAGCGAAAATAAAAAGTAAACAAACTTAATACCCGAATGAAAGCCTCCAGGCATAAAGAGAAATAAGATCAATGTTTGTGTTTGTTGTGGGTTATTAAGATCAATGCTTACTAACAAATTATAGAATTTCATTCTGAAATAAAATGATTATTATATTATTATTATTATAAAGGGCGTGCCCGTTTACATATAGCTATTAAACCTAGTAAGTAACTCGAAGTCACAAATGATAAACTAGGACCATCGAAGTAAAAATAAATAATATAAATAAACAGTTAATTACTTATAACAATACCAAAACCATGGTCAGCAAGACGACCAGTCAGCACAAGCAGCACCCGTTTACGAGCATAACGCAAAGATCAGCCATTACCCCCTTGCCATATTTGAGGGAAGGAGGCAACCCGACCCCCGACGCTACCGCAAGCAGTGACAGTGACATCTAAGGGAGCATGACAAACTTGCTGCCGGTTGCTCAGGCTAGAATAATATGATCAATTTTCGAGGCCAACGTATTAAAAAAACTGTAATGAGTAGATTACTTATGTCAATAATAAATGAAAATAAAATTAAAATAAATTTACTTATACAGTCAAATAAAATAAACTTATCAATTATATGAACTCATATAATCTGTCCGTAGGTAAGCTAGGTAATTAAATACGTCCGTAAAAGTAAGTCCTCTCCCTCGCGCGCTCCGCCTCCTCCTTTGCGAGCATTACTGCTTCGCAGAAGGGGGTGACGGCCTCCCATGCACTCTCGCTCCGGACCATGGCCTGAACCAGGGCCGGACGCGAGAGTTCGCCGCCGTCGATCGCCTCCGTGAGGACACGGCGGTGCTCCGCCCAAGCCGGGCAAACCTCCACCGTGTCCTCCGGGCGATCCACATAGTGGTGACACCCGGGCGTTTCCTCCCGCTTTATCCTGAACAGGAACCTCCCGAAACAACCATGTCCGGTGAGGACCTGCGTCAGGCGGAAGGTGAGGACGCCATGGCGCCTCTCTAGCCACTCCTCAAAGAGGGGACTTATCGCCACAATAGTGGCGTGCCCAGCGCTGGGTTGCGACAATCGCACTCTCCATGCCGCCATGAGATCCCGCCGGAGCTCTGTCCGCTGTGCCGCGATTTCTCGCGGCAGCGGCGACCCCTACTTAGTAGAATAAAAAAATTAAATGGCCGCCATTTCAAAACACTAGCAGGCAAAACGACCCATAAAAAAAAAAAACAGTTTATTTCAATTTCAAAGGGCATTACAATACATTATTAAAGGAGATCACCTTTTAAGCAAGGAATTGCTTGTGTTAGGAGACTCCGCGCTTCCACTTGTTATTATCTTATGCAATTGAAACGTAGACATTGGTGCCGATTCTCTTACATTTACACCGAACTAAACTATCACTAAAATTCCTTACTTTTGGCTATGAGAATCTTAGAGCTATTCTGCAAATAAAATTCTCTAAAATAAAAAATAATTTTGACACAACTGAAATCGAATTTGACAATCGCGAATCCACGTGGGACCTGTGGTTTGCTCTAACCCGTGATATTTTTTTTAGAGCCGGAGTAGCGCAGGGGGTGTAACCTCGACGTGATTTATATGGAATTTTAATTTTTGTATTGAAAATATGAAAAAATATTACCTACATGTTGAGTGTTAGGTTTTTAAGAGTTTTATAAAGGGGGTCGAAATTTTCATTACTTTTGCGATAGGACGCACCATTTTCGAGAAATAAGCAAAAGAAAAAATAAATGCAGTAGGTACTGTTTTTGCACGTGAAGTCGAGATGTTGGTGTGAATTTTAGTACATGACAACTTATTTTATCCCACACCTTTTTAGTCGCGATTAAAAATTGTCAGGTTTAGTCTGGTATTATGGTAGATATGTCGATAAAATTTATCATATTGCTTCGCCTTAACAGGTCGGACACCGGTAACCAGACAGACTGTATAAGACTATCCGACAGTTGCCCGCCAGACACGACACCCGTCTGGTAGGAGGATCCTCCCTTTTCTATAGAGGATGAGTGAACTTTACACCCTGTTTCTCATACCTCTAAAATATAGGTATTAATTGGTCACCAGGTAAATTTTAAAAGTTTAAATTGATTTCGGCCATAAATATTTTTAGTGAGAACTAAAAGTTATTGCAACCCTACTGAGTGGTCGTTTTAAATAATGCATAACAGTTATACCTTAAAAGATTACGAACCGATATAATTATGTTTTGCGTGGCAAATTAAAATTGAAATTATTAATATGGCTACTTTCACTGTTCATTTCAGATGCCCGCGTTATTTATAGGTATAATACTTAATACCTAATTATATTTCGGATTGTAAGGAGAAATACAATTTGTTCAAAGATTACGGAAGAATTATTGGCTTTATTTCTTGTTGATGTAATGTTAAATAATATATGTAAAGGTGTAAAAAACGCGAAATTAAACCCCGTATAATTCGAACAATGGAAAGATATTTTTTAATTACTATTTTTTTTAAAATATTTAATAGAATAGAAGTGGATTGCATAATCAGCCTATAACGTTCCCACTGCTGGGGCACAGGTCTCCTCTCTGTTAGAACGAGTGGGACATAATCCAGCTCGCGGACCCTCTGCGGGTTGACGGATGTCACATGTCTTAAAATTTTTGGTAATAGGATATGTCGCTTTCGTCAGGATGTTTTTCTTAACCGTTTTGAGAGATTATTTCAAACATAACATGAAAAGTGTTCATTTCTACGCTACATTGTAAGTCACAAAACCTAAAACACATAACAAAAATAACACCTAACTTCACTTACATCATTTTACAACAATTCTATTTCAAGATACAATTTTCTTGAACCTGAACATGACGTGCATAGTGTGACATCTACATATACACTAGCATTAGAGGCACATTACATCGGTATCGCAATCCCGATCGCATCTCTTGCTTAGCAAGCCACGGATTGCTCGTAAAAACTAAGTTTTAATGCAAGACTGGCTCGAAATGTAGATGAGACTCAGTCAGCGCCATTTATCTCGAACACATTGAAGAATGGCCTTAAGTGCTTTAATGTTTCAAGTGCGAATAAGTTATTTTTGTACTTAGTTATTTTTTGTGAGGAATGATGTCGGCAGATGTTCGGACTAGGATCATACTTGTAAAGGTAAAGAAGTAATCATCTACATATTAAAATTGCACACTAGACAGTAAAAATAAAGTGATCAAGCAATTATATAACTATACTCATTTGTAATTTCACCCAAAACATTATTACAAAAATTATCTACCCCCAAGTTTCAGCAGAAAAACGAGTGAATTCTAAACGAATTAGCGTCAAAAATGTTGCGCATGCGACGAGCGCGCGGCGGCGGACATCAAAAATGCCGAATTTCGAGCGTCAACACCAACTATGCACGAATGAGTTATATCAAGGTTCGGGGCGCGGGCAGAGCCGGGTCGCGTCAATTTCAACTACGCGTTTTTTCAAAACGCGTGAAAAAGAATTTTTAAGACACCTTAGATGTGAACATTTTTGAGTTGCATGTGGTTGATATTAGTTTTAAATAATAATTCTAGTTTCTGCATAATTACTGCCGCTGCTAGTTGGGTATCTCTTTTTATGCTATGAACCAATTATTCTAGCCTTGCATACTTTATAAACATTATTAAGCAAGAGCTTACCTCTGTATGTGTCTTGTGCGAGAATATTGTTCAATTATTAACAGGACGACTTTATGTATATTGCATGAGTTAGGCTACTTATTCGAATCTGATAAACGTAATGACATGAACAAGAACAAACCACGGAGTTTAAAATGAAATCAATTTGAAAAATATTTACAACAAGATTGCAAACAATTTTTTTTATTTTTCTTGTTATGTAAGTTAAAATACGTCTTGCTTATTTTGGGTTATTTTACTTTTTCGCATGAAAAAGATAATCAATCGAAATTATTATGTGGTAACAAATATTCGTTTTCTGACTTTTACTCTGTTTTGACCACGTTCGGTGGAGCGTCTCATTAATTTCATCATGCTTGCACTTTTCTCAAAAACTACCACATTAATATTGTCACTTAAACTTATATTATTTTATACGGCGACGTTTTTTCTGCACAAATCCAGAATACACTTGCATGTTCGTTAATTCCTACCTACTTAATTACAAGTTCAAAGAAAACATAACCATATCAATTACATCCAAAAACAGTACAAACCTCATTGAATTAATCCGCATCAGAACACAAAAGACTAACAATGACCATTGGTCCACAGTCTACATAAAAGAGTGCCTCTTTGTATTCAATATGATTGTAATCACACGACATGTATCACCATGTTGCCACGCCCTGGGTGTACTGCAGAATGAGGCTTATAATACTTGCTATGCTATGTCATCCCTTTTTTGTACTTTAATTTTCTTTTGTTATTTTAGCATTATCATGTGGAGGTTTTTATATGAAAACTGCTTGACAGATGAATGTGAAGCGGCTAATTGACCACAAAGGTTAGTAACCCTTAAAACGAAAGACTGCTTTCATAAACGTTAAACAAGGATTCTTGTAAACTAAAAGATAAATTTATCAATATCTAAACAGGGTGCAAATAAGCTTACTCCCAAGGAAACCAGAGAGTAGTGGAAAAAATACAGTTGAAAAGAAGATTTTGTTAGCTAGGAAGAAGAAAAAGAATAAATAATACTAGCTGCATCCGGCGGCTTCACCCTCATCAGTCTCGATCCGGTGGGAATATCGGGATAAAGTATCCTATGTCCTAAACCAGGTCATGGCTTTCCCTTGTTCCAAATTTCATCTATGTAAGTCTGTTCAGCCGTTGTAGCGTGAAAGCGTAATAAACAAACAAACAAACTCACTTTCGCATTTATAATATTACTAGCTTTCGCCCGCGGCTTCGGCCGCGTGGAGCTCGGAAATGTATACGGGAACGTGCTACCGGGATCAAAAGTATCCTATATGTTAATCCAGGTTATAAATTATCTGTGTGCCAAATTTCATCCAAATCCGTACAGCCGTTTTTGTGTGATGGATTAACCAACATCCAAACATACAATCTTTCACATTTATAGGTAATATTAGTATGGTATAAGTTAGGGTGCTGAACTGCACTAGCATGTGGTAAATAAAGGGGGGGCGTTATGTGATTTTGACGTTCAAAAGGGCAAATTCTCTGCGTTATTTGAATATAAATTACTTTTGAATTTTGATTTTAATTTTGTAACAACGTCCCTACTAGCTGTAGCAGCATCTACAAATGTTTGAAGGATAACATCTCCGTGTTATATTTGCTTTCACTTATACTTTTGCACTCTCCCTAATCCGGTAATGGAGAGTAATCCTTCAAATTCTTGAAAAATAAGTTTTGGACTGTCCTGTATTTGATCGTGTTGACTGTGCATGTGTGATAATGTTGTCTGAAGCCAAAGAAAGCTCATCTCTGAGATACCTTCGCAAACCTTTTGTGTTATTAATCTGTCGGCGCCAATTAATACTTTTAATTATATTGAGACCTTTAAAACTATATTAATAAAGATATAGTGGATTGAGCAGCATCATCAGACTTGAAGTACAAGATAGACATCTCAATAATTAAACGATTTATTAAGGTAGGTAGGTACTAAGTAGTCCTTTGCGGTCTTTTTATAAAGAGTAGATATATTTGAGTCAAAATAAAATAAAATCGCCACTCCCATACAAGGTTTTTCCATTAAAACTGCAATAAATGAGAACGTATTAGGTATCTACTTAGTGTGAAATGTTATAATAAACCTTTTTGGATTAGTCGTTTTGTTATAGCAGTTAGCGTTCTATTTTGATTTAGTTTTTGATAACAAATATTAGTTTTGTTTTATTTCATATCCTTTGCTCAATTTATTTATTAAAACTTCTCGCACACAATAAGGTACAAAGGCGGACTTAATGCCTTGGGCATTCTCCTCCAGTCAACCAAGGGTGGCGAAGAGGTTAGATTACTGGTGCTCAGATTTAGAGGAGAAAATAATTAATTACTTTATTATGTGTTTTAAATTAAATCGAGGCACCGAAGTGCTTACTAACCGAGGTCGATACTATACTATAAAGAGGTATAAAGGTATCCAGCAATATAATATTATTAGCTGTGTTAATAATGGTGATGAAGAATTAACTATGTACTTCTATTTTTTTTATTCCTTATTTGAGTCAGATTTGAACGAATCTCTTTCCATAAGCTAACATTTCATGAAAAAACTATGTCGAATTACTTCACTTTACTTTGTAGGCTATTCATGTAAGAACTTAAAAGTCATGTCATGTTTAAAATAGTAGAACAACACACAGTAAATAATAACAGGTGCTCGGCGCCTGTTAACTTCATAGTCATTCACTTCAATTCACTTTTACATAAAAGGCTTGTTGTTCATACGTATTACATTGAAATTCCTAGTTAACACCTTCTTGGTCATGAAAAGAGGATAACTTTAGATGTTATGATCAAAGCTTTAGAATGGTTCTGAAGGAAAACGATGTGCAAAACTACAGGGAAGACACAAATGTCGCAAATGAACGGAAAAAGGCATCTAATTTATGGTTATATCCATGTTGTGGTTAAATTATTACCCAGTCAGTAAGGTAGTAGAGGGCCGAAGGACCAGGCCCTATTTGATCCAATTTACAAATTGTAAAATGGAAATTGCAAAATGACAGATTATACAAGTTTCTGTTTAATAAAAATTACAAGTTACAAATAAGTCATGGTGGTAACTTTACAAAATTGTAAAATTGTACCTACAATTTTACATATTTCTGTTTAATAAACATTTTCACTTTACGGAAAACTACTTTATTGAACACGTAATAGTAATTACAAGTTTACATATTTTGTAAATTGTAGTATAGTTCTGACAGGTGGTCTCACGATGTGTTATATTATAACTTTACAATTTTGTGCCTCAACATAATGATTTAAAAAAAAATTGGTATATATTATATGAAAAAAAAATAGTTGTGAAACTAGTGATGTTAGTGATGATGAATATGCGATTGAACTGCAACGGCAAGCTTTTCGTAAAAAGATACATTTTGCTTTTAATGTGACAGATTTTACGTTCAACGAATTGTTATTCTCCATGACTTTTGTGATGCACCAAACTAATAACAAAATACTCCGTGAAACAATAAAATACTAAACTCTAGAGTAAGAAATCTACCCTCGTTTATTAAGAATCTGCACCAAAAACTTACATTTTATGTAAACTGTTACTTACAACTATATATTTGTAAATACAATATTGTCATCGAAATCGACAGGCGTTTTCTATATATGTAAATGTTTATTAAACAGCATATACAATTGTGATAGTTGTTTAAGTTATTTATTTGTTAATTTCTTATATATTTTTAAGGTTGTACAGCACATGTAGTCAAACTTAACAAATATGTGAGCTTTTTACAAAATTGTAGGAGTGTAACGTTTATTATACAGGGCCCAGGGTGCGACGTGCGATGGGTAGGTTAAAATATCGCAATTTTTGGAGGCCATTTCAAGTCAAAGTAGGCCACTAATAGGCAATTTTGAACAGCAAATTTTAAAAGAATATAGAATTTATTCTAGTTGCCCCTTCCAAAAGGTAATTTCATAATGAGCAAGAAAGTCCATAGTGTAAAACACCCAAAGGGCAGAAAATTACCTGCGATGTGAAATGTACAGATGAGGAGACCTAATGTCCGGCGGTGAGCGAGAGAAGCAAAGCTATAAAGACCTACTACTAGATAAAGCGCGGGTTGGCGATGCATTGCGTGCTCTTGAAAAAGGGAAATTAAACTGAAGCACTTTGTAGAAGAGCCTTCAGAGAGCTTTCACGTGATTTTATGTGATTACGGCACTCTTGTTAAAGCTCTAAGCTTTTTATAAGGAATGTAGTACTAAAATAGAATTAACTTTTTAAAATAGAATTAACTTATAAGCATCTCTCTCTCCCTAGGATGTCCCCTAATACATCTTTCGAAATCATCCTGGTACTGAATACTCTCTTTTATCTTTTTGTCAAGAGTTCCAACTACAACAGTACTAACGCTTCATTAGCAATACAAAAAAACGACGAAAGCACCAAGTGCCAATTATAATGACTTATAATATCACTAGCATCAACATACATCAGGCGGCTCTAACAAATGAGATGAATAGTGAAACGCAAACCGTGCCGCGGGCGAAATACTAGTTATACGACTTAAGTTATAACTTATAAGCAACTTTATAACGACGCGACTTAAACCTACGCTTACTTAGCTTAGCGTAACTTAAGTCACACTTTCTAGGAAAACGTTTAAGTTACTATTAACTTTTTTGTTAACTTAAGTGATTTTTAAGTTGATAGAGAGTTGTAGAGTTCTCTATCTTAGATTTGTGACAAAAATCTTAATGTCAAGAGCCATTTTGAGGTAGAGAACCGTTTTAGATAAAGTTTATTACTAAAATATCCTAGCTACGAGATAAGAATAACTGTATGAAATGTCATTAGCATTCTCTACATCAACTTATAGACCCGCTAGCCAGTTTAAAATACGTAGAGTCAGCTCTACTATGATAGTAGAGACGACTTGAGAGATATTTCATTACTTTGATCGAAAGACCTTATAAGATATAATGATATCCTTAAAGCTCTACATAGAGATTACTAAAGCTTTACCTCCAAAATCCTTCTGTCACACAAGATCACTGAAACATAACTTGTGTTTTCCACTGTTTTCACACAGAAAATACTTAATAAAACGATACCGAAATAAATTTTAGACACTGCACTGCAATCCGGGATACACTGATCAAAAAAATTATCACAGAAAAACGTGTTTTTTTTTTTGTATTTGTCCCACAAATATGCGCGCGCGCAACTGAGCTCTACGGAGGCTCTGATGGCACTGGCGGGGGACGCCTTGCGGGGGTGGGGGGAGCAGGGGGGGCTCCCTCGGAAACAGGTTGCGTTCAACCGTTTTGAGCGCCAATTTCTACGTTCTTTGGTACCGACGATTGATACTTTAAATGTTGATAGATGCTGGATGCTGGCCAAGCATGTTTGGGCTTTGATGGAATTTTCTTTTTTTTGGACCTAATTAGTGGGTACTATACTGCCCTGCTAAGCCGAAAGGCGCTATCTCTGAGATACGCCCTTTTAGTTTTATTTATACCATTCAATAGCTATAACAATTTAGCATCTAATGGTATAAGCCAAATACCGTTATCTAACATTTAAAAAACCTATAAGAAGATTTTATATCTCAATTCCTCCTTAAATTACAATTTAAAAAATTCAATTTTCTCAAAACTTACTCCAATTGAAATAGCGCCTTTCAGCTTAGCAGGGCAGTATGGGTGCACCTCTGCCTTCGCTTCGGGGGAAATAGGCGTGATGTTATGTTGTATTGTTTAATTTTTAATTTTGGCATTCCCGATATTATTTCAGTATATTTTAGAGGGGTGTTTAGCAACATTGTTGTATTATATTAGCAGGGGTAATTGCAAAGTACAATACTCAATTTCCTCCAAATTAAATTTTATCCGTACTTGTCTGGACACACTACCGTGTGCCTAGATGTGATTTTGATGAATTATTAACTGCTACGTATCTTTAAAGACAGATTCTGGGTTTTAATGTTATTGTTATACATGTATTTTTAAAGTATTTATAGTTTCAATTCTTCAAAACTCCTACCAGCCAATAAATCAAGAGAAAAGCGTTTTCACTTTTCCCTCGCATCCTAAGGAAACATGATCTTCCTTCATGAACCCTGGTAAAAAGTATCTCATCTTTTTCTAAGCTACATTTCATCGAAATCTGTTCAGTCGTTTTAACAGTCGTATGGACCTTGAAACGTACAAAAAAAAACAGTGGAAGGGTGACGTGGGACACCCGAGTAGAACCAAGTTCCCTTCGCTGTATGTTATGTATTAAATAACAGGCACAAGGAAATAAATCAACAACTTGAGAGTAACGAAATGAAAGAACAAAAGTTTCGTGACGATCAAAATGTTACAGTTTTTCGGTGTAGCTCTCATTCGCCAAGTGTGCAGAGCATGATGACTCCTATATAACGTGCGGGAAGGAAGTTCGTTCCAAAAATGTATCTAAGGTGCAAGACGCGTTGATGTCTTTTGTACGCACGGATCCGCATGACAGTGATATTGTACTTTGTGTATTGATACGGGCGCGTCTGTCTAGTTGCCGCAAGCGTGATTGCCGAGCGTCAAGTCCTGGGTTCGATCCCTGATCAGACAAAGTGTTATAGGGTTTTTCTATAAGGAATTTTCCCAGTCCCCGGAGACTGAATTTAAATGATACCTAGTTTGATGGCAATGGGCTCGCCCCTTATTACATGGGAATTAAACAACGGGTGAAAATATGTGAGTGTACCACCTATACACCTCTGGAAATTCCTGATGGAAAACCTTAGACTTGGGAATCGATCCAGAACCTTACGTTCAATTGTCGCGGCAGTCTCTGGACACCTGCGAAGTAAGCAAAATTATTTCTATAATGTTGCTTACTTCGCTTACTTCGTCCACTACGTAGGGCCGTAATGTACGGAAATAACGTGTGGTGGGGCATCCCGAATTCCTGACCCAAGTCCAAAGCGTCTCATTCATACAGTACCTAATGGTGTAAAGATGTTTGTTATTACTCAGCCCATAACATCCACCATACTAATTATACTGATATCCGAAAATACTTTCACTAATGGGAAGCTACAGTATTGCCGAGTAGATTTTATTAATTAAAATAAGAAATTTCAGGCAAATTTTCGCGAGCAAAAACTAGTATATTATAAATGCAAAAGTAACTCTGTCTGTTTGTGGTAAAAAACATGAAATACAAAATACACGCAGAGGAAGTCGCGGGCATCAGCTAGTAAATAGCTAAGTAAATAAATAAATATTGAAATAAAAAACAACCGAACTAAGTACCAACTGTTTTTTATAATCTGAAAGAATGAACATAATTTAAAAGCGTAGTTTTACTTCAGACAACAGCCATGCTATTCTGAAAATGTCTCACCGTGAAAACTTGGGTGAAGTGAGCTGTCAATAGTGTCAATCCCTGTCGAATGACAGCTCACTCCACGCTCACTTCACCTAAGTTTTCACGGTGAGATGGTTACAGAATAGCACTGCTGTTGTTTCTGTACAGTAGGCGCGTCAGTGGGAACAAACCAGTACAAGCTGCATGCTAATTATGTAACACAGTTTCAATGATTTTGAAAAATATTGCTAATCCATTGCTTCATATGTTCCAAAAGTTTGTCTGCTCAACAACGTAAATAACACATTAAATGTTGATGAACTGTCAAAATGAAAGCCATTGCTACTGTAAGTGTGTTACGCAATTAGTATTTTATTCTATTTAAACACTTTACTACGTTAGGCCAACTCATGGACAAAGAGTTACCAGCGACGTGCGGTCGACTGTACCTATATTTAAAACAACGAAACCAAAATAAAATTATGATTTAGATTCATTACAATCAAGGATTTAATTATAACTGTAACGTAGACCTGCCTGATCTAGGTTTATGAAAAACCTGTGTTTCAGGCCATCAATTTACATCAAACATTTAAAAAGAAGACAACAATAGGTTTATTACTAAGCTAAATTAAAAGGCAGACATGATATTTTCAATGACTTAAAGAGTAACTATTTGGGTATATTATTTTAAAACTACATTATTTAAGATGTATTATGTTTAAATAAATTAACAAATAATATTAAAGTAGATAAAGTGGACACTATTATTAATTAGGTAAAGGAAGAGACTTATATTAGAGTAGGTAGATAGAGATATTATTTTAAAATTTCTAGTATGTAGTTTTTCCGTGTCTGCGTAATTGAGTTTTGACAAATATTCCTGAACTAGTAAGTTACCCTATTATAACTTTAACTATAAATCTTTAGCACTCTGTTAAACTGGTTATACAAGTAGGGCCCTAAAAATAAATAAAATCGATTAGCAAAAGCATGTTTAGTCTGAGAGTTAACACAAACCAAATCTTTTCTTGTCCTATCCGAAGGTACTGGGTTAAAAAAGAGTTCAGTGTGTTGGAATAAAACTACATTCAAAACAATTAATTGACTTACTGTTAGCACCTTACATGCCATATAAAGCTGGTGTGTAGGAAATCTAAATGGGCAAAAAGTAGCAACCTTTAAAACTGCTCTTTAGGCGCGTTCTCGGTGTAGTAAAATTGATTTAGCAGCACCGCCCCAGGAAGTTATGCAGTAGGTAATTATAGATTGACACAACGCCAAATAAACCTGTCTAATTAATTTAAAGTCGGCAATGTTACGAAAAAAAAAAATGTATATTCGTTTACGTACTCTGGTGCATAATAAATCGATGTACACTCGAGAGCAATGAATCCGGGTCACTTAAAGAATCTTAAAAATCTCGGATACTAAAAATGCTAGGTTAATGCAATAAATTGTATTTAATAGACAATGTAATACTCCTTAAATGAAGGTATTAAAACTTCTTAGTTATTGTAAAGTTATATCATAAAAAAATCAAATTTGAAAAAGGGCCACTTTCGAAGATGGAACTACGAAATTACAGCATTTGGTTTTGCTTTTGTTTGTAATCTGTCATTTATGTGGGTACATAAACCATGTTGATAGTGCTCTATATTCATTATTCAAGCTGAAATTATGTCGCTTACGCCTGAAGAATGCACCAGAATACTTACAATGCTGGAAACCGGCCGGAGTCAGCGCGATACAGCCAGGTCTGTCGGTGTGTCGCTGTCAACAGTACAAAGAGTTCTCCGACGTTACGAAGAAACTGGTTCTAACCTACGCAGACCAGGAACGGGCAGAACCAGGTGTACCACAGCACGAGAAGACCGATACTTGGTGAACACCATGCTTCGAAATCGCTTTCTCACAGGAACTGAACTCACAAATCAGTTTCGACGCCTCGGAGGAAGTAACCCAAGTGCATGGACAGTAAGACGTCGGCTTGCTGAATCTAACTTAAAACCCCTTAGACCTGCAAACGGCCCTAAACTGGAGCGTGGGCATCGTATTTCAAGACTAAGATATGCCCAGAGCCACGTAAATTGGAGTATTGAAGATTGGTCAAAAGTTATGTTCTCCGACGAATCAAAATGTATGCTCTACAAGCACGATGGAAGACACAGAGTGTATCGAAGACCAGGGGAAAGATTCAAGCAAGCATGCATCGAAGAAAAAGTAGCCTACGGTGGTGGGTCTGTACTTGTGTGGGCCGGAATTTCTTCTGAAAGTCGCACAGAGCTGGTGATCATAGAAAACGGCTCTTTAACTAGCGTAAGATATGTGGAAGAAATCCTCAATGATCACGTTGGTCCATTTATGGTCAATTTAGGTGAGGATGCTATATTTATGCATGACAATGCCCGACCTCATACAGGTAGGATTGTGAATGACTACCTTCAAGAGATGAACATTACTCGTATGGAGTGGCCAGCGCGCAGCCCGGATATCAACCCGATCGAGCATGCTTGGGACGAGCTAGGCAGATGCGTAAAACAACGAAACCCTCCCCCAATCACGCTTCGTGAGCTCAAAATTGCTCTCACAGAGGAATGGGAGAATATTCCCCAAAATCGTATAAGGAACTTGGTGTACAGCATGCCAAACCGCGTAAACGCAGTAATGGAAGCACGAGGAGGCAATACGAAGTATTAAAATTCAAGAAAATCGTAATAAAGTTCAAAAATTTCATGTTTCCTATTTTTGTTTTAAGGAGAGATCAGCAGTTTTTTTCTTTATGTAATTTTGTGTTAATAAAATGTATGGTGACTCATATTTTTTTTACTTTCATTTAAGGAGTATTACATTGTCTATTAAATACAATTTATTGCATTAACCTATCATTTTTAGTTTCCGAGATTTTTAACATTCTTTAAGTGACCCGGATTCATTGCTCTCGAGTGTATTTGCGGATTTTCAGGTTTGTGTCAATCGTGATGCCTAGATATTTGATATGATCGGTTTTAGCTAAAGTGGGACAAGTCCATGCAATGTCAGCATAATGTAAATTACAATTGTTATTCGCTTGAATGTTTAGATTAGTAAGCGTTGGATTAGTGTTTCCCATTGTAAATAATAGGTACCTACTTGGTTTTATCTGTATTTAAAGTTAAGAGATTTTTATGAAGCCAATTAGACACGGTATTAGAACGAATGGTTTTAATACCGTGTCTAATTGTGCTACCTCATAGACCTCGGCCTTTGATTTAGCTGCGAACCGTAGAGCTGTGTCATCCGCATATGACATAATTACACCCTTTTGGAGTGTCAAATTGCACAGGTCATTAATACAGATTAAAAACAAAGTAGGACCCAAAATACTGCCTTGTAGGATTCTGATAATTGATAACTGCTATTCTTAAGTTCAGAATTCATGCATTGACCTATTTTTACACACTGATGGCGGTCCGTAAGTTAATCAGATAATAGTTGCAATTGTATTCCCCGAATTTCCATCTTGTATAAAAGCAAGGTACAAGAAATTGTGTCAAAAGCCTTGGCAAGGTCTAAAAATATCCCTATGGTATGGTATTATCCAAGTTTGTGCTTATAAAATTTGTCAGATGGTGAACAGCTTGGCTTGTTGATCTTTTAGGCCTAAAACCAAATTGATGATCAGAGAGTAATTTACTACTTTCAAGATAGTTTACTAATCTAATTGTTTATAATTTTTTACAAAATCTTATTAAGCAATTTAAGAAATATTCCTTTTGTTAAACATAACTGAAAAATGTGAGTCAAAGTCAATGACATATTTAAATCTTTTGAGTATGCTATTAGGTATGTCGTCATATCCTACGGCACAAATTCCCTTTAATCCATCTAATAGATGGATTAAAGGGAATTTGTAATACTTACAAGCTTATTAACATCAGTACCTAATAAGACAAAAGAGCTTCGTGCTGCATATGTCTTATAGTCCGGGAGGTAGCGTTGCATTTTGGGTAGTAATTTTACGCCGATTGCTTGCTATCTTTTAGCATAGACCTCGAACGACTTATAACTGAACCAAGCGTCAGCTCGCGCACCCGCGGTGGGTGTGGAATCGGGAGGTTGCGGAAGTGGCAAAAAAAAAAAAAAAATTAACTTATAGTACGCCGGCTGAAATTGTTTTCAAAAATAGTTGTCATCATACTGAGCTGAAAAAATATCGTCAGCTGCATCGTGGAGGGGGGATTATGCATCAGCTGCTCGCATGAACTTGTAAGAAAAACACGCAAAATAAAGTTATAGTACGCCGGATGAAATTGAGCTCCGTGATTGTTTAAATGATCAAAAGTACGAAAACAACAATCAGCTGCGTGTACAGCGGTGGAAAGATCGTCAGCTGACGCAGTAAAGGTGCAGATTATTGGAGCAATGCACAGAATCTTTCATCATATATTTTTGCCTTGTTTTATTCTCAACAAAATGGATAATATGAAAAAATGATATCGAAGATGAATGATATCGATGAAATATGATATCATATAATTGTAAAATAAAATTAACACAAAATAAAATGAAGGCTGATATAAAATTAAAAAATCCAATCATAGAGAACTCGAAATTTAGAAAAGTTATTCGTTGTCGATGGTATCGCTATCGGAATCGTTCACTGATGAATCATCATCTAAACTGTCCTGCAGGAAATCGTTCTCTTCGTCTTGATCCCGTTCTTGAGCTCGATTCTCTTCACCATCATCTGGAAATGAGCATGTTAATCATAAAAATTAGGCTACCCGAAATATTCAAGCTCAGAGAAAGTGCCACCGATAAAAATTCCATACCGCCACTATTTTCGCTGCTATCCGTTATACTGGTGACTGATGGGGGTACTTGATCTCCCTCGAACCATTTGAAGACATATTTCTCTTCTTGTTCTTCCCATCCCCAGTCCGTGGAAGATAACTGAGAAGGGTCTCGAAGGTGAGCATGGCTCCAAAGGTGCGCTATGAACGAAGTGCGCAGTAAATGCTGGCGTAGTTCGGACTTGCATGGTGGGAAGATCGCCCCGTCGATACGATTTTTCCACTTGAGTATATCGTTTTTTTCATTGACTTGATAATTTTTAATAAATGTAGCAACTCGTGTGGCGTTGACATCGCTTATCGCTTTGAATCCGTACAGGCGACAAACAAATTCTTCAATAGTTAGAACACCTCGTCTAGTTCACAACTAGGAATATTTGTGATATCGCCTAATGCCTTTATATATGCCGGAGATTTTCGCAACAATTGTAAAGGCTTAAATTTTCCTTTCCTGTAAAATGCAGGATTGAAATCACAGCCTGTGAGAGCATGGAACCCTGGCAATGCAGAGCACAAATCGGTTCCCAACTTTTCATACAATTTCGTGATGTTAACGAATCTTTGAGAATTCCCGGAACCAATGTGCATTGTTATTTTACAATCGTTGTCAATTGCATTCATATTGCCGAGCATTATTATAAAAATATCTGTGTCTGAGCATCGTATCGTAACGTGAGCATCGAAATCTAACTGACAAACGTGGAATACAATTTTTGTATCAGCTTCTTCGTGAGCTGGACAAGATAAATTGTGATCGACGGTTCGTATCACTTCATTATTTTGGACTTCATATTTATAACAAATCTCGTAGTTGATATAAATCGTCTTATTGCCTATGTAGCTAGCCATATAATTAATACGACAAAAATCCACACGGACAGGCAGATGCTGCTTTGAAATTTTAGGGGGAGAGGCTTAGGAGCCCGAAGGTCGTGTTATGGGTTCGAGCAAGGCCAGAATCTATCTCGAAATATGTGTTTAAAAGGAAACAGCATAATAGCAACGCTCCGAAATTTTAAATCTCGACTGGGTCAGCTGACGGTTTTCCCACCGCTACACAAGCAGCTGATTGTTGTTTTCGTACTCGCAATATTTTGAAGAATCACGTAGTTAAATTTCATCCGGCGTAATATGACTTTATTTCAGGTTTTTTTTTTAATAATAATAATAATAATAATAATAATATGTTTATTTGCATAAAACATGGTATAAAGGGGTGTTAAATAATACTATATAGCACAAACATGTTTAGCTAGGTTATAACAAAGCATGCAAAATACTTAAAATTAAGCAAGTAGACAAGGAGCCATCAATAGTGAATAGAACATCAAAATTTTTTGTCAACAAATTCCTTTAAGCTATAAAAACTATGTTCGAGCATCCATTTGTAAAATTGAACTTTAAACAATTTTGAATGTAAGTTTTTAAATTGCCTCGGTATTTTATTATACATGCGCACACACATTGCTAGGCAGTTTTTATTATACTTAGTTAGGCGAGGCAGATCATTCAACACAAGTTTATACGGATCTCGTCTATTCCGAGGATTGACATCATTTGCAGTCTTAAATAATTGTTTATTTTTCATTACAAACATACATATTTCGTAAATATAAAGTGACGGTAACGGTAACAAACCAAGTTTCCTAAATATTGGTTGACATGAGTCATCAGGTTTTAGTCCACAAATTGATCTCATGCACTTTTTTTGAGCGATGAATACTCTTTGGAAGTCGGTGCTGTTGCCCCACATTACAATCCCATAACGTAGTAATGATTCAACGTATGCACGGTAAGATATTACAGCAGTTTTTACGTTAGTTACATTTTTGACTTGTTTAAGTGCATATACAAATCTATTTATTTTAGTGCTAATATTATCTATGTGTTCTTTCCAATTTATATCTTTATCTATTATTACACCCAAAAATCTTGTATGCGTTACTTCTTTGATTTTATCAATATTAAGTTTTATGTCATTTTTGTGATTATTAGATTGATTAAATTGAATGTAAACTGATTTATCTAAATTTATCTTTAAATGATTAATGTCAAGCCAATGAAGTAATTTGTTAATTGTATTATTAATGTCAAACTCATGGTCTAAAATGGTATTATGTTTTTTATTAGATGTCACTATAATGGATATGTCGTCGGCAAATAATATGCATTTATGGTCAGTTATTTTTGTGATGTCATTAATATAAATGAGGAATAATATTGGGCCCAGCACGCTTCCTTGTGGAACGCCACATTTGTTATATTTATATTCCGATGAGTAGGATATTATGTCATTATTTTCGTTCTTTTTATTGATAACGACACATTGTTTTCTATTACTTAAGTAAGACGATAACCATTGGAGTGCTGGTCCTCTAATCCCATTAGCTTCTAGCTTTTGCAGTAATGTGTCGTGTGAAACCAGATCGAATGCTTTCGACAGATCAAAAAAGAGACCAGTAGTCATAAAATTATTGTTAATATTTGAAAGTACAGCTTGCATTAGAGAAAAAATTGCCAACGATGTGGATTTGTTCTTCTGGAATCCAAATTGTTTGTCACTAATAATGTTGAATCTATTACAGAAACTAACTAATCGTTTGTACATACATTTCTCATAAACTTTAGACAAAATGGGTATTAAAGTAATAGGTCGGTAATTATTTATATCATATTTGTCTCCTTTCTTGAATAAGGGCTTAACTAGGGACATTTTCAATTTATCTGGAAAGGTTCCATGGGAAAAAGATATATTTATTAAATGAGTGAGAATGCCAGTCAGTTCATCACTACATGCTTTTATGATTTTTGTATTCATTTCGTCATAACCCTCCGACTTGGTGTTAGACAGAGACATTATTTCCTGTCGTACCTCGTTGAGCAGCATTGGTCTAAGGAACATCGAGTTGGCACATGCATTTTTGCAGGGGTTTTGATGTGAGGTTTTACCTCCTTGTGTATGCGTTACATTAACATAATGATTATTAAATTCTGTGGCCATTTGTACAGGGTCTGTAATTATAGAATCATTTAATTTTATATACTCTATGTTGTCTTTGTAAGAGTTATTATTTATTTCATTTTTGATGACAGTCCATGTGGCTTTACATTTGTTATCTTGGGAATGAATATATTTTATGTTAGTGTTCTTTTTGGAGCTATAAATGCATTTCTTTAACAGCCTAGAGTAATTATTATATTTATTTTTATTATCTATATTTTTGTTTTTGTAGTACTGATAACGTAGTTTCCGTTTAATTTTGCAACTTTGTCTCAAACCTTTACTTATCCATTTTTGTGTGTGTTTTTTAATGCTACTGACTTTCACTCTTAATTTAGGAAAACAGAGATCATAAAATAGACACAACAGTTCATGAAAGTCATTGAATGCACAGTTTGGGTTAGTATTTAAATAAATATCGGACCAAGAAAGATTTTGCAGGCATTCCTTGAATTTTCTGATGTTATCCAAATTATAGTCCCTTTTATAAATGTAGCATACAGTTGATTTTTGTGGTTTCTGTTTAATTGGGAAGCTTAACATTTGCGCTGTCTCATGATCTGAAAGATACAGGGGTAGTACGGTGGCAGTTGCATTTGTAATGTTGCTTAGGATATGGTCAATACAAGTCAATTTGCGAGTAGGAACATTGATGTGGATTTTTAAATTATAATTGTTGGACAAGTCTTGCAATCTGTTCGTGATGTTACCTTTTTTAAGTGTATTAATATTAAAATCACCGGCTAAAACAATATTTATTTTATATCTGTATCTATTTAATAAATCGTGTAAAAGATTATGCAATTTTGTCAAAAACTGATTCGGATCAGATTGCGGCGTTCTATATACACATATAACTACTAATTTATTACTTGTTATTTCCAAACCGCAAGCTTCAAACGTGTTTAGGGTTGCATAGTTTTTCACAAATGACAAGTCTTTGTAGCATAAACCTTTTTTCACCAATATACAACTTCATGCGAACAGCTGACGCATAATCCCCCCTCTACGATGCAGCTGACGATTTTTTTCTTGCTCAGTATAACGTCAATTATTTATGAAAAAAGTTTCAGCAAGCGTACTATTACTTAAGTATTTTTTTTTTTTTTACCTCTTTCGCAGCCTCCCACACCCGCACCCACCGCTACTTGACCAGCTGACGGTCGGTTCACTTGTTAGTCATATAAGATCAACTATCGATGTTAATATCAGCCGGCTTACTATGACTTTTGCATTTGCAACGCTACCTCCCGGACTATATAGTTTGGCTTTGAATGGAAAAACAACTATTAGATAATAGGTATTTTTCTGCTAAGTTTTTAACCTACGTTAATGAAGAAGTTGTTAACTTTATTTGCTGCTTCGATAGGGCTTAGCTCAGAAGATAAAAGATCAAGCGCAGTTTCGGGATTTTTTACCTGAAAGTGTTAGTTTTTATGAATTTCTATATAAATTTACTGTTTTTACCTACTTTCTGAAGTTGACTTCGATCATATTGCTTTTTTTAACTTTTTCAAAAGATTGTTACAGAAATTCCTATATCGTTTATAAGTAGTTAATAGTAGTTCATTATCCGGTGCGTTTTTCGGTTATTTGTGAAGATTGTCTCTATTTCTGATACAGCGAACAAGTCCTGGCGTAATTCATGGTTTAATATTACTATAAATTCTAGGTATTACTTTAGTAAATGCATTTTGCCGTATTGTACGTTGTAACAAATCGACAAAATATTGTAGAGAAATATTTGAATCATGTGAATTGTAAACAAACGGGGTCAAAATTAATACCACTTAAGTCAGTTTCAAGACTCGTCATATTGAGTTTAGTATAGCTTTTTTTTTTTTTTGAGCGTGGGAAATTGTCAAATAACTTTCCCGCTCTGGGCGGAGCGGCAGGGCGTGTCAGACTTTTACTGACTAAAACCACCCACCCGCGTTCCATCCGTTGCCTGTGTGCCGGGGTCGCGATATCCCTTTCGGACAAACCCGCAACCCCGGCAGGCATTGGCCCTTCCGGATCCCGTCAGTTGGTGCTGACATCTCTTTGAGGCGCGCGTGGAACACAACGCGCTGTCGACCCGGGCCTGGTCCCTATCGGATGGCGAGCTACCCATTGCTCACCGCCCGCAAGCCCGTGCCTACGGTGGCCGGAAGTTGGCTCGCGACTCCCGACGCCCGGGGCGTCTCCTGCGGCGACTAGGGGCGCGAGGGCGCGAATCTTGCCTCTGCCTCGCGCGCTCCGCCTCCTCCTTCGCGAGCATTACTTTGCTTCGCAGAAGGAAGTGACGGCCTCCCATGCACTCTCGCTCCGGACCATGGCCTGAACCAGGACCGGACGCGAGAGATCGCCGACGCCGATCGCCTCCATGAGGACACGGCGGTGCCCCGCCCAAGCCGGGCAGGACTGCACCGAATTTTGATTTATGTTGTATGTTTGGCAAACCACTATTGTATTGGGGTCATCCTGTAAGGATAGTGCGTGTATGTTTAATAATAAATAAATAAAAGCTGGGTACGCCCATGCTTATACTGCATATATTTTTTGTAAGTAGAGACAATGTTTTATCTCCAGTATAGACTATGTTTTTGCAGTGCTCAACATTACAGATTTTAGCTTCAGACACGGTAAACCCATCTAGATTACAGATTAGCTGATTGGTCATAAAAAAGTAAAAATATGTATTTAAGAGAATATACAATACTTATGACAAATTCAACAGTAGGCTGCACGTCAGTGGTAACAAACCTCATCATTACACCTGTCGGTCGATTCTGTAAAAATATCATCGTGAAACTTAAGTGAAGTGAGCTGTCACTGTCACAAATCGACCGGCATCGGCAGGATGCTAGGGATTAGCACTATTGACAGCTCACTTCACCTAAGTTTCACGGTGATATTTTTACAGAATCGACCGGCTGTATTCATTGAAGGCATGGCGTGGATGGAGGGGTGAACAGGTACAGTAGGCTGCACGTCAGTGGTAATAAAACCCACCAGTATGAGCTGGTCTTTTATTCTATTGAATCTCCGTAGTACGCTCGGCCAATAAAATGTTACCACCGACCCGCGACGTGCGATCAACTGTGTAGTCTGATCCAAAAGTATCTGATTAAAGTGTAAACAAACCCTGTTCAGGTCAAATTCTTCCCAATTACTGACAAAGGTAATTACGTCTCTTTAGAAGGTTTCAATTTTTTTTCTTACTTTTTATACAACAATAAATTATTTTTAGATTAACATCATTAAATTGTAATTGACGAAGACGACTACCAAGGCAGTCTCAAATTCTCATCATCATAAAAACATATTTGAGGTGATTTTATATTAGAATTTCGGATTTAAGTAATCAAATCAAAGCACTCAATTTGTAAGTGGCAAGCTCCTCGCTCACTCTCATAATCCGATGGGACGGCAATCCGACACGACCGGAAAAATATCAGGCCCAGGGCGTTGGCCCTGGGCCTGATCTCTTTCCGATCGTTGGACCTTGGGCTTAACGAAGAAAACTCAATAATACTTTGCCCGACCCGGGAATCGAACCCAGGGCCCCACGCCGTCTGAAAGTAATATCGCGACCCCGGCACACGCTGCAAAGCCGAACACACCGGCGTAAATCTCCCGCCTGCACTACACCACTAAGGCGGAGGATATCGTGGAGTACGTGCGCCAAAAGACCAGGTACACGCCAACGGTGCAGTTGCTATGATCGCACTGGAACGTATACATGGACAAGGAACCATTTTACTGTCAACAACCTCTGTTCCACAATACTATATCCACCGAATAGGTACAAAACATAGTGTACAATTTATTTTACCAAACCCAATCTATACATTCTGTGACCTAAACAATGTTCATGGTGATAGTTTCAGAACAAGATAATCATGGCTGACATCGTCATATGACTTATATCGAATGACACGTCTTTAGCTTGAACGAAAATTCTATTTTTATCCTTTTAATTTCATGCATGCGTACAACCCCGGATAAGAATTAAGCTTTTCGAAGGGGTAACCCGTTTATGTGTGTCCTGAGTTTCTGACAATTGTTGTCTTGTGACCCGTGTTATAGTAGTCAATTGAATGAGCAATGGGTAAGTAAGAATTTGGTCTGTATTTTATTAGCCGGTCCTGCGGGAAGGGCTCGAGCGGCCGCACGGGTTCCTCTCGTTCCGTCTGGTGCAGGTGCTGTCCGGACACGGTTGTTTCGGATCGTACCTGCATCGGATCGGACGGGAGGAGACGCCGTCGTGCCACGACTGTGGCGCGGCGGAGGACACGGCGCAGCACACTCTCGAGGTGTGCCCTTCGTGGTCCGAGCCGCGCCGCAGTCTTGTCGCAGCGATCGGTTTGGACCTCTCGCTCCCCGGCGTGGTTAGCGCCATGCTGAGGGACGAGGGGTCCTGGGCGGCAGTCGCCTCCTTCTGCGAGCACGTCATGTCCCAGAAGGAGGCGGCGGAGCGCTTGCGGGAGGACGATCCCGACGCGGCGCCGCTCCGAAGGCGGAGGAGGGGTCGAAGGAGACGTCAGTTCGACAGTCATCTCCGACTCCTCCTCCCAGGTGGAGGCCAGCAGGCAACGGGTGCGGGGGCACCCTCGCCTGCATCGCACAGGCCTCCACCAGTGCCGGACGGGAATGGCCAGGTGCTCCCGGCCATTCCCGTAGCCCCCCACCCAGGTGGGGGGCATGTGGGGCCCGCCAGCTAGGCGGGCATGCGCCGGGAGGGCTGTGGATGTAAAGGCTGAGCCGGTTTCCCATGGCCCTCCCATCACGGCGATGCGGAAGCACCGCTGAGTTTTAGTGGGTATACTGTATTTAGACAGGAGTCCCACATACCCCGACTCGTCCCCCACGAGCCGGAATGCGTAACGCATATCAGAGCGAAAAAAAAAAAAAAAAAAAAAGTTTAGAACTGTGACCAACCGCGCGCGAGCCGAGCGAGCGCTACTTCCAAGTTGCTCGCAGAAATTCTTTCACCATTTTCTAATCCGGGTTTTGGGATGAAAATGACTAACTGTACTTACCTACCTAAAGTAAAGAAAAAGACTGAGTGTTTAAAAGAGAGAGGTTTACAGAAAATAGACCTTAAAAACTATTTGTTTTGCTATTTAAAATTATTTATGTAAAAACTTTTGCAGTTTTAATTTACTATATTTATTAAACACAGTGAATGATGCTATACGAATCTATCCTTCTATCGAGCCTTGCTTTGCCTTTAATATTCGTTGAGAACCGATAACTACAGAAATAAAAAGTAAAGTAAAGTATATTTAAATAAATAAATAAATATCTACCTGTATTTTGTACCTACATGTGTACACGAGAGTATGAGTCACATTTCAACCGAGCGAAGCCGGGTTTTCATCTAGTGTTATAATATTTATCGGAAGGGTCATGAGTACGGGATGTCAATTGACAACGAAAGTGTGAAGTTGGCGTGCTTCGACATAGTCTATCTAGCCTGACGTTCGTACGAGTCGACGAGAGGCGCTGCGGTGGCGTGGCGCAGCTCCCTTGACCATCGGACATCGTACGGATAACAAGTGCCTAGAAAACTATCTAACGCTTCATTTTATAAATCTTGTCAAGTTCAAATATAACCTAAAAATCAATAATCAATCAAACGGTTTTCCATCCCGATTGTAATTTCTCGTCTAGCGTGATTTTCTATTCATAATAACTGAGATAAAATGAGCATTGAGTATTAGAACACACTACAATACACAGAATAAAAACATCTAGGCCCACTTGATCACAAATGACTAAATAGGTTTAGTGCTAAACAAATTAAAAACATTATTCTGTTTCAGTTAATCAATAGTGACAGAATCATGTTTTAAATATGTTTAGTGCTAAACACATAAAAAAAATTGTGGTGCGAGCGGGCCTACAACAAGAAGAGTAGTGACTTGCTATTGCAGACAGATACTATGATGCTCAGAGAAATATTTAAGTGAATGCCTTAGTTTAAATTACTTAACACCAATGATATTATATGTAGTGACATTATAATACAATTATGTTACACATAATGTACTGTCAACATAATAATGTAGTTACACTACTCACTCTTGCTATCTTTTCTTTCATTTGTCATATATACATATTATTAATTGAAGTTGATTTTCATGTCTTTCTGTGTGACCTCTGTGTTCTCTTAACTACTCAACAAATTTTTATGCAGTTTTGACAATCATATAAAGAAAACTTTTGTCAAGTTGTAAAAATCATGCGAAGCAGGGGCGGGTAGCTAGTTGATAGATAAATAAGACTTGAGTCTCAACATGAATACAAAATATAGCTTTCCAATTATGAGGCATTGTAAGCTACCTACCTCAGTTTACTTATAATATCATTACTTAACCCTGTAAATTCTTAACACATTAAGGGACACTAAAAGCCCATAGGCATTATAAAAATAAAACTTCTATTGTGTCTCGTTCAGTGTCCTGAATGCTTTAATAACACAACACAATTAGAGTTGATGTGGTAAATTATTAAAACCAAATAATAACGCCTATCAGACAATCAATGGAACATTCACACCTACAAAACAGTAAACACTGAAAACCCAATAACAACATAATCATAACACAATAAAAGCATACTAACTAAAATAGATGATGAAACAGATTTCAACCAAAGTTAAAATTGAAGGGTATATTTGGCCAGTGCATTGGTTTTTCCTGATCACATATACTAATAAACTGGGTCTTCAAAGATATTTCCAATGCTGATATCCTTTCCCAACCATCTCCATACAATTTTTTCAATGTTTCCTGATTATCTTCTGCATTTTCTGTGGGACCAGCCTCCATTTCCTCTATATATGTTTTTTCAGCATCATTCTGAGCCTTCATCCTCTCCCTCTCTTGCCTAGCAAAATCTCTGTATACCTGATTGTCCCTGAGAAACTGGATGTACTCTTCACTCACCTCAAACTCTGGGACAGAGGGTCCTCTTACAGGCGAAGATTTTTCACAAGGTTCGTCATCAAAGTCTGGTAAATTCGGTAGTACTGGGGAATCGCGTTCGAACTGGACGAGGGTTGCATGGCTTTCATTGAGATATTTATTTCTCATCACCGCTTCAACGCTATTTTGACGTATGGTCCTATGTAATATCTTGTTTTCATACTCCAACGCCTTAGCTTTAGACTTCCAGAAAGCTACTTCATTCTTCAGTTGCCATGTAGCAGCTTTTGTAAAGTCCTCAGCCCAGGATGACATTGTAATTGGAACAGTTGGAACTGGAATGGGCGGCTTCTGTTTTGTTGTGTTCTGATTTTGATATTTTTTAATGGCTTTCAGTTTGTTCTTGCGTCTCAATTTTTTTTGTCGTCGGCTTCGTGCGTTACATTTCAATGTTTTACCGGTTTCGTCGGATGGTTGGAAAAACATTTTCTTTAGAAAGTTTATTTCTACTCGGCAGTCAATAATAATAAAGCTGTCAATTTTGACAGTTGAACAGTGAGTGAACCATAGCCTAAAATAAAATTTATGTAAATTAAAAACAAGCTTTTATTGAACTAAAAAGTACTAAATAAAACTTATGTAAACCTAAACTTTAATATTTTCTTAAAACCTTGAGGCTTATCTTCAAGTTAAGTGTAAGAACATTTACGCCTCAGGCTTTTAAAATATTAAAGTTGTAGCAAACCACATACAATTATTATTACCGAGGTAACCTCCGTCATAAAGTTTAAGTAAGTTTTATTTAATTTGCCGCCTTACTAGGGAAAACTATTTGTTACGTCAAAACTGTATTTTTTTTAACGTTTGTAATACCCTTCAGGGGGATGCGCTAAGATAGCCTACGAGATTCAAATTTTCTTGAGTTTTTTTCCATTTTGCAGGTCAGTGTCAGGTTGTACTTGTATGTTAATTAAAATATGATTCGCGACCGTAACAAATATGGCTTTACATAATTATAATCATTACAATCAGCAAAACAACTCCATAACGTTAGCATAATTATCAAATGTCATGATTTCATGAAATAGTCATTCAATGGGATTACATCAACTTATAGAGAGTTGTATTGATCATTTTTATGATTATAATTCCATAATTTGATACGGCCGCGAATCATATTTAGATCAACATAGAACTTGATACTGACCTGCAAATTGCAAAAAACGTAAGAAAATTTGAATTTCGCGGGCTAAATTGACGCTTTCGCCTTAAGAATATTTAATTGGCAACATTTTATTGGGTATGACTACCCAGCTCACATAGAACTGTAATTTTTTGGCGGTTACTTTTTTCCTGTACCTACTAACTGCACGCGTAGCATGAACACCGTTTTGTCGACGGAAGAGTAGACAAAACTGACGTTCCGTGTAGACAGTGCGACGGTAGCAAAGTAGAAAGAGTCATCTGCACATTTGACGAAATTCACTCTTACATAATTCGACTCAGGTTTCTTTGTTTTGCCATAAGATTTATTTTTCTGTTTGATTCTCAATTTTTACTGATATTAAGTAACGTATATATAGACAAATACAACAATTTTTCCCAGTGTCGAAGAACCGTATTTTAGAACAAAAAAATATTTCAGTAATATTGGCCTTAACCGTTTCCTTGGTAATATTTCCTATCAACGAAATGATGTAAAATATGAGAAGATAGCTTTGTTCTTCTATTCATTATCACAGTTTTGTGTTTAAATGCTCTCCTGTAAAATCATGATTTTGTAGATAACCGTTTATACTTTGTGGCCGTGGAGACAACTGTCAGTTGTCAGTGTGATTTTGACAGTTTGGAATAGAAAACTTTCTTCTGAAATTGTCTACCTAAAAAAGGACCTAGACAAAGATTGTTAGAAACGAAAGACAAAATGACAGATTGTAGAAGGATTTCTACGGTGCGATGTCAAAAATGAAGAAACAAAATGTCACTTTGTATAGAAAGAGCTGTGTCTATTCTTCGTAGACATAGAAAGCGTCATGCTACGCGTGCTGTGAGTGATTTCCTACTCCGAAACTTTAAAATTCTTCAAAATAAGTGGGGGTAAACGTTGTGTAGCTATGTCAAATCTTAATACCACGTTCTTAATAGTATTCTTTAATTAAAATCATGATAATTTACGTTTATTTAAACAATTTAACCTAAGAAATCACTGTTGGCAAATATACCAACCCAATGCAAAGTTTTAGTGAAGTCGACTTTGCCATGATTTTTAAAAGGCTAGCCTCTTAAAAAAACCTGCCAAGTGCGTGTCGGCCCACGCACAATGAAGGGTTCCGTAGTTGGGATTAATAAAATGTATCCCAAAAACCAACTTAACAATGTAGTCGAAAAACATGTTCCCCCATACTTTCCAACTGCAAATATAAGTTTGTACGCACAATATCGAGTGATTTACCATGTTATTTGAAGACCATAGACTTCTTATAGGTTTGCCTGTAATCTATAAGCATAGAACTATCCTCTCTATTTTTTTCAAAATTTTAGGATCAGTAGTTTCGGAGATAAGGGGGAGGAATGGTCAATTTTCAACAATTTTCTTAAATATCTTTAAAAGTATTCATTTTAAATAATAAAAAAAATATATTTGAGATCTTCGCAATAAGCCCTTTCATTTGATATGTCACACGGTACATTTAGCAAAACTTTAATTTTTTTCTGTTTTGCCCCCCAAAAGTGACCCCCATATTCAAAATTCATTTATTTATGTTACACGTCCGTGTTTGAGTCACAGAAATACATATGTGTACCAAATCTCAACTTAATCGGTCGATTCGGAGCAAATTGGCTGCGACAGACGGACAGACAGACAGACACATGAGTGATCCTATAAAGGTTCCGTTTTTTCCTTATGAGGTACGGAACCCTAAAAACATGGGAAAGTCGACTGTCACAAAAAAGAAACTAAAATAATCTTAATATGTTTTGTGTCCTACTTACCTACCCCTAATTTTATTGATACAACCCTGTTTTTTCTTTTTTGAGGGTGGTAAATGATCAAATAACTTCTCCTAAGAGAAGTTATTTGATAATTTACCACACACAAAAAAAAAAAAGGGCGTGGGTTCATTTACTTAGTTTATATTACAAGTTAAGGTGTCAGACTTTTACTGACTAAAACCTACCCGTGTTCCTTCCGTTGCCTGTGTGCCGGGATCGCGATATCCCTTTCGGACAAACTCGCAACCCTGGCAGGCATTGGCCCTTCCGGACCCCGTCAGTTGGTGCTGACATCTCTTTGAAGCGCGCGTGGAACACAACGCGCCATCGACCGGGGCCTGGTCCCTATCGGACGGCGAGCTACCCATTGCTCACCGTCCGCAAGCCCGCGCCTACGGTGGCCAGAAGTCGGCTCGCGACTCCCGACGCCCGGGACGTCTACTGCGGCGACTAGGGGCGCGAGGGCGCGAATATTGCCTCCCCTCGCGCGCTCCGCCTCCTCCTTCGCGAGCATTACTTTGCTTCGCAGAAGGAAGTGACGGCCTCCCATGCCCTCTCGCTCCGAATCATGGCCTGAACCAGGGCCGGACGCGAGAGATCGCCGCCGATCGCCTCCGTGAGGACACGGCAGTGCTCCGCCCAAGCCGGGCAAACCTCCACCGTATGCTCCACAGTGTCCTCCGGGCGATCCACACAGTGGTCGGGCGTTTCCTCCCACTTTATCCTGAACAGGAACCTCCCGAAACAACCATGTCCGGTGACGACCTGCGTCAGGCGGAAGGTGAGGACGCCGTGGCGCCTCTCTAGCCACTCCTCAAAGAGGGGACTTATCGCCACAATTGTGGCGTGCCCAGAGTTGATACAACCCTGACAGCTATTTCTATTTAGTTTAAAAAAATCGAAACAAGGTGGGTGAATTTGTCACATTTTGGAAATTCCATTGCCAGTGTTAAATATTATACAACTGTAGTATATTTTTACTGTGACCAAGCAAGCGGCAATGATGACTGTGTGGTAATTCTTTTAAATGTATCGTACATTTTGGGATGGCAATCTTACCACAAGTGATAGTTGACTTTGCCATAAAAGGTTTTTGGACTAAAATATCACTATAGAATGAGAAAATAATAGATTTAAGATTGTGTTTCAATAATGCATACAATCTACCTAACTGATTGGTTGCTTTGTTTATGATCATAAAGTTTTTTTAAGAAAAACGTTTTCAAACTTTTAACCCACCGTAAAGTGACAAAGTTGCCAGGTTTCACGGTAGCACAAATGTGATGACATATAGACTTGTGTCACCCACGTGCCCACTGTGTCTCGGAATTCTATAGCTGGCGAAGTAATTATATTATTATACCATGGAGTGAACCAACTGGCGCTGACGCGTAAAGCGCTTCTGCGCTTCATCTATCAGACACTTTACTTTTGCGAGGCCTGCTAACGCTCAAAGGCCGTTTTTACACTGCAATAACGACACCGACTTAATTCAAAAAAATAAAAATAAACTAAATTTTAGTGATTTTTAGTTTAGTTAGAGGTATTTGTGAGAAGAGAATCGGCACCATTATATGCGTAAATCAACTACAATCACGAAAAATTATGATGTTAATAAAATAACGTTACAGGTACCTAGTTATTTTATCAAATAGGTAGGAAGTAGGTAAACTTATCTCTATGAGGCGAATTTCTGCGAAGCCTTGCCTCGGCGAGCCTTTACGTTGAGGGAAACGGAACGAGGAAGAAAAACAATGAGATACTATGTCTATGAAGAAAAACAATAGATAAATGTCAAAAGTACAAAACTATCAGAAGTGACATTTACGATAGCGAATTAACGAATTTATTATTGATGAAAACAGAAACATTGAATTTAGAGCAAACAAACAGAATATTAAAAGATTCTTAATGGATTATAAGAATCGCTGTCGGACATGCTTAGGCAACGAGAAGGAAATGCGCCTTATACACTCCCGTGTAAGAATCGCCGGCGAGGAGGTTCATCTATCAGATATTCTTCAGAATTTTTACAATTACAAGGTATTTTATTTATTCAGCTGGTTTTAATTTCACTGCTTAATTATTTTGAGCTCGTAAAGTTTCTATAGCCTGTCCGCTGGAAGCGCGACCGTGACACTCCTGCAGATGTATTTTAATTTAGTTGACGAGAGTTCGACTATGAAGTTACGCTCGATAATTTGTAGAACGACCAGTTTTTGTTACAAACAATGTAAGTATGTTTAATTGCAGTCGGACAAGTCCAGTCGGTTACTTAGGTTGTCTGACCCAATGAAATCTTAATCTTCTATCATGTTTAATTTTTTGGCTATGTGGCTATGTTTAATGAGCTGGAGCTGGTTAAGCTCCTTGAGAAGTCTGTAAATAATTTCATTGAATTAAATGCTGTTTCAATTTGGAAATTTGTTTTCTGTAGTAAAAGTAGTGAATACATTAAACTACAATATTTTTGCACATGCAGTAAAAAGTGTAAAACACCAAATGGTCATATATTAGGTATTGAATTTAACTTTGTTCTAGGTTGCCCCGGACCCAATTTTTCCAGAAAACATTTGCATCAACTGTGTCCATCAACTCACCATAACTTATTCCTTCAAAGTCCTCATAGATTCCAGCTCTAAAACCTTGATGGATAACCTCTCTCTTCTTGATTCAACAAGTGACAACTATGATTGTATCTATGAATCTGATGACCAAAAACCAGACTGCCATATAAACATGAAAAAGAGAAAAATTAAGAAGATAGAACAAAATATTGATGATGAGATTCGGTTGCTGTTTTGTGTTGCATGTAAAGCAGAGTTCCATTCTGTCAAACTGCTAAATGAACACTGCACAAATAATCATCCTACTAAGTCAGAAACTGGAAGGGATTGTGATTATTGTAATGAGAAATTTGAGGATTTTCGTTCACTAGTCTTACACAGAAAGTTACATTTGAAACCATATTTATGTGAAAACTGCTGGGAAGGGTTCTACAATGAAGATGAGCTGAATACGCATTCCTGTCAACCTAATGTAGCAAATAAGGAGAAAAACAAGGCTGAAAGGGTATTGCGTCAGTGTGATCAATGTGGAAAGTCATATCCTCCTGGATACATAAGAATCCATATGTTAACACACAGCAATGATCGTCCATACAGCTGTAAGTTCTGTCCAAAGAAGTTCAAAGTACCGGGTGGCCTCCATTCTCATGTCCTGTGGAATCATAAGCGAACAAGAAACCACAAATGCGAAGTCTGCAACGCTACCTTCATATCTTCAAGTTCCAGAAGTTCTCACATACGGAAAAATCATCTAAAAGAAAAGAAATATGGCTGTGACAGTTGTGGAAAACGGTTCTTCTCCAAATCCGAATTACAGAGACATTCTCTGACCCACACTGGAGTTAAGAATTTCCATTGTCATCTGTGTGACAAGTCATACCAAACTAGATACGGTTTGAATGTGCATTTGAAGTCTCATTCACCAATGAATGTATTGAATTTGTAAAACAAGTACAAAAATGTTAATTTGATCTCAATTGTTTAGGCTAAGTATTTATTAATAAATCATTTAAGTATTTATGATTGCAATGTATGAATTTTATATAGTTTTGGAAGAACACAAGAAATATTTTTCATTTAAACCTTTCTACCATTTTGGGTATCAAATAATAAATCTTTACTGTGCAGGTACAGAAACTTTAATAAAATTAATTGGAATATAATTTTACCGTAAATAATCATTAACCAGGAATTAATTATATTTGAAATGATCTATATTATTAATTTGAAACAGAATCGTGAACTGAGGCAACTTAACTAACTAACTTTATTAACTTGAGGGATATTTAACTTCCTCAATACAATTTGTGTTTGAAACAAAACATAGAGAAATATAATAGGACAGCAATGATTATAAATTTTGACTCCTATTCGAAGGTTTTGTTAAAGCACCAAGTGTAAGTCATTATTTTGAAGTCGGGCGAGTATCCGAATATGTAATAATAACATGATACGTATATCTTATTATGAAGTTATGTTATTAAATTTAACTAATTGACTTTTCTATTGCTTTGCGATCTATGATTTCATATATCTATTTATTCCTGTGCAAACTCAATTTCATCTATACTATATTTATACAATTAACTATTTACATTTTCATGTAGGAATATTATTTGTTAATACCAAGAACGATGGCACATCTCTCCAATCTATATACAATCATTTTGGTGGGATAATACTTGAATAAGAGTAATTTAGAACAATCTAACTATATTTGAATGCCAATTTTAAATAATAAATCTATTTATTATTTAAAAATGGTCTTCACAGTCCACGACTTTTGGGAGATAGTATAATAACTTAAATAACAATAAAAGAATGCCACACTTTCTTCTTTCTCTTTCCTGCGACGGTATAGTCGATCTCGTAATTGATTTACCACCCCCAGGTCGAATGTCACTTGTAACTCATAAAACAACAAGGTCTGTCTGTCCATGTTTAAGGGGGGTATTACACTATCAAATATCTAGGACCCTTTATAGGATCCTATTTTTTTGTTATATGTGGTTGCAATCGTCTATTAAAACAAAATTGTTGGCGACGACAAGACGAACTGATTAGTAATTAAGAATTTGATTAAACCAATAAAAACCATTTTACGTAGTCTACCTAGATATAAGTTGTATCCTAATAAGCATAGGTGTGTTTTTGATTTTCCCATACGTATAATTCTGATTGATATACTCATACCTAAATAAAGACGTAGATAGTACCCCAACACTTCCCTAAGGTAAAGGTAAAGGTAATAAGCAATAATGGTATTGCCCACCACACACAGGTAACTCACTAACAGGCACCTAAACACACATAGACAAGGTAATAGCATCACTCACGAACAAGTCACAACTTGTCGACTAAAAGTAAGTCAGATGGCATCGCCCAAGAACAAGTTGCAACTTGTCGAGAAGGAACTAGGCAAAAATACGTCATTCGGGGAGCAGGTTACAACCTGTCGACAATCAAGACCTTGCTTGACCGAAATAACCACGCCCCACTAACCTACCATTGGTTAAACACTGTAAAACTTGTATTATAATTTGTAGAACCACCCGCAACTTGTACTATAGTAGAAAACTACTTAAGCCGAACCGAAATTGTGAAACTCTAGTTTTTTAGTGCGTGATTCAATATACCTTAAAAGTAATTATCAAAGTCGGTGTTTCATTGCAAATCCCCTACAAGAATTGGTCCTTCTGCAGCCAGATTTGAAGAACTGAAGCCTGAGTCTGAAGAATACGTGAAGAATACATAAGCTACGTGAAGATACATCGCTATTTTAAAGGTAAGCAGCGTTATACGAGAAGCTTATGTATTTCGTGAAGACTACATAAGTTACGAGAAGATTATTTCTACGTACCGCGCACTAACTACTCATTATTGCTGGGAATAGGCGACTTGGAAGATCGCTTATTCTCGAAGCCAGGCCCTCTACGGAAGACCTGTTGGGCACACGACCTGCTGGGTGAAGAAAATTGCTGGGAATAGGCGACTTGGAAGATCGCTTATTCTCGAAGCCAGGTGTCACTCGAAGCCTTACGTGTGCCAAGCGAAGATTATTGCTGGGAATAGGCGACTTGGAAGATCGCTTATTCTCGAAGCCAGGCCCTCTACGGAAGACCTGTTGGGCACACGACCTGCTGGGTGAAGAAAATTGCTGGGAATAAGCGACTTGGAAGATCGCTTATTCTCGAAGCCAGGTGTCACTCGAAGCCTTACGTGTGCCAAGTGAAGATTATTGCTGGGAATAGGCGACTTGGAAGATCGCTTATTCTCGAAGCCAGGCCCTCTACGGAAGACCTGTTGGGCACACGACCTGCTGGGTGAAGAAAATTGCTGGGAATAAGCGACTTGGAAGATCGCTTATTCTCGAAGCCAGGTGTCACTCGAAGCCTTACGTGTGCCAAGTGAAGATTATTGCTGGGAATAGGCGACTTGGAAGATCGCTTATTCTAGAAGCCCTGCGTGAGTACATAGTGTTATTGAACAGTGTTTTAGTGAATACATAAGGAACATTGAACGTTGTCAAGTGAGTACATAGTGTTATTGAACGGTGTTTAGTGAGTACATAGGGAACATTGGACATTGTTTAGTGAGTACATAAGAAACATTGAACGGTGTTTAGTGAGTACATAAGGAACATTGGACATTGTTTAGTGAGTAAATAAGGAACATTGGACATTGTTTAGTGAGTACATAAGGAACATCAAACATAGTTCAGTGAAGTGCTAACTGTGTGTGTCGAAGGGTGTGTACACCTACACCTCGACGCACCCTCTGCTGAAGGATTGTAACATAAAAACGGGTAAGTCACTGAACAATATTGACATTAAGTGAAAGTGAATAACATGATGACGCGAAGCCGTAAAGGGGATAGCACGCGCTCGACCACGGAAGAAGAGACTACGGAGACGTCAGCTACCACCTCCGAGGCGGTGACGGATAGCAGCGCGCGTACTGAAGACACAACCGTGGTCGAGGATGGCGATGCTACCTTGGTGGAAAAGAAAAAGAAAAAGACAAAATCAATTTCGAATAAAGCAGTGAATAAAAAGAAAGAACTAGAAGCTAGATTGGAATTAGAGAAATTACAATTGGAAGAAATTAAGATGAAATCCAAGTTAGCAAATACCAAGTTGGAATTAACACGTGTCAACGAAGATGACTCGGACTTGAGTGATGATGAAGAGGACGCTGCTACCAAAGCCGCTGCTGAAAAGGCCACTGAAGCTTGGGTGTCAAAGTCAAAGGAAGCAGAGTGCGACGAAGTAGAGATCTCCAAGAAAGCGCCGCCCACTGCAGAAACGATGCCATCCACAACGACTCCCACAAATCAGCTGGCCGAAGCCATATTGGAAGCAGTCAAGTCCGCCACAGACAGCAAGGCAACAGCGATTATGCAACGCGCGCCGAAGTATGTCAGCGAGTTACATCAATTTGACGGCGATGCAAGAGACTGGATGGCCTTTAAAGCAACATACAAAGACTCACAGGCTCTCTTCAGTGGTATCGAAAATATGGGAAGATTGAGAAGAGCAATCAAAGGGAAAGCTAAGGAAGCGGTGAAGTCTCTTCTCTATACACAAGTGGATCCAGAAGAAGTAATAACTGCGTTGGAACGTCGATACGGAAGACCCACTTACCTGATAAGAAGCGAAATAGAAAACATAGAGAAGCTACCTCCCATGTCTGAAGATGCAAGAGAGTTGGTGCGATATGCTGGAGCCGTGGCCAATACAGTCAGTGTTGTAAAGCAAATGAAGAAACAAAGTTATCTACACTCATGTGACATATCGAATCGAATAATTGAGAAGATGTGTATCCTGGTGCGATTCAGGTGGTACGAGTACAGGGCATCCAAAGAAGAAGATGATGAACCAATCCTCATCAGCCTCATGAACTTCTTCAACCAGATGGTGGATCAGTTCGAGATGCACGAGTTCATGGGGACCAAGGTAAAGAAAGAAGGATGGAAAAGCCGCATGCGACCTCCCGGTTCCCGCGGCGTGAACACCACTCGAGCCACACAGCACAATGAGGAAGAATATTCATCGAACGAAGAGGATTCAGATGAAGAGCGAGCCGAACCACAAACAGCAACAGTTTGTTCATGCAAGGATGATGCAAAGAAGCCAGAGAAGATTGCCTGTCCTGAATGTGCAGGGGAACATACACTGTTGAAATGCAAGAAGTTTATCGACTCCTCCATAAATGAAAGATGGGAACAAGCCAAGCGAGCCTCCATATGTTTCAAATGCCTGCTGGGGCGACACAGAAGATTCAGTTGCAAAGCAAAGTCGTGTGGAAAATGCAAGAGGGATCATCATGTGATGTTACATTCCGAAGAAAAGACGAAGCCGACCACACAAGAGACTCAAGCCGTAGCATCGACTGTGAACGCAACGCGGGCAATATCAAGAGCCTACTTGAAAATCGTGCCAGTGGAACTATGGGGACCAGATGCCAAAGCCGAAGTCTACGCTCTTATGGACGAGGGATCAACGGTGACACTTATAGAAGATGACATCGTGAACATGATTGGAGCCCAGGGTCCCGAAGAAGAGTTAAGAATTGAGGGTGTGGGAGGACATCGAATGGATCAGAAGTCAAAGAAGATTGACATTAAGATCAGAGGGAAGTTCGAGCGAAACATTGAAAAAATGTCAGGATATACCGTTAAGACATTGAACCTATCCCCCCAAGAGGTCAGCGATAGTGACCTGAAAGATTGCCAGCACCTAGAAAAGATAGCAGAGCAACTGAAATACCCTAACGCTCGTCCTACGGTACTCATTGGGCAGGACAATTGGCATCTCATCGTGTCTCAAGAAGTGAAAACTGGCGACCGAAGCAAGCCAGTAGCCTCCAGAACCCAGTTGGGATGGGTCTTACATGGGACCAAATCAAGCAACAACACTCCGGTACGAATAGTGAATCATCTGGTGACGCAGCCTAATGGAAAAGACGATTACCTCGAGAAGATGATCAGAGACCACTTCGATATCGAAGCCCTAGGAATCGCTGCAAAGAGACCATCCAGCGACATTGACCAGCGGGCCCTCGACGTGCTGCATTCTACGTCGAAAAGATTGCCTGATGGAAGATTCAGCGCAGGCTTGATTTGGAAGACAGACGACGAAAGTCTACCTGAAAGTAAAGTAGCAGCAGCCCGACGACTGAGGGGAATGGAGAAGAAGTTCTTGAAGGACAAAGATTTTGAACAAAAGTACGAAGAACAAATTGAAAACCTGATCAATAGTGGATACGCCGAGGACGCAACGGACGAACCCACATCTTCAAGAACGTGGTACCTACCTCACTTTGCCGTTATCCACCCTCAGAAGAAGAAGATGAGACTGGTCTTCGACGCCGCAGCTAAATCAAATGGAAAATCGCTGAACGACGCATTGTTAGCTGGACCCGATTTGCTACAATCACTGTTCGGTGTTCTGCTCCGCTTCCGCCAAGAAGCAATAGCTGTCGTCGCAGACATCAAAGAAATGTTCCTGAGGATAAAAATCAACGAAGAAGACAGAGATAGCCTCCGATTTCTCTGGAAGAACAAGGAATACAGAATGACATCCCTAATATTCGGAGCCGCCTGTTCGCCATGTACCGCCATATACGTGAAGAACAGAAATGCAGAAGACTTCGTCAGTCACTGTCCAGAAGCCGTCAGAGCAATAAACCGAAATCATTACATGGATGACTATATTGCAAGTTTCTCCGACGTGACAACAGCTACCAAAGTGTCAAGAGATGTGAACGAAATTCACAAGAAAGGAGGCTTCTTCTTAAGAGGCTGGGCGAGCAACGACCCTTCGGCGATTGAAGAGTTCGCCGACGCAGAAAGCAATACCAACTCCATCGTACTAGGAGAACAGAAGAATCAAGACCAGAAAACCCTGGGACTCAATTGGAACGTCCAAGAAGACAGCCTTCATTTCACTCTGAGTCTGCGCAATACTCCCGACGAAGCCAAAGAAGGAAGACGTGCACCGACGAAGAGAGAAGCAACGAGCGCAGTGATGTCGGTCTTTGACCCCTTAGGATTGGCGTCACCCATAACCATACAAGGAAAAGTAATGCTTCAGAATTTATGGAGGTCCGGCCTAGAATGGGACGAAAGACTGCCTCCACCCAGAGAAGAGGAATGGACAAAGTGGCTTGAGGATCTAAGAAAACTTGAAAATCTTCGAATCCCTCGCTGCCTCACATACGACGCGACTGAGGGGGAGCTGCACACATTCTGCGATGCAAGCGAGAAGGCGTACGCCTGCGCGGTGTACTGGCGCTCCCAACACCCAGATGATCGCGTAGAAGTGAAGCTGCTAACGGCGAAAGCTAGAGTGTCACCTCTCAAGCCAACTTCAATACCTCGACTAGAACTACAAGCGTGTTTACTGGGAAGTCGCTTGGCCAATAGTGCGAGCCAAGAAATGGACTTGACTGCGACCCGAAGATACTTCTGGACCGACTCGAGAACAGCACTGACATGGATCAAATCAGACCCGAGGAGATTCAAGCCTTTTGTCGCACATCGTCTCGCCGAGATAGAAGAGCTGACAAAGCATAAGGAATGGCACTGGGTTCCAACTAAACTCAATGTAGCCGACGACGCCACCAGAGAGACCCCATCCAACTTCGATATAACACATAGATGGTTCAAGGGACCGGCCTTCTTGCATGAAGATCAAAGAAATTGGCCTACAGAAGAGAAGAAGGTCTCCATCACCGACACAGGTGAAGAAAAACCTAACGCCATCACTCTCAGCGTTAGAAAAGTAATCCCTGTCATCGTGCCCGATCCAGCAAGGTTCTCCAGTTGGACGCGCCTACTCCACGCAACAGCGAGATACTTGCAAGCCATAGATGTCTTCAAGCGAAAAATGAAGAAAAAGGTGAACATCACGAAACTCATCACCCGAAATACACAAGACCCAGCTTGGAAGAAGACACGGAAACAGAAAGTCCAACCACTAGAAAAGAGGCCAAGCAGAAAAGAAATAGCCTTCCGACCGAAGTCAGCGCTCTACGTTGAAAAGGCGGAACAATTGCTAGTAAGAAGAGCGCAAGAAGACAGCTTTTCAGACGAACTCGCTGCTTTACGAAAGAAAGAAGATCTCAATCCAACATCCAATCTGAAGAATCTAACGATCAAATTAGAAGACGGGTTCATCAGATTATCCACACGCATCGGAGCGGCCAAGTACCTGATGGCCTCATACAAGAATCCGATCCTGATGGATAAATATCACCGAATAACCCAACTGCTAGTGAAGCACATCCATGAAGCCTTCAATCACGGGAACCACAACACCGTGATGAATGAGGTCCGGCAGAAATACTGGATACCATCGCTTCGAAACATGGTGAAGAAAGTAGCACGAGACTGCGGATGGTGTAGAATTCGGAAGAAGACGCCGCAGATCACACCCCAAGGAGATCTGCCACCTGAACGTCTGACGAAGACCAGCCCTCCTTTCACTTGCCTAGGAGTGGACTACTTCGGACCCATGCTCGTCACCATTGGAAGACGTACAGAGAAACGATGGGGAGCGTTGTTCACGTGTCTCACCACAAGAGCAATTCATCTGGAGCTAGCTAACTCCCTATCGACCGACTCCATGATCCTCGCACTACGAAGAATGATCGCCAGAAGAGGAACACCGAAGATCATACTGAGCGACAACGGTACCAACTTCATCGGTGCGAATAGAGAGATCACTGAAGCCATCGCGAGTCTAGGAGAAGAAGTGAACAAGATGGGCATCGTGTGGAAGTTCATCCCTCCTGGAGCCCCCCACATGGGTGGAGCCTGGGAAAGAATGGTGCGATCTGTAAAAGTCGCTCTCACAGCTACACTACACGAGCGGCAACCTAAAGAAGAGATTCTCCACACATTACTTCTGGAGGCCGAGCACGTCGTGAACTCAAGGCCCCTCTTCTCCGTCAGCACCGACCCAGAAGAAGAAGAAGCTTTGACCCCGAATCACTTTCTCATCGGGCGGTCATGCGGAGCCACACTATTCGGCTCCTTCGACGACACAGAACTCATCGGCTCTCCCAACTGGAAGACATCCCAACGCCTGGCCGATCATTTCTGGTCAAGGTGGTTGCGAGAGTACCTCCCAACTCTCTCGCCTCGCTACAACCAAGGTCCTGACTACCGGGACCCGATATTGGGCGACATAGTCCTAATCGTGGACCACACCTTGCCACGATACTCGTGGCCACGCGGCGAAATAGTCGCTACTCATCCCGGACCAGACGGAAGAACCAGGATCGTCGACGTGCGAACAGCAGCGGGTATCCTGCGGCGGCCAGCATCACGTCTAGTCCTGATTGTACCTGCAACGTCGCCCCAACGAGATGGAGTGCAACGCACTGAGAGGGAGACTGTTGGCGACGACAAGACGAACTGATTAGTAATTAAGAATTTGATTAAACCAATAAAAACCATTTTACGTAGTCTACCTAGATATAAGTTGTATCCTAATAAGCATAGGTGTGTTTTTGATTTTCCCATACGTATAATTCTGATTGATATACTCATACCTAAATAAAGACGTAGATAGTACCCCAACACTTCCCTAAGGTAAAGGTAAAGGTAATAAGCAATAATGGTATTGCCCACCACACACAGGTAACTCACTAACAGGCACCTAAACACACATAGACAAGGTAATAGCATCACTCACGAACAAGTCACAACTTGTCGACTAAAAGTAAGTCAGATGGCATCGCCCAAGAACAAGTTGCAACTTGTCGAGAAGGAACTAGGCAAAAATACGTCATTCGGGGAGCAGGTTACAACCTGTCGACAATCAAGACCTTGCTTGACCGAAATAACCACGCCCCACTAACCTACCATTGGTTAAACACTGTAAAACTTGTATTATAATTTGTAGAACCACCCGCAACTTGTACTATAGTAGAAAACTACTTAAGCCGAACCGAAATTGTGAAACTCTAGTTTTTTAGTGCGTGATTCAATATACCTTAAAAGTAATTATCAAAGTCGGTGTTTCATTGCAAATCCCCTAGAAAAATACTGAAGCCTTTCGGCACACAATATAACAAATAGAACTTAGAACATTAATGAAGCCAAAATGATGAATTCCCCGCTGCCCGGCAGCAGCTTGCTTTTTTTTAGTACAGCAGTGTTGCCAACAAAACATTTTAGAATTCCACTAAGCGTATTGTGAACTTACGCCAAAATTTCGTTGTGCTTACTTTTTATCCGTCAATAAAACCGTCAACTTAAAATGTGGCAGTAGCAAAACTGAAAAGGCAAAATCACATAATTTTATGGACGGATTTTGTATCAGGAAATTAGGAAAATAAATGTGACAATTCAGTATATAATATTCAATATGGCAAGACCTGTTTTCTTTATCAAAAAAATAGGATCCTCTACAGGATCCTAGATATTTGATAGTGTAGGATTTGATGGTGTACACAGATATGATTCTAGACGTCAAATATGTAGGATATAAGATAGGATCCTAGATATTTGATTGAGTAATACCCCCCCCCCCCCCCTTAGTACCTTAGGAAATTGTTGCCAAAGTGTGAAAGCAATACACTTCCAATTAAAGTTTGGACCATATAAATATTAAAACTCATAACAAATCCTTTTCAGGTATTCTACCTTTACGCAAAAAACTTTTAACAGACACAGTCAGTCTGTGTATTAAATTGTGGACTTCGAAGAGGAGTCAAACATACATAGATATAAAGCGTGTATTTATAAAAATATAAAAAATATCACACTGTCCAGTGTGCTAACCAGCAATGTAATATGTACATTCGTTCACTAGGCAAGCAACGCCCAAACAGTTTTCGTAACTATACATATTTGTAATCCGTTATATTCGAGTGTATCCTGAAATAGAAAAATAGATAATTTAATATTTTTGTTTATTTTAAGTGTTGGCGATATTAAATTTAATTGATTCTGTTGCCGCATGCAAATGCTGATTTTACTTAGGTATAAATAGATATTAACAAGTGCAATTTTATTTACAAAGGTAGCATTAATAGATTACAACAATTTTGCAACTTTGAAGAATGTCAATGAAATGCAAGGAACCTCAAACCACATTGCTGCATGAGTACCTATGTGCTTTTAACTTTATAAGGAAAAAAAAAACCGGCCAAGTGCATGTCGGACCACGCACAATGAAGGGTTCCGTAGTTGGGATGAATAAAATTTATCCCAAGAACAAACTAAACATTGTAGTTGAAAAACATGTTCCTCCATACTTTCCAACTGCAAATGTAAGTTTGTACGCACAATATTGAGTGATTTACCATGTTATTTTAAGACCATAGACTTCTGATAGGTATTTCTGTAATCTATAAGCATAGAACTATTCTCCGTATTTTTTTTTAAATTTTAGGATCTGTAGTTTCGAAGATAAGGGGGCGGGGAATGGTCAATTTACATCTATTTTCTTAAATATCTTTAAAAGTATTTATTTTAATATGATTAAAAAATGTATTTGAGATCCTCGCAATAAGCCCTTTCATTTGATATGTCACACGGTACAGTTCGCAAAACGTTATTTTTTTATTTTCTAGTTTGCCCCTCATAAGTGACCCCAATATTCAAAATTCATTTATTTATATTACACCTCTGTGTTTGGGTCACATATGTGTACCAAATTTCAACTTAATCGGCCAATTAGATTCGGAGCAAATTGGCTGTGACAGACAGACGGACGGACACACAAGTGATCCTATAAGGGTTCCGTTTTTTCCTTTGCAGGTACGGAACCCTAACAGCACAATATAAACTATACATTTCCAAAAAACCAGTGCTCACCATTCAAGTGCAATTATCACAAGAAAACCAGAGTAATATGTTGTATTGTATGTTATAATATAATATAATATAATAGTAGTCTATGATAGGACAATTTAATTCATAAGTAAGTCATTTATGTACAAATTAGATATCTAATTAATTATATTTTCTTTAGTCATGAAGTTAAAAGACGAAGTGGTTATGATTTTACAAATTTCTATCTCAAATAATAGATTTCGAGACTTTCGTAAATGCCGAAATATCATGTTAGTACTTACTTAAAAATGAACTGTAGGAAATGATCACAAGTATCAAATAGAATAAATTAAATATAATTGTCAACAAGTTGCAAACAAGTTATTCACAAAAGAAAACCTTATAATTAATCTAACAAACACTACTATATTAAAATGGTTTACCTATAAAATTTGATACTTGAAATGCTTCATGAAAATGATTATAATATTAAAACTACTATTTCTAATCTATTTATGTTTCAATCACTACATATAATGCCTGTATGTGTTAGCAAGCGATGTCAATATTTGATAATATATGGCAGGGACTTTGAATGGGGCCGCTCCATCTTACTCTACAGATTAAAATACAAAGCATGCATTTATATTTCGTATGACGATCCGATGATTGATGATCGAGATAGACTGTGTAACTTCATCAGTCAATCTATTAAAACAATTGAATTAACTACCGCAGCATTCACTGTTATAAAATATGCGCGAACTACAGTTATAACAAACTTTTAAATTCATAAGTATTGGCCACAAAGTAAGAAATTGCATAAGCATAATCAGCCTATAATGCACCCACTGCTGGGACACAGCCCTCCTCTCGGCGCGGGTTGGTAGATATGGTGTAAGCGGCCTCTGTGGCTACGTTCACACGGCGACTATACGATTCGATTTTATAACATATACGGTTTTCCCGTATACGAGGCAGTCGTTCTCACGGCGACCATTTGAGCACCACCACCACCATTTCGGCAGTCGCGAGTCTCAAATACGACAGATAAGTTTGTTCGTGTGAATGATACAACAAAAAACATGACCGCCACTGCGAGTCGTATTCGATAAAATCGTTTCGAAACACGGACTCCTCGATGGCAACTTCGGACGGTATACGGGGAAAAATATTTCTCGAATACGATATTTTCCCGCATAGAGTCGTGTGAACAATGTAATATATTTTCTACTGCCACCGCTCTATTCGATAAAATCTCGTGTACGGTATACGGGAAAAAAATCGCTGTGTCAACGTAGTTTAAAGTTGCTCTTATGCTGATTAAACTCGATAGCTTAATGTTCTAGTTTGAAAGCCTTCAAAGTGCCGCCACTAACTACAAGCGACCCAATCCACTACATAAATATACATAAAACAGATAATCACCGCCGTGCCTAAAAATTCATGTCTAAGCCTATTTGATACATAACTTCGTCCATTTCCTGACCGAACATGCCGGTTTTTTCATCCCCTGTCACCGTACCATTTGGTTCGACCTTCGAGGTGGTCGGCTCATCAGCTTCCGAGAGGTTCGAGGAGCTGACGCCGAGGGTCGGGAGCCCGAGCACGAGGCGCACCTGGTCCGTGAGGTGCGGCGCGGACAGCACTTGGTGGTATATGCCCTCGGCGGTGCTGAGGATTTTGTCTACGTCCAGGCACATTGATAGATCGTTTACGTGCTGGAAAAGAGGATTCATTTGTGTTATTATGAGTCCAGGTGCAATATACATAAATCTTTCTCGTTGGGAGGAGTTGGCAAAGGATCAAAATGGTAATCTACATCGTCCTCTCTACTTTCTACTATACTCTACTGTGCACGTACTGTTACAGCAAAAAACTTTTTCCAAAAAAAAACAACCGGTGATAAAAAACGAAAATTCTTTTTTTCCCACACAAATTCGAATAGCACTACCTGCTATGTAAATAACAGTGACAGGAAGTTATCATCATATCATCCACATAAATACTAAGTGGGAAAAGTACGTATTATTGAAGCTTACTCAAAAACTATCCAAGCAAAGTTAATAAAATTTATATGGAACCAACCAACTTGGGAGCATACCCCCCTTTCATACAAAAAAAGAACAAAAGAGAGAATTCGAGAATTTTCGAAATCGGCGTACATACATAGAAAAAAAATAAAAAAACGAACATATAACCTCCTCCTTTTTGGAAGTCGGTTAAAAATAGGCTACAATATAGCCATATTTATGAGAGCGAAATAGTTCAAAAACAGTAATAGTCACCGTAGCCGAAATCGGCATGGGAATATATTAATATAAGTTCAGGACATAAAACCTCCCTTTTGAAGTCGGTAATAAATATTGCCGTCATGTACACAGTTCGCAATCTAATATCGGTTGTCTAAGTAGATCGCCTTTTTGTCATGCTTGAGGAGGTCTGCAGAGTTCTTCAAGTTCTTGTAGACAAATTATGGTACACGATCATTTAACATTCTTAAAAATAAGAAATTGTAGACTGTGCAATTTGTATCGTACTCACTTTCAATATTTCAGTAAATCCATAATCTTTACTGATGAGAATATCTTTTTCTGCGTCGAGTATTGCAACACAAATCAATAAGTGAAAGTTTGCACATGGCAAAGACGTCCATAATACTTCCCATAGTCTGAAAATAAATAAACAGTTATATTTTAGTGTAATATATGTTTGTATTTCGAATAGTACGTTGAACCATCCGACTTGATATAAGACTTTTTATGGCAATCTGCACAATCTAAAGCCCGTAAGTTAGCCAACCAGTACAATTTTAGGATATACATAGTATAACTATAGATACATGACATTACCTCCGTATAAAATCTGGCGCATTTAGTTTGATATATAGACTTTGAGATGACTCTCAAAACGAAAAAAGAAAGTCTGATTAAAAGAAAAATTGTTTTAAGGGTATTTGTTTGTGACAGACATAGCACAGAACTGACACTTATGAAAGTGTTCCCTTTCTGCGTGGAAATCTCTGTTCCTGCCAGTTTTGGTACGGAACACTAAACACGCATTAGCGACAGAGGCGCACCTCATAATATCTCTATGCGAGAACTCCCGCTTGAACCAGACGAGCAGCCAGCGGAAGCAGAAGTACATGTTGCCGGAGTCCTTCTGCGCGAGGTGCGCGGCCAGCGCCGGGCTCGCGAACGTCAGCAGCTGCTGCAGCTGGAGCAGCTGGTGCTTCATGCCGGCCTGGTCCATGTCGAAGTTGGAGGCCTGTGGCATATGTTGCATGTTATGGGTCCTGCTGTATATTTTGGTGAGAATTTGAAGATATACGATTTTGGCATACCATAACTATTCTAGACTAATATTAATTACATATTAAGATCTCTATGGTGATCATAGCTCTATAATTATAAATCCCTGCTGAGTCTAGTAGCTTTATAGAAACAATGTAGTATGAATTACGTCTTTTTTGTCTATGGCGAAAAAGCTGTGCCCTGTCTACAAATTTCATAGACACCATAGACTATAACCAAATGTCACCTGTTTTCCGAAAGTAGTATATCCAGCAATGGACTGTCCTTCGACGCCGCGAAATTTTTATTATTGTGTCTTAAAGAGGGAAAACTGCCCTAAAAGTGACACACCAAAAATAAATCTAATTTCACTTACAATCTTATCCATAAAGCCGACAAAGCACCAGAAGCTGTCGACCTCGTTGCCTAGCAACAGTAAGAGCGGCGCCAGTATATCCGACATGCCCTGCACGTAGCCGAGGTCGAAGTTGTACATCACGTACGTCAGTAGGATGTCTTGTAGCACTATTAAGTTAGGATTATTGTCTCCGGCGAAGAATGGATGCGTCCTGTCCGTTCGGTTCACGTCTTTTTCTACTAGGCTTTTTCTGTCTCTGTATTCTGAGAACCTGGAGGAAAGATTGTAGATTAAAATTAAAAGATAAGGTAAGTCTATCATTTTTGTTACAGGTGTCATTTTCAGGATCCATCTCACCTGGCCTCCTGCCCCTCAGTCATGGATCTCCACTGCAGCTTCATAGAGAAGTACTCTTCTGTTCTCTTCTTGGTCAGCACTCTCAATTCGGAGTGCGTCATGTGCCACGGGTAGTAGTCCAGTAAGTATTTCCATACGGCCTGTCTTATTGAATGGGCTACACCCTGTAAACGGGAATTTATAATTAATTTAATTCTGATTCTTAGAACACGAGGTACTTAACATATTGTAAACCGAGATTTAGATGCCGTCAAAAAGTGGTCTGATAATTTTGGGGTGTCAGTAAACCCCTCAGTGTCAGGCCATTGTAATTGGGAGCTCACGCTTGATGCAACGCTTCGCATGATGGGAACGGTGACGCTTAGCTCTCTTCCTCCTCTTATTTTCAATGGCACCGTCGTCGTACCCATTACCTCTACTGTGAAAGATCTCGGTTTGCATCTTGACTCGACACTTAGCTGGCAACGCCAGGTCTCTAGTGTTAGTCAAAGGGTCAACGGGACTCTGCGATCCCTGTATCGTCTGAGAAACTTTTTGCCTGTTAAGGCGAAAACTATGATTGTAGACTTTGATTTTCCCTATCATCGACTATGGTGATGTGTGCTATTTTGACTTGAACGCGGTTTTACTGGATAAGCTTGACAAACTGCTCAACATTTGTTTCCGGTTCATATTCAACCTCAGAAAATATGAGCATGTGTCGAGCTATAGGTCTGAGCTCAAATTGATTTCCAATCGCCAAAGGAGAAGTTTGCGCGCTTTGACCAGGCTTTTCTCCGTTCTCAACTCTCCCACTCCTTATCTTGAGTCCCACTTCCAATATCTGTGTTCTTCACACACTAAAAATCTGCGTTCTTCTAACAATCTTCCCCTACTTTGTCCTTCTCATACTTCTGTCTTTGTTCATTCTTCCTTTCATATTCAGTCCATTCTTCTTTGGAATGCGCTTCCGCTGGATATCAGGACGGCCACCAGTCGGTATGCATTTGAGTGGAAATTGAATATATTGTAGTAAATATGTATGTATGTTTATGTAGTTTATAACCTATTTATGTACTGTTGTAACTATTTTAGTTATAATGCATTATGCTATATTTAAAAAAAAGTCTTTGTTCCTCTCAAAGAGAGCACCTGCCATCTAACCTCTTCACCACCCTTAGTTGACTGGTAGAGAATGCCTAAGGCATTAAGGCCGCCTTTGTACCTTTTTAAGTGTGAAAAGTTTAAATAAATAAATACTAAAGACGCACTAAAAGAAACTGACTCAAAAGCAGTCAGGTATTTTTACTTTTTCTACCTGTTTAATAGATAAAATTTTCTTACAGATCTTAGCTGTTTTTAAAACACTAAAATTTTTCTTTTTTTTAATAGTGTAACTGTTTACATACTAGGGACTTTTAAAGCTTTATTTATTCTTGGTAATCTGTGAACGCGCTGCTCACAGATTACCATGAATAAATAAAACTTTTGTTTGTTTGTTTATTGTTCCTAGCTTATAAAGCACGTTTCCCCTCATAATAAACCAGCGTATAGTAATAGTACTCACCCCTCTAAATATAAGCTGTTTGACTCCTTCCACCTCTGTGACCCTGCCCTCTGTGTCCTGCAAACCATCCCACTTCTCTGTGGATAGGGGAGTTCCCCTGCAACGACAGAACGTTACATTCTGGTAACAAGCGTCCTTTGGGGATTTATTTAATTTACAGACTGAGTTTATTAAACATGGATCTTTATGAGTTTGTTTCCGTGTTTCTTTTCAGAGTGCCTACATCAGATAGGAAATGTCAGATAGGATGACCTCATCTAGTTTTTAAAATATGATTGACAGTGAAAGGGTTTGTACAAACCTACTTACAGAAATGAAATCATGTGTTTTTATGGTAACTATGTTAAGTGTTTCTAAGGATTCTAGAAATAAAAGGACAACAAAATCGAAACAAGTTTATTTTTCCTCGTTCAAGTAACATGACGTGAACGTGGCGATGGGTGCTAAGAAAAGTAAAGACTCACAATTATTTTGATAAATGAATTATCTCAGCGTGGTTTAACCAGACTCAATAAATCGAATGAGGAGTGTGGAGTTGTAGAGGACCTACAACATTTATTGATGGAATGTGTCCAATATGAATCCAGTAGAAATAATTTAGTAAGGTCCCTGAATTTGAACAAAACTGATGTAGGCATGTTCCATACAATTCTATCCCAACCAAATGGCGACGATGCGACGGGTTTGTTCAAATTCATGGCCCACGTGTTGTGAAGTACCTACTATTGTTTAGGATACGATGGGACTGACATACGCTATGCGTAAAAGCCCCTTTAAATAAATAAAGAAAAAAAAAAACAAACGAATGAACCCCAGGATTCATGTTGCATGGGACTACAGAAGCCATTGCATATCAAAGAGTAGACCGGGTGGCACGGTAATGGTACGGAAGACGTGCCCTGAGGATATGGAAGGATTTGCAAGCCATACCGGATATGCATCCTTGAGTAGGCAATGGACTAGTGGAGACATGTGATATTTATCTATGGATGGGCATCTTTTAACGACGTCGCCGCTTGATTGGTTCGAGTCCAACTTCACCGGTGCATCTTTTGGCGGGGTTAACTGCTTTCTCGACTCTTTTCTATGAGACTGCTATGCTGTTACACGTTGCTGTTTCCATTGTCTTCTTCTGGCTACTATACGTTTCAGGTTTCTTATCTCTCGCTAGCAGCCTTCTTAATCTTGTCGCGGTCTTCAGCCGTCTTCACTTCACAAATATTTACTTAAATAAACTTATACATTTCTTCACACAATTGACTTTACCACCCAAATACACACAAAACGATACTCGGCTTCGAAGTTAAAGGGTTCAAAAGCCAATGTCAAAGCCAAGAGCAATAATATCTAAAAGGAATGCTTTGTTGGTCAACAACTAACTACCTGCGACCCTTGGTTCACTCCAAATGTCAAAAAAAAAAGGATGCGCACTCGCAAAAAACAAAACATTTTGAAACACTGCACTACACAAATAATCACACACGTATTATAGTTTAAAGTTAGTCGAACAAATTGTAAATACAGCATATAAGATGTATGGATTTATAATGAGATCCAATCATGACTTTAGGTGGACCTCTTCAGCGATCCCTGAAAGATGGAAAGATCTCACCAGATTCGCTGCGGCAGGTATACCCTCGTTCTTATGCACTGAACCGCTCGCCTGAGATCAGGGCGCCTAATCCCTAAGCGAACTCCGTAGTTTCTGGCGCTTCGTTCTCCGGCTCACTTACAGACATACCGTAAGTGAGAAGGAGAGCGAAGCGCCCGTAACGACGCCCAAAACTACGGATTACGCGTGTCCGTTACCCAGGCCAGATGTTGTCGAAAATGGTCATTTGAATCTTATAGATAATTAGTTGTGCGGCTTCTGTAAATGTTGCGCACATTTTTAAATTTGTTGCGCTTATAGTTTTTTAATTATTTCACAAAAACATTTCCTGCTGGCGTAACGTTACCGCAGCCAGACCTTTTTCTTTCTAATGGGAATATTTAAATAAATACTAGCTATAGAATTAGTTGTCTAGATGAAGTAAATGTTGTGCCTTATTTTGTATTTGTTCTTTCATCGGTTGCGAAGTTATTCGAGATTTTGCTGGGGTAACGTTTTTGGTTTTGCTAGATCTTTGAAACGGTTAAGCGGATTCTTATCATATTTTGTACAAGACTTCTTAGGAATTAGTTTAAATTTGTTCTGCAATAAAAATACCAAAAAAATGCATAGCTTAATTAGTTGTTTATCAGGGCTTTACCGGTTAAAGGTTATTTCATTAAATAGAAAAACACTTCAATTGGTCCCAGCACTCTCAATAAGAGGTCTAAAGACTTACTTTAAACGTTATTTTAAAGCTTGTAACTGCCTTCAAATGTATGTGAAGTTTCATTAGTATCCTGTTAGTATTTAAAAAGATATGATGATATTCAGTTCTTCACGAGCACGGTCTTGATGCGCGCGGTGTTATTTGGCCACTGGATTGGATATATGAACTGAATGTTATGTTAATTATTAGTTGTTTAGTTCAGCTGTATATCAGTAAAATTTCAGCGTAGTACATTGGATAATTAATGAGATAATACGATTAAAGTCATTAGGAAGTGAATGACCGAGGTAACCCGACCAAGTTTAGGTGGTTACGAAAAAGCGAAAACTCAGAACATTATGGTACCTTCTAAAATATGTAGGATAGTGTTACAAATTTAGTACAGACATGTACACAAGTTTTAAAAAAAACCACATGTTTATTAAAGAATTTTTATTAACAGGTAAAATAATCATTTCAATTGAACTTTTAAAGTATTATAAACTTATACTTAAAAATAATCACAGATTAAAATTACAGATAGTAATTTTGCTATTTTGAAATTTTCTATTACCTTTTATTATAGATGTTTAGTGCGTTATGCAAACAATGGATTTATTCCCTTTATGTCGAGTCCCGTTATATCGAGCCTGGAAGTCTATTGTTCTCCAAAGTATTGATATTTTACGCTTTCTATTACCTTTATGTCGAGTTTGGTGAACAGGTACAGTCAGAGATGTAAATTAAAAGCATTTGAACGTGGGGTCTTTTCGGCTTTGGATTTCGATTAATAGCTATACTCTAAAACGATTATATTATTCGAAATTTATTAGGTAGGTACTACTTACCTATATATTTTGAACCATAAATTGAAAACATGTGCATTGTATCATTACGTATTTATGTATTTTTATACTGTGTTTTATGTATTTTGATTGTTTATATTTTGATATGTAGGTAGGTACTAACGTAATAGTTACATTTGCATTATTAATTCATTTATAATAAATGAACTTAATATTTTAAAAGATAGGTACTTTTTCATCATGCACATAATTTCGAATATTAAAAAAAGAAATTATGACATACTTTGATGGTTAATTAAAAATATAATAGTACATAGTACTGTAAGGTTAAAGTCATTAGTTATTTTTAAATTCTTTTTTGTGTAAAAATTGATTCTAAATTATGTGCGTGTATACATTTCATTGGACGTGACTGTACTTCTAAAATATGATATTATTAAACTCGACATAAAGGTAATAAAAGCGTGGTAAATAAACTCGACATAAAGGGAATAGAAACGGGACAGAAAACTAAACTCGACATAGGGGTAATAGAAGCGAGACAAGGTTTTCGGCTCGACTTAACGGGACTCGACATAAAGGGAATAAATCAAACAATGAATTACCCCTTCACCCCACCCCTCCCGCGTCCCACCGAACGACATGTTATATCGGTGATTTTTGATAAGTATGTGCAACTGGAAGATAATAATAATGTTTTCATAGTACAGATATTATTATGTATTTAACAGTGTACGCGTCTGTACCGAAATTGTAAGGTGTATTATACTGAACATTTCAAAAGATAGCATAATGTTCAGAGTTTTCGCTTTTTCGTAACCACCTAAACTTGGTCGGGTTACCTCGATCATTCACTTCCTAATGACTTTAATCGTATTATCTCATTAATTATCCAATGTACTACGCTGAAATTTTACTGATATACAACTGAACTAAACAACTAATAATTGACATAACATTCAGTTCATATATCCAATCCAGTGGCCAAATAACACCGCCCGCATCAAGACCGTGCTCGTGAAGAACTGAATATCATCATATCTTTTTAAATACTTACAGGATACTAATGAAACTTCACATACATTTGAAGGCAGTTACAAGCTTTAAAATAACGTTTAAAGTAAGTCTTTAGACCTCTTATTGAGAGTGCTGGGACCGATTGAAGTGTTTTTCTATTTAATGAAATAACCTTTAAGCTATGCATTTTTTTGGTATTTTTATTGCAGAACAAATTTAAACTAATCCCTAAGAAGTCTTATACAAAATATGATAAGAATCCGCTTAACCGTTTCAAAGATCTAGCAAAACCAAAAACGTTACCCCAGCAAAATCTCGAATAACTTCGCAACCGATGAAAGAACAAATACAAAATAAGGCACAACATTTACTTCATCTAGACAACTAATGCTATAGCTAGTATTTATTTAAATATTCCCATTAGAAAGAAAAAGGTCTGGCTGCGGTAACGTTACGCCAGCAGGAAATGTTTTTGTGAAATAATTAAAAAACTATAAGCGCAACAAATTTAAAAATGTGCGCAACATTTACAGAAGCCGCACAACTAATTATCTATAAGATTCAAATGACCATTTTCGACAACATCTGGCCTGGGTAACGGACACGGATTACGCTTAGGGAGTAGGCCCCCAGAAACGCTTATTCCACCCGCTATTGTACTGTTTTCATGTAGGCGACATAAAGTTACAACCACAGCAAAACAAAAAACACTTCGATTTCGATGGCTTGTAGCTAAAACTGGCAACATGTGGTGTGCACGTAATCAGAAAAAAACTTTGGTGGAGCACAATTAGGAGCGCCCGTGCTCTTCAACGTCCAACAACCGAATCCCGGCCCACATTTATTTTGATAAATTATAATAATTCGGGGATAGGCTCGTAATTCATAAGCTCGTAGCTGTATCGTTGACACGATGAGTCATAACACTCGATAAGTGAGCATTGAACTAAGAAGTCTTTATATCAATTCACGTGCAGTTTGCATTGCGTTATCAGTATTTTAATGACCTATTTATCGATAACCTTCACTTCTATTATTTTTGTAGAAAAGCGGTTATCTAATTATCGGTTATTAGTTATTAAATTATCTAATTTAGCGGTTATGTAACACATTTTCGTAAACGATTACGAATAACGTTTCATTTTGACAGTTCAACATTCAATGCGTTATTTACGTTTTTTAAACTATTGACCGACGACGTCTTTTTTGCTTTATTTGACATATTTTTAGATCATCGAGGTATCATGTTTCATAGGTATTATTTTACCGAACTATATTTCGCCGATTAACAAAATAACTTTTTGCTATTGGCCGAAGCCTCTTTTGAACTTTTTTCGTTTGCCAAATGATTCATTTGCCATATTTTCACCACACCGAAACAACATTTTACGGAATATTGTTTGGTCACAAATATATAGCCGGTTACTTAGTAGCATTTAGAATATTAAATTAAAATAGTGTCTTAAAAGGTCAATATGTTGTGCTACAAAATTGAGTGACAGAAACGAATCGCTGCAAAACCGACTTCACGCAGTCTTGTCTGCCCTACCCCTAGAGTGGTATTTAAGCCTGCGCAGGCGCAGAGAGGTGGGGCGGCCCGCGAGCTGAGGAGCAGGTGGTTTGATGGCCCGCCACCGCGGCTGCGGCTGACCAGCGAAGCCGGGCAGCAAACCGAAGCTGCGGTGGTGAGCGTTAAAACTATCTGCGACGATAAGCTCGCGTGGGGCCGCCCAAACCCCGCAGCGCCGGAGCCGTGACAGAAACAATGCTTACTGCATGTTGCATGCCTGCTTGCATGTCGCATGCTTGTTGCACGCTGCATGCTTGCTTGCATGCTGCATGCTTGCTTGCCTACTGCATGCCTGCTCGCACGCTGCATGCCTGCTTGCATGCTGTAGGCTTGAAGCAAGCATTCTTGTTTTTATGCTTGCTTGTATAGTGATTAATGAATGTTCGGAAACATAATACTTCGAACAAATGTTCTTTCGGGTAAGTGTAACTTCGGTAAAAAGTTGTTCGACCAAATGAAACGTCGGAGTAACGAAAAAAATCGAATTGATAATAGGTCAACTGATACAATGGCAGTCGTGACTTCGATGAAGTAAAAAAAAAACGAAACGATAATAAGTAGTTGAAAAGTTGTAGGTGAAATGAAATTCGGTCAAATATTTTTCGAACTTTTATTATAGGTAACCGGATTAGCAATCTGTTTCAAAACGATTTAAATTCTGATTGATCGTGTATTACGCAATTAGGGTAGGTTATTATTTAAAAGCTTGGTCGTAGACTAATGACATGCTGTGTGGTTTACAATCCCATTAGAGTTAGACTAGAAATCGCGGTCACTTCTATGAAGATCTTGTTTTCGACTCAACTGAACAGATCGGCTGATAAACAGTCACAGAAGTCCTTGTTTACAGTTGATGTTCTTTTCATTTAAAGAAACATCAACTTTATGCTAGTAAAAATTAAGTTGACTCCAGAATGACCATTACTTTTGAAAAAGTCATAAAACTTTGAGGTGTAGCGCAAACTAAACTTTATTTGTAGTAATTTGTTTTTCTTTCTTCCAAAAAAACATATTTGTTTACATGTTTGGATACTAAAACGCGTAAGCAGAATAGTGTCTGTATGGAACTCATTTATATCAGAACAAAACCAACCCACTATTTAACACGTAGTGTAGTCACCTCAAGAGTTTTGCTAGATCACAGGAAAAAACTGAGATAATAATGTCAAAATAATAAAATCTGGTAATAAAATACATACACAAAATAAACTCACGCCTTGTTCCCATGGGGATGGGCAGAAACTATAGAATAATTACTGGAGCTTTATACTGGAAGAAGATTATGTCTATTAAATAACTAGGCACAACGCTTACCTAGGTATACACGGCCGGGGTGGTAGTGTAGGTTTTACACTGATGACCTCGTACTCATCGTTCCTGGTCACAGTGGTTGCGTCCTCCATGGCACTCATACTCTTTGTTAGCAGGTCCGCTACTTCTTCTGACACGTCGCGTTTGCCATTCATACCTTCGTTGCCGTAGTATACTGTAAAATGAAGAAAAAATAGCTTAAAACACTTTGATGGCTCAGCCTATGACACTGCACTGTTGGACCAATGTCCAACAGTGGAATGTCTTCTCAATTTTACTGACAGTAAAATTAAGTTGACTTTTGGAAATAATTTTAATATCAGGTAAGTACAATAAAAAAAGAAGAAATAAAAAGGAATGAAATGTGTAAATCATTATAATTGTCATTTGTTTGTTATTGTCCAGCCATATTATATTTAAACATTTGTACGCCCTCTGTGATATCATAGCACACTCTTTATTCTCTTCTTTTTCTCCTTTTTAGGGTTCCATACCTCAAAAGGAAAAAGCAGAACCCTTATAGGATCACTCGTGTGTCTGTCTGTCTGGTTGGCTGACTGTCTGTCCGTCTGTCACAGCCAATTTGCTTCGAATCTACTGGATCAATTTAGTTGAAATTTGGTACACATATGAACTTCTGTGACCCAAACATTGACGTGAAACGTAAATTAATGAATTTTGAATATGAGATAAAGAAAATTTTGAAAAAATACTGGTAATGGTTTTTTACTCATAGATTATAGGAAAACCTATAAGAAGTCATACGAAATATGGTTTTCATTTACTTTTGTATTTATTTTTATATTTTACGAATATGGTTTTCATTTACTTTTGTATTTATTATTATATTTTATTTACTTTTTATTCCTTTAGTGGAATTTATTACGTCCGTAGGTATGTCCATGGCATCACAGCGAGCGGGCCTTATCAGAGTACCACAGCTGCGGTATTTGTTATTTTATTTCAAATATCGTAGCATCATGCTGAGATAGGAGCCTTTTTGGCCACACACAGGTCTTTTTTGTTGTCACTATTTTGTTAGTTTGTATGTTCTTTTCATAGATTGCTATTGTTTTCATGATTTTATTAGTTTTAATGTTCTTTTTTTATTGTTATATTTCCTGTGCGTCCCCTAAATGAAATATTTCCTTTCTTTCTTTCTTAAGTCTATGATCTTAATATAACATTGTAAATCTCTCAATAGTGTGCGTACAAACTTACATTTGCTGTTGGAATGTATGGGAGAACATATTTTTCAACCCAACTACGGAACCCTACATTGTGCGTGGTCCAAGACACACTTGGCCGGTTTTTTTCTTTACATACCATTATTTTTGACTTTAGTAGTACATACAAGAATCACATGTAAATAAAAGAATTTGTGTATAGAATTAGCATCATCAATATTTGTGTTGGATGGATTTCTGTGTTCTAGTTTGATGGGCGCCGTAAACAGGGGTAAGTATGAGGTGTTATATCTTTTTGTTTGATGCCAGAAACACATTGTCATGTATTTGGTATTGGCGTCCTTAAGTGGTGGTTACCTCGGTTAAACAGGTCAGCCACTGGCCTGAATACCAGCACAAAATACAGAAATGGTTTTGAGGTGAAAAATTTACCATAGATTTCAAAGAATCGAAAAATAAATCCTTACCAATATCAGTGAGCTTCGAAAACGCTTCTAAAGTAGTCTCATAGGGTCTTTGTTTAAAATTTGAGACTAAATTCCACACCACATCTGTTGTATTTTCAGTAAAGATATCCAGTTCCGCAAAAGACTTATTCAGTACTTGGGACTCAATATTCGGTTCAACAACGACGTAAGTGTTTCTGTCATGACGAGTTTTCGCTGTCTTTACATGATTCTTTAAGTAAGCGACGAATATCTCTGCATTGCCATGTTGGAAGTAGAACGTGGTCTGCCAAACTCCTGGTTTGGTTGAGAACTGCATTTGCTGGTTGTTTCTAGTTACCCTGAAGGTTTTGAGCTCGTCTATGGGTATCTTAATGATCCTTGCGCGGGCTGTTGCGTAGTCCGACGTTATGCTGCCACTGAGGGTGCGCTGGCGGCGACCTGAATATTAAAAATAAGTTATAAGTAATAAGAAACTAACAGTAGTAAGTTGATAGTCATTTTGTTAGAAAAGAAGACAGAAACAATTTGAAAGTAATAGGTACTAGTGAACAAATTCGTACAAGCCGTCGGAAATATCTGCTAACCTCGCTGGAATGCGCTTCCCCGCACGTCGCCCTTTCTTCGCCTATCCAGTAACGTTGGCAACGCAAGCGCCGACACGCGTGTATCATTTTTTCTTTTCGTAATCGCATTTGTATTTATTGTTTCTCTGTTTGGTGAAATATTAATAAACTACATAATTATTTAGTGTTGGAAGATGGGTAGGACTATACGTAGCGTAACGATGCATGTCTGGTGTTGACGCTTTTCCAGAATAGTTTCACCACTTTCTCTCTACTTCTTTTGTGTTTTTTTTTTACCCTATAATGTACAGATTGACCTAATAATAAAAGTGTAAAAAATAGATAAACAATTTTTTTTTTTAATCTCTCGAATTTATTCGCTATCTGTCCAGTTTGCATGACGTCTTTGAGCCAGGTTCGCAGATATTTCCGACGGCTTGTAGTAGCAACGAGTTTGGAATTGTGTATTTACATAGGCGAATACCATCAGGAGCCAAATGGATGTAGGTAAGTAAAATATTAAAAACGCATATTATCTATGTGAAAATCAGGCCTGACGTGCAAAAGATGACAGACGCAAGGACCTGTACCCTAATTACGTAATACACGATCAATCAGAATCTGAATCGTTTTGAAACAGATTGCTAATCCATTGCTTCGTACGTTCGAAAAAAAAATCTGCTCAATAACGTAAATAACACAATGAATGTTGTTGACCTGTCAAATTGAAACAGATTAGTCGGAATTGTCAACGTAAATGTGTTGCGTAATTAGATAGCAGGAAAAACAGTGTTTAATAGTTCCCGTGCGTATAGTTCATAAAAAGTATTTGACGGAATGTTTCAAAAGAGGTAAGGGCTTAATCTGTGGTTAGGGTGCGTTTTTAGAGAAGCTTTGAGATCTCAGACGGTGCCTTCCAGTTCGGTGCATAAGTAAGCACGTCCAGGGGGACGTAGCAAGAAGGTACCTCCCGTCATCCTCGATGTCAATCGGCCGACTTTCCGGACGTCACTCGGGTTGGCCGCGATACTAAGGTCTAAAGAACCTTGAAATAAAAACAAAAAAGGGACGACACCACCAAACACGCAGCCGAAGCGGCGAAAAAAAACTATAATAAATAAATCTACCTTTAGCATAAGACATGGTAATACCAATAGTATTGACGACTGCCCATTCTTGGTCTTGGGTGTCAGAATCTATGGTGATAAGGTCGTTAGGCCTCCATTCGATGCACTTGCTGGTGTCTTGGTTCTGCACAATGCACAGCATTCCGATGGCGTTGAGGTCCGTGACTGGTCTACCTAGGCACGCTTTGAGAAGCACTCCATCTTGGGTGAACAGGTCCTGTAAAGGCGAAGGTTTATAATATAATTCGTTTGTCAGATGAACATGCATTTGGGAAGTGGACTTCAGTCGGCCGATTATGTAAAAATCTCATTGTGCAAACTTGAAGGTGGTGCTGTCATCCTTAAGTATTCACGGTGAGTATTGTACAGAACAAGTCTCCCTAACGTTATAGTCTATTTAGGAAACACGACCATGAGTATAAAGAGGAGTGGCAGGCCTTCAAAACAGAGATTATCAGTACATTGAAAACTTGTACTTGTACTAACTAGCGTGAACGAGATCCGACAGGAATATCGCGATCTACGTTTCAGTTGAATTTAACGAAATTAGCGAAATTAAAGAATGAACGGCGCGAAAACATAAAATACATACAATCACTCGAAAATAAATTAGAATCTATGGAGAGAAGTTTAAATGGTTTAAACTATTGAGATACAGAACATCCCAATAAACGATATGAACCACAGAAGATCTGATCAACGTAATTAAAAACGTGGGAAAAACCGTCAGTGTAGACGTTGAAATAACAGGAATCCCGTGATTTATTCCGTGTGAACACAAAAACAGACGTTTATAAACCTATAATCGTTGATTTTACCAGTAAACTAGTAAAATAAAGTATGTTAGCTTCCCTTAAAAAGTTCAATTAGGTCAATAAGGACAGCAAACTAAACACCTTCAAATAAAAGGGCGGCAGACACCGATATACGTAGCGGAAACTCTAACTGCAAAAATAAAGAAGCTCTTTTATTTGTGCAGACAATTCGCCAAAGAACACACCTACACATTTTCCTGGGAAGCACGAGGACGGATATTCCTACGTAAAGCCGAAGAACAGAAAGAAATTCGAGTTGATAGCGAATCTGATCTCACTAATTTTAGAGGGCAACACAGACTATCCGCCGTAACTACCAAACTTGCTAAAACATGTTTGTTACCATTTTTTAGTTATAACTTTTTAAATTTGTTATTTACTTTTTAAGTTCATTTTTACAACTTATACGCATGTTAACTTTTCATTGATTTTTGTCTGTATTTACACAAACTCCACTAAACAGATCATCAAATTCCACTCATCTATGTTTTAGAACACACAATACTACATCCAAGGTTCATGGTAGGTTCAAAATATTAACTCAATACCTTGCATGTCTGCCTTGTCAGTTTATGTATACGCATGTTTGACAAATAAATGATCTTTCTTTCTTTCTTTCTTTCTTTCATGTTAACGCATTCTCTCACGGCTTGTCTATCCACCTAGCAACTGTACCCATTAAAACTTTATATTTACACCAGACATTTATAAAAGTAACATTTATGCATTTACGGAAAATTCGATCATAATTTCCAATTATCACTAAATAATGAATTGGATGAGTTAACGGTCGCTGACTCCCGGACTTGTGATATTGATGACTGCTTCAGCTTTCATTTATACCGAGAATTACCCTAACCAAAACTTTTCAGGATTGCAAACCCTCATCAAACAATCAGAAATTGACTGGGATGTGATAATTCTAACGGAATGTTGGATATCTCGGACACCGATTAATCCACTCATAAGTAGTTACCAGTTTTGCAAACACAAATGCTAACAGGACACAAAACGACATTACCTACCTATAAGATATTGGAACCATCGCTTGTAGATGGCAATTGTTTGATTATCATTATCAATTCGCAAACTGTGGTTCTCTGTATTTATCGTCCCCCGGGGAAAAGGAATGTCTCTAAATTTCTTGAATCACTAAACAATATTTTACTAACATTATCGTCATACAATAATATTTTCCTTACTGGCGATATTAATATAGACATAACGCCTTCTTCTTCGGATGCAAGAACGAAAATGTACCTTAATCTATTAGCCTATCATGGTATGTTGCCTGCGTAATATAACCCTACCCATTCTCTAACATGCCTTCACCACGTAATTGTCGAAGCAAAAGTGTCAGTGAAATGTTTTGTTGCCCATACAACACCTACAACACTAACCGACCACTACAGCGTCATTATAAAAGCTCGTACAGACCAGCGCGACGCGACGCCGCGCCGCGACACGAACAATACAATTTCTAAGAAAACTTGACGGTATAACAATAAACGGTGTCGCGTCGCGCTGGTCTGCACGAAGCTTAAGACTTTCTCAATGAGCTCCTCATACCTCATACCTCTTTCATAAACAATAAGACGTCTTCTTATTGTTTTTTTTTTCTTGTCTGTCCCATGTTGTGGGGTTGTCGTGTAGGTGTATGAAAACTATTTTTCATTTATGTGTAATGAACACCACACTAAACTTTGTGATTCATGTATTCTGCCAATTAATTGATAAGAATATTTAAATACTATTTTACAAGTTTTCTAGAAGCTTTATATTTTTGTTATGTTAAGATGTAGCTCTTTATATAATAAATATTTGCACTTATTTCACGTTTCTTTAAAAAAAAAACTCCGTTTGTTCGCACAGAACTCCACGCGACTAACAGTGTGATTATTTTGGCGCGACTAGCTAAAGGTTTGTAACAACCACAACCTCAAGTTTTATTTCCTTTTTGTTTTTTCAATTTGACTTCTATCGCTTTTTCTTCTACTTTAATTTTCCTACCCATCTCCCACAGGTTTATTGTTGCCAAAAAGTTTGTGCTTGCGAGTTCGCAGAACGACTACCTAGTTTATACAATAAACTAGACTCTACTTTAAAAATATACCCTCTTACTAAAGCAAAGTGCAAGCAAGTTCTGACCACGTATTTACTGAACCTTGATTACAATAGCCCTGAAAGCCTCCTTATTGTTGTAAGATAAGTGTTTTCACTATGTCCATACGCACCCCACTGCATCACATTCACACCGCACCACAACACACCACAGCTACACTACACTACACTGCACTGCACCACACTACACCACACCACACGACACTACACTACGGCATAGCACACCACACCACATCACATCACACTTCACCATACCACATAACCACACTTCACTAATACCCACACTCTTCAGTAATAACTTTTTTTTTATCCCAGTTGTAACTTTGCTACAACTTTGCAATTCAAACATAGGCATCCTTAAAAAAAAAAAAAAAGTATTCATATATGGGTCTCGTATGGACGAGATCCGAACCATCGAATCATTGGATAGCCTTTGATTACCGCGAGGTTTACCAACTAAGCCAGTTAGGTATGTAGTTAATATAAATCTTTGAATTATCGATCTACTTTCCGTTATAAAGTTATAATTCTGTCTGTCTTATCGATATATATATGAACTCAGAATGCATAGTTTGTTAATTGAGGGTAGTTATGCATACATTTTACTAATCTATAATGAAGTTACCGTCTGATAAGTCTAGATTTGTTCCACCTTTCGCATACTATACGTGTTTGTATGATAGATAATTTCTTGAGAACAAAGATTGTGGTTCTTTACAAACAAAATGCAAGCTTTAAAGGGATTGCCAGTCAGCTGGGTATGCTCGGATGAATATAGGATGGAGTGTGGAGTAAGGCAGGGGGGATTAACCTCACCTACTCTATTTAATTTATATGTAAATGGACTGATTGAGGAGCTCAGCAGTGCTGGTATCGGTTGTTCAGTGGCTTGTGTTTTTACGAATAATATTAGCTATGCTGATGACATGGTGCTGCTGGGCCCCTCAAGCAGTTCTGTGAGGTCTGACCATATTCAGGTCTGTCCTATTAACCATATGTGAGCGCTATGCAATGGCCCATGGGCTCAGGTACAATGTTTAGAAGAGCGAGCTACTAGTTTTAAAGGCTGGGACTAAAACCTACCCTGTTCCTCCGATTACACTAAATGGAACCGTCCTACGGCAAGTGTCCAAATTTAAGTACTTGGGACACTGGGTCAATGAGAAACTAAATGATGATATGGACATGGATAGGGAGCACAGGGCATTGTCGGTAAGGGGTAATATGCTTTCTCATAGGTTTGCGCGATGCTCACGTGACGTTAAAGGCGCACTATTCAAAAGCTATTGCCAATCGTTATACACGTGCAACCTGTGGAGCAGTTACACTAAAAAAGCCTGCAATGCTCTGCACGTCCAGTATAACAACGCGTTCAGGGGTTTGTTGGGGTTTCCATGGCGGTGCAGCGCCTCCAGCATGTTCGCCGGCCACAGCACGGACGGCTTCCAGGCGGTGCTTCGCAACAGAACAGCTTCCCTGTGGTCTCGGATAAAGGGTAGCACCAACACGCTTCTGAGCGTGGTGTCGGACAGAGTGGACAGCCAAATCGTGAAGCATTGGCCGCTGATGCATGTCCAAAATAATAATTATTTTAAATTTTACTAACATAGCTCTATAAGTATGTACTATCTATTGTATCAATTACTGTGCTTGGTCTGAAATAAATACTTTAATTTCATTTCATAGCGGTAAATCAAATATTATCTACATCTACACTTAATAATAATAATAATAACCCCACCGCCGTATCTCTACGTTGACGTCGTGGTGGGGCTTGCGCGCTCCAAACTCTAGGTCTGTGCCGGTAGTTTACTTTACCGGAACAGGACTAGGATGAGGAGCCAGACCAAGAGAGATACAAAAACCCGCAGGGCAGCATGTGGCGAGCTGTTGGGCAGTAGCGACCCCACGGACCCTATCTCCCGAGAGAAATCTTGTTCCTAATCTCTGGCTTGCCTTTATTGGCCGGCTGGAGTGAACACTGACGAGGAACAGAGCTCCCTCCTCATTCTTGTCTTAATTGGCCGGCTTGAGGAGATTCGCAAGAGCAAACGTGCTCGGAGGAAGGAAGTATTCCAGTAAGTGCTCGTAGGGATCTTGACCATCTTCCGGGCTCTGAGATTGTTCTGAAAGCCGTGGAATTCCTCTCCACTCCTCAAGCACCTCAGGACATGTTGCCCCCTTGTTGCTACGTCACTATGTGCTAGCGACAGTTTTCGGGGGCCCATTATTGAGTGTGCAAGTCACCCCCTGCCATTTTATCCGTGTACATATAAAACATTGATCAGGCAGGGGCCATAGTCCTTCCATAGTTTCAGGTTACCAGTCAACTTTAGCCACCCAAACCCATAGTCCAATATCTTTGTTTCCATACTCTGCAATAGTCCTGCACCAACCGGGGGTTGTCCTTGGGTGCACTAACTACATAGCCAGGAAGAGAGAAGTCTGTTATCTGTAAGCTTAAGGTGGATCCGCAGTTATAACCCGCGAAATTAAAATTTCTTGCGATTATAGGTTGTATCTTGATCAAATTATAATTCGCGACTATAACAGCCATGCGATTCTGTAAAAATCTCACCGTGAAAACTTGGGTGAAGTGAGCTGTCAATAGTGTCAATCCCTGTGGAATGACAGCTCACTCCACGCTCACTTCACCTAAGTTTTCACGGTGAGATGGTTACAGAATAGCACTGCAGGTATGTATTTACAGAATAAAAATAATTAACACATCTTTCTAAGTTAAATTTGTTCTTTAAGAAATTTTCCATAGGAGATTGGTTTAGGTCATTGATATACTAAAAAACCCAAGATACACATTCAGCGTATCAAAACCGTCCGCAAGAAAAGAGAAATGAGCGCACAATTGAGAATTGTGCGCTCATTTCAAATAGTATCACGTCGCTCGCGTCACTGAACGCACGTTATAAATGCCGAAGTGTTGCTTGGAAAATTGTAAAAATATTACGTCAAGAACGTTAAAAAAGCGGCCAAGTGCGAGTCGGATTCGCCCATGAAGGGTTCCGTAGCAGCAAGTAACATAATATAAAAGCTCTTGTAGTTCGTTGTAACTTTGATCGATGTTTACGATTTATGACGTATTACAAAAAAACTACTTACTAGATCTCGTTCAAACCAATTTTCGGTGGAAGTTTACATGGTAATGTACATGATATATTTTTTTTAATTTTATCATTCTCTTATTTTAGAAGTTACAAGGGGGGGACACATTCAAACTCAAACTCAAAGCATTTATTTCAATTAAACCATTTACAGGTACTTTTGAATTGACAAGGAATCGGTCAGTCAAAAATATGAAGCTAGTTGCCCATTCCAAAGCGTAGTAGGTACATATGGAGAAGAACGACATATTGTAATGACAGGTTATATGAGATTATATATTTTTTTATTTTAATTTAATCTTAATTTATTGTTGACATAATCTACTCATTACAATGTTTTTTTTTTTATGAGTTGTATTGCAATATGTTTGCTTCGTAAAAACAACTTTAAAACAAGCGCGTAAGGTTGAATTTCCAAACAAGTATGTTTATATCATGACTATAACTACCTACGTATAGTTGGGGACAGTTTTGAGTATTTATTTTGTTCGAGACTGTGCATCTTGGGTTTTTATAATATCAATGGTTTAGGTGGTTTATTTTATCTATTAGTTTTTTTTAAATCTATCTGGTGGTTTTATCTACTTAATCTCACGGCGAAGTGAGGCGTGAATGGCGTGAGAAATGTTTGTTTTGCTTATAGTTACACCCTACCTATGTAAAATGTATGCCAATAAATTATATAGTTTTAGAATGTGCTCATCAAGGCCTTCAATTGAATACCCATATTGTAATAAATGAAGATTTTTTTTTACACAATTGATTATGGAGCTATACTGCCGCCATTTTGACTTTTTTCAAATTATAGCCCATGTCACTCGGGATGGTGTAAGGATTCTAACGATACCCCAAACATCCAAATCTGTTGAGTTGAGGCATTTAAGTCATGGTGGAACAAAGAAACTCACATACATACATGAACCCTGAAAACATTACACTCCTTTTTGGGCAGCTCATATAATAAAAAGTAAAAATATTTGTTTTATAAAGGTTGTTACTACTAGGTAATGCAATCTTGAGTTGAAGTTGGCAACTCGAGATATGGCGCGCAAAGGCAAAGGCTGGAGTCGACATTGGGAACTCCAGATCTCGCGTGATAAATCTGGGATTGAGATTGGCCATTTGAGATCATGCCCGGCAATTATTCGAGATCTCGCGAAATAGAGATTGCATTCCCGAGTTTGATACAATGGGCAATCTTATCACAATCAAGCGATCTTTTGCAGAAAACCTAAGATAGGCCAGAATTTGTAAAACAAAAAAAAAAAACTGTCATCAGAAAGCACTTTCAACAGCATTCATCAAGCACAAGCTAGATTCAACAAGTAGCATCAATAGGTCTACAAATATTTGTACACGCTGAAATTATGAATGCTACATAATAACGCTTTTCAAAGCTTACTGTCAGTCCTTCTACACGTGCGGCCTGTGGGTCAACTTTACTCAGCGGACATACAGCGACCTACGCGTTCAATACAATAATGCACTGAGAGTGCTGCTGCGGCTGCCGTGGCGTAGTAGTGCGTCGGGGATGTTTGCAGATAATAATATTGATGGTTTTGCAGCCATTATTAGAAATAGATGTGCATCCCTGATGACTCGTGTTCGCGGCAGCACCAACAGTATTCTCAGCGTATTCGCAGATCGGTGGGACTCCCCGATGTTGCGGAGGTGGATGCGGCTCCATGCTGAATTTTAATTGTATATTCTCATGTCTGTAACCTACTAACACTAGAACTTAAGTAAAATTGTTACTAACCCTATGGACTCCGGTCTGAAATAAAAACTTTCTATTCTATTCTATAACTAGAATATTTGGAACATCAACAATTCAGATAAGCTTATCAGTATAACAAATATTCTAAAGTCGCAATAGATATTGGTAAGTGTAGAATTTTCCTACAGCAATGCTTAAGGAAACATACATAAACTCATGCATTCTTCCCACGGGGGTGGCAGAAACTATAGAACCCCTCGTGCTACCATCCCCTTTCATACTCCTTTTGCCTTGTTTTATAAAAATGAATGAATCTTGAATTAGTATGCCTCGCACAAGCCCTAAGTCATTATGTAATTAAACTAACTACTGTAGTTTAGTCATAGAGTCAAAACCATTTATAACGACTAGGGACCGTCAGGTAACGGTTTTTATAGCTGATAATCGTTATAGCCAAACACTGTGTTAAGTAAATAGAAATGCTGGGACCTCAAAATGTCGTCGTTATAAACGGTATATCGTTTTAAACGAAGTCGTTATAAACGGTTTTTACTGGAATTTGTTTTTGTTTTTTTATGTACTTAATATTAGTTTCAGTCTGTCTGTATGTTCTTCTTTAATAATATAACAATACTAGTGTTGTATATAGGTACCTACATACTTCGTAGTTTTTATGTTCTGTGTTTATTAGTTCTAAGTCTACCCTCTATCATATTATTGTTCCTACCCTACTCATAAGTTTTATTCACTTGTAATTCGAGGCTACTTAGCTCAATACACAAATTACGATATTTGGTGTTTTATTAAGTACATAATATTGGCGACGAGTAGAAAACATGACGGAGTGTAAATCTGTGAAATTTCATGAGTTCAATGTGAAATGTGATAATTGGGACAATTACATCGACAGACTTAGATATTGTTTTGAGGCGAATGGCGTCGCCTCAGATCCAGCAAAAAGGGCAAATTTCTATACAGTGTGCGGCGTACAAGTGTTCGAGACTCTTCTAGCGTTGATTACACCTAAAAAGTCTAGTGAAGTAACATTCAGTGAAATTGAAGCGATCCTAACCAAACATTACAGCCCAAAACCTAATGAGATTTCTGTGTCGTTCAAATTTTATAAGCGCGATCAACTACACAGCGAATCCGCCGCGGAATACATAGCGCAACTCAGAAAAATCAGTGCCGGTTGTAACTTTACGGACTTGGAAAGGATGCTTCGTGACAGATTGGTATGCGGTATGAACAATCACAATTTGCAATACGAACTGCTAAAGAAAGATAATTTGAGATACCATGACGTAGTGGATGCTATGCTATCGGCCGAAAGTGCAGGGCGGGACGCTCGTATGATGCAGAGCGCGTCCGTCATCGGCGCCGCCTTCAGCTATGACGCGACGGCAGTGGACGCTGCGGTGACCTCACCGCCGTCATGTGAACCTATGGACGTCAACGCTATGCAATCCAAAGCAAATGTTCGGTTGTGTTATCGATGTGGGGACCGGCACGCGGGCGAATGTCGTTTCGTAAACGCCGTGTGCCACTTTTGTAAGAAGAAAGGTCACATCGAGAGAATATGCACCGCTAAAAAGAAAAGTCGTTCTGAAAAAATCAACTTAGCAGAAAACGAGACTGACAGGCTGAATGGCATTTATAACATGGAGAGCACGACGAGCTCTCGCGTTCCGGCATACGAGGTGAAGCTGCTACTAGACGGCGCGCAGGTAGCGATGGAGGTGGACTCCGGCGCCGCTTTCTCCTTGGTGAACCAGCAGACGTGGGCGCGCGTGCGCTCGCGCAGCGGATTGCGTGCGGTACCCAACCGCCTGTGCACGTGGAATAGCTCGCCGGTCACAGTGATGGGACAAGCTCAAGTGCAAGTACAATATAAAGACATTAAGTGTGTGTTGAATGTAATTGTAGCTAAGGGCTCGGGACCGAATCTGTTGGGACGTAACTGGTTCGAGGTACTAGGTATTACTCTAAATGTTAATATGATATCTGAACTTGACATGTCTGCGAACGATCAGGTTATAAGTAAGCACAGCGAGGTTTTCAGGGACGGACTCGGTACTTACAGGGGGGACCCTGTGGCTATACATCTGAAACCAGGTGCGACTCCTAGGTTTTTGAAGGCACGTCCCGTACCCTATGCTATTAAAAACAACGTTGAAAAAGAGATAGATCGTCTAGTGGGAGAAGGGGTACTTCGCCCTGTGACTTTTTCAGAATGGGCGACTCCAGTTGTTCCAATACCCAAACGAAACGGGGACATTCGTCTTTGCGGTGACTACCGTAGTACGGTTAATCAGGCTACCGAGTCTGATACCTACCCTATGCCGACTGCAAGTGAAGTGTTTGCTACGGTTGCTGGTGGCAAATGTTACACGACACTCGACCTTGACCGTGCATATACACAGGTGGTCGTCACAGACGCCACAGCACAGCTGTTAACCTTAAACACATGCAAAGGTTTGTTTTCAGTACACAGATTGGCTTTTGGTGTTAAAGCCTGCCCGGGAATTTTTCAGCGCTTGATGACGGCATTGCTAGCGGGCATTCCCGGCATCGCGGTACTGATTGATGACGTCATCGTCAGTGGCCGGACGATGACGGAGATGACGCAGCGCCTCGATACTGTACTGGAACGTATCGGTAAGGCAGGTTTGCGGCTCAATCGGAACAAATGTAAGTTTGGCAAAGAACGTGTCGAGTTTCTAGGTTTTGTCATAGACGCTGAGGGTATTCATCCTGCACCTAGCAAAGTTGAGTCTATCGTCAACACTCCTGAACCAAAGAACGTCCAACAGCTACAAGCGTTTTTGGGATTATATAATTTTTATGAGAGGTTCGTACCTCGCAAAGCCACCATGCTCGAGCCCCTACATAGGTTACTCGACAAAGCACAATCTTGGCAATGGACAGAGAGGGAGCAAAGAAGCTTTGACACGGCTAAAAGGTTGCTGTCATCTGACTTGACGCTCGTCCATTACGATTTAAATAAGCCGTTGGTACTCACCTGCGACAGCTCAGAATACGGCGTCGGCGCTGTATTATCCCACGTTATGGAAGACGGACAGGAGCGCCCCGTAGCTATGAGTTCCAGAACTCTACATATTCACGAACGCCGTTACTCACAATTAGATAAAGAAGCCACTGCCATTTCATTTGGAGTTAGCAAGTTTCATAACTATGTAAGCGGAAGACCCTTCACTATACTTACGGACCATAAACCGTTGTTGGGAATATTCGATCCGAAGCGACCTATGCCCACAGTCTTGTCGCCGCGCCTAACGAGGATCGCAATTATGTTGACGTCACACAATTACGAAATTGTGTACAAACCGGGACAACAGATTGGTCACGCTGATGGATTGAGCCGATGGCCACAGCCAGTTCCCGACCAACCTGAACAGCAATTATATGACGTGTTGCTGATGGCAGAGACACCTACCGACTTCCCTGTGGATGCTGACCAAATAGCATTAGCAACGAAGCGAGATAGGCTATTATCTCGTGTTAGTCATCATGTACTAAGCGGTTGGCCAGCTAGAGTTACCGATGATGAACTGCGTCCATACTGGTTACATCGTTCGGAACTCTCTATGCATGAAGATTGTATCTTACTGGGTTGTCGAGTGGTGGTACCATCATCATTGCGTGAAATGATACTACGTGCTTTACATAAAACACATAACGGCATCGTCCAAACGAAATCACTGGCCAGGAGTTATGTTTGGTGGCCAAAACTGAACGAAGATGTCGAGGCATTAGTAGGTGGATGCAACAAATGTCTTGAAAATCGGCACATGCCTCCGAAAACTAAATCTGAGTGGATCACGCCTACAAAACCGTGGTCTCGAATAAATGTGGACTTTGCGGGACCTTTCCAAGGTAAATATATTTTAATCGTTGTAGACGCATATTCCAGATGGCCTGAGGTAATCTTGGTAAATAATATGACAGCGGGAACGGTAATTAGACACCTCAGAAATTTATTTGCAATCCATGGTTTGTGTGAGACATTGGTTTCCGACAACGGAACGTCCTTTGTGTCAGCTGAAGTTAAACAATTTTTGGATGCGAATAAAATAAAACATATCAAGACAGCGCCTTATCATCCTGCAACAAACGGGTTGGCCGAAAGAATGGTGCAAACTGTTAAAGACAAATTGCGCAAGATGGATGGCATCTCTTGGGATGTTAAGATTCCTCGAATGCTACTAGGATTGCGGGTAACTCCTTGCACAATAACTAACAAGAGTCCCTCTGAACTCTTGATGAACAGGCGCCTACGTACCTTGTTAGATGTTATACATCCGGATAATCGTGTTAAAAATAAAACTGATCAACAGATTACCAATAATGCTCATAATGTAACTCGAGCAACTAATGTGGGCCAAAGTGTTATGTATAGAAATTATAGTGGTGGCCCTCGTTGGTTGCCTGGAACGGTGGTAAAAAGGCAAGGGCCATCCAATTATCAAATTGCTACTGGTGATGGTAATGTTGTCAACCGACACATTGACCAACTGGTTAAAAAAAAATTCACAGAAGATGCATACCGAGGAGAGAGGGAAGAAGTAAATAATGAAGAGGCTAGTTTGGAAACACAAAATCGAGATGAGGAAATGGGAGGTACAGGTTCGAGTGAGGAAATAATCGAAATACCGAGTTCGGACAAATGGGCGGAGATGTTAGGTATACCCAGTGATTATGAGTCTGGCTATTCTGGGGGTAAGATTAAAAGTAAAGTTTTATCTCATACAAAAGGCCCTTATGAAAGGCCTGATTCAATGTATATCGAATAGACGGTTAATGAAGAATGTTATTGTTAGATATTTAAATAGATACAAAATTGTTGACTTTAAGTATAAGTTAAAGTTTAAATATATTTTGTATACTTGGGGGAAAGGTATGTTGTATATAGGTACCTACATACTTCGTAGTTTTTATGTTCTGTGTTTATTAGTTCTAAGTCTACCCTCTATCATATTATTGTTCCTACCCTACTCATAAGTTTTATTCACTTGTAATTCGAGGCTACTTAGCTCAATACACAAATTACGATATTTGGTGTTTTATTAAGTACATAATAACTAGCCTATTATTATCCCACAGCAGGGCAAAGAGCTCTTCTCGTACAGAGAACATCTTGAGAAACCATGGTGATCAATGTTCATGCCGAGCATTGATCACCACGGTTTCTCAAGATGTTCGCAATGTCAGACTTATATTAACAATAAACACAAGCCACTTTTCCTCATAATGTTTTTCTTCACTGATGTTAGTGATGTTCAAGATAAACTTAGGAAGTCCATATGAATTGAAAAAGCCAAAGTGGTACTTGCCTGGTTTTGAACCCACAACCTTGTGCATGAGAGGCAACGCCTTAACCACTAGGCCATCATGACTACCGTTCCTTATTACTTTTTCTAAACTAGGGAAGCCAGTGAGCAGTTAATCCATTCCGTTAAAATATGTGTAGATTTAATACTATTTCTGTACATGCAAGAAGGATTACTAGCCTACAAAGTTCAGAATAATCTTTAGAATTTTGTGATCTGAAAAATGATTGTATTAAAAGTAAATATCCTGTCAAATTATCTTTTTAATCTGATGAGTAAAGATAACTATAATATAAAGGTACCTGGAAAATTCAATATAACTTTATTATTGGCATAAGAGATAGCTAATTTAATCAAAATGCTTATCATGACAAAAAAGTTGAGTTTTTCTAAGGAGAATGAATTACTGATTGCATTCTATTGTCTCTTTTTAATGGTCAAAATACTCAAATTCAATTCATTATAGTTTTTTTAAGCCAGACAGCCTTGTGTCAGCCTATTGTTTTGTAATCAAATGTCAGGCACTCTTTTTTTTAAATAAGCTATTATATACTAGAAAGTTAGTTCAGTTAGAAAATGTCTAGTAGTAAAACATAAGGAAAACCACATACTATAGGTACCCATGTTGTTGTTTACTGGGGTTTATCATGTTTACATTACTGGCAAAGATGAAAATAATGTCTGAGATGTAAAGTAATTTGTGTTGAAGTTAATATTATTATTTTACTATGGTTTTAATGACTCAGCATGTACATAAGTCAATTTCAATCAGATGATGATACTGGTTACCAAGATCTTGATACAAACATACATAATTGACTGTGGAACGCGCCTAGTGCGTTAAGATACCTGATCAAGTGTCGTGACCGACATAATAACACAAAACCAAGCATTTTTTATGACGCAATACCAAACACGTCCTTCGGTAGTATCATACAATTACAGCGTTGTTTACAAATATCTAACGGACTGTTAAACAGCAAATGTGAGCAAAGGTCACGACGAACGACGGAAAATGAATAAATAAACAATAAAAAAACGTCAAACTCACTTTACATTGTTCCGGAATATCTTCCACGGAGCTCGATCTCGACATTTTGAATACACAGGATTCTCAACGATGGAAAATATACTTCGAAATCAACGAAAAATCGTGGAATAACAGATTTACGCCATACTTTTCAAGGATTTCCTGTTCAATCAAAATAAATAAAAACACAACTCTTATTCACAATAATGAGCACGGTAGAGTTGCGATGTGAAAACTAAACTTTGCGTACAAAATTCTAAAAAGTCAAAACGAGTTCGATTAAAAAAGAAGCATCTGTTCAATAACGTAAAAATGTCAAATAAATAAGCAATTAATTTATATTGACAAAAGTTTGAGTACATTTGTATCATTTTTATTCAATAAAGAAATAAATATTTCCGTAAATTTTGGACATATTTGTGACACCGTGTGGGTAACACTGAACAAACGTCAATCTTTAAAGCGTTCCATTTCACGCATTATTACATAACATAATAATTAGTAATGTATGATTCACTTTATTAGTGACCAAAAAATCGAGATTTAGTAGAATCTACATTCTACATACCAAAATCTACCTAATATTAGCGCTGCGCTTTATTTATTTATTTAATTTAATTATATTAGGACTATGTAATAGTAGATTATTCGCCAAGTAATTCTATTAATAAAGAAATAAAGATGACAAATTGTTCCGTACTGAATAAATTCACAGACTTGGGCTTACATTACATCTTACATCTTTTTACGGTAGAAGAACTGCGTTGTGAGACTTGCATTTTTTTATATGATACGAGGTGCATTCAATAAGTACCTAGCCTCATCGCCAGAGGGCGCTGTAGTTTCAAAAGAGTTTTACCACAGTGTAGCACATTCTTTTTTAATTCTTTTTTCAAATTTTCATTCCAATCCCTTCATTTGTTTTAATTTGACAAATTATGGAAGCGAACGTGTCGATCGGTTTTACAAATAAATTTTAATGAATTTAAATAAAGAAAATAGTGTTAAAAATTTCAATGAATATAAATTAATAATAGTGTGAATAAAAAAATATATATTTTATTTTAAAAAAAGCGTGGGGTGCATGGTGTCAATAGTTATAAATATTTTATTGACAGATATGAGTAGAGTGATTATCATTTCGATAATATCTTAAAAAGCACCCCACGCTTTTTTTTTAAATAAAATATATATTTTTTTATTCACACTATTATTAATTGATATTCATTGAAATTTTTAACACTATTTTCTTTATTTAAATTCATTAAAATTTATTTTCTATTTTTTAGTTCCGTTTTCTATAAAAAGCGTGTTTTTTAGTTTTTTTAAACTATTATTTATTTTCTACTTTTTAGTTTGGATTATTTATAATAGCTTGTTTTTTTTAATTTTAAACTATTGCACGACTCATGATGCGAAGCATCAGAGAGTGCTTTACGATCGAAAATTTTTTTTCGCCTTATTTAGTTTGGTATTTTATAAAAAAAAAAAGTAGTTTTAGTTTTTTTTAAACTATTATTTATTTTTTACTTTTTTTTTACTTTGGTTTCTTTAAAAAAGCGTGATTTTTTAATTTTTTAAAACTATTGTTTGTTTTGTAGAATTAAAATTCTCTTTAGTATACAAATATTTGTCAATATTAGAGAAAACGGCTAATGATAATTATTGGAAATAAAAATTAACACAGAGTCCTGCCTTATCGACTGTAGAGAAAAATTATAGAAAATTTTATTTTCTTACCTTATCGACTATAGATGAAAATTATATAAATTAACAAAAATCATATTTTGCAAATTGAAAAATGGAATAATTTTATCAAATTAGTGTATTGTCATCGGTCCTCAATAAATCTACAAAGTTTGAACGAAATCTGGCAGTTTAAAGTGGGTCAAAATCGCGTACAAAGAAGTCGGTTACAAACAAACATACAGGTGAAGCTAATATAAAGCGTGTAAAATGGAAAAAAGAGCAATATCGTTCGGTGATTCGATTCCTATTTTTGGAAGGGAAAACGCGCATCGAAATCAAAGAGCGCTTGGATGCTGTGTACGGTGACTCTTCTCCATCGATGGCCACCGTCAAGAATTGGTTCAACGAGTTTGCACGTGGCCGTACGTCGGTTTTTGATGAACCACGTCCAGGTGCACCGAAAACAGCGCAAGCCCCACCACGACGTCAACGTAGAGATGCGGCGGTGGGGTTATTATTATTTCCTTTATTTCATTTAAAATACTTATAAATTACATTTTTAAATATTTCTTAAAAAAAATATATAAAAAACATTTAAAAATATAAAAAATAGTAGCCCACCGGTATCGGGAACAGGGTCCAAGCTACCGGCGGTCAGGGCCCCAGATAGAGGAACCTCCTGACAATGCGAGCCGTGTCTAGGAGTACCGCTTTCTGGATCAAGCCCTTGATCCAGCCGCCCAACGAAAGCCTCCTTAGGTGTTGGTCGAGGCTCTTGGCAATTAAGCCATTGGCTGATACGACTATCGGCACAATGATCGCTGAGTTCACATTCCACATGTCGACAACCTCGCGAGCTAAGTCAAGATACTTGATTTGTTTATGTTTCTCGGCTTTCACGAGGTTCTCGTTATGCGGGACCGCTATATCAGTTATTATTATTTTGAAATTTATTTTATATTCTCGGCTAGCCGGCAAGAGCTGATAACACGGGCCTAAGCCAAGTGATTATCAGTTGGATTAAGTGAGGTCACGTGCAGGGAATTTATTATTATCCATTGAATGGTACATCATATTATTGAGGCTACCCACCTGGTTAAGGCGCTGGTGGCACTCGTATATGAGCCCAGAGTCAACAGTGTGGCTGTTTAGCGCTTGCAGAACAGCCATGCTGTCTAAGAGTATACGTATCGAGTGGTCCTTAACTTCCCTGGCCGTGATGGCTATAGCAGCAAGTGATAATACCCGTTCATTCGGCCTGGAATACTGTGTTGTGGACTCCCAATAGATAGGCAGGAGTCCGATCGGTCGGTAAGATTTTGGATGGGTATAGTCATCCTTTCCAGGTTTCCTTAGCACGACGACCGCCGCTTCTTTCCACTTTTCCGGGAAGCAGGACAGCGCGAGACACTTGTTTGTTATGGCCAAGAACACTTGTTCATTGTTGCTAATAAACGATTTATCTATCTATCTATCTATCTATCTAATGGCTGCCTCGCAGATGTCTACAGTGAACTCGTCAGGGCCTTCTTCGGGTTAAAACTCCTTGATGCATATCTGAGCTCGGCTAGAGTGAAGGGTGGGTCCATTTTGTCCTCGGGTGTGCCTTCATCTGAACGTGCCGCTTCTTCTCTTATCTTCGCGTGTTCAAGGTTGCCTTCCTTTTCTTCATCATCGGGGAAGAAGGTTTCTGCCAAGACCCTGGCGGATTCATCTGAGTCTAAGGCCTTGCCATTTTGAACTATTGGCAGATGTTCATGCTTCTTTTTTGTCTTTAGGATTACCCTATATATGCCATCCCAAACGCTCTCCCTGACCTGCCTTCCGCAAAAGTTTTTCCAACTTTCAGTTTGTGCCTTACTTGCTTGAATCTCATACTCTTCCTTCGCCCTTAGGTACCCCATCACAACCCATTCCCGACGGCGCGGGGCTGCGCAACGGATTATTCGCTTCTTCGTGCTCATGGAATTTTTGAGCTGATCGAGTTCTTCACTCCACCACGGTAAGTATGTTTTGTCTACTTTCTTTATTCTAGGTAGGTACTGTCTTGTCTCAAGTTTCTGTGATAAGTTTTGTTAGTTCATCTGTACATTTTTCAAAATTTTCTAAACTATTGACATTATCTATACACCGTGACATTTGAATCACAGTTTTGCTAGAACAAACGTTGTTCAGACCGTGGTCTACTACGTTTCTATAGCATCAAATATGTTATTAAAACAAACTAAACTAGGCGTTCTCAAATTAGTCATTGCTCAAACGTGTTCAAACATTAACCGTAACATCAAAGTACTCATCGCGGTAGCGATATGGCATTCAAATTTCAAAGAGGAGTCCACGTGGACTAGAAGGATGTCCGGCCAATGCGGGCCAAAATGCAAATAAACCATTAGCCAATGACATGCAATCGCGCGAAGTACCGCTCCGCCCATTTCTTTTGTTGTTGACTGCCGCCGGCCGCCCGGGTCGCCGAAGCGCGTAGCCAAGCCAGTCTACCGAAATCTCTCGAGCGAGCGACGTATGCGTCCGATGTACTTACGTCACAGGCACGCATCGCGCGTTATTAGTGAAAATTAGTTCATATTCAAATGTGGAGTGGTTGGATATGGTGCGTTTTTATGCAATTGCTGGTGACAATCGGGCGGAAGCTAGGCGCATGTACTCTCAACCAGAACATTTAGCAGCGCTGCGTAGGCGAGGGATCTTGAACCCGCAGATTCCTACACCTGCTACAATACTGGCAGCTACACAGTGGCTACTGGATCACGGCCAATTCACAGTGCCGAATCATGCCCAAGGACGTGGTATTGGTCCTCAGTACTCAGTCGCATTCGAAGAACAAATACTCGAGTACTTCGAACGCAAGCTTCGAAGCTCTGTGATGTAAGAAAGTAACTAAGTAGGTAGGTACCTACTTTACTCACCAAAATTAATAATTAACTTCGGCTAGAATTTCTGACGGTCCTAAGCCCGATAAGTTTGAAGGGAAAATTGGAGTCAATGTTGTCTTGGTACACGCGGAGCTAACCCGGTTTTGTGGTAAGTTTTGTTTTTGTCTTGTTCCTGTAATAGGTATTACAATAAATAAATAATACCTATTAATGCCACGTTAGATACAATAGTTACCCGTACCTAGTACCTACAGGAAAGAATTAAAACTATGTCTGATAGTAGGTACCTACTGTAAGTTCGCATAGAACGAAATTATAAAATTAGAGATCAGTCACCTCGCCGCGCCGCCGCGCCGTCCGCGTCAGTACGGTGCGTCGCGTCGTGCATTCGTGCATAGCCAGAAAATACCTACCAAAGTTGACCATAGCCAATGCCATACCAAGCCATAACAATCTGTTTTAAAGTAGCCTCTTATCAGTGATAAGATACCTACCGAAGTTAACTTTTAAGTTTGGTATTTTCTAGTAAGACGTACAAAAATAAGTGCTCCCTAAATTTCGTTTATGGAGGTACATTTCCCTTTTTTTCACACACAACATTTAGACAATGCTGTGTCCCGTACGTGAGCGAGCCGCACGCCGCCGCCGCCGCCGCCGCCGCCGCTCCGGCTCTTGAGTACCTAATAATGTTTTGTGATTGGGATGCATTAGCAGGCAACAGCTTCGATGTTCGGAATTAAAGTGTAACTAGTACCTACTCAATTTTTTTTAGGTTTACGCGGTTTAAAACATTTAACACGGCATACAAACAGTCAATCAATTTTCGATATTGCACCTACCACTGTTTATCTCTGCATCACCCAAAGGTTGACTGGTAGAAAATGCCTATGGCATTAAGTCCGTGTGCTTAAAGTGTTTTAAATAAATAAATAAATACATACTCACACACACATACTAAGAAGTTCCGGAAATAACTAAATCAAGACAGAAAATCAGGAAGTACAGTAACTGTAGCACCCATAAGAAAGCAAGTTTAAAGCTTCGTGTAGACCAGCGCGACCTTTACCCTAATTACGTAATACACGATCAATCAGAATCTGAATCGTTTTGAAACTGATTGCTAATCCATTGCTTCGTACGTTCGAAAAAAAAATCTGCTCAACAACGTAAATAACACAATGAATGTTGTTGACCTGTCAAATTGAAACAAACAGATTAGTCGGAATTGTCAACGAAAATGTGTTGCGTAATTAGGTATATAGCTGAGCGCGACGCGACACCGGTTATTGTTATACCGTCAAGTTTTCTTAGAAATTGTATTTTTCGTGTCGCGGCGCGGCGTCGCGTCGCGCTGGTCTGTACGAGCTTTTAAACTCTACGGAGCATAAATTAATGAAATAGCAGAAAGCAAAAATCACGTACCTAATAATAAGTTGTGCTGTGCTTCCTAATAATTGTCGGTACCGATGGCGCCGTGACTGAGCGATAGGTTGCTGCATTACGTGTCGCGAATTCGATTCCCGCACAGAAAGATGCAGGTGAGAGTTTGTAAACGCACCCACATTAGCTACAAAAATAATTAAGTACTAGCGGGGGGAACGTTTTAAAAATAATGAAGAAGAAAATGGATAATCTTTGGTGACAAAAGTTAATAAAAAACAAAGTCTAATAACAGTTTTAAATTAGGTACATGTAATGATTGTAATATCATACTAGGTACTTATTTTTTCAGTAGACAGCATTTTTTTGTCAGTTAAGTGCACTAAAGTCAGTTAAAGTGTGAAAAATTATCCCAAATAATAATAATATCTCAATTGAATTTGCTGGCAAAACTTATGAATGACGCGTCTGTTAATCCTTGAAATTATGCCCTGCTGGCTGCCTGGCTGATACGCCTTCTGTCGTAGTGACCGCACGATTGCGGAGCACGGGGCGACAACCGACACCGGCGCGGCGCGGCGCGGCGGCGCACCGGTTCCTTTGAGTGCGCAGCCGCGGGCGCAGCGCGCGTGTATTTAGTTAGAATGTTTCGTAGAGTACTTAGACTGCGATGGCCGCGCGTGAACTTTGTCGAAACAGCTGATTGATTGATAATTGAATTCACATAGCAGTTTAGTTTCATGTTAAAATTAATTAACTACTTACTAGTTTAAAATTTTATTCACAGTCATTTTAAATCGTAACTATGGCACAATAAAATATTTTTATTAAGTAAATAACAATATCAAATAGTTAGTTTAAATTTTTGTAACATAATTTTGGCCAATTTAAATGTTGTTTAATAACATCCGGATACTTATTCGTTTAATTATCCGGATCTGCTGTTTGTGTGTGTGAGATTTGAGTTTGAAACCTAGTTTAGAGCAACGTTTAAATTAAACTTGTAGGTAACTTACCTACGTAACTTTGTACTTGAGGTGCTCGACGTGTTCACCTCCTCTCTGTACACACACTCGCGCGCCGCGCCGCAACAACTTTGAGACGCCAGCGCGCCGCAGTGTCTGTGTTGTAGGGAGTACCTAATGATAATCCCGACATTTGTAGCTTTGTATACTTAATTTGTGTTTTTTTTAAAACCAATGACGTTTTTTTTTTATTGGATGCTGTAGAATGGTTGTAGACCACGGTCTGAACAACGTTTGTTTATTCTCTCTCGTAATTTCCAAAATTTATTTCTAACCGCTGCAATCTTTTAGAAACACTTGAGGAGGCTAAGAGTATAAAATCGAGGCCAGAGTCATAGCACAGTAAGCCAAAGAGCTTCTCTGTCTTAACAAGTAAGGGTAAATTTAATATTTCATGTCCCCTGTGTAAACAAAGTCACTACATATTCAGCTGTGATCAATTTAAGGCGCTTACAGCCTCTGCACGCTTATTTCAAGTGAGAGAATTTCAACTTTGTTTAAATTGTTTACGCCCAGGTCATTTGGAGGGTAGTTGTCCACTTGGTCACTGCTAGTAATGCAAAAAAAGTCATAATACAATGCTGCATTCTCATGATGATGATCCTAGCTCTAGTAAGGAGCAGATAGCTTTAGCAGGTACTAATCATGATTTGTCATCTCGTCATATATTGCTTTCCACAGCGGTAAGAGTCATGGACCATTCCGGGACGCCGCACAGCGCCAGAGTCTTACTTGACAATGGAAGCACGGCAAATTTTGTTACAAAGGACCTTTGTGGTAAGCTACATTTACCTATTCGTAGTGTAAGCTCACACGTTGCAGGCATAAAGGGGTAGAAGGTCTCCGCCAGCAGTGAAGCCGAATCAGTGCCATCGAGTGGTACCCCATCTTTCACCAAGGGCAAGTCCTCGTGTCTTCTAGCGGTCCGTCCTAAGACCCTGTAGATGCCCTCCCATACTCCTTCCTTGTCCTGCTTTTCACAGAAAGCCTTCCAACTGACAATCTGCGCCTTTTTGGTTTGGAGTTCATAACTTTCTTTTGCTTTCAGGTACTCCTCGACTACTCTTGCTCTCCGGACTGGTGCTGCGCATCGAATACGGCGTCTCTTGGTGTTAACCTGTTCCATCATGCCAGCAAGCTCATTCGACCACCACGGTATTGTAATTTTGTCATTATTTTTAGTTTTTGCCAAAGTTTCTTCACATGTTTCTGTAATGGTGCTTATTTAATTGTTTATGGTATTTTCTAAATCTATTTTGTTACTAATTTTGTTAATGTCTATGGTGTTGATGTTAATTTCTGTCTTTAATTGGGCCAATTTCATGAGAAATTGGCCCAATTAAAGACAGAAATTATGCTCCTATTTGCCCCTATTTGCTTTTCTAGTATTGTAACGCCTAGTTGTTCTTTTAATATTGGTCCCTTTAGCTTTTTGAAGATTAATTTTGAATAAAATACCGTTGTGGTCCGAGCATCGGTGGTCGTCGGTGGTCGTTATCATCCCTTCCTCAACCCTCCAGTTCTCCACCAGGTCCAGCATATCCGTTGAACACGCTGTTACGTCCACTAAGCTGGTGAATGACTTTCCACCCCTGATGGTGTCGAAAGTTGGCGTGTTTCCGACGTTGAGTACATGCAAGCACATTTCATCGAGAGTTCCCGACATTTCCTCACCCCTGCCATCTATAGCTAAGCTACCCCACCACGTGTTCTTGGCATTTGTATCGCCTCCCATTATAATTTTTGTGGGGCCCATTTCCTCACGAATCTGCATCAACTGCTCCAGGTATGGCTGTATGGGCTGGTCCGTTTCGAAATAGAACGAGACTACCGCGATTTCCCAGGCGCTGGTTCGAATCCTCACCACCGTGATGTTATTGGTGGTGAGTTTTGGACACTGTGTGACGTCAAGGTCATGATCGAAGACGACTATTGCCGCCTTCACAGTTCCACTTCCTTGTTCAGCGCACTGGTAGACTCTCGCTCCCCGGGAGTCTCGCATCCTTTTGACCCCACCCACATAAGGCTCCTGGAGCAGTGCGAATACGACCTTCCGCTCGCTAGCCACCATCGTGAGCTCTTGGGTCGCAAGGTTCTTCCTCTGCAGATTCGCCTGGATCACCCGGTAGTTTTTGCGAGCACTAGGGCGGGATAAGGTATCGCCGCGCGGGTTCGCGTTTCCGGTAGAGGCTGGCTGGGTACGACTTTAGTTTATCATCCCTCGATTTAAGAGGTGGGAGTGGTGGGGGGGAGGGGGAGTGAAGGTGTAGAACCCCCCCTGTGAAGGAAAAAATTCGGAGCCCGCCCCTTTTTGAGATAGGTATGATTTTTTTAATATTCTAACCTAACTTTCGAATTTTCGGAAGGACTATTATATGTAAAAGGGTACATATATATACGTATACTTGTGGAGGGGGGGTCGGGGACCACCCACCGTCATGGGGAAAGCTTAGAAAACGCAAAGTTTAAAAAAAAAAAAACTTAACGATCTTATTTTGAGGTACTTTATGGCTATTTGATAGGGTACATTTTTTTTTTTTTTTTTCAGTAACGTATAGTCGACGGAGCCCCGCTTTGCGGGGCTCCTATTTCTGAGTGGTTTAAACAAAATAACTACGAAGCCAACCTCACCTTTTTTTTTTTTTTTTTTTTTTTTTTTTTTTTTTCGCTGAGAAATGCGTTACGCATCCCCGGCTCGTGGGGGACGAGTCGGGGTATGTGGGACTCCTGACTAAATACGCAGTATACCCACTAAAACTCAGCGGTGCTCCCGCATCGCCGTGATGGGAGGGCCATGGGAATCCGGCTCAGCCTTTACGTCCACAGCCCTCCCGGCGCATGCCCGCCTAGCTGGCGGGCCCCACAGGCCCCCCACCTGCGTGGTGGGGGGCTACGGGAATGGCCGGGAGCACCTGGCCATTCCCGTCCGGCACTGGTGGAGGCCTGTGCGATGCAGGCGAGGGTGCCCCCGCACCCGTTGCCTGCTGGCCTCCACCTGGGAGGAGGAGTCGGAGATGACCGTCGAACTGACGTCTCCTTCGACCCCTCCTCCGCCTTCGGAGCGGTGCCGCGTCGGGATCGTCCTCCCGCACGCGCTCCGCCGCCTCCTTCTGGGACATGACGTGCTCGCAGAAGGAGGCGACCGCCGCCCAGGACCCCTCGTCCCTCAGCATGGCGCCCACCACGCCGGGGAGCGAGAGGTCCAACCCGATCGCCGCGACGAGACTGCGGCGCGGCTCGGACCACGACGGGCACACCTCGAGAGTGTGCTGCGCCGTGTCCTCCGCCGCGCCACAGTCGTGGCACGACGGCGTCTCCTCCCGCCCGATCCGATGCAGGTACGATCCGAAACAACCGTGTCCGGACAGCACCTGCACCAGGCGGAACGAGAGGAACCCGTGCGGCCGCTCGAGCCAGTCCCGCAGGACCGGCCCGATCGCGTCGAGGGTTCGGCGGCCGAAGACCGCGGAGGCGAGGTCCGTCGTCCAGTGGACGACGATGGCGTCCCTCGCCTCTCGCCGGACGGCCTCCCGCTGTTCCGGGGCGAAGGGCTGACCCGCCGCCCTCCGCCCCGCCTTCCACTCGTACACTCTGGCGAGCACCCACGCCTCGAGTTCCCAAGGAGGGGTGCCGGCCAGAGCGCACGCCCCGGCGAAGCTCACCGTGCGGTGAGCCCGCGCCACCCGCTGGGAAGCCAACCTCACCTGTTCTAACCTAACCTGTCCGAGTCGGGGTGCCCCAAGTACCGAGCTCGCTTCGCTCGCTCTTGCATTCTAAGTTCTCTTAGAAGGCTAAATGTGGGTAAGGGCGAATCCGACATGGTTAGGTTACGTAAATGCTAGCCTTCTCACCTAACCTAACCATGTCGGATCCGCCCTAACAGGAGAGTATATTTTAAAATAAAACAAATATTTAATTTGTAAATAAACATTTATTTGGCAAAATGTCAAAAGTGACGAAATATTGCAAAAATTTTACGATTTTTTTTTTTTCTCGTAAACTATTTATCTCCGAAACTTTAAATTTTACGTGGGGGCTTCTAATAATGTGACCTTTCTGTAAAAAAAATATGAACTCCCAACTCGTGGGATGGTAATCTAAAACTTAGCCGCTGGCTGCACCTTAGCAATACGCCACCGACAGTCAATAGTCCAATTTTCACCAAAGCTCAGGTTAGGTTCGCTCAGGTTAGGTTCGCTCAGGTTAGGTTCTCTCCTTGCGGGGAACTCTCCTCCGAGGCACGAGTGTCGTCTGCTACGCGGATGACACTCTCCTCACCGCCCGGGGGGAGAGTTTCAGGGAGGCGGCCACCTTGGCCTCGGCGGGCGGATCCTTGGTCGCAGGGAGGATCCGCCGCCTAGGGTTGACGGTGGCGCTGCAGAAGACCGAGGCCGTCTTCTTCTACGGTCCCCGGCAGCGCCCCCCGCCACCTGGCGCCCACATCTTCGTGGAGGGCGTCAGGATTGAGGTGAAGGCCCAGATGAAATATCTGGGCCTTGTACTCGACAGCAGGTGGCGCTTCGGCCCGCATTTTAGCGGGCTGTCGTCGCGCCTGCTGAAGACCGCGGGCGCTCTCTCGTGGCTCCTTCCCAACTTGGGGGGGCCCAGCTCGCGATGCCGGCAACTCTACGCCGGCATCCTGAGGAGCATGGCCCTCTACGGGGCCCCCATCTGGGAGGAGTCCCTCCACAGACGGGAGAACGCCGCGGCCTTGCGGGCACCTCAAAGGGCGATAGCCCAGCGGGTGGCGCGGGCTCTATTATAGCTTCGCCGGGGCATGCGCTCTGGCCAGCACCCCTCCTTGGGAACTCGAGGCGTGGGTGCTCGCCAGAGTGTACGAGTGGAAGGCGGGGCGGAGGGCTTCAGGTCAGCCCTTCGCCCCGGAAGAGCGGGAGGCCGTCCGGCGGGAGGCGAGGGACGCCATCGTCGTCCACTGGACGACGGACCTCGCCGCCGCAGTCTTCGGCCGCCGAACCCTCGACGCGATCGGGCCGGTCCTGCGGGACTGGCTCGAGCGGCCGCACGGGTTCCTCTCGTTCCGTCTGGTGCAGGTGCTGTCCGGACACGGTTGTTTCGGATCGTACCTGCATCGGATCGGACGGGAGGAGACGCCGTCGTGCCACCACTGTGGCGCGGCGGAGGACACGGCGCAGCACACTCTCGAGGTGTGCCCGTCGTGGTCCGAGCCGCGCCGCAGTCTCGTCGCGGCGATCGGGGTGGACCTCTCGCTCCCCGGCGTGGTGGGCGCCATGCTGAGGGACGAGGGGTCCTGGGCGGCAGTCGCCTCCTTCTGCGAGCACGTCATGTCCCAGAAGGAGGCGGCGGAGCGCGTGCGGGAGGACGATCCCGACGCGGCACCGCTCCGAAGGCGGAGGAGGGGTCGAAGGAGACGTCAGTTCGACGGTCATCTCCGACTCCTCCTCCCAGGTGGAGGCCAGCAGGCAACGGGTGCGGGGGCACCCTCGCCTGCATCGCACAGGCCTCCACCAGTGCCGGACGGGAATGGCCAGGTGCTCCCGGCCATTCCCGTAGCCCCCCCACCACCCAGGTGGGGGGCATGTGGGGCCCGCCAGCTAGGCGGGCATGCGCCGGGAGGGCTGTGGATGTAAAGGCTGAGCCGGTTTCCCATGGCCCTCCCATCACGGCGATGCGGGAGCACCGCTGAGTTTTAGTGGGTATACTGCATTTAGACAGGAGTCCCACATACCCCGACTCGTCCCCCACGAGCCGGGGATGCGTAACGCATTTCTCAGCGAAAAAAAAAAAAAAAAAAAAAAAGGTTAGGTTCGCTCCGATCTCCTACGAGGCGGCTTGCGCACTGGCCGGATCCCCGCCCTGGGGCCTGGAGGTGAAAGTACTCGCGTCATCGTATCGGTGGCGCGATGAAGCGCGGGCGCGAGGCGAGCGACCGATGCAGCGACACGTGGAGCTGCATCGGTCTCAGCTTCGCGAGGTCCTGGTGGCGGAATGGCGGGACAGGCTTTCACGCCCTACCGCCGGCCTCGACATCGTCGAGGCGGTCCGGCCGGTGCTCGACCGCTGGCTCGGGAGGAGGCACGGCTCCCTGTCGTTTCGGGTGACGCAGGTGCTCTCGGGGCATGGTTGCTTCGGGAAGTACCTGTGTCGCATAAACAGGGAGCCGGACGCCCGGTGTCACCACTGCGTCGACTGCCGGGAGGACACGGCGCGGCACACGCTGGCAGAGTGTGCCGCTTGGGAGGAGCCGCGCCGTGCCCTCATCTCAGAAGTAGGCAGTGACTTGTCGCTGCCGGCCGTAGTGAACGCTATGGTCGGCGGCGCCGAGTCCTGGGACGCGGTGGTCGCCTTCTGCGAGACGGTCGTCTCGCAGAAGGAGGCTGCGGAAAGGGAGAGGGAGATCTCGTCCACTCACCCGGCCCGCAGCAGGCGCACCGGGCGTCGGCGGAGGGCGGACAACGCCCTCTTCCGGCCCCCCTAAATGGGTCCAGGGGCGACGGACTCGGGGACGTCCGTCGCCCCCCACACATCAGGACCCGAGGTGGCGGCGCGTAGTGTTCCACGCGCGCCCCTCTGAGACGTCGCTGGGGGAGTCAAACACCTCACTCCCCCCCCGGACCCGAGAGGAGGCCCGGGCCGGCACCGGCCGGGGGTTGCTGAAGATTCTTTCGTTCCCGCGACCCCCGGCGTAGGTGTGAGTCGGAACACCGGGGTGGTTTTTAGTGAGCAAGAGTCTGACAGACCCCTCCGCCCGCCCCAGGGCGGAGGACATCAATGAGGATTTTCCACAGGTTAGGTTCGCTCAGGTTAGGTTCGCTCAGGTTAGGTTCGCTCAGGTTAGGTTAGGTTAGGTTAGGTTAGGTTAGGTTAGGTTAGGTTGGGGGGGGGGATCCCCCACAGCACATACTTCCACGCAGTATCCCCCGGGCAACGCCGTGTCTGACCACCGTAACGGAGTGGCAGACCGGCGGCTAAAGTGTGCTGTGAATTTTAACTTGCGAACATTGTTGCGGACGTTTCGTAAACATGAGCGGAAAGCCGGCACGCGATGCGTCCGGACGTTTTATCCCGAGTCGCTCTCCCCAGGGCGACTCAAATGGCCCTTCTCAGGGCCACCCCAACGGCCCTTCTCAGGGCCAATCCAACGGCCCTTCTCAGGGCCACCCCAACGGCCCTTCTCAGGGCCACCCCAACGGCCCTTCTCAGGGCCACCCCAACGGCCCTTCTCAGGGCCACCCCAACGGCCCTTCTCAGGGCCACCCCAACGGCCCTTCTCAGGGCCACGCCGGCGGCGTTCTGACGCCGAGACAAGCTGACCGCCCACGATCCGCGGCCAGCTTGTTCCGAAGGCCGGGCGAGTCTTCGGACTCGGACACAGAGTCCAATATGGACACATCGGCTGCGGAAAGTGGCGACCGCTTCAAGCGGAAGCGGTCCGAGGGCTCCTCGGAGTCCACCGCAAGCCGCAGTAAGAAGAAGTCGAAGCCCAAGAAGGCTTCGACTTCTTCTTCTCCGGCCCTCACCCACAACGTGGGCCTTGTGGACGCCGAGCGCCAGCTTAACCTGGCCAAAAGGGTGCAGCTCCAGCAGGACCTGGAGGAAAGGGTTGCCGCCAAGGAGCAGCAAGCTGCCAGGTCGAGGGCTGGCTACGGTGCATCCCATGTGCTGTATGCCGACCACTCCCTGGCAGAGCTGGCGCGCATGGCGGAGGAGGATAGGGAGGAGGTCCTGGAGGTCGCTGCAAAATCCTCCAACCTGAAGGGGACCTTTCAGAAGGCCCTCAAATGCCGTGCCGCCAGCATGCACGGCATTGTCCTGGAGCTGGTCAAGCGGACGGCCACGGAGGAGACGCGGCAGCTGCAGGCGAAGGTAGATCGCCTGCAGGCGGAGGTCAGCCAGCTTCACCAGAAGCTGGCTGAAGCCACGGCCCTGCCTGCCCCGGCTCCGGTGACAGGAGGCCCCTCCTCCACCCCTGCCGGCCTCGAGGCAGCCTTGAGGCAGGTTGTGCAGGAGGAGAGGGCCTTTATAAGGGCCTGCTTCGCAGGTATTGAGGACCGGCTCCTGCCGGAAAAGCGGCTCCGCCCACCGTTAGCGGCGGACAAGAGTCGCCAGCCAAAGGAGCCGGAACCTGCGCCTCAGGCAGGCCCGGTATCGGAGGTGCAGCCCTCAAAGGGCAAGGGCAAGAGGACCAAGGCGGCTCCTCAAACCCCCACCACGAGCGCGGGGGGAGCGTCAGGGTCCTCTGCCGCTCCAGCAGCCCCGGCCCCAGCCCAGATCTCGCTGGAGGAAGACGCCCTTCTTCCCTCCACCACCCCGTCCAACCAGTCGTGGACGGAAGTGGTCAAGAGAGGGAAGAAGGGCAAGACCCCGGGCCCCAAGCCCGCTGCGGCTGCTCCTGCAGCCAAACGGGCTCCAGCCGGCGGGAGGAAGCTGGTTCCTCCCAAAACCGCGGCCGTCGTGGTGACCATCACCCCGGAGGCCGCGGAGCGGGGCGAGACGTACGAGTCCGTACTGAGACGGGCTCGTACGAATGCTGATCCCTCCCAGCTGGGGATCAGCAAAATTACGTGCCGCCGAACTCTCACGGGAGCTCGAATTTTCGAGTTCTCGGGAGAGCAGCGCGGCACGAACGCGGACCTCTTCGCAGCGAAGCTGCAAGAGGTCATCGCGTCGGATGTGGCCAAGGTCGCAAGGCCCGTTAAGACCACAGCCTTGGAGGTGGCCGATTTGGACGACTCGGTCGCTAAAGAGGATGTGGTCGCGGCCGTCGCAGCGGCTGGAGGCTGCGACGCTGGCGCGGTGAGAGGGGGAGCCATCAGGCTCGGCCGCCGCGGCATGGGCATCATCCGCGTGGAGTGCCCGGTCGCCGCGGCTGGGGCCGTCCTTGGTGCGACCAAAGGACGGTTGCTGATCGGCTTCAGCTCGGCTGTGGTCCGGCCACTTGAGGCACAGCCTGCGCGGTGCTTCAAGTGCTGCGCGTTCGGCCACACCCGAGCCACGTGTCCCTCCAAGTCCGATTGGAGGGAGACGTGCTTCCAATGCGGGAAGGAGGGACACGGGTGGGCCGCGTGCACCGCCACCGCGCCACACTGCGCGGCGTGTGCCGCCAGTGGCCGCCCCGCGGGCCACCGGATGACGGGCAGGAGCTGTAAGCCCCCCGTCAAGAAGGGCGTGGTGCCGGCGCAGGTTCGCCCTGTTGCCACCACCGCCGCTGCCGTCGTCGCCGCTGTAGCGGCGGCGGCGGCGGCTGAGGAGGGTGCGATGTCGGAATAATAATTTCCGACCACCGCATCCTCCAGACGAACGCCAACCACTGCAGAGCGGCCCAGGACCTGGTGGTGCAGGTCATGGCCGAGTGGTTGGTGAACGTAGCGGTGGTCGCCGAGCCCTACTTCGTCCCCGGCAGCTGGCTGGGTGACGAGGACGGCTTGGTGGCACTAGCGGCGCGGTCTTCCACAGACTCCCCTCCCCTCTCGCTATTAGAGAGGGGACCGGGATACGTGGCCGCCGCGTGGGGAGAACTCGCCCTTGTGGGCGTGTATTTCTCCCCAAACCGCCCTCTCCAGGACTTCGAGAACTATCTCGGAGTCCTGGCCGCCGTGGTCGGCAGGGCGGCGCCGCGTCAGGTCTCCGTGCTGGGAGACCTGAACGCCAAGTCGGTGACCTGGGGCAACCCGGCCACCGACGCCCGCGGGCGGGCAGTCGAGCTGTGGGCTGCCTCCTCTGGGCTCTCCCTCTTGAACAGAGGCAGCGTCCAGACATGCGTGCGGCGGCAGGGTGGCTCAGTGGTGGACGTCACTTTCGCCACCCCTGCGTTAGCCGCGCGCGTGCTGAACTGGCGGGTGAGCCTGGTGGAGACTATGTCGGACCACCGCTACGTGCGGTTCGACATCTCCACCAGTCGCCCCGGAGAGACGCGGACTCTCCCGGGGCGATCACCGTTCCCACGGTGGGCTCTCGCCCGCCTGGACAGGGAGGCAGCGCGGGAGGCGGCGTTCGTCCAGGACTGGCTTTCGCCGCCTTCCGCCAGCCGGCTGCCGGATGTGGACACCGTGGCGGGGCAACTGAGGGAGTCTCTGACCGAGGTATGCAACTCGAGCATGCCTCGGTCTGGCCGACCACCACCCAAACGGGCCGTGTACTGGTGGTCGGCGGAGCTGGCGGGGCTTCGAGCAGCCTGTGTGGAGGCAAGGAGGGCTTACACGCGGAGTCGGCGGCGGCGTCGACGGGACCAGGCCGTCGGGGACCACCTCTACGAGGTGTACCTGGCGGCAAAACTGGTCCTCGATCGGGCCATCACCGCCGCCAGAGACTCCGCGAGAGCGGAAATGCTGGAGGGTCTCGACAACGACCCCTACGGGAGACCGTACAAGGCGGCGCGGAACAAGCTGCGCCCCTTCGGTCCCCCGGTGGCCGAGACCCTGGAGCCCTCCTTTCTGGATGGGGTGGTTCAGTCCCTGTTCCCGTGCAGGGACGACTTCACCCCACCAGCGATGGCCCCACCAGCCCCGCCAGCTGAAGAAGAAGAGGAGACCCCTCCCGTCACGGAGTCGGAACTTGGCGCGGCTATTCTGCATATCCGCGCCAAGAAGACGGCTCCGGGCCCCGACGGTGTCCCGGCGAGAGTGGTGGCGATTGCCGCCACTCAAATGGAGGAGCGGTTTCGGGACCTTTTCAGCGCATGCCTTGCGTCTGGAAGGTTCCCGAAACCGTGGAAGGAGGGGCAGCTGTGCCTCCTTCGCAAGGAGGGCCGCCCGGCAGACTCCCCCTCGGCATACCGGCCCATCGTTCTGCTCGATGAGGTCGGTAAGATGTTCGAGGGGATAATCGCTGCCCGCCTGAAGAGCCATCTGCGGTGCATCGGGCCGGACTTGTCGGACGCTCAGTACGGCTTTCGGGCTGAGCGTTCGACGGTGGACGCGCTGGCCTGCCTCAAGGGGCAGGTGAAGGATGCCATGGAGGCGAGGGACGGGTTGTTGGCCGTGTCGTTCGACATTGCCAACGCCTTCAACTCCGTTCCCCACTCCACCATCCTAGAGGCGCTCCGATTCCACGGAGTGCCTCGCTACATGCGCGTGCTGCTGGCCAGCTACCTGGTGGATCGGGTGATCCTCCTGGTCAACAGGGCTGGCCAGGTCCGGCGGTACGCCGTTGAAGCCGGCGTTCCACAGGGGTCAGTCTTAGGACCTCTCCTCTGGAACGTCGGCTACGATTGGCTCTTGCGGGGAACTCTCCTCCGAGGCACGAGTGTCGTCTGCTACGCGGATGACACTCTCCTCACCGCCCGGGGGGAGAGTTTCAGGGAGGCGGCCAACTTGGCCTCGGCGGGCGGATCCTTGGTCGCAGGGAGGATCCGCCGCCTAGGGTTGACGGTGGCGCTGCAGAAGACCGAGGCCGTCTTCTTCTACGGTCCCCGGCAGCGCCCCCCGCCACCTGGCGCCCACATCTTCGTGGAGGGCGTCAGGATTGAGGTGAAGGCCCAGATGAAATATCTGGGCCTTGTACTCGACAGCAGGTGGCGCTTCGGCCCGCATTTCAGCGGGCTGTCGTCGCGCCTGCTGAAGACCGCGGGCGCTCTCTCGTGGCTCCTTCCCAACTTGGGGGGGCCCAGCTCGCGATGCCGGCAACTCTACGCCGGCATCCTGAGGAGCATGGCCCTCTACGGGGCCCCCATCTGGGAGGAGTCCCTCCACAGACGGGAGAACGCCGCGGCCTTGCGGGCACCTCAAAGGGCGATAGCCCAGCGGGTGGCGCGGGCTCACCGCACGGTGAGCTTCGCCGGGGCATGCGCTCTGGCCAGCACCCCTCCTTGGGAACTCGAGGCGTGGGTGCTCGCCAGAGTGTACGAGTGGAAGGCGGGGCGGAGGGCTTCAGGTCAGCCCTTCGCCCCGGAAGAGCGGGAGGCCGTCCGGCGGGAGGCGAGGGACGCCATCGTCGTCCACTGGACGACGGACCTCGCCGCCGCAGTCTTCGGCCGCCGAACCCTCGACGCGATCGGGCCGGTCCTGCGGGACTGGCTCGAGCGGCCGCACGGGTTCCTCTCGTTCCGTCTGGTGCAGGTGCTGTCCGGACACGGTTGTTTCGGATCGTACCTGCATCGGATCGGACGGGAGGAGACGCCGTCGTGCCAACACTGTGGCGCGGCGGAGGACACGGCGCAGCACACCCTCGAGGTGTGCCCGTCGTGGTCCGAGCCGCGCCGCAGTCTCGTCGCGGCGATCGGGGTGGACCTCTCGCTCCCCGGCGTGGTGGGCGCCATGCTGAGGGACGAGGGGTCCTGGGCGGCAGTCGCCTCCTTCTGCGAGCACGTCATGTCCCAGAAGGAGGCGGCGGAGCGCGTGCGGGAGGACGATCCCGACGCGGCACCGCTCCGAAGGCGGAGGAGGGGTCGAAGGAGACGTCAGTTCGACAGTCATCTCCGACTCCTCCTCCCAGGTGGAGGCCAGCAGGCAACGGGTGCGGGGGCACCCTCGCCTGCATCGCACAGGCCTCCACCAGTGCCGGACGGGAATGGCCAGGTGCTCCCGGCCATTCCCGTAGCCCCCCACCACCCAGGTGGGGGGCATGTGGGGCCCGCCAGCTAGGCGGGCATGCGCCGGGAGGGCTGTGGATGTAAAGGCTGAGCCGGTTTCCCATGGCCCTCCCATCACGGCGATGCGGGAGCACCGCTGAGTTTTAGTGGGTATACTGCATTTAGACAGGAGTCCCACATACCCCGACTCGTCCCCCACGAGCCGGGGATGCGTAACGCATTTCTCAGCGAAAAAAAAAAAAAAAAAAAAAAAAAAAAAAAAAAAAAAAGGTTAGGTTGGGGGGGGGGATCCCCCACAGTGCATACTTCCTCGTAGTATCCCCTGGGCAACGCCGTGTCTGACCACCGTAACGGAGTGGCAGACCGGCGGCTAAAGTGCACTGTGAATTTTAATTGCGAACATTGTTGCGGACGTCTGCAAACATGACAGGAAAGCCGGCACGCGATGCGTCCGGCCGTTTTATCCCGAGTTTTAACCCGAGTCGCTCTCCCCAGGGCGACTCAAACGGCCCTTCTCAGGGCCACCCCAACGGCCCTTCTCAGGGCCACCCCAACGGCCCTTCTCAGGGCCACCCCAACGGCCCTTCTCAGGGCCACCCCAACGGCCCTTCTCAGGGCCACCCCAACGGCCCTTCTCAGGGCCACCCCAACGGCCCTTCTCAGGGCCACGCCGGCGGCGTTCTGACGCCGAGACGGGCTGACCGCCCACGATCCGCGGCCAGCTTGTTCCGAAGGCCGGGCGAGTCTTCGGACTCGGATACAGAGGCCGACGTGTCCAATATGGACACGTCGGCTGCGGAAAGTGGCGACCGCTTCAAGCGGAAGCGGTCCGAGGGCTCCTCGGAGTCGACCGCAAGCCGCAGTAAGAAGAAGTCGAAGCCCAAGAAGGCTTCGACTTCTTCTTCTCCGGCCCTCACCCACGACGTGGGCCTTGTCGACGCCGAGCGCCAGCTTAACCTGGCCAAAAGGGCGCAGCTCCAGCAGGACCTGGAGGAGAGGGTTGCCGCCAAGGAGCAGCAAGCGCAGGCTGCCAGGTCGAGGGCTGGGTATGGGGCATCCCACGTGCTCTATGCTGACCACTCCCTGGCAGAGCTGGCGCGCATGGCAGAGGAGGACAAGGAGGAGGTCCTGGAGGTCGCCTCCAAATCCTCCAACCTTAAGGGGACCTTTCAGAAGGCCCTCAAATGCCGTGCCGCCAGCATGCACGGCATCGTCACGGAGCTGGTGAAGCGCACGGCCACCGAGGAGACGCGGCAGCTGCAGGCGAAAGTGGATCGCCTGCAGGCGGAGGTAAGCCAGCTTCACCAGAAGCTGGCTGAAGCCACGGCCCTGCCTGCCCCAGCTCTGGTGACAGGAGGCTCCTCCTCCACCCCTGCCGGCCTCGAGGCAGCCTTGAGGCAGGTTGTGCAGGAGGAGAGGGCCTTCATAAGGGCCTGCTTCGCAGGCATCGAGGACCGGCTCCTGCCGGAAAAGCGGCTCCGCCCACCGCTAGCGGCGGACAAGAGTCGCCAACCGAGGGAGCCGGAACCTGCGCCTCAAGCAGGCCCTGTACTGGAAGGGCAGCCCTCAAAGGGAAAGGGCAAGGGCAAGGGCAAGAGGACCACGGCGGCTCCTCAGACCCCCACCACGAGCGCGGTGGGAGTGCCAGGGTCCTCTGCCGCTCCAGCAGCCCCGGCCCCAGCCCAGATCAGTCAGGAGGAAGACGCCCTTCTTCCCTCCACCACCCCGTCCAACCAGTCGTGGACGGAAGTCGTCAAGAGGGGGAAGAAGGCAAAGAAGCCGGACCCCAAGCCCGCTGCGGCTGCTCCTGCAGCCAAACGGGCTCCAGCTGGTGGGAGGAAGCTGGTTCCTCCCAAAACCGCGGCCGTCGTGGTGACCATCACCCCGGAGGCCGCGGAGCGGGGCGAAACGTACGAGTCCGTACTGAGACGGGCTCGTACGAATGCTGATCCCTCCCAGCTGGGGATCAGCAAAATAACGTGCCGCCGAACTCTCACGGGAGCTCGAATTTTCGAGTTCTCGGGGGAGCAGCGCGGCACGAACGCGGACCTCTTCGCAGCGAAGCTGCAAGAGGTCATCGCGTCGGATGTGGCCAAGGTCGCAAGGCCCGTTAAGACCACAGCCTTGGAGGTGGCCGATTTGGACGACTCGGTCGCCAAAGAGGATGTGGTCGCGGCCGTCGCAGCGGCTGGAGGCTGCGACGCTGGCGCGGTGAGAGGGGGAGCCATCAGGCTCGGCCGCCGCGGCATGGGCATCATCCGCGTGGAGTGCCCGGTCGCCGCGGCCGGGGCCGTCCTTGCTGCGACCAAGGGACGGTTGCTGATAGGCTTCAGCTCGGCTGTGGTCCGGCCACTTGAGGCACAGCCTGCGCGGTGCTTCAAGTGCTGTGCGTTCGGCCACACCCGAGCCACGTGTCCCTCCAAGTCCGATTGGAGGGAAACGTGCTTCCAATGCGGGAAGGAGGGACACGGGTGGGCCGCGTGCACCGCCACCGCGCCACACTGCGCGGCGTGTGCCGCCAGTGGCCGCCCCGCGGGCCACCGGATGACGGGCAGGAGCTGTAAGCCCCCCGTCAAGAAGGGCGTGGTGCCGGCACAGGTTCGCCCTGTTGCCACCACCGCCGCCGCCGTCGTCGCCGCTGTAGCTCCAGCGGCGGCGGCGGCGGCTGAGGAGGGTGCGATGTCGGAATAATAATTTCCGACCTCCGCATCCTCCAGACGAACGCCAACCACTGCAGAGCGGCCCAGGACCTGGTGGTACAGGTCATGGCCGAGTGGTTGGTGAACGTAGCGGTGGTCGCCGAGCCCTACTTCGTCCCCGGCAGCTGGCTGGGTGACGAGGACGGCTTGGTGGCACTAGCGGCGCGGTCTTCCACAGACTCCCCTCCCCTCTCGCTATTAGAGAGGGGACCGGGATACGTGGCCGCCGCGTGGGGAGAACTCGCCCTCGTGGGCGTGTATTTCTCCCCAAACCGCCCTCTCCAGGACTTCGAGAACTATCTCGGAGTCCTGGCCGCCGTGGTCGGCAGGGCGGCGCCGCGTCAGGTCTCCGTGCTGGGAGACCTGAACGCCAAGTCGGTGACCTGGGGCAACCGGGCCACTGACGCCCGCGGGCGGGCAGTCGAGCTGTGGGCTGCCTCCTCTGGACTCTGCCTCTTGAACAGAGGCAGCGTCCAGACATGCGTGCGGCGGCAGGGTGGCTCAGTGGTGGACGTCACTTTCGCCACCCCTGCGTTAGCCGCGCGCGTGCTGAACTGGCGGGTGGGCCTGGTGGAGACCATGTCGGACCATCGCTACGTGCGGTTCGACATCTCCACCAGTCGCCCCGGAGAGACGCGGACTCTGCCGGGGCGATCACCGTTCCCACGGTGGGCTCTCGCCCGCCTGGACAGGGAGGCGGCGCGGGAGGCGGCGTTCGTCCAGGACTGGCTTTCGCCGCCTTCCGCCAGCCGGCTGCCGGATGTGGACACCGTGGCGGGGCAACTGAGGGAGTCTCTGACCGAGTGATGGCCCCACCAGCCCCGCCAGCTGATGACGAAGAGGAGACCCCTCCCGTCACGGAGTCGGAACTCGGCGCGGCTATTCTCCATATCCGCGCCAAGAAGACGGCTCCGGGCCCCGACGGTGTCCCGGCGAGGGTGGTGGCGATCGCCGCCACCCAAATGGAGGAGCGGTTTCGGGACCTCTTCAGCGCATGCCTTGCGTCTGGAAGGTTCCCGAAACCGTGGAAGGAGGGACAGTTGTGCCTCCTTCGCAAGGAGGGCCGCCCGGCAGACTCCCCCTCGGCATACCGGCCCATCGTTCTGCTCGATGAGGTCGGTAAGATGTTCGAGGGGATAATCGCTGCCCGCCTTAAGAGCCATCTGCGGTGCATCGGGCCGGACTTGTCGGACGCTCAGTACGGCTTTCGGGCTGAGCGTTCGACGGTGGACGCGCTGGCCTGCCTCAAGGGGCAGGTGAAGGATGCGATGGAGGCGGGGGACGGGTTGTTGGCCGTGTCGTTCGACATTGCCAACGCCTTCAACTCCGTTCCCCACTCCACCATCCTAGAGGCACTCCGATTCCACGGAGTGCCTCGCTACATGCGCGTGCTGCTGGCCAGCTACCTGGAGGATCGGGCGATCCTCCTGGTGAACAGGGCTGGCCGAGTCCGGCGGTACGCCGCAGAAGCCGGCGTTCCACAGGGGTCAGTCTTAGGACCTCTCCTCTGGAACGTCGGCTACGATTGGCTCTTGCGGGGAACTCTTTCGCCTCCGCGGTCTTCGGCCGCCGAACCCTCGACGCGATCGGGCCGGTCCTGCGGGACTGGCTCGAGCGGCCGCACGGGTTCCTCTCGTTCCGCCTGGTGCAGGTGCTGTCCGGACACGGTTGTTTCGGATCGTACCTGCATCGGATCGGACGGGAGGAGACGCCGTCGTGCCACGACTGTGGCGCGGCGGAGGACACGGCGCAGCACACTCTCGAGGTGTGCCCGTCGTGGTCCGAGCCGCGCCGCAGTCTCGTCGCGGCGATCGGGTTGGACCTCTCGCTCCCCGGCGTGGTGGGTGCCATGCTGAGGGACGAGGGGTCCTGGGCGGCGGTCGCCTCCTTCTGCGAGCACGTCATGTCCCAGAAGGAGGCGGCGGAGCGCGTGCGGGAGGACGATCCCGACGCGGCACCGCTCCGAAGGCGGAGGAGGGGTCGAAGGAGACGTCAGTTCGACGGTCATCTCCGACTCCTCCTCCCAGGTGGAGGCCAGCAGGCAACGGGTGCGGGGGCACCCTCGCCTGCATCGCACAGGCCTCCACCAGTGCCGGACGGGAATGGCCAGGTGCTCCCGGCCATTCCCGTAGCCCCCCACCACCCAGGTGGGGGGCCTGTGGGGCCCGCCAGCTAGGCGGGCATGCGCCGGGAGGGCTGTGGACGTAAAGGCTGAGCCGGATTCCCATGGCCCTCCCATCACGGCGATGCGGGAGCACCGCTGAGTTTTAGTGGGTATACTGTATTTTACACAGGAGTCCCACATACCCCGACTCGTCCCCCACGAGCCGGGGATGCGTAACGCATTTCTCAGCGAAAAAAAAAAAAAAAAAAAAAAAAAAAAAAAAAAAGGTTAGGTTGGGGGATCCCCCACAGCGCATACTTCCACGTAGTATCCCCCGGGCAACGCCGTGTCTGACCACCGTAACGGAGTGGCAGACCGGTGGCTAAAGTGTGCTGTGAATTTTAATAGCGAACATATTTGAGGTCGATTCGTCAACATGACAGGAAAGCCGGCACGAGCGCCGCTTGTAGGCGGCTCTACGTGGGGATCGTGCGGTCGATGGCCCTTTACGGGGCCCCGATCTGGGCGGCTGACCTGACGGCCGGGAGCATCGCCGTCATGCGGAGACCGCAGAGGGCGATGGCCGTCAGAGTCATCCGGGGGTATCGCACGATCTCCTACGAGGCGGCTTGTGCACTGGCCGGATCCCCGCCCTGGGACCTGGAGGCGAAAGTACTCGCGTCATCGTATCGGTGGCGCGAGGAAGCGCGGGCGCGGGGCGAGCGACCGATGCAGCGACACGTGGAGCTGCATCGGTCTCAGCTTCGCGAGGTCCTGGTGGCGGAATGGCGGGACAGGCTTTCGCGCCCTACCGCCGGCCTCGACGTCGTCGAGGCGAGTCCGGCCGGTGCTCGACCGCTGGCTCGGGAGGAGGCACGGCTCCCTGTCGTTTCGGGTGACGCAGGTGCTCTCGGGGCATGGTTGCTTCGGGAAGTACCTGTGTCGCATAAACAGGGAGCCGGACGCCCGGTGTCACCACTGCGTCGACTGCCGGGAGGACACGGCGCGGCACACGCTGGCAGAGTGTGCCGCTTGGGAGGAGCCACGCCGTGCCCTCATCTCAGAAGTAGGCAGTGACCTGTCGCTGCCGGCCGTAGTGAACGCTATGGTCGGCGGCGCCGAGTCCTGGGACGCGGTGGTCGCCTTCTGCGAGACGGTCGTCTCGCAGAAGGAGGCTGCGGAACGGGAGAGGGAGATCTCGTCCACTCACCCGGCCCGCAGCAGGCGCACCGGGCGTCGGCGGAGGGCGGACAACGCCCTCTTCCGGCCCCCCTAAATGGGTCCAGGGGCGACGGACTCGGGGACGTCCGTCGCCCCCCACTCATCAGGACCCGAGGTGGCGGCGCGTAGTGTTCCACGCGCGCCCCTCTGAGACGTCGCGGGGGGAGTCAAACACCTCACTCCCCCCCCCCGACCCGAGAGGAGGCCCGCCGCGGTGGCGGGCCGGCACCGGCCGGGGGTTGCGGAAGATTCGTTAGTTCCCGCGACCCCCGGCGTAGGCGTGAGTCGGAACACCGGGGTGGTTTTTAGTCAGTAAGAGTCTGACAGACCCCTCCGCCCGCCCCAGGGCGGAGGACATCCATGAGGATTTTCCACCCCGGAACAAAAAAAAAAAAAAAAAAAAGGTTAGGTTGGGGTGCATGTTGAGAAGCCTCCTCGTGGCGCACCCTGGGCAACGTCAGCTCCAACTGCCCACCAGGTTTTGGTGGACACTTGGCGCTGGCGGCGAATTCTCAACAAACGGGGAAGGGTCACGGTTCCAATCACCGATCATCCACGATGGTCGGTGAAGGGAACCGGGCTAGAGTAGGTCGTACGCCTACTCCCCCCTCTGCTTACAGAGGGGAGTTGAGTTGGCGTACACTGGGGAGTCCCAATCCCAAGGTCTAGCGTGCCGAGGGGATGAATGGCCGGAGGGTTTCCGGCAGCTAGCGCAAACAGGGACCTCACCCTTAAAAGGAAATCATGGATAAGTTGACTACTGGAATAATTCCCCAGGCGGGCAACCTCCACAAGGAGGCACAATCCCGCCCTTCCACGGAAGGCAGCCCCACCGTATCTGGGGGGGGCACCAATAGTCTCGTAGGCCGGCAGACCACCGCCGGTCTTCGTCAACCACCTCTTGCGTCGCAAGAAAAGGAGCTCCGGGTTAGCCTGGAGCGACTGTGCGACGCAGAGAAGCCGCTTGCCGTCAGTGACGGCAACAAGAGCCGAGGAGGCTCATGTTTGTCCGACCAGGACAAGGAACCTGGGGGGAAACGCTCGCGCAGCGAGCTGTCCACAAGCGAGGAGGAGCTGTCGGCCCCAAGATTGGGGACAGCCAAGAGAGGGAGGGGTCGGTTACCGGAGCGTAACGCACGGGGTCGCTTTCTGCGGCCCGCTACGCCGGTACCGATGAGCGCGGAAAGCGAGGACTCCGCTGCGTCCCCGCTTTTGTTGCAGAGCAACAAGGCGGAGGCGAACTCCGCAAAGCGGACGCAGCGGAAGGCGGTGGCAGCTGACGAGGTCAGCGAGATGGCCCGGCTGGCCCGAGAGCGACGCACTGCTCAGGCGGCTGCCGGAGGAAGTGTGTCGGCGGTGGCGCTCAGTCGCCAAGTTTTGGACGGCGTGGACGTTGTCCTGAAGGTTGCCACGAAATCTGGCAGCCTGAAGGGCACGTTCACGCGCGCTCTGAAGGAGGCGGCTGGCGACATCAAGGAGGCGGTTGGGGTCCTCCTAAGTCGCACAAGCTCGGATGAGACGGCGAAGCTGTGGGAGGAGAACAGCCGTCTCAGATCCGAGCTGGAGGACCTCAAGCGGGAGCTTGCCGCGCAGAGGGCGGAATGGCAGCAGAGGCGTCCTGCGGCCACCAGTTCCGCCCCCGTCGTCGCCACGACACCGCCGGCCCCGTCGTCCGTACCTACCCCCGCACCTGCGGATGCAGAGATCGAAAAGATCGTTCGCATCTGCATGCTGCAGTGTGGGGGTATGCTGAATGCCCGCCTGCAGGGCCTGGAGTCGAGGCTCCTCCCGGCAGAGACTCTCCGGCCGCCGCTTGCTGCGGATAGACGGAGGAAGGAGGAGCCCGCTAAGCCCAGGTCCAGCCCACCAGGTCCGGCAAGAAAGCCCGCGGAGGGCACTTCCCGGACGGCCGCGCCACCGGCGTCTGCTCCCTCGGCGACCGCACCCGGGTCCACTGCGGACTCGTGGTCGACGGTCGTCAAGAGGAAGAAAAAAAAGAAGAAGACGCCGCCGCCACCACCGGTACCCGCTGGAGCACCGGCACCCAAGAAGGCTCAAGGGCCGCCAAAGGTGAGAGCCCCACGCTCCGCGGCTGTAGTCATTACGCTGCAGCCCGAAGCCATCGAAAGGGGCGTCTCCTACAAGGCGGTCCTCATGGAGGCAAAGGCGAAAGTCGCGTTCCCCGAATTAGGTGTACCGTCCGGCCTCAAAGTGAGGCAGGCGATCACGGGGGCGCGACTGCTTGAGGTGTCGGGTGCCTCTAGCGGCGAAAAGGCGGACATCCTGGCCGCCAAGCTGCGGGAGGTCCTCAATCCGGAGGACGTTCGGGTGTCCAGGCCCATGAAGACCGCGGAACTGCGCGTCGATGGCCTGGACGACTCGACGACCGCGGCTGAGGTCGTGGCGGCCGTCGCCCGTACCGGTGGGTGTCCGCCCGCAGACGTACGCACGGGCGAGGTTCGCGTCGATGCCTCCGAGCTCGGCGCGATCTGGGTGCGGTGTCCGGTGGCGGCGGCTAAGAAAGTCGCCGACGCCGGGCGTCTCTTGGTGGGATGGGTGGCAGCGAGGGTGAAGCAGCTGCAGCCCAGGGCCTTGCGGTGCTACCGTTGCCTCGACATTGGGCATGTCAGGGCACGGTGCACCGCCGAAACAGACCGCAGCGAGCAGTGCTATCGCTGCGGTCAGGCCGGCCACAAGGCGGCCCAGTGTCTCGCGGCGCCAAACTGCAGCCTCTGTACAGCTGCAGGGAGGCCCGCGGGGCACAGAGCGGGCGGAAAGGCCTGTGGCGCGCCCACCAAGCGGACGCAGAAGAAGAAGAGAGGGGCTGCCATGGCTGCCGGGGGCTCTTTACCCCCCCCGCAGCCTGGCTGCCCTTCGGCCGACTCCCGGCCTAGGAATGGTGCGTTGGAGGGAATGGATTGCGCTTAATGGCGCTGTACCATTTCCTCCAGGGCAATATCAACCACTCTGCTAGAGCTCAGGATCTTTTGCTCCAGAGCATGGCAGAGTGGTCGATTCACGTGGCCGTGGTCGCCGAACCGTATTTCGTCCCCCCCAGGGATAACTGGGTGGGAGACTTGGACGGTTTGGTGGCCATCATTGGCGGGGCTCTTGTCAACCCGTCCCGAGGTCGCGGCTGGGTAGCCGCCCTCGCGGACGGCATTGGCACTGTTGGGGCGTATTTTTCGCCCAACAAGAGTCTCGCCGACTTCGAGAGGTTCCTTGTCGAGTTGGGTGCCGTCGTGGGCCGACTCCACCCTCGCCCTGTGCTGTTGCTGGGGGATCTCAACGCCAAGTCTGCGGCGTGGGGATCCCCTGTGACCGATGCCAGGGGCGAGGTGCTGGAGGAGTGGGCGGTCACGACTGGCCTGACCGTCCTGAATCGGGGCTCGGTACACACGTGCGTGCGGCAGCGGGGCGGGTCTATAGTGGACGTGTCGTTCGCTAGCCCCGCTGTCGCGAGCCGTGTCCGCGACTGGCGTGTCGCCGTGGAGGTGGAGACGTTGTCGGATCACCGATACATCCGATTCGACGTCTCCGCCCAGACCACCGGCGGCCGCGGTCCACCGACCCCGCGAACGGACGGTCCGCGTTGGGCGCGTAAGCGCATAGACAGGGAACTTCTCGAGGAGGCCGCTATTGTCCAGGCCTGGAGCCGGGAGTCGGCGACGAACGGACCCGTCGACGTCGAGCAGGAGGCGCTGTGGTTCCGCGGGGCTATGACGCATATCAGCGACGCGTCCATGCCCCGGGTCCACGCACAGTCCGCAAGGCGCCAGGTGTACTGGTGGACCGCCGAGATCGCGCAGCTGCGCGTCGCGTGCGTGGCGGTCAGACGCCGGTACACCCGATACCGAAGGAGACGTCGTCGGGTCCCTGACGAAGAGGCCGCGCTGTATGAGGTGTACCGCGCGGCCAAGCAGGACGCGAGCCAGGGAAGAGATGTTGGAGACTCTAGACGGGGATCCGTGGGGGCGCCCTTATCGCGCGGTTCGAGGGAAACTTCGAGCCGCGGCGCCTCCGCTTACGGAGAGTCTCCAACCCGAGCTGCTGGAGGAGGTGGTTGCAGCCCTCTTCCCGGCCAGAGCGGAGCACACTCCGCCGCCGATGGCTTTGCCCACGGCCGCAGAGTCTGCAGATGAGGAGGAGAACGCCATCAGCGTCCCAGAGGTGACACAGGCAGAGATGAGGGCAGCCGTGATGCGGCTCCGGGCCAAGAACGTGGCTCCGGGGCCCGACGGGATCCACGGCTGCGTGCTAGCCCTCGCTCTGAAGGAGCTCGAGCCCCAACTCAGAGGACTCTACACAGCGTGTCTTGAGCAGGGCCAGTTTCCCACTTTGTGGAAATCTGGTCGTCTGGTCCTGCTCAGGAAGGCGGGGCGCCCGGCGGACTCGTCGTCCGCGTACCGGCCCATAGTGCTGCTAGACGAGGTGGGCAAGCTGTTCGAGCGAGTAATCGCAGCCCGCCTCGTCGGCCACTTGTGCAGAGAGGGGCCGGACCTGGACGACAGTCAGTTTGGGTTTCGGCATGGGCGCTCCACGATACACGCTGTGTCGCGGGTTAGAGTCCTGGCGGAGGAAGCGGTGTCTCGGGGCGGGGTGATGTTGGCGGTGTCCTTGGACATATCCAACGCCTTCAACACCCTGCCCTGGAGTTGTATTCGGGAGGCACTGCGCTATCATGGTGTGCCTCCCTACCTCCGCCGCATCGTTGGGGCTTATCTGTCTGGGAGGTGTGTCACCTACGTGGGACGTGATGGCGGAAACCAGCGCCGCATGTCGTGCGGTGTTCCACAGGGCTCGGTCTTAGGGCCGCTCCTGTGGAACATCGGGTACGACTGGGTGCTGAGGGGCGAGCTCAGGCCGGGGGTAGACCTGACGTGTTATGCGGACGACACGCTGGTCACTGCCCGGGGGAGCTCGCACAGGGAAGCAGCGTTGCTGGCGACGGCTGCGGTCTCACAGGTGGTGAGCCGCATACGTCGCCTAGGCCTGGAGGTGGCCCTCAGCAAGTCGGAGGCCATGGTGTTCCATGGCCCCCGGCGGGCGCCGTCACCCGGCTCACACATCGTGGTCGGGGGGGCTCGGATCGCTGTCGAGGGTACCATGAAGTACCTAGGATTGGTCCTCGACAGCCGGTGGGACTTCGGGCCCCACTTCCGACGGCTGGCGCCCAAGTTGCTGGGCGCTGCTGGAGCGCTCTCAACGCTGCTTCCCAATCTGGGGGGCCCGAGCGCCGCTTGTAGGCGGCTCTACGTGGGGATCGTGCGATCGATGGCCCTTTACGGGGCCCCGATCTGGGCGGCTGACCTGACGGCCGGGAGCATCGCCGTCATGCGAAGACCGCAGAGGGCGATGGCCGTCAGAGTCATCCGGGGATATCGCACGATCTCCTACGAGGCGGCTTGCGCACTGGCCGGATCCCCGCCCTGGGACCTGGAGGCGAAAGTACTCGCGTCATCGTATCGGTGGCGCGAGGAAGCGCGGGCGCGAGGCGAGCGACCGATGCAGCGACACGTGGAGCTGCATCGGTCTCAGCTTCGCGAGGCCCTGGTGGCGGAATGGCGGGACAGGCTTTCGCGCCCTACCGCCGGCCTCGACGTCGTCGAGGCGGTCCGGCCGGTGCTCGAGCGCTGGCTCGGGAGGAGGCACGGCTCCCTGTCGTTTCGGGTGACGCAGGTGCTCTCGGGGCATGGTTGCTTCGGGAAGTACCTGTGTCGCATAAACAGGGAGCCGGACGCCCGGTGTCACCACTGCGTCGACTGCCGGGAGGACACGGCGCGGCACACGCTGGCAGAGTGTGCCGCTTGGGAGGAGCCGCGCCGTGCCCTCATCTCAGAAGTAGGCAGTGACTTGTCGCTGCCGGCCGTAGTGAACGCTATGGTCGGCGGCGCCGAGTCCTGGGACGCGGTGGTCGCCTTCTGCGAGACGGTCGTCTCGCAGAAGGAGGCTGCGGAAAGGGAGAGGGAGATCTCGTCCACTCACCCGGCCCGCAGCAGGCGCACCGGGCGTCGGCGGAGGGCGGATAACGCCCTCTTCCGGCCCCCCTAAATGGGTCCAGGGGCGACGGACTCGGGGACGTCCGTCGCCCCCCACACATCAGGACCCGAGGTGGCGGCGCGTAGTGTTCCACGCGCGCCCCTCTGAGACGTCGCGGGGGGAGTCAAACACCTCACTCCCCCCCCTGACCCGAGAGGAGGCCCGCGGTGGCGGGCCGGCACCGGCCGGGGGTTGCGGAAGATTATTTCGTTCCCGCGACCCCCGGCGTAGGTGTGAGTCGGAACACCGGGGTGGTTTTTAGTCAGTAAGAGTCTGACAGACCCCTCCGCCCGCCCCAGGGCGGAGGACATCCATGAGGATTTTCCACCCCGGAAAAAAAAAAAAAAAAAAAAAAAAAAAAAAAAAAAAAAAAAGGTTAGGTTGGGGTGCATGTTGAGAAGCCTCCTCGTGGCGCACCCTGGGCAACGTCAGCTCCAAGTGCCCACCAGGTTTTGGTGGACACTTGGCGCTGGCGGCGAATTCTCAACAAACGGGGAAGGGTCACGGTTCCAATCACCGATCATCCGCGATGGTCGGTGAAGGGAACCGGGCTAGAGTTGGTTGTACGCCTACTCCCCCCTCTGCTTACAGAGGGGAGTTGAGTTGGCGTACACTGGGGAGTCCTAATCCCAAGGTCTAGCGTGCCGAGGGGATGAATGGCCGGAGGGTTTCCGGCAGCTAGCGCAAACAGGGACCTCACCCTTAAAAGGACAAAAATGGATAAGACAGCTATTGATAAAATTCCCCAGGCGGGCAACCTCCTCATGGAGGCACAATCCCGTCCTTCTACGGAAGGCAGCCCCACCGTATCTGGGGGGGGCAACAATAGCCTCGTAGGCCGGCAGACCACCGCCGGTCTTCGTCAACCACCTCTTGCGTCGCAAGAAAAGGAGCTCCGGGTTAGCCTGGAGCGACTGTGCGACGCAGAGAAGCCGCTTGCCGTCAGTGACGGCAACAAGAGCCGAGGAGGCTCATGTTTGTCCGACCAGGACAAGGAACCTGGGGGGAAACGCTCGCGCAGCGAGCTGTCCTCAAGTGAGGAGGAGATGTCGGCCCCAAGATTGGGAACAGCAAAGAGGGGGAGGGGGAGGTTACCGGAGCGTAATGCACGGGGTCGCTTCTTGCGGCCCGCTACGCCGGTAGCCATGAGCGCGGAAAGCGAGGACTCCGCTGCGTCCCCGCTTTTGTTGCAGAGCAACAAGGCTGAGGCGAACTCCGCAAAGCGGACGCAGCGGAAGGCGGTAGCAGCTGACGAGGTCAGTGAAATGGCCCGGCTGGCCCGAGAGCGACGCACTGCTCAGGCGGCTGCCGGAGGAAGTGTTTCGGCGGTGGCGCTCAGTCGCCAAGTTTTGGACGGCGTGGACGTTGTCCTAAAGGTTGCCACGAAATCTGGCAGCCTGAAGGGCACGTTCACGCGCGCTCTGAAGGAGGCGGCTGGCGACATCCAGGAGGCAGTTGGGGTCCTCCTAAGTCGCACAAGCTCGGATGAGACGGCGAAGCTGTGGGAGGAGAACAGCCGTCTCAGATCCGAGCTGGAGGACCTCAAGCGGGAGCTTGCCGCGCAGAGGGCGGAATGGCAGCAGAGGCGTCCTGTGGCCACAAGTTCCGCCCCCGGCGTCGTTGCCAAGACACCGCCGGCCCCCCCGTCGTCCGTACCTGCCCCCGCACCTGCACCTGCGGAGGCGGAGATCGAAAAGATCGTCCGCATCTGCATGCTGCAGTGTGGGGGCATGATGAATGCCCGGCTGCAGGGCCTCGAGTCGAGGCTCCTCCCGGCTGAGACTCTCCGGCCGCCGCTCGCTGCAGACAGGCGGAGGAAGGCGGAGCCCGCTAAGCCGGGTCCGGGGAGGAAGCCCGCGGAGGGCTCGTCAGCGTCCACGTCACGGACGGCCGCGCCACCAGCGCCCGCTCCCTCGGCGACCGCACCCGGGTCCACAGCGGACTCGTGGACGACGGTCGTCAAAAGGAAAAAAAAGAAGAAGACGCCGCCGTCGCCACCGGTACCCGCTAGAGCACCGGCACCCAAGAAGGCTCAAGGGCCGCCAAAGGTGAGAGCCCCACGCTCCGCGGCTGTAGTTATCACGCTACAGCCCGGAGCCATCGAAAGGGGCGTCTCCTACAAGGCGGTCCTTACGGAGGCAAAAGCCAAAGTCGCGTTCCCCGACTTAGGTGTACCGTCCGGCCTCAAAGTGAGGCAGGCGATCACGGGGGCGCGACTGCTCGAGGTGTCGGGTGCCTCTAGCAGCGAAAAGGCGGACATTCTGGCCGCCAAGCTGCGGGAGGTCCTCAACCCAGAGGACGTCCGGGTGTCCAGGCCAATGAAGACAGCTGAGTTGCGCGTCGATGGCCTGGACGACTCGACGACCGAGGCAGAGGTCGTGGCGGCCGTCGCCCGTACCGGTGGGTGTCCGCCCGCAGACGTGCGCACGGGCGAGGTTCGCGTCGATGCCTCCGGGCTCGGCGCGATCTGGGTGCGGTGTCCGGTGGCGGCGGCTAAGAAAGTCGCCGACGCCGGGCGTCTCTTGGTGGGATGGGTGGCAGCGAGGGTGAAGCAGCTGCAGCCCAGGGCCTTGCGGTGCTACCGTTGCCTCGACATTGGGCATGTCAGGGCACGGTGCACCGCCGAAACAGACCGCAGCGAGCAGTGCTATCGCTGCGGTCAGGCCGGCCACAAGGCGGCCCAGTGTCTCGCGGCGCCAAACTGCAGCCTCTGTACAGCTGCAGGGAGGCCCGCGGGGCACAGAGCGGGCGGAAAGGCCTGTGGCGCGCCCACCAAGCGGACGCAGAAGAAGAAGAGAGGGGCTGCCATGGCTGCCGGGGGCTCTTTACCCCCCCCGCAGCCTGGCTGCCCTTCGGCCGACTCCCGGCCTAGGAATGGTGCGTTGGAGGGAATGGATTGCGCTTAATGGCGCTGTACCATTTCCTCCAGGGCAATATCAACCACTGTGCTAGAGCTCAGGATCTTTTGCTCCAGAGCATGGCACAGTGGTCGATTGACGTGGCCGTGGTCGCCGAACCGTATTTCGTTCCCCCCAGGGATAACTGGGTGGGAGACTTGGACGGTTTGGTGGCCATCATTGGCGGGGCTCTTGTCAACCCGTCCCGAGGTCGCGGCTGGGTGGCCGCCCTCGCGGACGGCATTGGCACTGTTGGGGCGTATTTTTCGCCCAACAAGAGTCTCGCCGACTTCGAGAGGTTCCTTGTCGAGTTGGGTGCCGTCGTGGGCCGATTCCACCCTCGCCCTGTGCTGTTGCTGGGGGATCTCAACGCCAAGTCTGCGGCGTGGGGATCCCCTGTGACCGATGCTAAGGGCGAGGTGCTGGAGGAGTGGGCGGTCACGACTGGCCTGACCGTCCTGAATCGGGGCTCGGTACACACGTGTGTGCGGCAGCGGGGCGGGTCTATAGTGGACGTGTCGTTCGCTAGCCCCGCTGTCGCGAGCCGTGTCCGCGACTGGCGTGTCGCCGTGGAGGTGGAGACGTTGTCGGATCACCGATACATCCGATTCGACGTCTCCGCCCAGACCACCGGCGGCCGCGGTCCACCGACCCCGCGAACGGACGGTCCGCGCTGGGCGCGTAAGCGCATAGACAGGGAACTTCTCGAGGAGGCCGCTATTGTCCAGGCCTGGAGCCGGGAGTCGGCGACGAACGGACCCGTCGACGTCGAGCAGGAGGCGCTGTGGTTCCGCGGGGCTATGACGCATATCAGCGACGCGTCCATGCCCCGGGTCCACGCACAGTCCGCAAGGCGCCAGGTGTACTGGTGGACCGCCGAGATCGCGCAGCTGCGCGTCGCGTGCGTGGCGGTCAGACGCCGGTACACCCGATACCGAAGGAGACGTCGTCGGGTCCCTGACGAAGAGGCCGCGCTGTATGAGGTGTACCGCGCGGCCAAGCAGACTCTGGGGCTGGCCATCGGCGAGTCGAGGACGCGAGCCAGGGAGGAGATGTTGGAGACTCTAGACGGGGATCCGTGGGGGCGCCCTTATCGCGCGGTTCGAGGGAAACTTCGAGCCGCGGCGCCTCCGCTTACGGAGAGTCTCCAACCCGAGCTGCTGGAGGAGGTGGTTGCAGCCCTCTTCCCGGCCAGAGCGGAGCACACTCCGCCGCCGATGGCTTTGCCCACGGCCGCAGAGTCTGCAGAAGAAGAGGAGGTGAACGCCATCAGCGTCCCAGGGGTGACACAGGCAGAGATGAGGGCAGCCGTGATGCGGCTCCGGGCCAAGAACGTGGCTCCGGGGCCCGACGGGATCCACGGCTGCGTGTTGGCCCTCGCTCTGAAGGAGCTCGAGCCCCAACTGAGAGGACTCTACACAGCGTGTCTTGAGCAGGGCCAGTTTCCCACTTTGTGGAAATCTGGTCGTCTGGTCCTGCTCAGGAAGGTGGGGCGCCCGGCTGACTCGTCGTCCGCGTACCGGCCCATAGTGCTGCTAGACGAGGTGGGCAAGCTGTTCGAGCGAGTAATCGCAGCCCGCCTCGTCGGCCACTTGTGCAGAGAGGGGCCGGACCTGGACGACAGTCAGTTTGGGTTTCGACATGGGCGCTCCACGATACACGCTGTGTCGCGGGTTAGAGTCCTGGCGGAGGAAGCGGTGTCTCGGGGCGGGGTGATGTTGGCGGTGTCCTTGGACATATCCAACGCCTTCAACACCCTGCCCTGGAGTTGTATTCGGGAGGCACTGCGCTATCATGGTGTGCCTCCCTACCTCCGCCGCATCGTTGGGGCTTATTTGTCTGAGAGGTGTGTCACCTACGTGGGACGTGATGGCGGACATCAGCGCCGCATGTCGTGCGGTGTTCCACAGGGCTCGGTTTTAGGACCGCTCCTGTGGAACATCGGGTACGACTGGGTGCTGAGGGGCGAGCTCAGGCCGGGGGTGGACCTGACGTGTTATGCGGACGACACGCTGGTCACCGCCCGGGGGAGCTCGCACAGGGAAGCAGCGTTGCTGGCGACGGCTGCGGTTTCACAGGTGGTGAGCCGCATACGTCGCCTAGGCCTGGAGGTGGCCCTCAGCAAGTCGGAGGCCATGGTGTTCCATGGCCCCCGGCGGGCGCCGTCACCCGGCTCACACATCGTGGTCGGGGGGGCTCGGATCGCTGTCGAGGGTACCATGAAGTACCTGGGATTGGTCCTCGACAGCCGGTGGGACTTCGGGCCCCACTTCCGACGGCTGGCGCCCAAGTTGCTGGGCGCTACTGGAGCGCTCTCAACGCTGCTTCCCAATCTGGGGGGCCCGAGCGCCGCTTGTAGGCGGCTCTACGTGGGGATCGTGCGATCGATGGCCCTTTACGGGGCCCCGATCTGGGCGGCTGACCTGACGGCCGGGAGCATCGCCGTCATGCGAAGACCGCAGAGGGCGATGGCCGTCAGAGTCATCCGGGGATATCGCACGATCTCCTACGAGGCGGCTTGCGCACTGGCCGGATCCCCGCCCTGGGACCTGGAGGCGAAAGTACTCGCGTCATCGTATCGGTGGCGCGAGGAAGCGCGGGCGCGAGGCGAGCGACCGATGCAGCGACACGTGGAGCTGCATCGGTCTCAGCTTCGCGAGGCCCTGGTGGCGGAATGGCGGGACAGGCTTTCGCGCCCTACCGCCGGCCTCGACGTCGTCGAGGCGGTCCGGCCGGTGCTCGAGCGCTGGCTCGGGAGGAGGCACGGCTCCCTGTCGTTTCGGGTGACGCAGGTGCTCTCGGGGCATGGTTGCTTCGGGAAGTACCTGTGTCGCATAAACAGGGAGCCGGACGCCCGGTGTCACCACTGCGTCGACTGCCGGGAGGACACGGCGCGGCACACGCTGGCAGAGTGTGCCGCTTGGGAGGAGCCGCGCCGTGCCCTCATCTCAGAAGTAGGCAGTGACTTGTCGCTGCCGGCCGTAGTGAACGCTATGGTCGGCGGCGCCGAGTCCTGGGACGCGGTGGTCGCCTTCTGCGAGACGGTCGTCTCGCAGAAGGAGGCTGCGGAAAGGGAGAGGGAGATCTCGTCCACTCACCCGGCCCGCAGCAGGCGCACCGGGCGTCGGCGGAGGGCGGATAACGCCCTCTTCCGGCCCCCCTAAATGGGTCCAGGGGCGACGGACTCGGGGACGTCCGTCGCCCCCCACACATCAGGACCCGAGGTGGCGGCGCGTAGTGTTCCACGCGCGCCCCTCTGAGACGTCGCGGGGGGAGTCAAACACCTCACTCCCCCCCCTGACCCGAGAGGAGGCCCGCGGATGCGGGCCGGCACCGGCCGGGGGTTGCGGAAGATTCTTTCGTTCCCGCGACCCCCGGCGTAGGTGTGAGTCGGAACACCGGGGTGGTTTTTAGTCAGTAAGAGTCTGACAGACCCCTCCGCCCGCCCCAGGGCGGAGGACATCCATGAGGATTTTCCACCCCGGAAAAAAAAAAAAAAAAAAAAAAAAGGTTAGGTTAGGTTAGGTTAGGTTAGGTTAGGTTTTTTTTTTTTTTTTTTTTTTTTTTTTTTTTTTTTTTTTTTTTTTTTTTTTTTTTTTTTTTTTTACTTCTACCTCCAACATGATCGGAGCCTGTGTCTACTATCTATCTCACTTGTCATACCAGTTCTCGCTTTTTTGCCTCTCGTACTTTCATTCCTCATACTTTATCTTTCTTTCATTCATCCACATTTGTATCATTTATGGGTGGGATTCCCATCTATTTCCTTTTTGGATTCCTATCCATCTATCTTATTGTCCTTTATGGATTCCTATCTATCTATCTTATTTTCCTTTATTTATTTATATTTCATCTTATTTCTATCGGGTGTTACATTTAAAAACAGGGAGTCAGTTTTTTTTATTGCGGTGGTGTACATGTCTTAGTCTAAGCTTATGTCTATTGGAGTTTTACACTTATCTATTATCTATCCTTACGTTATTGTACAAATACTTAATTCTAAACTTACGAGTACTGTGGTCTAACAGAGACAGGAGAGCACTTATGGATTTAAAAACTTTTACTTATACATTTATCCTTACTTATACACTAAATTTTTACTTATACATTTATCTGTTCACATATTATATCTACTAATTTATTAAAAACATTGTACTCCTTTACTATTTCACTTATAATTATTTACATGTTTTCATTTTTATGCTAGTCTTTAATATATTACACTATATTATGACAGCATACTTTCTTAAACGGTTTTGTTTCTTTTTATTACTCTCTTTACAATACATTGGCAATAGTCAAGGAATATTTCTACTTTTGTTTTTGTACTCATAAAGTACTTAACATTATGAGGTGTCATTTTGGTGCCTAGTATGTTCTCGATGTTGTAACGGTGTTTTGCGAATTGTGGGCAGTCGAAAAGAATGTGCGGGACTGATTCTTCTGCATCGGGGTCACAGATGCACGATGGACTCTCCTTGCACTTGAAACGGTTCAAGTACTCGGAGAATCCACCGTGCCCCGTCATTATTTGCGTGTTTAGACTGTTTGTCCCCATCTTGCGAATCACACCGTAAGCTAGGCGCACATCCGGGAAGAACAACTTTGTTGTGGATGCGGTGTCACTGACTTCGTATCTCCGGTTCCACTCATCAAGCGTCGCCATACGAATGCTGCGTTTGATGAATGAAGCCGGGCACTGATCGTAGTCAGGTTTTCTTTTGGAATTTCCAGCGGCCTCTTTCGCTAATTGGTCAGCTCTTTCGTTCCCCACTAGTCCTACGTGAGCTTTCACCCAGAACAAGTTCACAATCTTGTTCTGGTGGAATGCAGATTTTATATTATTCCTAGCTTCGACAGCAAGTGGGTGGACCGAACCGGGATTTGTTATTGTTTGGAGAGCCGCCGTCGAGTCGCTGAAAATTCCAAAAGAAGATGCCTTGAGCTTAACTACCTCCCTGGTAGCTCTCGCTATTGCAAGGAGTTCAGCCTGGTAAACCGTGCAGTAATCGGATAGAGCCAGTTTGAGGGCTCTGGTCTCAGCCTCACCATTCCATATGGACAGTGAGGCTCCGACCCCTCCTCCGATCTTGCTCCCGTCCGTAAAAATACGGACGTCAAGGTTACTGTGGTTATCCAACTGCTCTCGGTTTACCAGGCTGACAAATTGCAAGGTGTCGTGTGACGCGGGATGGGGACCCTTGATCGCGCTGGTCATTTGCTCGACCTCCCTGCCCAGCAGCGCTGCCTGGGGCACTCCCCGCTTGGCTTCATACAGTGAAGCCACCTCACGAACTCGGAGGTCGAGGGGGAGCATTCCAGACAGCACCAGTGCTGAGTTCAGGGAGACCGTGCGATATGCCTTACACATTTTTTGGGCGATTCCACGCTGGACAGTGCCAAGTTGCTTCTTTATACCCACTTTTTTAGCAGCCGGTGCCCACACGCTTGCAGCGTAGAGTATAATGGGCTCAATCGTCGCAACATAGATGATTCGTATCACTTCTGGGTGAAGCCCCCAACTGACCTTTGCGGCTCTACACAGCTGTTTGTAGATCGCAGTTGCCTTCCTGCATACTAGTGAGACATGGGTGTTAAAGGTCAGTTTGTCATCAAACGTTACACCCAGAAGCTTCACCTCTTTCGACATGCCAATGCCGATCCCCCCCATGCTCAGGCGTGGTGTGTCGTATTTAAGTTTCCTGGTTATTACCATGGCTGTCGTCTTATGCGGTGCGAATTTAAGTTTATTCTCGACACCCCACGCCAGAACATAGTTGAGAGCGGCATTGGCACATTCTTCCACCTCCAGTGCGGTCTCTCCGTCGAATATCAACAGAACGTCATCTGCGAACGCCTGTATGTAGTGTCCCCTACTCTCTACCGCTTTAAGGAGGGGGTCTAGTAGAAGGTTCCACAAAATCGGACCCCCGATTGAACCCTGGACACAGCCCTTGTTTGTGACCTTGCTATATTCCTCCCCACCGTACCTGATAGAGACCCTTCTGTTGCTGAGGTAGCTGTCTATGACCCGCCTAAGGTTGATTGGACACTCTTCTTCCGCCAGACGGACTCTTATTGCCGGCCACCAGGCGCTATCGAAGGCTCCCTCTATGTCCAACGATACGAGCGTTACGATCCTTTTTTGTGCTAGTTTTCCGTTAACGTGCTGCATGAGAGCATAGAGGGAGTCCTCGGTGCTCCTTTGTGGCATGAATCCGTACTGACGGGTACTCATCCTTGGTAAAAGGTGGAACTTGAGGCGGGCCACCAGCATCTTCTCGTAAATCTTTCCCAGTATAGGCAACAGCCCAATCGGCCTGTACGATTTGGGAGTGGAATAATTCTCTTTACCAGGCTTTCTGAGAATCACGACTGTTGCCTCCTTCCAGGCGGTGGGGAAGTGATTGTATTCTAGGCACTTATTCACGAAACTCAAGAATACTTCCGGGTCGTTCCTTATGGCGTGACAACAAATGTCGGCGGTAAAGCCGTCTGACCCCGGTGCCTTTTTTGGGTTGAAGGAGTCCATCGAATTCTTCAACTCTGCCATAGTAAACGGTGGGTCGCAAAGATCAGTTTGTTCACCAGAGTTTACATTTTCGGCTTTAATTCGAATGGATCGGTGATACGCGTTGTCACATTCTATGAGGTCTTCCGGATAGAACGTTTCCGCTAGTAATTTCACGGAGCCCTTTGCGTCTAGCGCATCACCGTTCCCTTCCAATGGCAGGTCTTCCTCCCTACGCTGCGTCCTACCAATCACTCTATATATTCCTTCCCAAACCCCCTCCCTATCCTGTCTCCCACAGAACTCCTTCCAACTTTCGGTCTGAGCTTTGGCCGCTTCTGACTCATACTCTTCTTTCTTTTTTAGGTACTCTTCTATGACCTTCGACCTCCGGATTTGGGCAGCACAGCGGATCCTGCGCTTCATGGTAGCGACGGTTCCTTTCATCTCAACGAGTCTCTCGGACCACCACGGCAAGGTAAGTACTTCTTTGACTTTTTTGATCGGTATTGTTTGTTCGCATAATTTATTTAATGTTTTTGTGAAGTTATTAGTTAAAGTGTCAATTTGTTCTATGTTATTAATTTTTTCTATTTCGGTTGCTGTAAATTTATATTCTATTTTCAATTGGCCAAACTTCTCATGAAATTTGGACCAATTGGCTTTTTTGGTGCAAAATTTTCGAGTAGTTCTTTCGATTTTGATTCCCTTGGATCTCTGTAAGAAGATTTTAAAAATTATGCCGTTGTGATCCGAGCTCGTGAGTCCCTCTTCAATCCTCCAGTAGTCTATCAGGTTAAGCAAATCCTCTGAGCAGGCCGTAACATCGACGTGGCTAGTCAGTCTACGGACACCCCTGATCGTGTCGAAAGTCGGGGTATCCCCGTTGTTCAGTACCTGGAGCGTCATTTCGTCTAGGGCACCGGAAAAATCCTCGCCCCTCGCATCGACCCTGTCGCTACCCCACCAGCTACTTTTGGCATTGGCATCGCCACCAATGATTACTCTCTGCGGTCCCAGTTTGCCACTGATCTTATTAAGATGCTCCAGGTACGGCTCTATGGGTTGGTCGGGCTCAAAGTAGTATGATACCGCGGTGATCTCCCAGGCCAGCGTTCGGACCCTCACCACAACGATGTTATTTGTGGTGAGACTCGGGTACTGTGTGATGTCGAGGTTGTGGTCAAAGACGGCAATGGCCGCCTTGACGTTCCCTTCCCCTGGGCTGGTGTTCTGGAAGATCCTCACTCCTCTGTAATTCTTCATACTACTTGAGCTCCCCACATAAGGCTCCTGGAGCAGAGCTATGGCTGCTTTCCTTCTTACCGCTTCTATCATCAATTCATTGGTGGCGAGTTGCTTCCTCTGCAGGTTTGCCTGAATAATGAGGTAAGCTTCACTGGTGGGCGTTCCACCTCCATGTGCTCGTCCGTCCGTGACCACCTTAGCAATAAGCTGTTGATGCCCTCGCCAGTGCATCCCATCTCCTCCTTATCGGACAGTCCCGACTGAACGCGTTGTGCTCTGCATTTGCCATCCTGGCATGCATGCAGTTGCAGCAAGTTGGCGCTGCTCCAGCGAGCCAGTCGGGACAGGCCGACTTTTTGTGAGGCCCGGCACAATGGCTACATTTCTCGATCGTTTCTTTACAGAAACGTCTGCCATGGCCGTACCCCAGACAGAGGGAACACTGGACGAGGGGGGATTGGTCTGCGACTCTAATACGCTGGAGATCGATTTGCACGGTCTCCGCGTCCATGATCCTATTCCAAAGTTTGGGCGACACCTTAACGACGACGTGATGTATAAGTGGGTTCCGTGTTCTCTTCTTATACCGGACCTCCACTCTGTTGTCCTGTTTATCGAGATCGCGGAAAATCCTCTCGTTCTGATTTCTCAGAGCGAGAAGGATATCGTCGTCGCTGTTGTATGTCAGGACATCTTTAAGAATCAGGAGTGGGTCCTTGTTCTTGACATCGTCGACGCTAAGGTGGTCGCCCCCCCTTTGGATTCGCTCCTTTAGGACCCTCCTCTCTTCCTCGCTCCGACAGCCTATTATAACCTTCCTATCCTTGGCCTTTCTTATCTTTTCTATTGTCACTCCCCCTTCCTTGGCGTTCACTGCTGTGCGTATTTTCTGGAGCACCTCATCCCCAGTCTCTGTTTCGTCCTTGGAGGTGACCACTACGGAGTGCATGGTGGCTTGCTCCGGGAGTTTTCCCCTGTTGCCACCTGCCGCCACGCTGGCATAGGTAGTCCCCTCCAAGACCTTTTGATGGGACAGTAACGTGTCTCTCAGACCCTCCATTTTTTCTGTGTTTACAGACATGATTTTGAGGTGCTCCTCCATCTTGCTCAACAGCTCGTCACCCACCTGGCGGCCACCGGGGTAAGAGGAGTGTGGGGGGTGTAAAGCTTCCCCCTCTCGCCTCTCATCCCGCTCCCTGCCTTGAGCTGTTCCCTTTGCTTTGGCCGCTTCTGACTCTTTCAGTAACTGATAGAGCCGTTCCACGGATGCAGTGACGTCTTCTCGTATCTCGGTCTTTATATTTCTGGAGTTGCCGAGCTGGAGCTTTGCCTTACTTAGGCATGCCCTTCCCTCGGCAAGTCTGGTGGGATAAGTTGCTTTTGGGGGCGGACTATCCGTGACGCCAGACGACGGTGGTTGGGTTTTCACCTTAGAGGGACCCGCCGATACCGTCGCTGCCGTCTTTTTCGGTACGGTCTTCGTCTTCGCCTCTATCTCCCCGATACTTTTCCGAACCGTTAAACTGCGGTCCTGGGTTTCCGTCGAAGGACCTGCCTTCTCTGTCGATCCTATGTGTTTTTTGGGGGAGGCTGAGGCTGCTGTCGTATTTTTAGTCGGGGTCCTAATTCCAAACATCGTTACAACAAGGATAGTCTTGCTTAGTAAGACGTGTAAATAGCGTCAATAATACTAAGTCAAACGAAACCTAATTTGTCAAGTCTTAATTCAAATTAATATATTTTTACTCTTTGTAGAGTAAGTCTAAAAATAAAATAAAAAATAAGTAAGTATATAGAGTAATGTCAGTCCACAAAATATTTAAATAAAGCTGCAAATTTTTATTATTGGTCGGAGCCAGAGGAGAGGTCTTTTTCTCCTGATTCCAAAGACCCCAATCTCGGTGGGTCTACGACCTCTAGTTCGAAAGTTGTGGCCCGGGGGGGTGAGGATAGTCTAAAGGGTTGCGGGGGAAGGGTTTTTGAAGAGGCGATATAAATCTATATATATAATATGTAAAAGTGAATGTGACAATATACAATTGCTGAGAATTGGGGGTCAAGACGAGGGGGGTCAAAAAGGGGGTCTAGGGGGCTAATCTGAATATGTGTCCTAGTTGGGAGGGGGGGGTACTAGGGGGGGGGGGAAATTCACTCGAAATTTGGATATTCCCAGCCGTTTTCGAGATAATTGGGTTTTTAGGGGTTTTTCGGGAAACTGGTTAATAATATTGATAATATGACGATAATCGAATAAGTGAACAATTTCCTAAGGGCATAAAACGTAATATAACAAATACAATCAATAACACAATACTTTATACGCTAACAATACAATACTTAACAGATATTTTAGTAAAAATACAATACACAAGTGCCCAACTCACGTTTCATTACAATACGTTGGTATATTTCCTTTCCTCCGACCAAGAAGTGACAAATTTATTTACAGCCGGAAATTTTTTCTTATATTTGTTAAGTCTTGATTATTTCCTTTAATTACTGTCCAAAAATTCTAACTTTTTGTGTCCGGGTTAAGCGATGTTGTAGCTGTCTTCTCCGAAAATTTCGGGATATGTTGTCGCGGAAAATTTTGATTTTCCGGTGTCGGAAAACTTTGATGTCTCTTTCGCGGCCGCACGTCAATTTTGTAGTTCATATAGACTGGCTTCCCAAAATTGAATAAAATTTATTTAAATACCTCCGGGTTCCGCGCCTCGTTCTCCTTCTCGAGGATTTGTCGTCGGTCCTGGAAAATGTTTAGGGACAACTTTGTGCCCCCAAAACGGGATCTCGGCTTACAGAAGATGGTTTTCCGTTATATTTCCGCGCGCTTTCACGGGAAAATTCTGTGCTTTTCCAGGATCGTACTTCTTGAGGAAACGCTCCTAATGATAATTTAAAAACACTATGTCAACGCTTTATTTTCGGAGTTATTTAGTTTTCTAGTTTAAGAGTTCCGAAAATTCAATTTTGTATCACTTTTTCTGTAATAACTTTTACAGTTTTCCACTTTTCACCAATATTTTTTCACCACCGTGTTCGCGTCGCAATTCCACGTATTTTTATGTATAACACATATATATTTGAGCAACTTTGCTGTCAACTGTGATTTTATAGTACGGAGCGCGGAATAATCGTGGCGTTCGGGACGGCGGTTGAAGCCAGACTGGGTTAGGTTAGGTTAGGTTAGGTTAGGTTAGGTTAGGTTAGGTTAGGTTTGAGGTGAAGGCCCAGATGAAATATCTGGGCCTTGTACTCGACAGCAGGTGGCGCTTCGGCCCGCATTTCAGCGGGCTGTCGTCGCGCCTGCTGAAGACCGCGGGCGCTCTCTCGTGGCTCCTCCCGAACTTGGGGGGGCCCAGCGCTCGATGCCGGCAACTCTACGCCGGCATCTTGAGGAGCATGGCCCTCTACGGGGCCCCCATCTGGGAGGAGTCTCTCCACAGACGAGAGAACGCCGCGGCCTTGCGGGCACCTCAACGGGCGATAGCCCAGCGGGTGGCGCGGGCTCACCGCACGGTGAGCTTCGCCGGGGCGTGCGCTCTGGCCAGCACCCCTCCTTGGGAACTCGAGGCGTGGGTGCTCGCCAGAGTGTACGAGTGGAAGGCGGGGCGGAGGGCGGCGGGTCAGCCCTTCGCCCCGGAACAGCGGGAGGCCGTCCGGCGGGAGGCGAGGGACGCCATCGTCGTCCACTGGACGACGGACCTCGCCTCCGCGGTCTTCGGCCGCCGAACCCTCGACGCGATCGGGCCGGTCCTGCGGGACTGGCTCGAGCGGCCGCACGGGTTCCTCTCGTTCCGCCTGGTGCAGGTGCTGTCCGGACACGGTTGTTTCGGATCGTACCTGCATCGGATCGGACGGGAGGAGACGCCGTCGTGCCACGACTGTGGCGCGGCGGAGGACACGGCGCAGCACACTCTCGAGGTGTGCCCGTCGTGGTCCGAGCCGCGCCGCAGTCTCGTCGCGGCGATCGGGTTGGACCTCTCGCTCCCCGGCGTGGTGGGCGCCATGCTGAGGGACGAGGGGTCCTGGGCGGCGGTCGCCTCCTTCTGCGAGCACGTCATGTCCCAGAAGGAGGCGGCGGAGCGCGTGCGGGAGGACGATCCCGACGCGCCACCGCTCCGAAGGCGGAGGAGGGGTCGAAGGAGACGTCAGTTCGACGGTCATCTCCGACTCCTCCTCCCGGGTGGAGGCCAGCAGGCAACGGGTGCGGGGGGCACCCTCGCCTGCATCGCACAGGCCTCCACCAGTGCCGGACGGGAATGGCCAGGTGCTCCCGGCCATTCCCGTAGCCCCCCCACCACGCAGGTGGGGGGGCCTGTGGGGCCCGCCAGCTAGGCGGGCATGCGCCGGGAGGGCTGTGGACGTAAAGGCTGAGCCGGATTCCCATGGCCCTCCCATCACGGCGATGCGGGAGCACCGCTGAGTTTTAGTGGGTATACTGTATTTTTACACAGGAGTCCCACATACCCCGACTCGTCCCCCACGAGCCGGGGATGCGTAACGCATTTCTCAGCGATAAAAAAAAAAAAAAAAAAAAAAAGGTTAGGTTAGGTTAGGTTAGGTTAGGTTAGGTTGGGGTGCATGTTGAGAAGCCTCCTCGTGGCGCACCCTGGGCAACGTCAGCTCCAACTGCCCACCAGGTTTTGGTGGACACTTGGCGCTGGCGGCGAATTCTCAACAAACGGGGAAGGGTCACGGTTCCAATCACCGATCATCCACGATGGTCGGTGAAGGGAACCGGGCTAGAGTAGGTCGTACGCCTACTCCCCCCTCTGCTTACAGAGGGGAGTTGAGTTGGCGTACACTGGGGAGTCCTAATCCCAAGGTCTAGCGTGCCGAGGGGATGAATGGCCGGAGGGTTTCCGGCAGCTAGCGCAAACAGGGACCTCACCCTTAAAAGGACAAAAATGGAAAAGTTGACTACTGGAAATATTCCCCAGGCGGGCAACCTCCACAAGGAGGCACAATCCCGCCCTTCCACGGAAGGCAGCCCCACCGTATCTGGGGGGGGCACCAATAGTCCCGTAGGCCGGCAGACCACCGCCGGTCTTCGTCAACCACCTCTTGCGTCGCAAGAAAAGGAGCTCCGGGTTAACCTGGAGCGACTGTGCGACGCAGAGAAGCCGCTTGCCGTCATTGACGGCAACAAGAGCCGAGGAGGCTCATGTTTGTCCGACCAGGACAAGGAACCTGGGGGGAAACGCTCGCGCAGCGAGCTGTCCTCAAGTGAGGAGGAGATGTCGGCCCCAAGATTGGGAACAGCAAAGAGGGGGAGGGGGAGGTTACCGGAGCGTAATGCACGGGGTCGCTTCTTGCGGCCCGCTACGCCGGTAGCCATGAGCGCGGAAAGCGAGGACTCCGCTGCGTCCCCGCTTTTGTTGCAGAGCAACAAGGCTGAGGCGAACTCCGCAAAGCGGACGCAGCGGAAGGCGGTAGCAGCTGACGAGGTCAGTGAAATGGCCCGGCTGGCCCGAGAGCGACGCACTGCTCAGGCGGCTGCCGGAGGAAGTGTGTCGGCGGTGGCGCTCAGTCGCCAAGTTTTGGACGGCGTGGACGTTGTCCTAAAGGTTGCCACGAAATCTGGCAGCCTGAAGGGCACGTTCACGCGCGCTCTGAAGGAGGCGGCTGGCGACATCAAGGAGGCAGTTGGGGTCCTCCTAAGTCGCACAAGCTCGGATGAGACGGCGAAGCTGTGGGAGGAGAACAGCCGTCTCAGATCCGAGCTGGAGGACCTCAAGCGGGAGCTTGCCGCGCAGAGGGCGGAATGGCAGCAGAGGCGTCCTGCGGCCACCAGTTCCGCCCCCGGCGTCGTTGCCAAGACACCGCCGGCCCCCCCGTCGTCCGTACCTGCCCCCGCACCTGCACCTGCGGAAGCGGAGATCGAAAAGATCGTCCGCATCTGCATGCTGCAGTGTGGGGGCATGATGAATGCCCGGCTGCAGGGCCTCGAGTCGAGGCTCCTCCCGGCTGAGACTCTCCGGCCGCCGCTCGCTGCAGACAGGCGGAGGAAGGCGGAGCCCGCTAAGCCGGGTCCGGGGAGGAAGCCCGCGGAGGGCTCGTCAGCGTCCACGTCACGGACGGCCGCGCCACCAGCGCCCGCTCCCTCGGCGACCGCACCCGGGTCCACCGCGGACTTGTGGACGACGGTCGTCAAGAGAAAGAAAAAAAAGAAGAAGACGGCGCCGCCACCGGTACCCGCTGCACCACCGGCACCCAAGAAGGCTCAAGGGCCGCCAAAGATGAGAGCCCCACGCTCTGCGGCTGTAGTTATTACGCTGCAGCCCGGAGCCGTCGAAAGGGGCGTCTCTTACAAGGCGGTCCTCATGGAGGCAAAGTCGAAAGTCGCGTTCCCCGACTTAGGTGTACCGGCCGGCCTCAAAGTGAGGCAGGCGATCACGGGGGCGCGACTGCTTGAGGTGTCGGGTGCCTCTAGCGGCGAAAAGGCGGACATCCTGGCCGCCAAGCTGCGGGAGGTCCTCAATCCGGAGGACGTTCGGGTGTCCAGGCCCATGAAGACCGCGGAACTGCGCGTCGATGGCCTGGACGACTCGACGACCCCGGCTGAGGTCGTGGCGGCCATCGCCAAAATCGGTGGATGTCCGCCTGAAGACGTCCGGACGGGCGAGGTTCGCGTCGATGCCTCCGGGCTCGGCGCGATCTGGGTGCGGTGTCCGGTGGCGGCGGCGAAGAAAGTCGCCGACGCTGGACGTCTCTTGGTGGGGTGGGTGGCAGCGAGGGTGAAGCAGCTGCAGCCCAGGGCCTTGCGGTGCTACCGTTGCCTCGACATTGGGCATGTCAGGGCACGGTGCACCGCCGCTATTGACCGCAGCGAGCAGTGCTATCGCTGCGGTCAGGCCGGCCACAAGGCGGCCCAGTGTCTCGCGGCGCCAAACTGCAGCCTCTGTACAGCTGCAGGGAGGCCCGCGGGGCACAGAGCGGGCGGAAAGGCCTGTGGCGCGCCCGCCAAGAAGACGCAAAAGAAGAAGACAGGGGCTGCCATGGCTGCCGGGGGCTCTTTACCCCCCCCGCAGCCTGGCTGCCCTTCGGCCGACTCCCGGCCTAGGAATGGTGCGTTGGAGGGAATGGATTGCGCTTAATGGCGCTGTACCATTTCCTCCAGGGCAATATCAACCACTGTGCTAGAGCTCAGGATCTTTTGCTCCAGAGCATGGCACAGTGGTCGATTGACGTGGCCGTGGTCGCCGAACCGTATTTCGTTCCCCCCAGGGATAACTGGGTGGGAGACTTGGACGGTTTGGTGGCCATCATTGGCGGGGCTCTTGTCAACCCGTCCCGAGGCCGCGGCTGGGTAGCCGCCCTCGCGGACGGCATTGGCACTGTTGGGGCGTATTTTTCGCCCAACAAGAGTCTCGCCGACTTCGAGAGGTTCCTTGTCGAGTTGGGTGCCGTCGTGGGCCGATTCCACCCTCGCCCTGTGCTGTTGCTGGGGGATCTCAACGCCAAGTCTGCGGCGTGGGGATCCCCTGTGACCGATGCTAGGGGCGAGGTGCTGGAGGAGTGGGCGGTCACGACTGGCCTGACCGTCCTGAATCGGGGCTCGGTACACACGTGTGTGCGGCAGCGGGGCGGGTCTATAGTGGACGTGTCGTTCGCTAGCCCCGCTGTCGCGAGCCGTGTCCGCGACTGGCGTGTCGCCGTGGAGGTGGAGACGTTGTCGGATCACCGATACATCCGATTCGACGTCTCCGCCCAGACCACCGGCGGCCGCGGTCCACCGACCCCGCGAACGGACGGTCCGCGCTGGGCGCGTAAGCGCATAGACAGGGAACTTCTCGAGGAGGCCGCTATTGTCCAGGCCTGGAGCCGGGAGTCGGCGACGAACGGACCCGTCGACGTCGAGCAGGAGGCGCTGTGGTTCCGCGGGGCTATGACGCATATCAGCGACGCGTCCATGCCCCGGGTCCACGCACAGTCCGCAAGGCGCCAGGTGTACTGGTGGACCGCCGAGATCGCGCAGCTGCGCGTCGCGTGCGTGGCGGTCAGACGCCGGTACACCCGATACCGAAGGAGACGTCGTCGGGTCCCTGACGAAGAGGCCGCGCTGTATGAGGTGTACCGCGCGGCCAAGCAGACTCTGGGGCTGGCCATCGGCGAGTCGAGGACGCGAGCCAGGGAAGAGATGTTGGAGACTCTAGACGGGGATCCGTGGGGGCGCCCTTATCGCGCGGTTCGAGGGAAACTTCGAGCCGCGGCGCCTCCGCTTACGGAGAGTCTCCAACCCGAGCTGCTGGAGGAGGTGGTTGCAGCCCTCTTCCCGGCCAGAGCGGAGCACACTCCGCCGCCGATGGCTTTGCCCACGGCCGCAGAGTCTGCAGAAGAAGAGGAGGTGAACGCCATCAGCGTCCCAGGGGTGACACAGGCAGAGATGAGGGCAGCCGTGATGCGGCTCCGGGCCAAGAACGTGGCTCCGGGGCCCGACGGGATCCACGGCTGCGTGTTGGCCCTCGCTCTGAAGGAGCTCGAGCCCCAACTGAGAGGACTCTACACAGCGTGTCTTGAGCAGGGCCAGTTTCCCACTTTGTGGAAATCTGGTCGTCTGGTCCTGCTCAGGAAGGCGGGGCGCCCGGCGGACTCGTCGTCCGCGTACCGGCCCATAGTGCTGCTAGACGAGGTGGGCAAGCTGTTCGAGCGAGTAATCGCAGCCCGCCTCGTCGGCCACTTGTGCAGAGAGGGGCCGGACCTGGACGACAGTCAGTTTGGGTTTCGGCATGGGCGCTCCACGATACACGCTGTGTCGCGGGTTAGAGTCCTGGCGGAGGAAGCGGTGTCTCGGGGCGGGGTGATGTTGGCGGTGTCCTTGGACATATCCAACGCCTTCAACACCCTGCCCTGGAGTTGTATTCGGGAGGCACTGCGCTATCATGGTGTGCCTCCCTACCTCCGCCGCATCGTTGGGGCTTATCTGTCTGGGAGGTGTGTCACCTACGTGGGACGTGATGGCGGAAACCAGCGCCGCATGTCGTGCGGTGTTCCACAGGGCTCGGTCTTAGGGCCGCTCCTGTGGAACATCGGGTACGACTGGGTGCTGAGGGGCGAGCTCAGGCCGGGGGTAGACCTGACGTGTTATGCGGACGACACGCTGGTCACTGCCCGGGGGAGCTCGCACAGGGAAGCAGCGTTGCTGGCGACGGCTGCGGTCTCACAGGTGGTGAGCCGCATACGTCGCCTAGGCCTGGAGGTGGCCCTCAGCAAGTCGGAGGCCATGGTGTTCCATGGCCCCCGGCGGGCGCCGTCACCCGGCTCACACATCGTGGTCGGGGGGGCTCGGATCGCTGTCGAGGGTACCATGAAGTACCTAGGATTGGTCCTCGACAGCCGGTGGGACTTCGGGCCCCACTTCCGACGGCTGGCGCCCAAGTTGCTGGGCGCTGCTGGAGCGCTCTCAACGCTGCTTCCCAATCTGGGGGGCCCGAGCGCCGCTTGTAGGCGGCTCTACGTGGGGATCGTGCGATCGATGGCCCTTTACGGGGCCCCGATCTGGGCGGCTGACCTGACGGCCGGGAGCATCGCCGTCATGCGGAGACCGCAGAGGGCGATGGCCGTCAGAGTCATCCGGGGATATCGCACGATCTCCTACGAGGCGGCTTGTGCACTGGCCGGATCCCCGCCCTGGGACCTGGAGGCGAAAGTACTCGCGTCATCGTATCGGTGGCGCGAGGAAGCGCGGGCTCGAGGCGAGCGACCGATGCAGCGACACGTGGAGCTGCATCGGTCTCAGCTTCGCGAGGTCCTGGTGGCGGAATGGCGGGACAGGCTTTCGCGCCCTACCGCCGGCCTCGACGTCGTCGAGGCGGTCCGGCCGGTGCTCGACCGCTGGCTCGGGAGGAGGCACGGCTCCCTGTCGTTTCGGGTGACGCAGGTGCTCTCGGGGCATGGTTGCTTCGGGAAGTACCTGTGTCGCATAAACAGGGAGCCGGACGCCCGGTGTCACCACTGCGTCGACTGCCGGGAGGACACGGCGCGGCACACGCTGGCAGAGTGTGCCGCTTGGGAGGAGCCGCGCCGTGCCCTCATCTCAGAAGTAGGCAGTGACTTGTCGCTGCCGGCCGTAGTGAACGCTATGGTCGGCGGCGCCGAGTCCTGGGACGCGGTGGTCGCCTTCTGCGAGACGGTCGTCTCGCAGAAGGAGGCTGCGGAAAGGGAGAGGGAGATCTCGTCCACTCACCCTGCCCGCAGCAGGCGCACCGGGCGTCGGCGGAGGGCGGACAACGCCCTCTTCCGGCCCCCCTAAATGGGTCCAGGGGCGACGGACTCGGGGACGTCCGTCGCCCCCCACACATCAGGACCCGAGGTGGCGGCGCGTAGTGTTCCACGCGCGCCCCTCTGAGACGTCGCGGGGGGAGTCAAACACCTCACTCCCCCCCCTGACCCGAGAGGAGGCCCGCAGTGGCGGGCCGGCACCGGCCGGTGGTTGCGGAAGATTCTTTCGTTCCCGCGACCCCCGGCGTAGGTGTGAGTCGGAACACCGGGGTGGTTTTTAGTCAGTAAGAGTCTGACAGACCCCTCCGCCCGCCCCAGGGCGGAGGACATCCATGAGGATTTTCCACCCCGGGAAAAAAAAAAAAAAAAAAAAAAAAAGGTTAGGTTAGGTTAGGTTAGGTTAAGGAGGGACACGGGTGGGCCGCGTGCACCGCCACCGCGCCACACTGCGCGGCGTGTGCCGCCAGTGGCCGCCCCGCGGGCCACCGGATGACGGGCAGGAGCTGTAAGCCCCCCGTCAAGAAGGGCGTGGTGCCGGCGCAGGTTCGCCCTGTTGCCACCACCGCCGCCGCCGTCGTCGCCGCTGTAGCTACAGCGGCGACGACGGCGGCTGAGGAGGGTGCGATGTCGGAATAATAATTTCCGACCTCCGCATCCTCCAGACGAACGCCAACCACTGCAGAGCGGCCCAGGACCTGGTGGTGCAGGTCATGGCCGAGTGGTTGGTGAACGTAGCGGTGGTCGCCGAGCCCTACTTCGTCCCCGGCAGCTGGCTGGGTGACGAGGACGGCTTGGTGGCACTAGCGGCGCGGTCTTCCACAGACTCCCCTCCCCTCTCGCTATTAGAGAGGGGACCGGGATACGTGGCCGCCGCGTGGGGAGAACTCGCCCTCGTGGGCGTGTATTTCTCCCCAAACCGCCCTCTCCAGGACTTCGAGAACTATCTCGGAGTCCTGGCCGCCGTGGTCGGCAGGGCGGCGCCGCGTCAGGTCTCCGTGCTGGGAGACCTGAACGCCAAGTCGGTGACCTGGGGCAACCCGGCCACCGACGCCCGCGGGCGGGCAGTCGAGCTGTGGGCTGCCTCCTCTGGACTCTGCCTCTTGAACAGAGGCAGCGTCCAGACATGCGTGCGGCGGCAGGGTGGCTCAGTGGTGGACGTCACTTTCGCCACCCCTGCGTTAGCCGCGCGCGTGCTGAACTGGCGGGTGAGCCTGGTGGAGACCATGTCGGACCATCGCTACGTGCGGTTCGACATCTCCACCAGTCGCCCCGGAGAGACGCGGACTCTGCCGGGGCGATCACCGTTCCCACGGTGGGCTCTCGCCCGCCTGGACAGGGAGGCAGCGCGGGAGGCGGCGTTCGTCCAGGACTGGCTTTCGCCGCCTTCCGCCAGCCGGCTGCCGGATGTGGACACCGTGGCGGGGCAACTGAGGGAGTCTCTGACCGAGGTATGCAACTCGAGCATGCCTCGGTCTGGCCGACCACCACCCAAACGGGCCGTGTACTGGTGGTCGGCGGAGCTGGCGGGGCTTCGAGCAGCCTGTGTGGAGGCAAGGAGGGCTTACACGCGGAGTCGGCGGCGGCGTCGACGGGACCAGGCCGTCGGGGACCACCTCTACGAGGTGTACCTGGCGGCAAAACTGGTCCTCGATCGGGCTATCACCGCCGCCAGAGACTCTGCGAGAGCAGAAATGCTGGAGGGTCTCGACGCGGACCCCTACGGGAGACCATATAAGGCGGCGCGGAACAAACTGCGCCCCTTCGGTCCCCCGGTGGCCGAGACCCTGGAGCCCTCCTTTCTGGATGGGGTGGTTCAGTCCCTGTTCCCGTGCAGGGACGACTTCACCCCACCAGCGATGGCCCCTCCGCAGAGGACAGCTCCGCCAGCTGACGAGGAAGAAGAAGAGACCCCTCCCGTCACGGAGTCGGAACTCGGCGCGGCTATTCTCCATATCCGCGCCAAGAAGACGGCTCCGGGCCCCGACGGTGTCCCGGCGAGGGTGGTGGCGATCGCCGCCACCCAAATGGAGGAGCGGTTTCGGGACCTCTTCAGCGCATGCCTTGCGTCTGGAAGGTTCCCGAAACCGTGGAAGGAGGGACAGTTGTGCCTCCTTCGCAAGGAGGGCCGCCCGGCAGACTCCCCCTCGGCATACCGGCCCATCGTTCTGCTCGATGAGGTCGGTAAGATGTTCGAGGGGATAATCGCTGCCCGCCTCAAGAGCCATCTGCGGTGCATCGGGCCGGACTTGTCGGACGCTCAGTACGGCTTTCGGGCTGAGCGTTCGACGGTGGACGCGCTGGCCTGCCTCAAGGGGCAGGTGAAGGATGCGATGGAGGCGGGGGACGGGTTGTTGGCCGTGTCGTTCGACATTGCCAACGCCTTCAACTCCGTTCCCCACTGCACCATCCTAGAGGCGCTCCGATTCCACGGAGTGCCTCGCTACATGCGCGTGCTGCTGGCCAGCTACCTGGAGGATCGGGCGATCGTCCTGGTGAACAGGGCTGGCCGAGTCCGGCGGTACGCCGCGGAAGCCGGCGTTCCACAGGGGTCAGTCTTAGGACCTCTCCTCTGGAACGTCGGCTACGATTGGCTCTTGCGGGGAACTCTCCTCCGAGGCACGAGTGTCGTCTGCTACGCGGATGACACTCTCCTCACCGCCCGGGGGGAGAGTTTCAGGGAGGCGGCCTCCTTGGCCTCGGCGGGCGGATCCTTGGTCGCAGGGAGGATCCGCCGTCTAGGGTTGACGGTGGCGCTGCATAAGACCGAGGCCGTCTTCTTCCACGGTCCCCGGCAGCGCCCCCCGCCACCTGGCGCCCACATCTTCGTGGAGGGCGTCAGGATTGAGGTGAAGGCCCAGATGAAATATCTGGGCCTTGTACTCGACAGCAGGTGGCGCTTCGGCCCGCATTTCAGCGGGCTGTCGTCGCGCCTGCTGAAGACCGCGGGCGCTCTCTCGTGGCTCCTTCCCAACTTGGGGGGGCCCAGCGCGCGATGCCGGCAACTCTACGCCGGCATCTTGAGGAGCATGGCCCTCTACGGGGCCCCCATTTGGGAGGAGTCCCTCCACAGACGAGAGAACGCCGCGGCCTTGCGGGCACCTCAACGGGCGATAGCCCAGCGGGTGGCGCGGGCTCACCGCACGGTGAGCTTCGCCGGGGCATGCGCTCTGGCCAGCACCCCTCCTTGGGAACTCGAGGCGTGGGTGCTCGCCAGAGTGTACGAGTGGAAGGCGAGGCGGAGGGCGGCGGGTCAGCCCTTCGCCCCGGAACAGCGGGAGGCCGTCCGGCGGGAGGCGAGGGACGCCATCGTCGTCCACTGGACGACGGACCTCGCCTCCGCAGTCTTCGGCCGCCGAACCCTCGACGCGATCGGGCCGGTCCTGCGGGACTGGCTCGAGCGGCCGCACGGGTTCCTCTCGTTCCGCCTGGTGCAGGTGCTGTCCGGACACGGTTGTTTCGGATCGTACCTGCATCGGATCGGACGGGAGGAGACGCCGTCGTGCCACGACTGTGGCGCGGCGGAGGACACGGCGCAGCACACTCTCGAGGTGTGCCCGTCGTGGTCCGAGCCGCGCCGCAGTCTCGTCGCGGCGATCGGGTTGGACCTCTCGCTTCCCGGCGTGGTTAGCGCCATGCTGAGGGACGAGGGGTCCTGGGCGGCGGTCGCCTCCTTCTGCGAACACGTCATGTCCCAGAAGGAGGCGGCGGAGCGCGTGCGGGAGGACGATCCCGACGCGGCACCGCTCCGAAGGCGGAGGAGGGGTCGAAGGAGACGTCAGTTCGACGGTCATCTCCGACTCCTCCTCCCGGGTGGAGGCCAGCAGGCAACGGGTGCGGGGGCACCCTCGCCTGCATCGCACAGGCCTCCACCAGTGCCGGACGGGAATGGCCAGGTGCTCCCGGCCATTCCCGTAGCCCCCCACCATCCAGGTGGGGGGCATGTGGGGCCCGCCAGCTAGGCGGGCATGCGCCGGGAGGGCTGTGGATGTAAAGGCTGAGCCGGATTCCCATGGCCCTCCCATCACGGCGATGCGGGAGCACCGCTGAGTTTTAGTGGGTATACTGCGTATTTAGTCAGGAGTCCCACATACCCCGACTCGTCCCCCACGAGCCGGGGATGCATAAAGCATTTCTCAGCGAAAAAAAAAAAAAAAAAAAAAAAAAAAAAAAAAAAAAAAAAAAAAAAAAAAAAAAAGGTTAGGTTAGGTTGGTGCCGTCGTGGGCCGACTCCACCCTCGCCCTGTGCTGTTGCTGGGGGATCTCAACGCCAAGTCTGCGGCGTGGGGATCCCCTGTGACCGATGCCAGGGGCGAGGTGCTGGAGGAGTGGGCGGTCACGACTGGCCTGACCGTCCTGAATCGGGGCTCGGTACACACGTGCGTGCGGCAGCGGGGCGGGTCTATAGTGGACGTGTCGTTCGCTAGCCCCGCTGTCGCGAGCCGTGTCCGCGACTGGCGTGTCGCCGTGGAGGTGGAGACGTTGTCGGATCACCGATACATCCGATTCGACGTCTCCGCCCAGACCACCGGTGGCCGCGGTCCACCGACCCCGCGAACGGACGGTCCGCGTTGGGCGCGTAAGCGCATAGACAGGGAACTTCTCGAGGAGGCCGCTATTGTCCAGGCCTGGAGCCGGGAGTCGGCGACGAACGGACCCGTCGACGTCGAGCAGGAGGCGCTGTGGTTCCGCGGGGCGATGACGCAAATCAGCGACGCGTCCATGCCCCGGGTCCACGCACAGTCCGCAAGGCGCCAGGTGTACTGGTGGACCGCCGAGATCGCGCAGCTGCGCGTCGCGTGCGTGGCGGTCAGACGCCAGTACACCCGATACCGGAGGAGACGTCGTCGGGTCCCTGACGAAGAGGCCGCGCTGTATGAGGTGTACCGCGCGGCCAAGCAGACTCTGTGGCTGGCCATCGGCGAGTCGAGGACGCGAGCCAGGGAAGAGATGTTGGAGACTCTAGACGGGGATCCGTGGGGGCGCCCTTATCGCGCGGTTCGAGGGAAACTTCGAGCCGCGGCGCCTCCGCTTACGGAGAGTCTCCAACCCGAGCTGCTGGAGGAGGTGGTTGCAGCCCTCTTCCCGGCCAGAGCGGAGCACACTCCGCCGCCGATGGCTTTGCCCACGGCCGCAGAGTCTGCAGAAGAAGAGGAGGTGAACGCCATCAGCGTCCCAGGGGTGACACAGGCAGAGATGAGGGCAGCCGTGATGCGGCTCCGGGCCAAGAACGTGGCTCCGGGGCCCGACGGGATCCACGGCTGCGTGTTGGCCCTCGCTCTGAAGGAGCTCGAGCCCCAACTGAGAGGACTCTACACAGCGTGTCTTGAGCAGGGCCAGTTTCCCACTTTGTGGAAATCTGGTCGTCTGGTCCTGCTCAGGAAGGCGGGGCGCCCGGTGGACTCGTCGTCCGCGTACCGGCCCATAGTGCTGCTAGACGAGGTGGGCAAGCTGTTCGAGCGAGTAATCGCAGCCCGCCTCGTCGGCCACTTGTGCAGAGAGGGGCCGGACCTGGACGACAGTCAGTTTGGGTTTCGGCATGGGCGCTCCACGATACACGCTGTGTCGCGGGTTAGAGTCCTGGCGGAGGAAGCGGTGTCTCGGGGCGGGGTGATGTTGGCGGTGTCCTTGGACATATCCAACGCCTTCAACACCCTGCCCTGGAGTTGTATTCGGGAGGCACTGCGCTATCATGGTGTGCCTCCCTACCTCCGCCGCATCGTTGGGGCTTATCTGTCTGGGAGGTGTGTCACCTACGTGGGACGTGATGGCGGAAACCAGCGCCGCATGTCGTGCGGTGTTCCACAGGGCTCGGTCTTAGGGCCGCTCCTGTGGAACATCGGGTACGACTGGGTGCTGAGGGGCGAGCTCAGGCCGGGGGTAGACCTGACGTGTTATGCGGACGACACGCTGGTCACTGCCCGGGGGAGCTCGCACAGGGAAGCAGCGTTGCTGGCGACGGCTGCGGTCTCACAGGTGGTGAGCCGCATACGTCGCCTAGGCCTGGAGGTGGCCCTCAGCAAGTCGGAGGCCATGGTGTTCCATGGCCCCCGGCGGGCGCCGTCACCCGGCTCACACATCGTGGTCGGGGGGGCTCGGATCGCTGTCGAGGGTACCATGAAGTACCTAGGATTGGTCCTCGACAGCCGGTGGGACTTCGGGCCCCACTTCCGACGGCTGGCGCCCAAGTTGCTGGGCGCTGCTGGAGCGCTCTCAACGCTGCTTCCCAATCTGGGGGGCCCGAGCGCCGCTTGTAGGCGGCTCTACGTGGGGATCGTGCGATCGATGGCCCTTTACGGGGCCCCGATCTGGGCGGCTGACCTGACGGCCGGGAGCATCGCCGTCATGCGGAGACCGCAGAGGGCGATGGCCGTCAGAGTCATCCGGGGATATCGCACGATCTCCTACGAGGCGGCTTGTGCACTGGCCGGATCCCCGCCCTGGGACCTGGAGGCGAAAGTACTCGCGTCATCGTATCGGTGGCGCGAGGAAGCGCGGGCGCGAGGCGAGCGACCGATGCAGCGACACGTGGAGCTGCATCGGTCTCAGCTTCGCGAGGTCCTGGTGGCGGAATGGCGGGACAGGCTTTCGCGCCCTACCGCCGGCCTCGACGTCGTCGAGGCGGTCCGGCCGGTGCTCGACCGCTGGCTCGGGAGGAGGCACGGCTCCCTGTCGTTTCGGGTGACGCAGGTGCTCTCGGGGCATGGTTGCTTCGGGAAGTACCTGTGTCGCATAAACAGGGAGCCGGACGCCCGGTGTCACCACTGCGTCGACTGCCGGGAGGACACGGCGCGGCACACGCTGGCAGAGTGTGCCGCTTGGGAGGAGCCGCGCCGTGCCCTCATCTCAGAAGTAGGCAGTGACTTGTCGCTGCCGGCCGTAGTGAACGCTATGGTCGGCGGCGCCGAGTCCTGGGACGCGGTGGTCGCCTTCTGCGAGACGGTCGTCTCGCAGAAGGAGGCTGCGGAAAGGGAGAGGGAGATCTCGTCCACTCACCCGGCCCGCAGCAGGCGCACCGGGCGTCGGCGGAGGGCGGATAACGCCCTCTTCCGGCCCCCCTAAATGGGTCCAGGGGCGACGGACTCGGGGACGTCCGTCGCCCCCCCACACATCAGGACCCGAGGTGGCGGCGCGTAGTGTTCCACGCGCGCCCCTCTGAGACGTCGCGGGGGGAGTCAAACACCTCACTCCCCCCCCTGACCCGAGAGGAGGCCCGCGGTGGCGGGCCGGCACCGGCCGGGGGTTGCGGAAGATTATTTCGTTCCCGCGACCCCCGGCGTAGGTGTGAGTCGGAACACCGGGGTGGTTTTTAGTCAGTAAGAGTCTGACAGACCCCTCCGCCCGCCCCAGGGCGGAGGACATCCATGAGGATTTTCCACCCCGGAAAAAAAAAAAAAAAAAAAAAAAAAAAGGTTAGGTTAGGTTAGGTTAGGTTAGGTTAGGTTAGGTTAGGTTAGGTTAGGTTAGGTTAGGTTAGGTTAGGTTAGGTTAGGTTAGGTTAGGTTAGGTTAGGTTAGGTTAGGTTAGGTTAGGTTAGGTTAGGTTAGGTTAGGTTAGGTTAGGTTAGGTTAGGTTAGGTTAGGTTAGGTTAGGTTAGGTTAGGTTAGGTTAGGTTAGGTTAGGTTAGGTTAGGTTAGGTTAGGTTAGGTTAGGTTAGGTTAGGTTAGGTTAGGTTAGGTTAGGTTAGGTTAGGTTAGGTTAGGTTAGGTTAGGTTAGGTTAGGTTAGGTTAGGTTAGGTTAGGTTAGGTTAGGTTAGGTTAGGTTAGGTTAGGTTAGGTTAGGTTAGGTTAGGTTAGGTTAGGTTAGGTTAGGTTAGGTTAGGTTAGGTTAGGTTAGGTTAGGTTAGGTTAGGTTAGGTTAGGTTAGGTTAGGTTAGGTTAGGTTAGGTTAGGTTAGGTTAGGTTAGGTTAGGTTAGGTTAGGTTAGGTTAGGTTAGGTTAGGTTAGGTTAGGTTAGGTTAGGTTAGGTTAGGTTAGGTTAGGTTAGGTTAGGTTAGGTTAGGTTAGGTTAGGTTAGGTTAGGTTAGGTTAGGTTAGGTTAGGTTAGGTTAGGTTAGGTTAGGTTAGGTTAGGTTAGGTTAGGTTAGGTTAGGTTAGGTTAGGTTAGGTTAGGTTAGGTTAGGTTAGGTTAGGTTAGGTTAGGTTAGGTTAGGTTAGGTTAGGTTAGGTTAGGTTAGGTTAGGTTAGGTTAGGTTAGGTTAGGTTAGGTTAGGTTAGGTTAGGTTAGGTTAGGTTGGGGGATCCCCCACAGCGCATACTTCCACGTAGTATCCCCTGGGCAACGCCGTGTCTGACCACCGTAACGGAGTGGCAGACCGGTGGCTAAAGTGCGCTGTGACTTTTAGATCGTGATTTTAATTTTATGCGGACATTTGCGAGTATGACAGGTAAGCCGGCACGCGATGCGTCCGGCCGTTTTGTGCCGAGTCGCTCTCCCCAGGGCGACCCAAACGGCCCTTCTCAGGGCCAACCCAACGGCCCTTCTCAGGGCCACCCCAACGGCCCTTCTCAGGGCCACCCCAACGGCCCTTCTCAGGGCCACCCCAACGGCCCTTCTCAGGGCCACCCAAACGGCCCTTCTCAGGGCCACCCCAACGGCCCTTCTCAGGGCCACCCCAACGCCGGCGGCGTTTTGACGCCGAGAGGAGCAGACCGCCCACGATCCGCGGCCAGTTTGTTCCGCAGGCCGGACGAGTCTTCGGACTCGGACACAGAGTCCAACATGGACACGTCGGCTGCGGAAAGCGGCGACCGCTTCAAGCGGAAGCGGTCCGAGGGCTCCTCGGAGTCCACCGCAAGCCGCAGCAAGGCGAAGAAGAAGTCGAAGTCCAAAAAGGCTCCGACTTCTTCTCCGACGGCCTGTACCCATGACGTGGGCTTAGTGGACGCCGAGCGCCAACTTAATTTGGCAAAACGGGCGCAGCTCCAAGCGGACTTGGAGGAGAAGGTTGCCGCCAAGGAGCAGCAAGCTGCCAGGTCGAGGGCCGGGTATGGGGCATCCCACGTGCTCTATGCCGACCACTCCCTGGCAGAGCTGGCGCGCATGGCGGAGGAGGACAGGGAGGAGGTCCTGGAGGTCGCCTCAAAATCCTCCAACCTGAAGGGGACCTTTCAGAAGGCCCTCAAATGCCGTGCAGCCAGCATGCACGGCATTGTCCTGGAGCTGGTCAAGCGGACGGCCACGGACGAGACGCGGCAGCTGCAGGCGAAGGTGGATCGCCTGCAGGCGGAGGTCAGCCAGCTTCACCAGAAGCTGGCTGAAGCCACGGCCCCGCCTGCCCCGGCTCCGGTGACAGGGGGCCCCTCCTCCTCCTCCTCCTCCTCCTCCCCCTCTCCCTCCACCCCTGCCAGCCTCGAGGCAGCCTTGAGGCAGGTAGTGATGGAGGAGAGGGCGTTCATTAGGGCCTGCTTCGCAGGCATCGAGGACCGGCTCCTGCCGGAAAAGCGGCTCCGCCCACCGCTAGCGGCGGACAAGAGTCGCCAACCGAGGGAGCCGGAACCTGCGCCTCAAGCAGGCCCTGTATTGGAAGGGCAGCCCTCAAAGGGAAAGGGCAAGGGCAAGGGTAAGAGGACCACGGCGGCTCCTCAGACCCCCACCACGAGCGCGGTGGGGGCGCCTGGGTCCTCGGCCGCTCCAGCAGCCCCAGCCCCAGCCCAGATCAGTCAGGAGGAAGACGCCCTTCTTCCCTCCACCACCCCGTCCAACCAGTCGTGGACGGAAGTGATCAAGAGAGGGAAGAAGGCCAAGAAGCCGGACCCCAAGCCCGCTGCGGCTGCTCCAGCAGCCAAACGGGCTCCAGCTGGTGGGAGGAAGCTGGTTCCTCCCAAAACCGCGGCCGTCGTGGTGACCATCACCCCGGAGGCCGCGGAGCGGGGCGAGACGTACGAGTCCGTACTGAGACGGGCTCGTACGAATGCTGATCCCTCCCAGCTGGGGATCAGCAAAATAACGTGCCGCCGAACT